>CM056054.1:64422527-65022527 GCA_029574335.1 Rana kukunoris
TGGATTCAGCCAACACTAACCATGAGTGAAAGAAAAGTTTTTGTGTTATC
The DNA here is from genome assembly GCA_029574335.1 of Rana kukunoris. Classification (NCBI taxonomy): domain Eukaryota; kingdom Metazoa; phylum Chordata; class Amphibia; order Anura; family Ranidae; genus Rana; species Rana kukunoris. Next base: position 64,422,578 of record CM056054.1, read on the forward strand.
ATTCATATTCTCTGAAAAATGGCAAATAAATTATAAATTCTGCCAGGGTATGTATACTTTTGAGCACAACTGTATATACAGTATCTCACAAAAGTGAGTAAACCCCTCCACATTTTTGTAAATATTTTATTCTATCTTTTTATGTGACAACACTGAGGAAATGACACTTTCCGCTTGTATAACAGTGTAAATTGTATTAATGCCAATTAATGCCTAAACCCCTTGAAACAAAAGTGAGTACACCCCTAAGTAAAAATGTCCAAATTAGGCCCAAAGCATCAATATTTTGTGTAGCCACAATTATGTTCCAGCACTGCCTTAACGCTCTTGGGCATGGAGTTCACCAGAGCTTCACAGGTTGCCACTGGAGTCTTCTACCACTCCTCTATGTTGACATCACAAAGCTGGTGAATGTTGGAGACCTTGAGCTCCTCCACCTTTCGTTTGAGGATGCCCCACAGATGCTCAATAGGGTTTAGGTCTGGAGAAATGCTTGGCCAGTCCATCACCTTGACTCTCAGCTTCTTTAGCAAGGCAGTGGTCATCTTTGGGGTGTTTTTGGGGTCGTTATTATGTTGCAATACTGCCCTGGGGCCCAATCTCCGTAGGGAGGGGATAATGCTGCTTCAGTATGTCACAGTACATGTTGGCATTCATGGTTCCCTCAATGAACTGTAGCTCCCCCTGTAGCTCCCCAGTGTCGGCAGCACGCACGCAGCCCCAGACCATGACACTCCCACCACCATGCTTGAATGTAGGCACTTGTCTTTGTACTCCTCACCTGGTTGCCGCCCCACACGCTTGACACCATCTGAACCAATAAAATGTTTATATTGGTCTCATCAGACCACATGACATGGTTCCAGTAATCCATGTCCTTAGTCTGCTTGTCTTCAGCAAACAGTTTGCAGGCTTTTTTGTGCATCATCTTTAGAAGAGCCTTTCTTATGGGACGACAGCCATGCAGACCAATTTGATGCAGTGTGCGGCGTATGGTCTGAGCACTGACAGGCTGTCCCCCCCACCCCTTTAACCTTTGCAGCAATGCTGGCAGCACTCATATGTCTATTTCCCAAAGACAACGCCTGGATATGACACTGAGCATGTGCACTCAACTTCTTTGGTTGACCATGGCGAGGCCTGTTCTGAGTGGAATCTGTCCCGTTAAACTGCTGTATGGTCTGCAGCTCAGTTTCAGGGTCTTGGCAATCTTCTTATAGCCTAGGCCATCTTTATATAGAGTAACAATTCTTTTTTTTTTAAGATCCTAAGAGAGTTCTTTGCCATGAGAGCAAGAACATAAAATTTAACACACTTGCTCTCCATTCACACCTGAGACCTTGTAGCACTAACGTGTCACATGACACCAGGGTTGGAAATTGGCTGATTTGTATAATTGTATAATTGCTTTCAATGGGAAAGAGCGGTGAAGGAGCGATAAACACACAGCTCCAAAGATGTGGCTAGCAGGACTTTTGGAGCGGTCCTGCTAGCGCACCGCTCCAGTGTGAAAGCCCTCAGGCTTTCACACTGGAGAAACAGCCGCTATTTTTAGTGCAATAGTGCCTAAAAACCACCCCAGTGTGAAAGGTGTCTTATTGAGATTTTTTTATTAAATATATGTAGAAGAATACATATTGACCTAAATTGAGGAAAACATTTGTGTTATATATATTTCTTGGGGATATTTATAGCAAAAATTAAAATATAGCATTTTTTTCAAAATTGACACTCTTTTCTTGTTTATAGCGCAAAAAATAAAAAACACAGAGTTGATTGAATACCACCAAAAGAAAGCTCTATTCATGGGAAAAAGAGGACGTTAATTTTGTTTGAGTGCAACGTTGCAGGATCGCGCAATTGTCAGTTGAAGCAACGCAGTGCCAAATCGCAAAAAATGGCCCGGTCATTGGGCAGCCAATTCTTCCAGGGGTGAAGTGGTTGAACTACACACAAGTGGATTTTATTTACTAAATAGGTGACTTCTGAGGCAATTGGTTCCCTTATTTTTTTATTTAGAGGTATCAGAGTAAAGAGGACTGAGCACAAATAAACACCACACTTTTCAAATATCTATTTGTAAAATATTTTGAAAACCATTTATCATTTTTCTTCCACTTCGCAATTATACAATTATGTGCCACTTTGTGTTGGTCTATCACATAAAATTGAAATAAAATACATTTACATTTTTGGTTGTAACATGAAAAAAAATGCAAAAAATGTCAAGGGGGTATGAATATATTTTCAAGGCACTGTACATGCACCTGCTTTATACGTAAATACTTTTTCATGACCTCGCTGAACCTGAAAATATAACTTATAGACAAAAGTTATTACTCTTTTCCTTTTCTTTAACACACAAAGAAAGCAAACAATACCACATTGTTACATTTACATTAGTATATATTTACAGTACTGACATTCACACTTTGTTCTGGGTTGGATAAAATACTTGGACCATACACATCTGAATTACACATTAGATCTGGTATTTTCTCTGCTCTTTCTACATTGCTTATATTCACGTTTTGTTCCCAGTTCTAGCAGATAAAAAAAGATAGGTTGGGCCTTCCTCCTGTATTTTCTGTTTGAATTGGAACAGGCTGTTTTCTGTGGAACCTTAACAATTTGTTCAAAAGATTGTTTTATTTCAATCAGTTTTTTCCTACACTCTACCTGCATGGCATGCTTTATATTTTACCTTGAGAGTATACTGTGATGTTTCCATCATTTTATTTGTATTTTCCCAATTATGAATATTAGACTTCAGTTGTTCATTCTCATTTTTAAGAGAGTTAATTGTAGTATTTCACTCAAGTTCCATCAGAACTAATATCCTGTGCTGTAATCTGAGATCAATTATCAAGGCAATTACATCCAAAGGGAAACATAAGGCTATTTTCCTATGACTAGTAACTGCGGGGTCATTTCTATTGATCTAATCTTTGAAAGCAAGATAATTGTAACTGTAATGGTGCCTCTTTCTGCTTGAAAAGGTGGCCAATTCTCCTGTAGTTTGACTTGTTAAAAAGGTATTGTGGTTTGTACTCTGGTGATATTCCTTTGATTTTATAGAGGAAGTAAACCCCCGGCCGATTATTTTTATTTTTCAACTATTATGGTACACAAGCGTATCGCAATGCCTAGTATATATAACATTTTGAAAAAAGAGGCCATTAAATACCTTTTTTCTGATGTTCTTAGTTTCTCTATTTCCGGGTATCGAAAGCACCATTACTTGTGCTGTTCAGTGATTCCTCTTCTTAGGTCACTTCTGCCCTTAATGTTTACCTGTTCTAAATCTTGTGCATGCGCCATAGCTCTTTGTTTCAGTTCATTTGTTCCACTGTGTCTCTGCGGCTGCTGTGTTGTTTCACTCCCCTTTGTGACGTCTTGTTCAGCCACAAGGGGGAGTATCAGGAACAAGAGGAGTGAAACAATTTGAGACTTCTCCTATGTGCCGGACAGAGGGAAAGATCGCTCTGAGTCAGTTCCAGAAAGGATAGAAATGAAAACCCGGCAAACTTCAGATGCCGGTTTTGAGGGGCAAATGTGCGCAAGTGCAGGTGACATCATTTAAAAGAAAAGAACGATTTTAGAGGTAAATACAGCGCTGAGTACACCTTCACAGGCAGTGATCAGCTGCCTGTGGTATGGACTACATTTTGAGATTGTTATCTCCAAGGGTTTACAACCACTTTAAGATCTTGAGCCTTCTGAATACATGGAAATACGTGTGCATACAGTCCTTGCTGTATTAATATGAAGCTTTAAGAGGATTCATAAAAAATCCACATTTAATTTTACATTTTGGATGGGCATTAGATATTAGGAGACTTTTGTACTCTGGGTCCGTTTCCCCCGTTCCCTTAGGCCGCGTACACACGATCAAATCTATCTGCTGGAAACGGTCGACCCGACCGTCCCAGCAGACAGATTCGATCGTGTTTACCGGCGAGCCGACGGATTTGGCCAGCCGACAGATTTTAAAGCATGCTTTAAAATCTGTCGGCTGGGAACCCGTCGGCCCGATATGTCTGCTGGTTAGTACGCTAACCAGCAGACATGTCTTCTCGCACATGCGTCGAATGGATTCGACGCATTCGCTGAAGTAATTCACTTCCTGGTGCGGTGACGTGGCGGCGTCAACATCACCGCCACGTCACCGATACGTCAGCGCGCCGTCTGGCGGCGGGGATTTTGGTTTGATCGTGTGTATACGATCAAACCAATACATCCCAGCAGACAGATTTGTTCAAATTGTTCTGTCCGACCGATTTGAACAAATCTGTCTGCTCGTGTCTACAGGGCCTGAATAGTAGGCTGACCATAGCCTGTTTGCATAAAAATGTGGATTCTCATTATTTTCCTGCTCTGTTCTATACGCTTCTACTAAGCCTATGTCAAAGGGATGTAATATTTTTAGCAATTCATCTACAGTTTCATTGTAATCCACTTTTCCTTCTTTAACACGGTCTGGTAAAGAAAACCATGTGTCTAAACTAACTGGTAATAGTAAAACTATCACATGGTCTCTGGAGTGGATAACGCCCAGCAATTTACATTGTTGCAAGACATTGTCTGCATGAAATGTTTTGTGCACTCCTGGCAATAGCTTACCGATATTAGCTACAACAAGTAGCTCATTTTCTACAGACTGTCTGTCTATCTTTTGTGCTGTGCTATTAATTGCTGTTGATCTGCATACATGCACTTTGTGAGATGCAGAAAACATATATATTGTTTTAAATAGACCGAATCTTTGTGCATAGAAACATTTAGCAACAGCTCTTTTAATCTCATTCTCATGGATCTGAACTCCTCATGTACATATTTTATATTATATTTAGCCTTTGAAATGTACACATAAAGTTATGCGTAAGACAAATGAGGCGCTTAAATAGGCAACTAGTGGAAATTGGGACAGTCTAAGACTTCCAAGAGTATGCTCTAATGCAGAGTCCATATGCTCCCAGGACCAGACCTGATAAGGTTCTAGTTGGTGTCAGGAACGGCAGCCAGCTCAGGAGAGTAGAAGAGGCTCTGTGTTTTATAAGAAGAAAGGAGAGAGACACATCATTCTGAGTGCAGTATGTAATGAAAAACAATTTAATGGAGTTCAAATAAACTCACATGTAGACAGTATTTAACAGGCGTGTATGAGATTCTTTTGCTCCCTTGATGTCCGGCTGGGCAGCGGTGTCAGTCCCTGGCTGGTCCGGTGGTTTCCGCAGCTCCGAGGCTGGATGATGTCAGCTCGGTCAGCACTGATAGACAGGGGGCATGGTTTGAGCAGCTCGCATTCGTCATGCATGTTATGTATTTCTTAATATATTGCCAGTAGGCTACCAAATAATTACAAACTGCACCACAAAGCTATTTGTATAGCCATTTCTAAAGCAAGCATCTGGAGCACCCTATGTTATTATTATTATTAGCCTTTAATAGAAAACCCTTCATTAGTGTGCTTTTGTAATATTGCCACCACAAAACTGACATTTTTTAGATTGGTCGGGAAAACCGGTCGTGTGTATGCTCCATAGCAGTTTTCCCAATGAGAAAACTGCCCGCAAAAAAATTAGAACCTGCTCTATTTTTTCCTGTCGTGTCTCTTGTCAGTCTTTTTCTCATTGCGAAATCAGCTTGTGTGTATGCTTTTCTGAGCGAAAAAAAAAACGTGCATGTTCAGAATCAAGTATGAGACGAGAGCACTCGTTCTGGTAAAAGTAGTGTTCATAATGGGGATAGCACATTCATTACGCTGTAACGGACTGAAAAGCACAAGGCTGATAAGCGTAAACAAGGATCAGCAAAAGCAGCCCAAAGGGTGGCGCCATTTGAATGGAACATCCCCTTTATAATGCCGTTGTACGTGTTGGACGACACCACGCTTTGGTTGAGCGTTTTTTTGACTGAACGTGTGTATGCAAGGCAGGCTTGAGAGGAATCGCGTCCGGGTTTTGGCATGTCAGGAAAACCGGTTGTGTGTACAGGGCATTAGAGTTCTTGCACAAAAGAGGTAGGTCCATCTACAATGCACATTTATTGATAGGGTTACATAATATATACAAATTACGCACTAAACAGTATTTACAACACAATGTACACTATAAGTCCCCTGGCTTAGAAATTACACACACAAATCCATATTTACAATACGATGTACAAGTATGAAGTTAGTTTACCTCTCAACTTCATGTCTGGTCATCCTGACTGCTGTGTGTCCCAACACAAAGAGAGTGCCCAGCTTGGTGGAAAAGCATTATATCTCACTCTCCTTTTTTGTACTGTGGCTAATTTAATGCTCCCTAATTGGTCACTGTATTTAGCAAATTATGTATATTGGAGGATTCTGAGAAGGTTGCTTTTTACCACTCATGTTAAAAGGGAAAACAAAAGGCCAACCTTTTGAAGTGGAAGTAATTATAGTAGCACCATCAAGACACGCAATACTTTAAATATATTTCCATCTAACTAAAATATGTTTCTAATTATAATATTAACATCAGTTTATGGAAATTTCACATAAACTTATTATCTAATATCCCTAAGTACTTTTCTTGCTGGAACTAGATTAAAGGATCACTAAAGGATTTTTTTTTTAGCTAAATAGCTTCCTTTACCTTACTGCAGTCCTGGTTTCATGTCCTCATTGTTCATTTTTTGCTTTGAAGTTGCTCTAATTCTGCTCTGATCTCCACACTTCCTGCTTGTCTGTCTCCTTATGAAAAATCTCATGCTTTTCACTGTGGTCCAAGCTGTCATTACTGTGTGTCTAAAACTCCTCAGAACCAATCAGATTCATTTTAAAAACAAAACACTGCCCTGGATTTGTTTGGTTTTGTTCTGTGTGTCTCTCTACTTCACAGAAACATGAAACCAGTTTAAAAGTGAAACTACACTGCAGGCACATTATATGATTGATTTTAATGTATTTTTAATCATTTTTAAAAGGAATCAGTTAACTTTTATGTCTCTATACCCTGTAAACAGTCATTTCAGCAAAACATTTTTTTTCCTTTAGTGACCCTTTAAGTTACTACTTCCTGGATTATTAGTATACTTACTATCTGTATAAGCTGAATACTCTGATGGAGAAGTGACTTCACACGCTCCTGCTGCTGGTGGCCCATAAAAATCTCAGGTATAGGGGTTTCTTATTTGTTCTGCATGTGACTGGATGATTAAAGTATAAAGGCAGTGTTGCTGTGCTTGGCTATAGCAATCAATAAGATTTCACATTGGACAATGAAATCTGTTTGCTATTGCAAAACACACTTTTCTTTACTAAGTAAATGGGTTATTTTTTTATATGCCTGCATTATTCAATAGAGAAAAATATTTAATAATAAATGTGGGCCTTTTATACCATGGAACTTTAACCAGCACTCACTGTTGTAATTTTGGCTACAAATCACAAAAATAGTTTTGTGTAATGTCTAGTTGTCTTGAGTCATATTGACATTAATGGCTGACTCACTTAAATTAATGCTAAGGTTAAGGGTGCCACATTCCCGTCAGCTTTTTAAAAGTGGCTATCGGCTTAGGCAAAACCATTTCTGGGAAACTAGGCTGGTTTGGATTAGTGGGTGGTTGGGTGAATTCTGTTTTGGCTCAAAAGTGAGTCATAAGTCCTTTAACCCCTTATAAGTCTAAACATTTTAGAAAACTATATATTTTTTTTGTTCTTTTTATTTGTAACATCATCAATTTTTCTGTCCCCCTCCATTTCCTTTATTTGATTTTTGATTTGTGATTTTTTTTTTTAGTTTGAAAATAAAGACTGAATAAATGCTGCAAAAAAGATGAGCGTTTTTTTTAGTATGATAAGGCAGTTGTATGAACTGGTTCATGATTCTTGGTTAAATCTACCAATTCTTTAATCTAAAATGTTATTTCTGCTTGAAAGCCGAATGTATATAGAACTAAAAAATGACATTCTTTCAGATAAAAGGAATTTAAGAGATATATTTATGTCCTAATAGCACAGTGAGAAACCATAGTAGATAATAGATTGTAAAAAACCTTACATGTGGCATGATCTAGTGTAGTAATCCTAGCCAATTGTTGATGCAGTTTTTTCTACTGTCATAATCATTGTTTTTGTGGAATAACGTGTTAATTTTATGATGTTCATTAGATATGAAGTATAAAATGCGTAATTCTCAATAGTAAGAGTCGGTTCACACTGGGGCGACACGACTTCCAGCACGACTTTCAGAAGCAACTTCAACACGATTTGAGCATGAACCACAGGGCGATCTGGGGCGATTTACAACACGACTTGAAGTCCTTTTCAGGTCAGGAGACATTCCAGTGGCCAATAAAACAACAATCAGCTCTGGGAGAGGGAAGGGGAGGGAGGGGTTTGCCTGAGAAATGTATGTTATCTTGCTGAAATGTCGCTTCAATTAAAACAGTGATCAGACTTGGAAGCGACTTCCATTGAAATCAATGGGTACAAATCGCCTAGAAGTCTGATTGAAGTAGTACAGGAACCTCTTCTGAAGTCGGAGCGACATGAGTAGTGTGTAATAACACCGCTCCCATTCACTTACATTGCTTTTCTGGACAGAACGACTTGGGACGACTTGAGACGACTTCAAGTCTGATCCCAAGTCGCCCCAGTGTGAACCGACTCTAAAACATACACAAAATGTTTATATTGTGGAAATTTTAAATACATATATTTACTGTTTCAAAACAGAAGGCTATTATTTTAATTATATTATTTGCTATGAAACAACCTTCATGAAATGGCTGATAACTTAATATATACATAATCAATGTTTCCACTGCAAACCTTACAAATGTGTGACATTTTTGTTTTGAAAGAGTATATATGAATGATGCTAGGCTAAGTCCAGGCAAAACACAATATTATTCTGTAGAAGGAAAACCATTTCCAGGAATCTACCTTTCGGTTTTTGGTAGTGCTTTTTGTAAACAAAAAGAAAAAGAAAAGTTCCATGTAGGAAGAAATCAAGTCCTGCTTCCTATCCTCAGAGTTTTTTTTATTTTTATTTTAAAAGATTATTTGAAGGACAACTTTACCGGAACTTGGGGAATGGAGGGAGTACTTATTAAAGTGATTTTTATGCAAGTTTAGACATTGATTGCCTATAGTCACAAAAAGAATAATACACAATATGTATTATTTATTCTTAAAGTAGAACTATATCAGTTTATTTATTTTTTCACCTGTATCCCATTGGGGAGATTTCCCTTAATTTCAAGTGAGCAGAAATTCCTTCAAATTAAGGGAATCCCTTAGGGTCCCCCAGGTTACCAGAACTAGTGTTCCAATTGGATGATCTCCCCTCTATTACTTTTCTGGAGACAACCCAAATTTCAGGATTTTCTTTCACTTTCAATTATAATGGTAAACAGGAAAAATAGGGATGGTGACTCTCTAACGGGGGCACAGACAGCAATAAAAATGGACAGGTGTTTTAATGCTTCTCCTTTAGTTGTACCACTTAACCACTTGTCCACCGCCCACCGTCAAATGACGGCGGGCGGAGGACTCCATTGTCCTGACAGCACGTCATATGACGTGGTGTCTCTTTAAAGCCGCTGGCGCGCGCGCGTGCGCCGCCGGCGGCGCGCGTTTGCACGCACCGCTCTGCTGTGATCCCGGTGCGAGTGCCCGGCGGCAACGATCGCCGCCGGGCACACACGATTGCCCAGTAACTGAGCGGAGACGTGGAGCTCTGTGTGTAAACACAGAGCTCCACGTCCTGTCAGGGAGAGAGGAGACCGTTGCTGTGTCCCTTGTACATAGGGACACAATCGGTCACCTCCCCCAGTCACCCCCCCTCCCCCTACAGTTATAACACTCATAGGACACATATTTAACCCCTTTCCCGCCCCCTAGTGGTTAACCCCTTCACTGCCAGACACATTTATACAGTAATCAATGCATATTTATAGCATTGTTCACTGTATAAATGTAAATGGTCCCAAAAATGTCACAAAAGTGTCCGAAGTGTCCGCCATAACGTAGCAGTCCCAATAAAAAAATCGCAGATCGCTGCCATTAATAGTACAAAAATAAAATAATAAAAACGCCATAAACTATCCCCTATTTTGTAAACACTATAAATTTTGCGCAAACCAATCGATAAACGCTTATTGCATTTTTTTTTTACCAAAAATATGTAGAAGAATACGTATCGGCCTAAACTGAGGAAAATTTTTTTTTTTTATATATTTTTGGGGATATTTATTATAGCAAAAAGTAAAAAATATTGAATTTTTTTTCAAAATTGACGCTCTATTTTTGTTTATAGCGCAAAAAATAAAAACTGCAGAGGTGATCAAATACCACCAAAAGAAAGCTCTATTTGTGGGAAAAAAAGGACGCCAATTTTGTTTAGGAGCCACGTCGCACGACCGCGCAATTGTCAGTTAAAGCGACGCAGTGCCGGAAGCTTAAATTTCGTCTGGGCAGGAAGGGGGTGTAGGTGCACAGTAGGCAAGTGGTTAAGGACCCCTTCACGCCGATATACGTTGGAAGAATGACACGGCTGGGCACATCCACGTACCTGGACGTGCTTCTTTAAGCCCAGCCATGGGGTCACGCGCACGCCGCGTGCACGCGACCCGGTCCGAAGCTCCGTGACTGGGACCGTGGGACTCGGAGCTGAAGAACGGGGAGAGCCGCGTGTAAACACGGCTTCCCCGTTCTTCACTGTGGCGCCTGCATTGATTGTGTGTTCCCCTACATAGGGAATCACAATCAATGACGTCACACCTACAGCCACACACCTACAGCCACACCCCCTACAGTTAGTAACACAAATGAGGTCACACATAACCCCTTCAGCGCCCCCTTGTGGTAAACTCCCAAACTCCACTGTCATTTTCACAATAAACAATGCATTTTAAACTTAATGTACTTATTACTTTCAGGTTCATTGCATGAATGATTGGAAAGCTTCTTTAAGATAAACTTTAGCATACGTTGTTTAATCAATTTATTGCTTGTAACTTAAATTATTTTTACACTGTTATAATTGATAATGTTGGACACCATTTTAATTATCTTGGTCTGACATTTTGATATAGAGATGGTATATTAATGCCAGCTTCAGATAACAATTTGAGGGCCCCAGTGCACTGTTGGCATATGTACCAAAATGAATGATAATTTTTTTGTGCATTTAAATTAACCACATTGAAACGATAAATTAAAACTGCATAGGGCCAGATTCAGGTAGATGCGCGCATCTTTTCGCCAGCGTAGCGCAACGCATATACGCTGCGCTGACGCAAACTAGTACAGTATTCACCAAGCGCATGGCCGTTACTTTGCGACGGAGTAACGAAGATGCGTTGGCGCAACCCGACGCAGGTGGAAGTGGGTGTGATCATATGTAAATGATGGGCGGAGCCCAGCGCAGAGGCTTACGTTCAGCGCATCATCCACGGAGAATGCGCAGTGAGTGAGGCTTCACTCGGCCCCCTGTGCGCATGCTCACAACTTCCGTCGGCACCACTTCACGGGAAACGTTAGCGCAATGTGTTCCGTTGGGCGTTAAAATGCGGCCGTAGATGAGCCATTCCGGCGCTAAAGTATATCCTGTTTCCCCTCCCCGCAGTGAAGTTACTTTTGTTCTGAGATGGCTGCTCCCGTTCCCCGCAAACACAGGAGAAAGCTGAACTTTAATGGCCAGGAGCTGTCAGCCGTCATCTCAGCTATGGAGACCTATGATGTCTTCCTCCATGGCTGTAAAAGTCGCCAGACAAACCGGGACAGAGGTGTTGTCCTGCAAGTGGGGGTGCTCAGCTAGCTCTTATCGTCGGTAACGCTGCTGTAGCTGCTCTCCTGCTGACCTGTGGCCGTCTGGAGTAAAGATAAAGCAGCTATTTGTAGGAATAACTTTGCGCTAGCCGATCCACATACGCGCGGCGCATGTAGCCAGCGTATGGTGCTAATCTGTTCGCGAATCGGGAAATCTCCCTCATTTGCATATTTGCAGGGGAAATCAATAGGCGCGACTGATGCGCCAAGCGAAATTATGCGCTGACGATACTCTGGCGTCGGAAAGTTAAGCCGGTCGGGGAAAGCCCGTTTTCTGTCGCATCTAGTTTGGTGGGTACGGCCACATAGATACAACAGCGCATCTTCACAGTTACGCGGCGCATATCGAAATACTCCAGCGCAAGTCTTGCTGAATCTGGCCCATAATGTAATAATAATAAAAAACGAATGTAAAACATGAAAAAAATAGTCTTTTTTATATACAGTACAATTCCACATCTCAGTGTCATGCCATACTAAATATCCAATTATAGTCAGATTGAAGGTGTCCAACATACAAGAAATATAGTACTGTATGTTTTCATTAAAATCATCAACAATTTGTTTAATACATTAATATAATTAAATAAACGCAGTAACTGCCACCCTCCTACTATTTTGTGATTACCAGTATATTTTGGAAGGACTATAATAGCTGTATAGTGTAGAGGAAAAGGGTAGTGTGTGTATGAGGAGATATTTTCCTACTATCGTGTATGATGCCCTAATGATCAAATTATGGGAGCATTACTTTATATATAATTTTATAATTATAAATTAATTGTTGATTATTTTTTCTATAAAAACATACTTGTTCACTAAAATTTAATATGATATAAAAAAAAATGTAAAAAAGTAAAGCTGACTAGCTAAAGGCAAACATCTTTAGGGCCAGGTCACACCAGACTCAGTTCTGTTCGGTTCCATGTGATTTTTTTCTGCACAAAATGCATGCACAGTGTTTTCCATGTATTCCAATGGCTCTAGTTGGCTCTAGTTCAAACCATGCAGTCAGTTTCCGGTCAGTTTCTGCACCAGAAACTGACTGCATGGTGTGAACTAGAGCAAACTAGAGCCATTGGAATACATGGAAAACACTGCAGAAAAATGCACGAAACTGTAAGGAACTGTGTCTGATGTGAACTGGCCCTTAGGTAGCATACTGTATGTATAAAACTTGCTGCCAGCCATGGAAATCTGTGATCCCTAGCAGCAATGATGTCAAGTAGTGATTGGTTATTTTTTTTTTTTATTGTGGCTCAAAGTGTTGTTCACTGAATGCTTATCAATAGAGGTAATGGCAGGGTTTCTCCCTTGCTGCCAATCATTCACTCCATTGATGAACCCACACTGGCAAGCAAGATTCTTCAGCATTTTGAACAGGTGAGGTTGTAAGAACAGGTGAGTGCTCTCTTTAACATTCTTGTTACTGAAAATTGCTGCTTGCAACAGGGTTGCCGGTGTAATATGGCCCTCATTCATGCCACAACGTGTGCTATCAAACTTATGTTATGAGAACTTTATAATGTACACTGCCTCAGTGTATGGTAATGAACTGTAGATATGCATTAAAGGGCATTGCAGGGCAAAGTTCTTGCACCCTAATGCCGCATATACACCGTCGGAATTTTCGATGGAAAAAGTTCAATGGGAGCTTTCCATTGGATATTCCGACTGTATGTATGCCCCATCTTACTTTTTCCATCTGACTTTAGATAGAGAGCAGGTTCTCCATCAGAAACTCTGACATAGTTTTGCCTGGTCAAAAGTCCGACCGTGTATACGTGGCATAACACAAGTCTATAGTGTGCTGTAACACACCCATCTCACAGACAGTAACCCCTATGCATTGCACTTTATTTTAAAAAGATGAATGAACTGTCTTACACAACACACTTCAATAGACAAAAAATTATTTTGGTAGGACTAATGCCGCGTACACACGATCACTTTTTGTAATGTAAAAAAACTTTGTTTTATCTCACGAAACAAAACAAAATTTTTCAAACTTCATTTTAAAAAACAACGTTGCCTACACACCATCGTTTTCTGAAAATGCTCTTGCAAAGCACAGTTACGTACACCACGTTCGACGGCACTCTGTTCCATTAAAGCTCCTGTCTCTGCGCTGGTTTAAAAACGTTGTTTTAAACGTCGTTTTGCCCACACATGATCATTTTTTTATGACACAAAAAACGACATTCTGAAAAACGACATAAAAAATTGAAGCATGTTCGAATTTTTTTTTCGTCGTTTTTCAGAAGTCATAAAACAACATTTTGCCCACACACAATCATTTTAAATGACGGTTTTCAAAACGTTGTTTTATTTCATCACAAAAAACGACCGTGTGTACGTGGCATAAGTGTTTTCCACATGAATTTCTATAGTACAACAATACCTTTTCTAGTCCTGCAATATATGTATATATTGTTATAAAAAGGCTTACATTGTCTTTTCCAATAAAGAGATTTATTTTCTTCAAAAGAAAAGATTTGTAAATGCATCTGTTTTTATTTCAGAGAAGGGTGATTAATTATGGTCAATGACATCATGTAGAAAAGCAGGAAGTACTGGCCTTATCACCTCAGCAGGGATACAAGTTTGTGGTATCTACTCAGATGACATCATAAAGGAACCTTTTTATCAGCCTGATGGCCTGTCAGACAGTTCTTAATTTCGCTTAGTCATCTTGACTGAAGTCATTAATTCTTGGCTCCAATACTGAATGTGCTATTTCATGCTGGTACACATTATTTTTCATGTGGTTTTTTTCAGTTATTACACATGAATTCAAAGTAAACTAAGATCCACCTACTGTAATGTTTCAGTCAGACAGTGGTACGGGGTTCGGGATTTAGGTTTCACTGATTAGCTCAGATGTTTTTATGGTGGAGAGTGCTCAGTCATGCCTGACTGGAATATAATTGATGTCAGAAGTTTATCTTATTTTCTTTTAATCGCCTTATATCCATGAATGTGTGGGTGGCTTAGCTGCGTCTCCAAATGAAAACAATGATCACCTTCCCTGTGTTGCTAAACTGGGGGATATTTGAACTGCTAAACATACTCAGTGGGTTGATTTACTAAAGAATCAAAGAAGTGTTCTTCCCTTACTTTCACGTGTAAGGTCTAGTGTTCTTTTTTTAAAGGTCAGTGATCAAGTATGGTGAATGCTGGAAAATACTTGATTGTGATAGTTATTTGTAAATACACACACAACCAGTCATGACAGATATTTGAGTGCTATCATAGCTCCTGAATTTGCTAGGTGCCTGGATGTTGACCCACTGGTTTCAGTTCTTCTTGAATCACTGGAACAGAACAAATATGCAGGTCACAAAAGTTAGAAATCATTATCTGTATACTTGTAAGACAGTCACTCAAAATATTGTGAGAGGTATATCAGGACATCCAGGCAACCAGCACAGAAGGTAAGGCCAACACCATATTTCCCTTATATTAGGTGTGTGGGAACCTTGCATCAAAAACACAAACTTTGCAATATTTTTTTTTGTTTCTGTTGCATTGCAGGTCAGTGGCCAGACCTGGACCTAGTAACTTTCCCCCACTTTGTGTCTGTTGGCCCCATGTTGGCATTGTGTCCTCAGTAGCATTTACATTTGCAGAGCAAAGTAGGACTGGCCATAGAGGAATTACTTCCAACAGCTTAACATGTATTGCAATATGTGAGAACTAAACATCCTTGTTTTTGTAATGCAAAGTTTTCTAGAAAGGGTATATATGTCATATCCCGGGGTGTATTCGAACCTGGGTCTTCCTGGTCGCTTAAACCATAGCCTTACCTGATGTGCCACAGAAGAGATCTAGACCTTGGGAATATCCTTATTGTGTTCAACACACACCTCGGACTCACTAGCTCCACCTGCTGCCAGCTGTGGACAATTCTCATTCTGGACAGCCTTTAAATAGGAAGTGAGGTCATCACTCAGCGCCCGTTTATTTGGATTACTTCCTGGGTGTTTTGTCTTTAGTAATCTTCCTTGTATTGAACTCCTGCCTGATATCCCGACTATTCTACAGCCTGCTGATTTTGTACCTTATCGCCAGATCGTGTATGACCTTTGCCTGCCTGACCCTTCTCCGGAATCCGATATTGAACTATTTGCCTGATCCGTTGCTGACCGTATCTGCCTGGCGACGCTTTGCCTGGATCTCCAGCATACTTGTTCCACTTCGGACACTACCTTTTACAGGTACCTTACAATATAGCAGCATGCCAATGGTTCATCCAAAATTTCCAGTGTTTAACATGGAATCACACACCTTTAGCACATGATAGATTATATACTGGTAAAAGCTATTGGGATTTGAGCACAAGTATATTTTGTTTCTTTTAGTTGTAAATAGACACTGTTTACATCCACACACACGCTTTCTATGATCAATCACAGCGATCTAGGAGTAAAGAGCCAGTCTCATCAGCTCTGTACAAAATCCTGTGAACAGTGGTGTCTGAGGACAACTTGGTTTACTGGCATTAATGAGAGGAATGGCCATCCAGCAGTGTTTTATTTTGTGCCAATTTATTAATGGCGTTCAAAAAATAACTTTCCACTACTTTGCTGTTTTTAAATGTATGGCAGTATGAAAGTGATTAAAGTGTATTTCAAAGCAAAACACACCCAGTACATCTCTGGAATACATGCACATTTGACCATGTTAAATTGGTTAAAGACTGTTGATCTGTCCAAAATGCACTCAGTGTTTAAAGGGGTCCTAAAGGTATTTTTTTTTCACCTTAATGCATTCTATGCATTAAGGTAAAAAAACATCAGATGATGCCGCCCCCCCCCCCCCCCAGCCCCCGTTTTACTTACCTGACCCTTCAAAAGTCCCGCGCTCGCCCCGTCATCCTCCTCGAGTCAAAGCCTGGCCCGGCCATTGGCTGCGCTGCTGTCAATCACATCCAATGATGCGGCACGCCAGGGGGCAGGCCCAAGTGATACAGCGGCGGCTATGGCCGCCGCTGTATCACAGGAGCACGCCCGCAACAGCTACACACCATGCAAGCTCGCTCGCATATCTGTGTGTAGTTGTTGCCGGGAGGAGCCGCGACAGCTGCCGAGGGACCCCAGAAGACCAGGATCGGGGCCACTGTGTGCAAAACGAACTGCGCAGTGGAGGTAAGTATGGTTGTTATTTAAAAAAAAAATCCTTTACAACCCCTTGAACCAGTGCTTAATCAGTGCTTAACTTCAATACAGGGTGCTTTCACCCACTTCCTGCCCAGTCCAATTTTCAGCTTTCAGCGCTGTTGCATCTTCAATGACAATTGCACGGTCATGCAACACTGTACCCACACAACATTTGTATATTTTTTCACCACAAATAGAGCTTTCTTTTGGGGAAATTTCATCACCACTGGAGTTTTATGTTTTTTGTGGTCCGAATAAAAAAAAAATCGAATTTTGTTGTTTCTGTTACAAAACTTTGTAAATAAGTAAATTTTCTCCTTCATGGGTGAGGCTGCACTGACGGGCACTGATGAGGCAGTACTGATTAGCACTGATGAGGTGGCACTGATGAGGCACTTATATGCAGCACTGATGGGCACCGATAGGTGACACTGATGGGCACTCATAGGTTGCATTCATGGGCATACATCATAGACTTCTTACCAGGATTGGATCTGCGGTGTATCAGACTAACACACCACTGATCGGCGTGCTTCTCGCCTCCCAGGCACGCACTAGTGGCTTATCCTGCTAGATGTCATATGACGCTCGGTCAGGATAATGAAACCACTTTCCGGCCGTCATTCTGCTACATACAGAGCTTATTACCAATATGCATATAAAAGAACATATGGGTAGCAGTGACCATAACATGATTTCATTGAGGCCGGATTCACACCTATGCGAATTGGTTGCGGCTTAAACCGCATCTAATACGCAGAACATTTCTAAATGCATTGTTTTCAATGAGGCTGATTCACATATGTGCGATGCATTCGCACTACGCATTGCAGAAAAAAAGTGTGCGGATTTTATGCCTTGCGGTGCGGCTCAGGTGCAAATTCAGGCCCATTATCTTCTATGGGTACGCAGCTGATTCGCAGATGTGTTCATTTCTCTTCAGGAATTTCTCTCATTCAGCTTAATACACTTCTCCCCACTCTCCTCTCATCTGTAACTTCTCCCAGGTCTCCAAATTCGCAGCTAAAACGCAATGGATCTGCTGAACACTTCTGTAATCTCCCTGCAGAGATAAGAGAGCTGAAATTCGCACCGCACAAGTGTGATTCCAGCCTTAATGTTAGCTGTAAGCAAAAAACACATACGGGAAAGTTAAAAACAACTTTAAGAGAGCACATTTTCCAAGGATGAGGGCTGCTCTCTAGGACTTAGACTGGGAGGGAATATTGGCATCACTGGACACACAACAGAAATGGGAATTCTTTAAAGTGACTGTATTTACACTCACTGCAAAGTATATTCACATGGGCATTAAGTTTAAAAGGCTAAAAATAAAACTGTTGTGGCTTACAGCCAGAGTTAAAATGGCTATAAATAATTAACAAAGATATTGGAGTATAGTCGCAGATATCTCGCCATATGAACAAAGCAGATAAAAACAAAGAGTCAAGAGGAAAAGTGACAGAGGAGGTGCTCATATTGCCTGAGAGTGAATACACAGCACACAGGCAGTCAAAATTAAAAAACAATATTGCAGGGTCCAATGGAGTGGATAAGGGAGCGCAAAACACCCCCCCCCCCCACTCCCTCGGCTCAGGCTAGGCCCATGAAAAGTTACACAGAGATAATCCAATGTAAAGCATAAGTTGGAAAAAAGGAAATGTATGTGTGCAAGTATCTATATATAGAAACAAAATATATACATATGGATATGTAAAAAACAAATAATTAATAAACTGTGCTTAAATGCACATATCATATGAGTAGTTACCTCACGATCAGTGAGAGGGTCCCTAACGTCACAAGCAGCCACAGATATTAAATAATATTGTATAAATGGTGCTGATAGCCAACAACAGCTTTAACCGGCTCCCGACAGGCTCATGCAGATATACTGAGGCAGAATGTCTCTCCGGGGCAAAATCCCATACATATACAGCTTTGCCCAGCACAGCCACCAGAGGGCACGCGATCACGTGCACAAGTGGAAGCACAGGAGTTTGTGTGTGTGCAAACACACAAATCTCCGTGCTGTCAGAGGAGAGAAGACGGATTGATTGTTTCTACAAAGTAGAAACCATGATCTGTCATCTATCCTAGTTAGTCCCATCCCCCCACAGTTATAACACACAAATAGGGAACCCCTTCCTTGCCAGTGACATTTACATAGTAATCGGTGCATATTTATAGCACTGATTGCTCTTTAAATGTCAGTGGTCACAAAAATGTGTCAAAATTGTCCGACCTGTCTGCCACAATGTTGCAATACCGCTAAAAATCACAGATTACCGCCATTACTAGTAAAAAATAAATAATAAAAATGCCATATAAATGCCATAAATCTTTCCCATAGTTTGTAGACGCTATAACTTTTGTGCAAACCAATTAATATACGCTTATTGTAATTTTTTTTACCAGAAATATGTAGAAGAGTACATATTGGCCTAAACTGAGGAAAATCGTTTAAAAACAATGGGATATTTAATATAGCAAAAAGTAAAAGATATTGGGTGTTATTTACTAAAGGAAAATCCACTTTGCACTACAAGTGCACTTTCAATTCTTTTTAGTTTATGGACCTTAGTGTTTTAAAGGTGTTGTAAAGGATTTTTTTTCCTAAATAGCTTCCTTTACCTTAGTGCACTTACCTCATCCTTCAATTTTGCTTTTAAATGTCCTTATTTCGAAATTATTCCTTATTTAAGAAATCCTCACTTCCTGTTCTTCTGTCTGTAACTCACCACCTGGTGTGGAGAAAGCCTCTTGAGGGGGGAGGGGGTGAGCAGGCAAGTCAGGACACTCTACTTTGCAGATAGAGAAAGGAGCTAGTTGTGTTAGTGGGCATCCTGACACTCCTGCTCGTCCCCTCCCCCCTCAAGAGGCTTTTTGCACACCAGGAGGAAAGCCTTGCATTGTGGTGGTGAGTTACAGACAGAAGAACAGGAAGTGAGCATTTCTCAGAAGAAATAAGGACATTTAACCACTTAAGACCCGGACCTTTAGGCAGGTAAAGGACGTGGCCAGTTTTTGCGATTTGGCACTGCGCCGCTTTAATTGACAATTGTGCGGTCGTGCGACGTGGCTCCCAAACAAAATTGGCGTCCTTTTTTTCCCACAAATAGCGCTTTCTTTTGGTGGTTTTTATTTTTTTGTGCTATAAACAAAAATAGAGCGACAATTTTGAAAAAAAATCAATATTTTTTACTTTTTGCTATAATAAATATCCCCCAAAACACATTTTGTTTTACTACTAATGGTGGCAATCAGCAATTTTTTTCGTGACTGCGACATTATGGCGGACACTTCAGACAATTTTGACACATTTTTGGGACCATTGTCATTTCCACAGCAAAAAATGCATTAAAATGCATTGTTTACTGTGAAAATGACAATTGCAGTTTGGGAGTTAACCACAAGGGGGCGCTGAAGGGGTTAAGTGTGACCTCATATGTGTTTCTAACTGTAGGGGGTGTGGCTGTAGGTCTGACGCCATTGATTGTGCTTCCCTATATTAGGGAACACACGATCGATGACGGGGCCACAGTGAAGAACGGGGAAGCTGTGTTTACCGTTCTTCAGCTCCGGGGACCGATCGTGGGACTCCAGCTGCGATCAGGTCCGCGGGTCCCGCGGCTGCGGCCTCGGTCGTGTAGCTGGGCACTTAAAGAGGACATACCTGTACGTGCTTGTGCCCAGCCGTGCCATTCTGCCGACGTATATATGTGCAGGAGGCGGTCCTTAAGTGGTTAAAAGCAAAATCGAAGGATGAGGTGAGTGAAGGAGGACTGCACTAAGGTAAAGGAAGCTATTTAGGGAAAAAAAATGTTTCCTTTACAACCCCTTTAAGTTAGGAATACATAACTTAACTTGTCTGGAACTATAGTTTTAAAGAAATCTAACTCACTTTTTCCAGTTTATAGACCATTGGTTTAAGTAAAGACAACTCAATTATTCCAGTTTTTAGAAAAGTTAAAGTTAGGATCACATACAATAACCTATTTATTTCAATTACACATCACTTTACATATACATTGCAAATTCACACCAGTCCCTGCCCTCAAGGAGCATACAATCTAAGATCCATAACTCACATTCATACATATAAGTGCCAATTTATACAGGAGCCAATTACCCTACCTTTAGAGTGTGGGAGGAAACCTACTGTCAGGAAAGGTTCCATCCGCTGGTAATATATATTATTATTTGGCTCGCAGTACTGTGGTTCACCAGCAGGTGTCTCCTGGCAGTTTGGAACTGTCAGGAGAACTTCTCTCTGCTGGTGTTATATCATCTTTGGGACGCAGTACTGGTCTCCACCAGCAGATGGATCCCGGCAGTATGGAGCAGACGACTCTTTCTGACTCTTTCTGGCTCAGGTGTAACGTGAAGCCAATTACTGATCCCTATTTATACTCGGCAAGTGCAAGCACACCTCGCCTTGGTATCTCTCTCCCTGACCTTGAGCCTGTGATCCTGACGTGAGCCTGTATCTTCCTGACCCGATCAGACCTGATCCCTATCCTGAACCCATCCTGGACTTGCCCTTCCTGCTTCCCCATTTGCTTGGATCCCTGTCCCCTTGTTACCTGGATCCCTGCTTGCAGCACGTCCATCTGTCATCTCCCTGTTCCTGTTTATTCCCCGTCCTTGTCTATCTTCTGATCTCCCTGTGTATGACCTTGGCCTGGGCTGTTTATGATTATTGTCTTTGGTTATCTTTTGGTCACTGTTTATTTTTTGCTTAGTTGGAGGTGGTTGTGTGTTATTCCCTTTTCTTAATAGTTTATCATATTTTACCTACATACGTTTTGGATCTACTCTTTGCAGTCACACAGTCTGGTCCACTAGCTTCTCTGACACCTGCACAGGGTAGAACATGCAAACTGCAGGCAGGTAGTGACGTAGTTGGGATTCCAACCAGCGAACCTCCTGCTCCTAGGCAAAGGTGTTAACCACTACACTACTGTGCGGCCCTATTACTTAGTATATAAAATTCTATATTTATTGCCTACCAACTGCTCCCTATGCTACCAGGGTTTTAAAGTGCTCCGTTGGTGTTGGAATTCAGTAAGCTTAATATTTCAAGATATATTGCCAGGTGTGGGATGACTGGATTAACAGAAGATGTAATCTAGTAACAAATAAAATATTACTGATTCAGTTGTATTGTAAAATAGTTCTTAAGAGTCAAACAACAGGGGCGTGGTCTGGAGCCGCATGGAGTAGGACGTGCAGAGTGAGAGCTCCGCTCGAGACCTATCCTTTTACCTGATCCTTGGGGCTATTCTCCCCGCAAACAGCTACAAAGACAGCCGCTGAACCCTGCTACCCCCTGCACTGCTATGTCTCCCACTAAGAGGTCTGGGGCGATCGCCAAACTCGACAAATACCGCCACGAGGAGCGGGACACTGAGGAGGAAGATGGCGCGGCCTCACTCCCTGAAGAGACTGAGCGGCCCTCCGACGATACGGCCCGGGTGCTGGAAGCCATAGCCGTCTGCCAGACCACACTCACCTCCAGGATCGAAGAGGTGAAGATTGACGTCTCCCTCATCCGCCAAGACCTGCACAAGCTGCGAGAGCGGGTGTCCGAAACCGAATGCCGCGTCGGCCACGTGGAGGAGGGCCTGCACCCGTTACAGATCACCACCGAGCAGCTTCAACATCAGCTGAACGCGGTTCTCTCCAAGCAGGACGATATGGAGAACCGCCTCCGAAGATGCAACCTTCGCTTCGTGGGGCTTCCCGAGAGGTCCGAGGGAGCGGACCCCCCGACGTACCTGGAGAACCTGCTGGTCAAGTCCTTCGGAAGGGAGGCCTTCTCCTCCACTTTCGTGGTGGAGCGCGCCCACCGCCTTGCAGCCAAGCCCCCACCTGTTGGAGCCCCGCCGAGGACCTTCATTGCCAAGTTTCTCAACTACCGCGACCGGGATACCATCCTCCGCCTCAACCGTGAGAAGGGCAACATCCCAATCGGCAATACGACAGTGGCGGTGTTTCCGGATTTCTCCGCGGAGGTCCAGAAGAAGAGGGCACGTTTCACGGAGGCCAAACGGCAGCTCCGTGCACATCATCTGCCGTATGCGATGCTCTACCCGGCGCGGCTCCGGGTGGTGTGTGACGGGAGGGCTCAGTTCTTTAAAGATCCACGGGCCGTTCATTCCTGGCTGGAGCGCCGCGGCGGGGCCCCCCCGGTGCAGGCCTAGTTCTACACTTCCCCTCCCCTGCCACAACTGCTGATCGTCCGGAGCCGGGAGCCCTCTGCCTGCCAGCGGCATCTACATATCCTCCAGCTATCCTGGAACCGTGAGTTGAACCCCAGCAATATTGTGCCTGTGCCTCCACTCCCCTACCCTTGACTGCTAGCTGAGGGCCCCGCTCCTCTCCTCCTCTTCCCCGCTTGACACCCCGTCTCCCTTGCCCCTGGTCTACCCTCCGTAGCCCCCTGATATACTCTATGGGCCAGATTCATGAAGAGTTAGGCTGGCGGATCCAGTGATCCGCCAGCCTAACTGTCACTTTAAGCCGGCGTTTCTGTTTTCTATAACCAGAAAACAAGAAACGCCGGGTTGGAGTTCCGATGCGATCGGCGTAATTGAATTTCGCCATCGCATCGTTACTTCAACTTAAAAATGGCGCCGGGGGCGTTCCCGCTGATTAACGCTGTTAAAATATGTTAATCAGCGGGAGTCGGAAATTCACGATCGTTTTCGGGCGCGACGCAGTGACTTTACGACGTTTCCGGAAGCGATACGCGGCGTAAAGATAAAGCAGCCCCCTAGTGGAATATCCTATGTTAGGTATAGGCGTCGTCATCGCGTCGGAAAAAAAACAAATCGCGTCGTTTGCGTAAAACATTCATGAATGGGGACGTGACATCATTGACGTTCACTGACAGAACTTGGAGCATGCGCACTGGGATGCATTGACACTCGACGCATGCGCAGTACGTTCGCCGCGGGATCGCGCGTAGTTTGAATACTACACGCCCCGTACCCGCCCAATTTGAATTCCGCTGTCTCATTTGCGATGCTCTGCCGCAACTTTAGGAGCAAGTGCTTCATGAATAACAGCACTTGCTCCTAAAATTTCTGCAGCGTAACGTAAATGAGATGCGTTACTCCAGAGCAAAGATGCTCTGATCTACCTGAATCTGGCCCTATATGTCTCGAGCGGCTCATCTGCACCCGTATCCCCCGTGATTGGATACCCCCCCTACATTACTCTGTGCTTTCCAGCTTTTTGCTCGCCCCCCTGACTTTGGTGACTGGGTGGGTCACAGAACTTCCATGTCACCCCTGACTGCCACCAATTTACAGAAGTTTCCCTGGCCGGCCCCTGCCCCCCCGTCAGCGGAGGGTGGCGGTGTGTTAGCTCTGCTATGCTGGTCCAGTGTTTTTGCAGAGAGTTTTATAACTAATCGTTTTTATTGTTTAAAGTGTACCGCATATGATGTTTTATCGGGATTGCAATTTCTTGTTGATGTGTTCTATGTACTATGTGAAATGTGTCACTGTGCCATATGTACCACTGCTCGCGCGGCGTGTTCTCCCATTGGGACACAGCCGCGCACAATCGCCCCCCCCCCTCCCAACATGGCCTCCCAATTATGACCTGGAATGTCCAGGGATTGGGTGAGCGATCTAAGAGAGCTGCCGTCCTCTCCCACCTCAAACTGCAGCGGGCAGACATCTCTGTCCTAGTCGAGACTCATCTCGCAGGCCAGAAACAGATGTGCCTCAAAAAACCGTGGGTGGGATGGGTATACCAAGCCCCACATACCTCTAATTCCCGTGGGGTCGCGGTTCTCATAGCCAGATCGGCACAGTTCCAACTACACACGTTGCAGTCGGACCCCCAGGGCCGGTTCCTGTTCCTACACGCCACCATAGGGGGCTTGGAGATCCTTCTCCTGGCCTTCTATGTCCCCCCCATTCCAGTTTGCTACACTTCAACAGGGGGTGGCCTTTATGGCTCAACACCCCTCGGTGCCCGCCGTCTGGGCAGGGGATTTTAACATGGTCATTGCCCCTGACCTGGACAGGACTGGCCCAGCCGCCTCACTGAACCCCTCACTGGGTATCACACGGTTCGGCAAGTTCCTCACAGAATTTGCCCTCACAGACACATGGCGATATAAACACCCGACACAACGAGGCTTCTCCTGCTTCACCCCTTCTCGCTCAACAATGTCCAGACTTGACCTTATCCTCCTCACCCCCCCCTCCTCCCCCAACTCCTAGACACAGGTATCGATACCAGAATACTTTCCGACCACTCCCCGTGCTGGATCATGCTGAGACTGCCGACCCCACCTTCGGCTCGGTTCTGGCGACTGAACCCCTTCTGGCTGTCCGTCCTCTCGGACTTGGATGCTATCCAATCCGAGTGGGACTACTATTTCCGAACAAATATTGGCCCGGCTCCGCTGGGTCCTGTATGGGAGGCCTTTAAAATGCATGCCCGACTGATACTCTCCATGCGGATTAACAGACACAAAGCCACCTCTAAACTACTGATCCGCCAGGCGGAGGACTGCTTAGACACGCTTGAGCAGACCTTCCAGACTAACCCGACTGCGGCCAACGCGTCTCAGCTACGACTGCAGACCAGACTTACAAACCAGCTACACCTTGAGAAGGCCAAACAGGGTATATTCTTCAGCAACCAACGCACATACGAACACGGTGAGAGAGCGGGCAGGCTCCTGGCCAACATGGCCCACCTTGATCACAACCCCCCGGTGGTGGTGTCCCTCCGGGCGGCGTCTGGGGATGTGCTAACGGACCCCGATCTGGTGGCTGAGGAGTTTAGATCCTTTTTTTCGGGCCTCTACTCCTCCACTGCCAGATACTCATGCAACGAACTCTCCACATTCCTGCAGGATCTCGCCTTTCCCACACTCTCCCCCGGCCAGATCGCTCTGCTTGAAGCTCCCATCACCGCAGACTGTGTGGCGGATGCCATGGCACAGCTCCCCACGTCCAAAGCGCCGGGCACGGACGGGCTCCCCCTCGAATTTTACAAATGATTTGGTGAGACCCTTGTCCCCAAACTCACCCAACTGTACAACCACATATATGACACAAACTCCCTCCCGAAGTCCATGAGCGAAGCCCTCATTGTCTTAATCCCTAAGCCAGGCAAGGACCCGATGCTCCCCGAGTCCTACCGTACCATTTCCCTACTCCAACTCGATAGCAAGATCTTAGCCAAAATCCTAGCTCTGCGCCTCAACAAGGTAATCCTTACACTAGTGCACCCTGACCAGACCGGATTCATGCCCAACAAAAACACAGCCTTCAATCTTAGAAGATTGCACATGAACCTACAGGCCAGACATTCGGACATGGGCTCCAGGGTGGTGGTCAGTCTTGACGCCGCTAAGGCATTCGACTCTGTTGAGTGGTGCTACCTCTGGGAATGTCTCCGCAAATTTGTCTTCGGCCCAAACTTTATTAAATGGCTCCAACTCCTGTATCAGGCCCCCACAGCGCGCGTCCAAGTCAACGGTAGGATCTCGCCCCCTTTCCCACTCACCCGCGGCACTCGCCAAGGCTGCCCCGTATCACCCTTGTTGTACGCCCTCGCTGCTGAGCCCCTCGCTATGGCTCTCAGAAACCATGCGGGGGTCAGGGGTCTCCGATGCGGTCAGACGATTGAGAAAGTCAGTCTCTATGCGGATGACATGCTCCTATACCTTGCAGACGCCGGCCCCTCGCTCCAGGCAGCCCTCCAAATCATAAAAGACTTCGGAGCATTCTCAGGGTTACAGATAAATTGGGCCAAATCTCACATACTCCCCTTAGACCTGGGTGCTCCCACTAGTGAACAAGCTGCCCTCCCCCTTGTCAGAGCGAACACCATTAACCACTTCCTTACTGGGCACTTATAACCCTTCCTGACCAGGTGAAATTTCAGCTTCTGGCACTGCGTCGCTTTAACTGACAATTGCGCGGTCGTGCGACGTGGCTCCCAAACAAAATTGGCGTCCTTTTTTTCCCACAAATAGAGCTTTCTTTTGGTGGTATTTGATCATCTCTGCGGTTTTTATTTTTTGCGCTATAAACAAAAAAAGAGCGACAATTTTGAAAAAAAGTCAATATTTTTTACTTGTTACTATAATAAATAGCCCATTTTTTAAAAAATAAAATAAAAAAAATTCTCAGTTTAGGCCGATACGTATTATTCTACATATTTTTGGTAAAAAAAAAAAAAAATCGCAATAAGCGACTGGTTTGCACAAAAGTTATAGCGCATACAAAATAGGGGACAGAATTATTATTAATTTTTATATTTTTTTTTTACTAGTAATGGCGGCGATCTGCGATTTTTATTGGGACTGCGACGTTATGGTGGACACATCGGACACTTTTGACACATTTTTGGCGCCATTCACATTTATACTGAGATCAGTGCTATAAAAATGCACCAATTACTGTATAAATGTGACTGGCAGTGAAGGGGTTAACACTAGGGGGGCATGGAAGGGGTTAAATGTATTCTGGGTGTGTTCTAACTGTTTGGGGGGAGGGGGGTGACTGGGGGAGGTGACCGATGCTGTGTCCCTATGTACAAGAGACACAGATTGGTCACCTCACTTCTGACAGGACATGGATCTCTGTGTTTACACACAGAGATCCATGTCTTGTCCCTGTAACCGCCGATTGCGAGTGCCTGGCGGACATCGCGGCCGCCGGGCACGCGCATCGGCATCTCAGAAATGCAGCGGGCACGCGCGCGCCGCCGGCGGGCACGCGCGCGCCGCCGGCGGCGCTCGCGCGCCCTCTAGTGGCCATTAAAAGCACAGGGCGCATATATGCGCCCTGTCAGAGATTCAGGACAGCCCGACGGCCGCAAATATTCGTACGGCCGTCGGGAAGTGGTTAAATACCTGGGTGTCCAGGTCTCCAGATCCCCCCTTGACTACATTGCACATAATGTTGAACCCCTATTTCAAGTCCTTAAAACTAAGACACAGACCTGGTCCCGACTCCCACTAGGGGTCATGGGACGAATTAATCTGGTCAAGATGATCCTTCTCCCTAAGCTACTTTATGTCTTCTGGCAGGCCCCGCTGTACATCCCTATACGCACATTCAGAGCCATGGAGTCTATCCTTAACTCATTTATCTGGGGCCCCTCCCGGCACAAGCTGTCGTGGAGGGCCCTGAAATGCCCAACCAACCGGGGCGGCGCCTCAGTTCCCGACCTTTTTCTCTACTACATAGCGTCCCAGCTATCCCATTTTTTTTACTTTAACCTCATAGACAAGGAACGGTACGTCGCGCTGGTTTGCTCCCAGGTCCCCAGTCCGGTGTCACACCCCTTCCAGAATCTATTCTGCGGACCCCACGGCCCCTCCCCAACGGGTGACAGGAAACACATGCTCTTCCACCACTGCAAAGTCTGGCAGCTCACTATGTCCCTTGGCGAAGCACCCTCACCACACTCCCACACACCCCTCTGGGACAACCCGCAGCTGCCCGAGCTGACCACTGTTCCCGACCACGGCCTGTGGATTGAGAGGCGTATCATATACCTCTCCCAGGTCGTGGCCCGCAGGTCAGTTAGATCCTTCCAGTCCCTCAAAGACACGTACGACCTGCCCAACCAGATGTTCTTTCGATACCTCCAACTCCGACACGCACTCAACACACAGTTCGGGACCGGTGTTCCTGCTCTCGAGGTCCCGCTGCCAGTGGACCTTGTCCTTGGCAGGGATCCCAAAAAACTGATCTCCCTGCTCTACAACTATCTCCTGGCTCCTCCGGCCGCTGTGGCTGCCAGTCAGCTAAAATCCCGATGGGAACCGGACCTGGGCGCCGTGTCGGCTGAGGACTGGGAGGAGGCCCTAGCCAACTGCAGCGTCATCTCCCCCAAGCTCTCTGACTGCCTCACCCACTTATACATTCTACATCGCTCCTACCTAACGCCCCACCGCATCTCTAAATACAGACCTGGTCACAATCCCAATTGTCCTATCTGCAACCATCCCAACGCCACCTTCTTTCACCTCCTCTGGTCATGCCCCTGCATGCAGGGATACTGGTCTCAGGTGGTCCGCTTCCTCCACGACCGCATGGGCTCTCCTGTGTCCCTCTGCCCCTGCCAGTGTTTACTCGGCCTCCTTTCCCTGTCTGAGGCCGAAAAGTATCTACAAACATTTTTGCAAGAGACATTATTCCTTGCCAGGCTTCAGATAGCAAGGACATGGCTGAGGGGACCCCCTCCCACACTACAGCAGTGGATTAGAACTGTTAACGATACTCTGCCCCTTAAAAAACTACTCTACGTCCATAGGGGATGCCCAGACAAATACTACAAGGTATGGGACAGGTGGCTGGGGACTGCTTCCACCTGCGATGTGGGGGCCTAGCCGCTCCCCCCCGGACTCTTGCATTTTGCAATACCCTGCGGCGTGGAGCAGGTAAGAGGGATCCTGCGGGACTTGGTTCGACAGTAGGTATCCCCCTGGGGGTTCTGGGTTGGCTAACAGTATGCTGGTGCATCAGCCACTATCTCCACTATGTCTGTTGAGGCAGGATGGGATTCTAATGTTTACCCAGATAATATGTAGATATATGTATACTTGTGTAAGTGATATATTTGCTACTCACCCCAGGTCTGCCTGTTAACACTGATACTGCAACCCCACATGTTTTAAAGAGGAAATTGCTGGTAAAAACTCCTGTTTCTTAGGAAGCCCAAGGGGACAGCTTCCTCGCTGTGTGTGCACTACAATAAGATTAGTGCTTACCTGGTGTCTGTTGGTGCTGCATAACGCTGGTCCATGTTGTTCCTCTGCTCTGCTTCCTCCATGTGGTTTCAGCGTGGTGCGCGAGATCGTGCGGGCGTGTGTGCGCGCGATCGTGCGCGCGTGCACGCCGCCTTTTATAGCGTCGGCGTGCGTCGGGGGGCGGGCCAGCAGCGTCAGGGTCTGTATAAAGGGAAAACTTCTCTCGGGCTGGTCTTTCCTCCTGGAGGCAGAGGAAGAAAGGATACAGAGCGTGCAGCTGGGTCTTTTGGCCACACAGGGACACCTAGTGGCGGTTTTGTGGATCTTCAGGTCTAGGACTTAGGTCCACTATTGACCAGAAAAAAAAAAAAAAAAAAAGTTTTTTTGCTTAAAGGGACTCAGCCTTAGATCCAGCAGTATCTGAGTCTACCTTGGACTCCGGCTAACGGGCATTGGTGTGTCAATACTCACAGGTTTCCTCAGTATTGCCACCTCCCAGGCGGGTAAAAAAAAAAAAAAAAAAAAGAAATTAGTTCTTTTTCATTTTCCTCATACCTGCCCTCATATTGGTTACTCCTAGCTGCAACAGTCAGGTGTTGGCTATAGGGGTGACCCAAGGTTGTACAATGGCTCCAAAGGGATCTGGACCAGCCAAGGCTGCTAAAGGTGCCAAAAAGCAAAAGGGGTCTCCATCGGGGTCAGAGGATTTGGGCCAGGCTTCTACGGCCCCACCCTCGCCAGTCAGGACACCGAGTGGCATAGTACAAGAGCCATTGGGGGTGCTGGGGGCAGAGGCGGCCCCCGATCCACCCATTCCCGTTTACGTGACGGAAGAAATGCTAGCAGCCACCATGTGTGGGCTAGAGAAAAGGTTAACTGCGTTATTTTCCCGTCCTTGCCCAAGTAGCAAGCGGGCTAGATCCCCCTCACCCAGTGTGGGGTTTTCAGATGCGGAGGTCTCCTCTTCAGAGGAACGGGACCCACAAGGGGATCAGGCAGACCCAAGTCCCGACGGTTCAGACAGGGAAAATTCCACTATAGATGAATTTTTTTCGGCCTCTCAAGCGGAGGGCCTGTGGATCCAGTCTTTGACAGATATGGTTCGCACTGCCTTTAAACTTCCAGTGCCAGAACTAGTAGCCCCGGAGGTATCCTCATTGGGTTCTTTAAAGGCTCCATTAACTTGTGCATCTTTTCCAATGCACCCCCTTCTGCGGAACGTGATTTACCAGGATTGGGCTCGACCTGATAGAATCTTTGTCCCTCCTAAAAGATTCTCTATTCTCTACCCTATGGAAGAGGAATATGTGAAGAAATGGGCTCTCCCTACAGTGGACGCAGCCATTTCCTGCGTGAATAAATCCCTGACTTGTCCGGTTGAAAATGTCCATATGTTCAAGGATCCGGTCGACAAGAAATTCGAGACCCTACTGAAAGCAGCTTTCACCTCAGTAGGTGCCATGGTTCAGCCAGCAGTAGCAGCCATTGGTGTTTGTCAGGCCTTGAAGGATCCGGCAAAACATATATTAAAGGACATGCCGGCTCCGCATACTCATGAATTAGCGGAATTCCCTAGGGCTCTCTGCTTTGCAATAGATGCTATTAAGGACTCCATCCAACAGGCATCTCGTTCATCTCTACTGATGGTTCACATGCGCCGTCTTTTGTGGCTAAAGAACTGGTCAGCAGAGGCACCCTGCAAAAAGCTTTTAGCAGGGTTTCCCTTTCATGGGGGAAGACTATTCGGGGAAGACCTAGATAAATATATCCACACCATATCAAGTGGAAAAAGTACTTCCTTACCGGTCAAGAAAAGACCGCGTGGGCCCACGTTTAAACGACAGGCCATTGTAGGCTCGGCCCCTTCGACTTCTCGTCAGTATCGACGGCCTCCCGGGCGTTCAGCAGTTAATAGTCGCCCACAGGGACAAGCCGCGGCAAACAAGAGGCCCTGGTCTCGCAAGCCGGCTAAACCAGTCATCAAGTCAGATTCATGAAGGGGCGCCCCCACTCTCTTGGGTGGGGGGGAGGCTTCAGTTTTTCTTCGAAGTCTGGAAGGCCAGAATTCCCGACGCTTGGGTTCGGTCCGTAGTAGCCTCAGGCTACAAACTAGAGTTTCGAGAAATCCCCCCTCCTCATTTTCAGGGGTCAAGTCTTCCAAGCGACCCGTTAAAGAGGGCCTCTCTCGTAAAGGCGTTGGATCGCCTCTTGCTCCAAGGAGTAATTGTAGAAGTACCAACCCAAGAAAAGGGTCTGGGATTCTACTCCAACCTTTTTGTTATACCAAAACCCAATGGCGACGTCAGGCCTATATTAGACCTCAAACGCCTAAATCGCTTTCTAAGGATCCAGACCTTTCGTATGGACTCCATACGTTCAGTGACAGCCAGCCTGCATCAGGGCGACTTCCTAGCATCTATAGACATAAAGGATGCATATCTGCATGTGCCGATTTACCCAGCACATCACAAGTTTCTTCGTTTTACGATAAACCAAAGTCATTACCAGTTCGTAGCCCTCCCTTTCGGGTTGGCAACAGCTCCACGGGTATTCACAAAGGTGTTAGCCCCGGTGCTAGCCGTCCTAAGGACAGAAGGCATCTTGGTCCTAGCATACCTGGACGATCTCCTGGTTATCGACAGTTCAGCTTCCAACCTCAATCATGCAGTAGTCCGCACAGTGCGGCATCTAGAAGAGTTCGGGTGGATTGTGAACCAAGAAAAATCAAGGTTACAACCCACAAGACAGTTGGAATATCTAGGCTTTCCGTTAGATACAGAATGCCAGAGGGTATTTTTTCCTCAAAAGAAGATCAGGTCGTTGATTCAAACGATTCAAATAGTCTTAGGCAAAAAGAAGCCGACTATTCGCCTATGCATGCGACTGCTGGGAAAGATGGTGGCCGCCTTCGAAGCAGCGCCCTATGCCCAGATCCATACCAGAATTCTGCAAGCAGCTATTCTCTCTGCTTGGAACAAGTCCATACAGGCATTAGACCGTCCATTAGTTCTTTCCCCAGGAGTCAGGCGCAGCCTGTACTGGTGGCTGATCCCTCAAAAATTATCAAAAGGGAAAACCTTTTGCCCCATCTCGTGGAAAATAGTAACCACAGATGCCAGCCTAACAGGTTGGGGGGCAATCTTAGGAAAACGGACCCAGCAGGGACAGTGGTCAGAGGCAGAAAGTCTGCTTCCCATCAATGTCCTAGAGATCAGAGCTGCTCGGTTGGCCCTGGTCGCCTGGACTCTCCCCCTGCAGGGTCTGCCAGTAAGGATACAGTCCGACAATGCCACGGCGGTGGCATACATAAACCACCAGGGGGGCACAAGGAGCCTAGCGGCTCAAAGGGAAGTAAACCTGATTTTTTCATGGGCCGAAGCCCATGTACCCTGCATCTCAGCAGTGTTCATCCCAGGGATAGACAATTCTCAAGCAGATTTTTTGAGTCGTCAACAGTTACTCCCGGGAGAGTGGTCTCTTCACCCCCAGGTATTCCAAGAGATTTGCCAAAGATTCAGAGTTCCCGATGTGGACATCATGGCAACAAGATTCAACAAGAAATTGGACAAATTCGTATCCCGAGCCAGGGACCCCTCGGCCTACGGGACCGATGCGTTGGTTTGCCCCTGGCACCAGTTTTCTCTCCTGTATGCGTTCCCTCCACTACAGATGATTCCCCGCCTTCTACGAAGGATCAGGGTGGAGCGCAGGCCGGTGATCCTGGTGGCCCCAGCCTGGCCCAGAAGGGCTTGGTACGCACTCATCGTGAGGATGTCAGTAGGGGCACCGTGGCCACTCCCCCTGCGCCCAGATCTGCTGTCTCAGGGCCCGATCTACCACCCTGCTTCACAGCAGCTAAATTTGATGGCTTGGCGGCTGAATCCCTAATTCTTAAGGGCAGAGGCCTCTCAGCCCAAGTCATATCTACGTTAATTCAAGCTAGAAAGCCAGTCTCTAGAAATATCTATTACAGAGTCTGGAGAACCTATGTGGAGTGGTGCGAGTCTCAAGGAGGGCATCCTCGCAAGTTTTTTATTGACAGGATCTTGCGATTCCTCCAGGTTGGCGTTGACAAGGGGTTGGCTCTTAGTACTCTAAAGGGGCAGGTGTCTGCCTTATCGGTATGGTTTCAAAGGCCTTTGGCCACACATTCGCTTGTGAAAACCTTTTTGCAGGGGGTCTTGCATGTAAATCCCCCTATTAGAGCTCCCCTCTGCCCCTGGAATTTAAATCTGGTCTTGTCAGCTTTACAAAAGCAGCCGTTTGAACCTCTGACAGAAATCCATCTTGTGCTGCTAACCCGAAAGTTGGTTTTCTTGGTGGCTATGGCTTCGGCCAGAAGGGTCTCCGAGCTGGCAGCCTTGTCTTGCAGGGAACCGTACCTGATTCTGCATAAGGACAGAGTGGTTCTGCGGCCTCAGCCTTCTTTCCTTCCTAAGGTCATATCCAGTTTTCACTTGAATCAGGACCTAGTCCTACCATCCTTCTTTCCTACTCCCCAGTCCAGAGAGGAAAGACTGCTTCATACTTTGGACGTGGTTCGAGCCATGAGGGTTTATCTCAAGGCTACAGAAAAGATTCGGAAAACAGATGTGCTTTTCGTTCTCCCGGATGGCCCCAAGAAGGGTCAGCCGGCTGCCAAGTCTTCCTTGGCTAGGTGGATTAAGCAGCTGATTTTTCAGGCCTATGGTCTGAAGCGCGTTCCACCTCCCTTATCAGTTAAAGCCCATTCTACGAGGGCCATGAGTGCCTCCTGGGCGGCACACCATCAGATCTCTATGGCACAGGTTTGCAAAGCGGCAACCTGGTCTTCCGTACATACGTTTACTAGATTTTATAAGTTGGACGTCACAAAAGCTACGGACGCAGCATTTGGGCAGGCGGTCCTTCGGGCAGCAGTATAGAATCCTCTGGCCCGGTTCACGCCCCCTTGTTTTTTCTGTTGGTGGAGCTATTTTTTACCTCCTGATATATTTTCTGTTTGGCTAAATTTTGGCCTTACGGTCTCCCTCCCTTCATGGAGCATTGCTTTGGGACATCCCATATGTAATGACTATGCGCTCTGTGTCCCGTGATGTACGATCAAGAAAAAAGGATTTTTAATAACAGCTTACCTGTAAAATCCTTTTCTTGGAGTACATCACGGGACACAGAGCTCCCACCCCTCTTTTTGGGGAACATTGTGTAACCTCAGAGAAATTGCTTGCTACAAAACTAAAGCACTCTCAGTGGGAGGGGGTTATATAGGGAGGAACTTCCTGTGAAGTTGATTACACCAGTGTCCACACCTGAAGGTACCCATATAACCCATATGTAATGACTATGCGCTCTGTGTCCCGTGATGTACTCCAAGAAAAGGATTTTACAGGTAAGCTGTTATTAAAAATCCCTTTTTTTTCCCCCTCATCATCATCTTTAAGACGTTCCTGGGGCACCCTATTTTGATGAATTTTTTCGTAATACCTAATTTATTAACCACTTTAGCCCCGGACCATATTGCTGTCCAATGACCATAGCACTTTTTGTGATTTGGCACTGCGTCGCTTTAACTGACAATTGCGCGGTCGTGCGACAAGGCTCCCAAACAAAATTGGCGTCCTTTTTTTCCCACAAATAGAGCTTTCTTTTGGTGGTATTTAATCATCTCAGCGGTTTTTATTTTTTGCGCTATAAACAAAAATAGAGCGACAATTTTGAAAAAATATTTTTTACTTTTTGCTATAATAAATATCCCCCAAAAATATATAAAAAACCTTTTTTTCCTCAGTTTAGGCAGATAGGTATTCTTCTACATATTTTTCGTTAAAAAAATCGCAATAAGCGTTTATTGATTGGTTTGCGCAAAAGTTATAGCGTTTACAAAATAGGGGGTCGTTTTATGGCATTTTTATTAATATTTTTTTTTGGCTAGTAATGGCGGCGATCAGCATTTTTTTCAGTACTGCGACATTATGGCGGGCACTTCGGACACTTTTGACACATCTTTGGGGCCATTGGCATTTTTTTAGCGATTACTGCTATAAAAATGCATTGTATTACTATAAAAATGCCATTGGCAGTGAAGGGGTTAACACTAGGGGGCAGGGAAGGGGTTAAGTGTGTTCCTGGGTGTGTTCTAACTGTATGGGGGGATGGCCTCACTAGGGGAAATCACTGATCTTCCGTTCATACATTTGATTTGGTGAAAATTTTATATTGTATACTGTACATATTGTGTTAATTTCTAACATATAAGATACCTTATGTATGCATTGATGAAATGAATATATCCACTTTGACTCTCATACCTGTTTACCCCTATGAAGAAAAACATATTTTACATTTCTGCTATGTGTCTGTTCATGAGTCTCTAAGGGCCCTTTTTACACGAGCGAACGTACGGTCCGCTTTTCATAAGTCCGTTTACGGACTCATAATGCATCCCTATGGGATCACAGACGTTAGCGGATGATGCATCTGCTAACGTCCGTAAACATCCGCCTCCGTCAAGATCTGTTTTTTTCGGACGGAAGAAAATACTATTTTTCTTCCGTCTGGCGGATCGGATCGGATGAATACGGACACACGGTCCGTATTCATCCGATTCCCCATAGGGGAGAGCGGAGAAAGGACAGGGCGGTCCCCGCACACAGTGCAAGGACCGCCCTGTCAGCCGACACTCAGCAGGGATTTACGGATGATGATCAGACGGACACACACGGAGCGGATCAATAGGGATCCGCTCCGTGTGAAAGAGCCCTAACTTTGTAATTACTTATGATACAGAATTAATGCATATATTGTTTTTTGCGGGACAAACTGGGATTTCCTGTGACCCTAAAGTCCTCTGAGGCCGCGTACACACGAGGAGACATATCTGATCAAAACGGTCCAACAGACCGTTTTCATCGGACATGTCTCCTGGGATGTTTTGGTTTGATGTGTGTACACACGATCAAACCAAAATCCCCGCGGACAGACAGCGCGTTGACGTGGCGTTGACGTTGACGCCGCCACGTCACCAAACCAGGAAATAAAATACTTCCACGCATGCGTCAAATCCATTCGACGCATGCGGGAGATTTCAGTCCGCTGGTTAGGCGTACTAACCAGCGGACATATCCGACAGACAGCTTTCCAGCAGACAAGTTTTAAGGCATGATTTAAAACTTTTGTCTGCTGGAAACCTGTCTGCTAGCCCGTACACACGATCGGATATGTCCGCTGAAACTGGTCTGCGGACCAGTTTCAGCAGATATGTTTGATCGTGTTCACACGGCCTGAGAATTTATATAACTTGAATTTTAAGGGCAAAAAGAGTAACGTTCTGAAAAAAAAAAATAATCAAGTTTGATCAGTAATATTTTGAACATATATACCATTAATGTGAGGAAAACATCCATTTTATTCTGCTGCTTGTTCTATTTACTGCAGCATTAAAGTAACATTTTTGGTACAAAGCATGTTTAAGTTATTTACAAAAGAAAAAAAGTTTTTTGCAGATATTTCATTTTTCGCATAATGCATCAGTAATTTATAGTTCTTACTGATTTAAAATAAAACAGTTATACCCTATACCACGTATTTTTAACAGTAAATTCTTAAAGATAACAATGTACAGTATATATGTGCTTCATAAAAAAATGTTTCCAGCAAATAATTTAAAATAGAGACATGGATCAGGGGATGAAACTAGTGATTATATAGGTTGAAATTAAAGAGTTAAGTAGTAAAAAAAGAGCATGTCCTGGTTAATTAAGATTTAGCGCTAAATTGCCTAAAAACCTCCTCAGTGTTAAAGGGGTCTCATGCCGCGTACCATTTTTAATGGTCTAGAAAAAAAAAAATTCAACCCGATTATTGTTAAGCCTGTCTTGCCTACACGCGATTGTGAAAAAAAAATGCTTTAGCAAAGCGGGGTGACGTACAACACGTACAACGGCACTATAAAGGGGAAGTTCCATTTGGATGGCGCCACTCTTGGGGCTGCTTTTGCTGATTTCAAATTTTGGTGAGAGACAATTCACGCTTGATGAATGTGCTATCTCCATTACGAACGCTAGTTTTACCAGAATGAGCACTCCCGTCTCATAACTTGCTTCTGAGTATGCGTGTTATTTTCACGCCGTTAAAGCCTACACACAACAATTTTTTACGACGTTAAAACATGAAAAACTACACGAAAATTTAGAGCATGTTGTAAATTTTTTAAAGCCATTTTTAACGTCGCGGAAAATGCTCTGGAGCCCACACACGATCGTTTTTAATGACAAGAAAATATGTAATTTTTCACATCGCTAATAACGGTCGTGTGTACGCGGCATTAGAGTTAACTGTCAGCTGCAGCTCTCTCACTCACAAATCTGTCTGACAGGGAATAAAGGAGATACAATAGCTATTATGTTACTTGTTTGTTGTTGTTTTGGCTTGTTACATTAAATTATCACTGAGATTTTATGAGAATGATCATTCAGTGAGGAAGACTTCTGACTAGCTCTCAGTCATAGGATCTCAGGGGCGCTGTGTAAAGTATCTGAGAAGAAGGTGATTAGAAAAGATAACAAAGTGCAGGGCATACAAGACAGGTCCTGTGTACAGAGGGGGTTATATGGACATTTGTAAGACGCAACTATGTAGGCAACTGTGTATGGGGAGGGGGGTTATCCCTTGTAATATTATATAACACAGCTACTAAGAATGTACTGCTCAGTTTCTTACTATTGCAGTGCCCTGAAAAAGTATTCATACCCCTTGAAATTTTCCAAATTTTGTCATGTTAAACCAAAAACGTAAATCTATTTTATGTGATATTTTAGCAAAAGGGGAGATTTCTCGCACTAGAGGTGAACGAAATTGAGAAAATATAAGTGAAATATTAAATAAATGAATAATATCCAGCAGCAACACTAAACATGTGATATACACGAAATAAATAAATAAAAAGAAAAAAGGTTGCGCTCAGAAACACAACTTAATATTGTGTATAAATTAAATCAATATACATATATGTAGAAATGTATATAAAAAAATGCATTTGGATTGTGAATTGATAGATAAATCCGTGACAATACTACCAATAAATTATGAAAAAAGTTTTGGTGTGTCCAAAAACCTAAAACATTAATATCTAGCACTTAATCATAGTCTCTAATAGTCCATTTGAGCTGGTATCAAAGGATGTAATTAGATGGTTTCCATACACATGAGAGATTGTCCAATGTTAAACAAAGAGCAGTTGTAAATTGAAAAATCCTGGATGGAATTCACCACGATCTCACAGTAATAGATAGGAGAATCTTGCAGACACATCAAGTGGTAAGTAAAGATGTACTCTTACCGGATCCTGGGGTAACTCAGGCATATCAATCCACTGGCACCGGGAAAGGGAGATAAACTCGACCACTTCCGGTTCTTCCACATAAAGTTGATACAGATCTCCACTGGAAAGAGACACTCCACAATACTATAGACTCCACGTCCCGTTCGTAGAACCGAGGGGAAAGAACAAGGGCTCGAAATGGTGAAATACTTCCAAGTAGGTTTATTAAATTATGTGCAACAAGATACACATGAACATTTTAAAATTGTCGGCTAAAATGGCATAAAAACAAAGCAGCAAAAGAAGACTACGTGCACCCGTGCTTCCGGGGTCACGTTAACGCGGTGACGTTAGTGCGTGTAACATCCCTGTTACTATCTGCTGCATTGGCACGGCTGTGCCCAGCTTCTACAGCTGCGCTCTGTGTTCTGTGGACTGCGAGTCACTTCTGACGCGCGGACCGATGCGCTCCATGCTGGAACGCGGAAGTGCGACTCAGCACTTTTTCACCATTTTCCCCGCGAATTCACGGCTATTTAAACTCCGTGAGATGACGGCTCGGTGTTCCGATATTCTGTCGAACACCAGCCGCCACCTCGCCAGCGTTATGACGCACCATCGAGTCCTGGATCCACGGAGGAGCTCCTGTCTAACTGCCTTCTAGCTGAACCAGCTCACCTCCAATACCACAGCCCTGACCTACTGGGATCTGCTGAACCGCAAGTACTCCATACTAGGCATCTAACCTTGAGTGATTCTTGTGTCTTGTGTAACCTACAGCCACCCAGATCTGCATTACCTCAGGACTGTTTCTATAGCTACCGATACTCTGTGAAGTCTTGTTATAGTGTTGCTTGTACTCAGGAACAGCTCCATTGTTTGTACCACAGGGAGGACTTACCACTTCATGTACACCCTACCTTGCCTGCAATAGACATATACTTCATCTCCCTAGGAATTTGCTTATGAAGGAATAAGCAAAGGGTAACCATTCTCTTGGTTACATGAAGGAGGTTGTGATGAGTTAAACCCCAAACTTTCTGTTAATCTGAGAGTCACCTGGTGGTTGGATCTGAGAAGCCTCTATTGCCCAACGCCCTATTGCATTTCCATAGTCCAAACAGCAGGGGCATAACATAATATCGGAACCCAATATAAAAAAATATAAAAAATAAAATAAAATTGAAATGGATCCAGCAGAGCTTACCAACCACCTAGTTGCTCTTTCACTAAGAGTTGACACTCTTAATACTTCCTTGAATGACCTTCGGTTAGAAAATTAAGCTCTACGTAATCAACATTTTGCACAACCTCGTGATAGACCCGAACCTAAGGTCTGCCCCCCAGAAACCTTTTCAGGGGATCGTAAGCTTTATCGCCAGTTCATTAGCTCCTGCCGCCTGATGTATGAACTGCGCCCCCGCACTTATTTTTCAGACAGAGTTAAAATTCTCACCCTGGTTTCTTATCTTAAGGGTGAGCCTAGAATTTGGGCTGATGCATATTTAGAAGAGCACAGAGATCTACTGGGGGCATTCGACACCTTCCTGGACGAGATGTCTCTTCTATATGAAGACCCAAATAAACAGCTTACAGCTGAAAATACAATTAGAAACCTCAAACAAGGGAAAAGACCTGTTGTGGACTTTATTTCAGAATTTAAATGCTGGAGCCGAGAGACCCAGTGGACGGATATTGCACTCCGTAATAAATTCCGATTTGGACTTTCTGAAGCTATGAAGGATGAGATTGCTCGCATTGACCTTCCCCCTACTTTAGAGGATCTTATGCAAGTATCTCTCACCATTGATCGACGCCTGAGAGAGAGAAAGGCTGAACATTTCAACCCTTATCCAGCTCCACCTCCCAGGAGGTTCAATTCACCACCTAAGGCAGTTCCCATGGAACTTGGAGCTATCAAAGGGCCTTTATCTCCCTCTGAGAAACAACGTCGCAGAGCTCATAACCTCTGCCTGTACTGTTCCGGTCCTGACCACGTTGTGTCCACTTGTCCACTACTCAAGAGGAACTCTGAAGGTACCGTTCTTCAATATTTGTAAAACAAATTCACCTGGATCTACTTCTAATCAATTTACTTTAATCACTCTTGTCTTACAGTGGGATCAAAATAGGACCACCGTTGACGCCATGGTAGATACCGGTGCCTGCGGCAACTTTATTGATTTAGGAATAGTGAATTCCAATAAAATTCCCTGTGTGATTAAGCAAAAACCTCTCTGTCACCTTTATTGATGGCTCTACCTCCATTTCGGGTCCAGTCTCCTCTCAAACCACTCCCTTACTGGTTACTTGCGGCGACAACCATACTGAGACCATGGTCTTTGATATCATTCCATCACCACTATTCCCAATAATCCTTGGTTTACCATGGTTATTACTCCATCAACCAACCTTCCTCTGGTCTAACCACTCGCTTAGTTTAAATTCCACTTACTGTAAGCAGACTTGCTATCCCACCTTCTCAGTTCTCTGCACAGAACTTCAAAATAATGATCTCCCTAGTTACCTCCATGATTTCACAGATGTTTTTAGTAAAAGCAAAGCAGAGGTACTTCCCCCCCCCCCATCGTATTTACGATTGTCCTATAGACCTCATTTCGGATAGTCCTATCCCAACTGCTCACATCTATCCGCTTTCACAACCCGAACTCGCACATTTGAAGACCTACCTTGACGATAACTTAAAGAGGGCTTTAGTAGACCATCCACTTCACCCGCAAGTGCTGCAATGTTCTTTGTCAAAAATAAGGATGGATCTCTCCGGCCCATTATAGATTACCGATCCCTTAACAGCATTACTATAAAGAACCGCTACCCTTTGCCACTCATCCCGGAACTCATAGAACGCCTCCAAACTTCAAAAGTTTATACAAAACTAGATCTCAGAGAAGCTTATAATTTGATCAGAATTCGTCCGGGAGATGAGTGGAAGACTGCATTCAAAACTAGATAAGGTCTCTATGCGTACACTGTAATGCCATTCGGCCTTTGTAATGCACCTGCCACTTTTCAGTGGTTCATAAATGACATATTCAGGGATCTACTTGACGTTTGCGTAGTAATTTACTTGGATGACATACTGATTTACTCTGACTCCCTTGAGCAACATATTAAACATGTTCGTTGGGTATTGGCTAGGCTCAGAACACATTCCTTATATGCCAAACTCGAGAAATGTGTGTACAGTCAGTCTACTATCTCCTTTTTAGGTTATCAAATTACCCCTCAAGGTATCCAGATGGATAGTTCTAAAGTGGATTCATTTACTTCTTGGCCAGTACCCCACTCAAGGAAAGCTCTTCAACGTTTCCTTGGTTTTTCAAACAATTATCGCAAATTTATCAAAAAATTTTTAACGATTGTCAAACCATTAAATGCTCTTACAAGTCCAAAAACACCCTTCTCCTGGTCAGTGGAAGCCCAAAAGTCTTTCGACATCCTCAAGGTCTGTTTCACTACGGCTCCTATCTTACAACTGCCCAACCCTTCGTACCACTTCACTCTAGAAGTGGATGCCTCTCACTATGCCTTGGGTGCTATACTCTCCCAACGTCCAACCTTATCTGATCCTCTGCACCCAGTAGCTTTCTACTCCAGGACCTTAACACAAGCTGAGAAAAACTACCCGATCGGTGAAAAGGAACTCCTTGCTATTAAAGATGCATTAGAGAACTGGAGACATCTACTGGAGGGTTCCACATACCCGATAACCATCTATACTGACCACCGGAATCTACAACACTTGAAAGCCTGTAAGACACTCTCTGCCCGTCAAGTTAGATGGAGTCTGTTTTTTGACAGGTTTGACTTCTATATATCCTATAGGCCTGGTACACAAAACGTCAAAGCTGACTCCCTCTCCCGTATGACTGAAGATCATTTCACTGAAGATCCCCCGGTATCTATCATCCCTCTAAATCGCTTCGTTGGATTTAGCACTT
Source organism: Rana kukunoris (assembly GCA_029574335.1). Classification (NCBI taxonomy): domain Eukaryota; kingdom Metazoa; phylum Chordata; class Amphibia; order Anura; family Ranidae; genus Rana; species Rana kukunoris. The sequence continues at coordinate 64,465,545 of CM056054.1, forward strand.
CCTTCAAACAGTTACTCTCTGACAGTCTTTCCACAAATCCCTCTACTCTTCCAAAACAGCTTGTTAAACAACCTGATGGGGTTTATACCTTCCATAACAAGATATATGTTCCTCCCAAGTTGCAAGTTCTACTTCTTAGACATCTTCACGATTCCCCCCTGGCAGGCCATCCTGGTATCAAAAGAACGATTCATCTGGTTAAGAGACATTACTGGTGGCCTCACCTCCCTAAAACTATTCAGGAGTACGTCAACTCATGTGAGACTTGTGCCCGTAATAAACATTCTAGGAAGGCCCCTTCTGGCCTATTGGCCTCCATTCCCGTACCTAACAGACCCTGGGAAGTAATTTCAATGGATTTCATTGTTGATCTCCCTCGCTCTAACGGTATAAATACCATCATGGTTACAGTGGATCTTTTAACAAAGATGGCGCATTTCATTCCTCTAAAGAAATTACCAACTTCCTTTGAAACAGCTAAAGCTTTCATTGACAACGTTCTCAAATTACATGGAGTACCCTCCCAAATCATCTCAGATCGTGGATCTCAATTCATTTCCAAGTTCTGGAAAGCCCTGTGTACCACTTTACATATAGACCACCGTATGTCCACTGCTTATCACCCTCAGACGAATGGACAGACAGAAAGGGTTAACCAAGTTTTGGAACAGTACCTACGGTGTTACTGTCTTCAAGATGATTGGCTTCAATTCCTTCCTCTCGCAGAATATGCCTACAATAACTCCACTAGTTCTTCATCGAGATTTTCGCCATTTTTTGCCAATTATGGCTTCCATCCCAACAATTTACCGTCCGCTTTCCTTTCAAATAAAGTACCAGCAGTCGACAATTATCTCTCTAATTTAAAAAAAACACTCAACATCTTACGTTCCAACCTTGAAGCTGCTCAAACTAGACAAAATAAATATTATGATATCCACCGATCTGCACCTCCCAAATATAAAGTTGGGGACTTAGTTTGGCTATCTACTCGAAATCTTCACCTTAATATTCCTTCTAAAAAACTTGGTAATCAATTCACTGGACCTTTTCCAATTTCACAAGTCATCAATCCAAATGCTGTTAAACTTACTCTACCCTTAGATGGGAAGATACATCCTTCATTTCACGTCTCACTTATAAAACCTTTCATCCCCAACTCATTCCCTAATCGGAAAGTATGTCCTCCTCCTGTCCAAGTACTTGGTAAGACAGAATACGAGGTTGAAAAGATTCTAGATTCTAGAAAACGAGGTTCTAAATTTCAATACTTGATACGTTGGCGAGGTTATGATCAAGCCGATGACTCCTGGGAGGATTCTTTGGACATACATGCCCCTCGCCTACTCAAACAATTCCATCAAAGATATCCGGACCGCCCCTCTCCTAGGAAAAGCTCCATAGGAGCTCCCTTGAGGGAGGGGAGTATGTAACATCCCTGTTACTATCTCCGTGAGATGACGGCTCGCTGTTTCGATATTCTGTCGAACACCAGCCGCCACCTCGGCAATACCACAGCCCTGACCTACTGGGATCTGCTGAACCGCAAGTACTCCATACTAGGCATCTAACCTTGAGTGATTCTTGTGTCTTGTGTAGACTACAGCCACCCAGATCTGCATTACCTCAGGACTGTTTCTATAGCTACCGATACTCTGTGAAGTCTTGTTATAGTGTTGCTTGTACTCAGGAACAGCTCCATTGTTTGTACCACAGGGACGACTTACCACTCAATGTACACCCTACCTTGCCTGCAATAGACATATACTTAATTTCCCTAGGAATTTGCTTATGAAGGAATAAGCAAAGGGTAACCATTCTCTTGGTTACATGAAGGAGGTTGTGAGGTTCTGTTAATCTGAGAGTCACCCGGTGGTTGGATCTGAGAAGCCTCTATTGCCCAACGCCCTATTGCACTTCCATAGTCCAAACAGCAGGGGCATAACAGTGCGTGGCTCCGCCCTGACCGGTTTCGTCATAAATGACGTTGTCAAAGGGCACGGGCGACGCACTGAATGTTCACCTTATGTATGTGTAGAGAAACAACCAAGCCTCTCTCTCAGTTTACAGCCTCCAATGAGGAGCGGCCGTAAAACTAAAGAACGCGGAAGTGGGAGTGTCCGGGAACCCGGAAATGTCCTACCAACGAGACCGGAGTGGTACAGATAGGAATATCCTGTGTCAACAAGGTCTGGTTTGGCTTTGAAAAGGCATCCTCACTGGCTCCCAGACATTCAACATCCCTCATAGACTGATACCATTACCAACGATTGAATTACTGTCTGTCACAATATACAAATAATCAAACGTTGGACCAAAGAAATTAACAATTTAGAAACAGATAAACATTTCTGTACTCTTATTCCGCGATCTGAATTAGATCGTCAGAAAGGAATCCAGGTGAATCGAATATTAACTCTTATCGTGACATAAGCAAGAAATATACATTTTAATCACTATGCCTGAGAAAGTAAAAACTAAAAAAAACTTGTATAAAATATATATATATAAAATTAAGAATACCAAAGGAGGAATTAATACACCTTCTTTTTTCTTTTTAAAGCCCTCTAGTGGTTAAAGAAAGCGATGCATGGGAATCCTACAAGGTATAAGAATCAACTCTTTACCAGTAGATATAGTAGTTACTAAAGGACGCAGTCCACTTCCTATGGGGAATCCAATTATATTTATCATTTGTGTTCAAGGTTTAGAGGCTGTCTTAAATACACAGTCCTCCAACTATGAGTATTTTATGTGATAGACCAACACAAAGTGGCACATAGTTATGAAGTGGAAGGAAAATGATAAATTAATTACATTTTTTTCCTCCAAAGATATCTGAAAAGTATGGCGTGCATTTGTATTCAGCCCCTTTTCCTGTGATACCCCTAACTAAAATCTTGTGGAACCTTCAGAAGTCAGTGCCTTCAGAAGTCACCTAATTAGTAAATAGTCCACCTGTGTGTAATTTAATGTCAGTATACACATTCAATACTTTTTCCCAGAGTCATTCCATTTTATTACACATACTGTAACTTAGTGATTGTAAAGGCAGCGCGCTTTTTATCTTAATGCATTCTATGCATTTTATGCATTCTATTCTAAAGGAAAAAATACTGATTTAAACTTGTAAACAAAAATTGCCAGAAAAAGGCTTGGTCGGCAAATGTTTTTTTAAAGACAGACAATTTTTTTGCATAGGGCATTTTGCGTCGGCCGAGTGCCCCTATAGGAAACAGTTTGCTATGGGGGCACCCAGACAGGCTCGCTCCTGAGCTGCTGCTCTGTGGTTTCCAATCACCAATCTCTCCTCATTGGCTCACTGGCTGTGATTGACAGTAGTGGGAACCAATGGCTCCCGTTGCTGTCTTGGCCAATGATGAGGAAGAGACCTGGGAGAGCTGCTGCTCTCTTGCACATTGCTAGATTCAGGTGTGACTCAAGTAAGTATTAGGGGGGCTGGGGGGAGGTCTGTTGCACACAGAAATATTTTTACATTCATGCATGAAGGTAAAAAATCTTGAGCCTTTACAACCACTTTAAAGCCAGCAACCTCTATAAAACTTCCCCAGTCACAGAACCAAAGCAAACCTCTTCTTCAGAAAGCCATCCACACTTCAGAAGAGCTTGGTGCAAATGAGCTCACCAAGAGGAGACAAATAAAAGACTATGTGGCGTAGTATTTTGTAATAAAACTATAGGAGATGCCCAGGGTTGGAAGCAATGGCGAGATGCCGACATGTCAGCATAACTCCGCTCCAACGTGTTTCCTGCAATAGCACATTTTCAGGGGACACTACTATGCTGAAATGTAAGATCCCGTCCCATAAATAGCCTGCTGATTGCACTGGACTTATTGGTGATGGATCAGAAAAAAACTGAATTGGGCACCCTTTTATCAAAGACCTCTTATATTTAAAGGACTTCGGCAGTCATTTTCTCGAAGGTTTATACTATGAAAGCAGATGACCAGCAGCTAACTTCCCTTAGTCTCCACGCATCTGACCAATACGGTTTTGTTTTGTGTTATCTCAACAAATACCTTTACTGTGTCAGAACTGTGGGGCCTGTCCCATCATTTTATTATTGTTGTATTGTTCCATTTGTGATATATGCCTCTCTATAAGTACCTTGAAAATCCCAACCAAACCCAAAACTGATCGATATAGTTTAGACACATAGTGTCAAGCAGCTTTGTTGTCTCCAACTATATGGTCTCCCCTCTTCCAATCATTCCGGGATGCTGGTACATTTTAAATTTATTTTTCTAAATTGAATAATTGAGACTATACTCTCCCGTTTTCACAGATATCAGGTGCCATTTTATTGAAGGCCAAATGATGATAATGATGATGAATGGTGGCCATATTCCTTTAGTCTTCAACGCAAACATAGTCCATGAAAAAAGGAAGGAACAGGCAACAAGGAAAAAAACAATGTACCCAATCAGGCAGGCCCTTGCCCTACATAGTTGATTGTAGATCTAAAGGAGATTGCGCAATCAGATTGTATAGTGTATGGTGAACTTTACAGACTTACAGGGACACAACTCTGTTTTTAATACTACTACCTGCATGTGAATACAAAGGCGGGTGGGGGCAATCTCCCGGAGAGGGAGGCAGGTGCAGGGTTTGGGCTACTGAGGTCAGCTGGTGAATTACTTCCTGTGTCCTAAATGTTTTCATGTCCTAAATCTACATATCAGGAAGTCATGAACTTTTCTATGGAACAAGCTGGAGGTCAAGTTAATGCCATATCCAAAAATGCATACAGTAAAAAAAGCTTTTTCTTTTCTGCAACAGAAGTACATTAACATATTGGTACATAGGGGAGCTGTTTTAAAAAAAAAAAAAATGAACTTAGCCTTTAGCCCGGGTCAAACTGCTCCGACATGAAAGTCATGCAACTTCTGATTCGACTTTGTCCTGCAACTTAGCTTTGATCCGACTTAATGTGACTTTCTATGGCATTTAAATCGGACTTAAAGTGTTTGTAAAGGTTCGTAATAATAATAATTAAAAAAAATAACAAACATGTCATACTTACCTCCACTGTTCAGCTCGTTTTGCACAGAGTGGCCCCGATCCACGTCTTTCGGGGTCCCTCGGTGGCTGTCTTGGCTCCTCCCCACATCAGATAACCAGCACAGCAGAGTCCAGCATTTGTGTCCATGCTGGACTCGGCCCCGCCCCCCAGTGCCTGCATCATTTGGATTTGATTGACAGCAGCAAGAACCAATGGCTGCTCTGCTATCAATCTATCCAATAAAGAGCCAAGAAGAATGGGCCCAGAAGAGCCGAGAAGCCAGCGCGTTCTCGACGTGGGACGTTCGAGGGCTCAGGTAAGTAAACCGGGAGGGCTAGGGGGCCAGTAACTATCAGATGTATTTTCACCTTAGTGCATCGGATGCATTAAGGTGAAAAAAACGGAAGGTTTACAACCCCTTTAAGTAGTGCAGGAGTCCTATCTAAAATCAGGGCGACTTGTGTCGGATCAGTTAAGACGGCTCTCATAGGAAAACACTTAATTTAACATGTCATACGACTTGTGCTCTCACAAGTCGGATCCCATGTCACACCAGTGTGAAATGGGCCTAAGCCTCCAACCTGCATGAGATCACTGTCATTCCCTCATTAACCACTTAAGACCTGGACCTTTAGGGAGCTAAAGGACCCGGCCAGGTTTTGCGATTCGGTACTGCGTTGCTTTAACAGACAATTGCGCGGTCGTGCGACATGGCTCCCAAACAAAATTGGTGTCCTTTTTTCCCCACAAATAGTGCTTTCTTTTGGTGGTATATGACCACCTCTGCGTTTTTTTTTTTTGCTCTATAAACCAAAATAGGGCGACAATTTTGAAAAAAATGCAATATTGTTTCCTCTTTGCTATAATAAATATCCCCAAAAAAGATATAAAAAAATATTTTTCTTCCTCAGTTCAGGCCGATACGTATTCTTCTACATATTTTTGGTAAAAAAAATCGCAATAAGCGTTTATCGGTTGGTTTGCGAAACATTTATAGCATTTACAAAATATGGGATAGTTTTATTGCATTTTTATTTTTTAATTTTTTTTACTACTAATGGCGGCGATCAGCAATTTTTTTTCGTGACTGCGACATTATGGCGGACACTTTGGACAATTTTGACACATTTTTGGGACCATTGTCATTTTCACAGCACAAAATGCATTTAAAATGCATTGTTCATTGTGAAAATGACATTTGCAGTTTGGAAGTTAACCAGAAGGGGGCGCTGAAGGGCTTATGTGTGACCTAATGTGTGTTAACAACTGTAGGGGGGTGTGGCTGTAGGTGTGACGTCATCGATTGTGTATCCCTCCATCGGCGATCGGGTCCGCAAATCCCGCGGTTCTGGTCCCGGAGCTTCGGGCCGGGTCACAGGAGCGCGCGCCCGCGACCTACGGCTGGGCACTAGCACAGGACGTACCTGTACGTGCATGTACCCAGCCGTGCCATTCTGCTGACGTAAATGTGCAGGAGGCGGTCCTTAAGTGGTTAATAAGGCTCTTAATCTTCTTATTGACTTTTGGTTTAATTAGATTAAATTTATACTGCCATCTAATAGCCATTTTGCATAACTGCGCTATTTCTATTTCAATGCAGTCATTTAGAATAGCTGATTAGATTTGGTACATGCAAGCCTCTGTACTTTCAATCCCATCAGGCCTTGCATCAGCCTTTTCTGTCTTTTCCTTTTCCCCTTTCACCCTGGAAGCAAGTACATGGGCTGCTGAGTTCTACGCTGGCCATCCAGATTCATGTTCGGTATTTTTAGCATTTGTGTCTTCAGCTAGTTACATAGGGAGGCGCTAATTGTATGATTGATTATTAATTGCATTTTGTTTGTATCTGTTACAGTTTTACTCTATCTAGTATTAATAAAAGTTCAAAAGGATTCTGCGCCTACCAGAATGCATTGGTATGAGAGGAGTTAACAGTGTGCCCGAATACACCTCAGTCACGTGTAGTGAGGGGCATAACAATCACAATGGTGCTAGCATAGTGCTGCTTTAATTTTATTTTTATACCATTCATATATAAACTTTTGGGGTTTCTTTGTGTTTGGTACACGGTATAACAATGGTCATAGATAACAAACAGGAAAAATCACTGTCAAGCGTTAGAAAAAGTGATAAGTATGCATTGCTCGGTACCGTAGCGCAGTATTGATCTTGGCTAGCAAACTATAGGAGGGATTTGACAGAAGGGGCCCATAACCAGGGGTCTACCGAAACCAACAGATATAGACAGACAAAGAAATGTAGGGATTTACAGACAGACGGACTGACAGACAGACAGACGCTCGATTCCTTCGATAACGGATTGTAATGGTGGAGGCGACCACTTCAGCTTGTGTAAGCAGTCAACCCAGGGGTGGGGTATCTTGGTTTCACAGGAGCAAACTAGATGCAAAAGAGGGGAGGCTAAAGGGTCGAGTTTAAAAAATTAGGTAAGAAGCAGCTCTGCAAATCACGAAAATTGATCCAGCAAGCCCAAGTTTGCCTATAAAGTGTTGGGTTGTCTTTAGCCTGATGGATCAGGTCCTCCATCTCAGCAATTTTGTTAATTCTCAAAAGCCAATCTGACATTTTCGGAGGAGCAGGCGGTCTCCAGTACATGGGTACACATTGTTTTGCAGCGTTGAGTAGATGAAGCACTAGGGAGCGCTTATAGGTAGACTGTGGTAATGTCGCGTGATGAAGCAAGAATTGGGCTGGGGTGAAGTCTAGAGAGTATGTAGTAATTTGGACAATCGTTTTGCGTACTTTTTCCCAGAAAGGCTGAATCAGAGCACAGTTCCACCATATATGGAGTAGAGATCCTCGTACCGTGTTGCATCTCCAACACAGTGGTGAGACTGTCGGATTAAATATGTGTAATCTATCGGGTGTACAGTACCATTTTGAGTATATTTTGTAGCTGTTTTCCTGTGCAGAGATATCGACCGATCCCTTGTGGATATGTGTGAAAAATGTTATCCCAGTCCATTTGTAGGAGATCTAAGTTAAGTTCACTTTCCCACCCTCTGTTTATTGTGTTAGTTTTTTGGTCTATGTCCCCGTGTAGGAGTGAATAAACCAAGGAGACCAAATGTCTCTGAGGATCAGTGTCTGTGCATCCCCAACGCGGAACGACTCTGTGCTGTGACAGGATCCGTCAAAAGCGAGTTATCAAGGGCCAAATTCCTCGCCTTGGCCTAGTCGTTGGTAAGGTCAGTGTGATGGAGATGGGATTGTGGTCGGAGATCACCATTGGGTGTATGGTAGCTTTTGTGAGAAGGGATAAGTCATTCTGAGAGATAAAGAGATGATCAATTCTAGTGTATTTCCCGTGAGGTGCGGAATAATACGTGTAATCCCTGTCGTTGGGGTGCCACGTCCGCCACGTGTCATGTAAAGTGAGGTTCTGGAAGAGGGGTTTGAGTACCCGGAGTGCTCTGTAGGACATGCAGGAGGTTGCTGATGACGAGTCTAGTGAGGGGTTAAGGGCTACATTGAAATCCCCACCCACAATAAGGATTCCCGAGTAAAATTCCGTCAGTTGTTGCAGGGACTCTCTAAAAAAGGGAATTTGTCGTTTATTTGGTGCATATATGTTCACTAACGTGACGGGTTTACCATGGAAAGTCCCCTTGAGAAATATATACCTGCCATTGTTATCCCTTTTGGCTTCAGATACCAAGAGGGGGCAATTTTTGGAAATGAGGATTGCGACTCCTTTAATCTTTGATCCCTCAGTAGAGGCGTGATATACCGTGGGGTTAAAAAGTTTTTGAATCATGTCGGAGCGAAAATGTGTTTCTTGAATGAAAGCTATTTGTGTCACACTTTTCTGAAGGGTATATAATAGTTGGGATCTCTTTTCTGGGGTGTTGAGGCCGCAGACGTTTAGAGAAACTATCTTAACTTGTGCTTGGGGTACATTTCTAAGGTTATCCGAATCACTGTGGGGACAAGTATCCGCCATGTTAGGGTGTAGGCTAATCAGCGGAGGTGAGCAAGAGAGTGTAAGTCCGCCGAATCAGCAGGAGTATAAGAATGAGCGTCTGCCTGTCCAACAAGAGCGACACTGAACAATCTAGACAGGGGGGAGGGTGGGGGTGGGCACACAAACCGTCCACCCGCTCTTTGCAGAGAGGGGGAGAAAAGTACAGTGCTGCTTCAGTGGAGTCCGGCCCAACAGACTATCAGGTCGCACCACTGCACTGTGTGGGGGTCGGATAGATCTAACACCAAGGTATCCCTCAACCGCGAGCTACCCGCAACCGCTATGAGATGTGCATCATTGATGGAGGAAGGTGTCAAAGAGAAGGGGCGGGATCCTCGTAGAGACAGCCCACATGACATGGTCATTGATAGCAGGCGGGAGAGGACCCCCGTAAAAGTACGGGGCTTTAACGGAGTGCCCGTGCTGAAGGTCATTAACGATGCGTCAGGCACACCTATGTCACATTCATTTGGTAACATGAGCCGAATATCCAAAGATATCAGGGAGCATTGCGGTATAGTCTTAGGGTGTGGGTTGAAAGTGCCGATTCGTAGCGGGGGTTCTTCAGAAACATAAAACAAAGTCTGCCGTGCCAAAACGGTGTCCTAGTACTAACAGGTAGGAAACCGTAAAACGAACAGGAGGAGGAAATGTCGCTGTTTCAGATCAGAAGGAGTCAGCGGGTAACCGGGGATTTCAAACTATCAGGAACTCAGCAAACAGAAGAACATAGCAAGTGTGGGGAGTGACATCCAGCGGTCAGTAGTCCCTCCGAGCCCTTCGTTGATGTGCGTAATCAGTGGGGCTGGAATCCTGATGATTTTCTCTCTGGGGAGCCCGATATCTTGAACTCGAAGAGGATCTACGTCTGCGGGGACCGGCGTTCTGACTCTCCATGGGTTCTGCGGTCAGCTCGGTTCTCTTCGCCGTTTGGTGGCGGAATTCCGCGTACCAATTAGGCACATCAATCAGGGGGATATCCATAGAGGTACAAAATGAGGGAAGATTTTCCGGCACCCTGAGAAGGGCCGTGCAGCCCATATATGTGGCCGACAAACAGAAGGGAAACTTCCAGCGGTACGGGATCCCTTTATCCTTCAGAGCTTCCAGAAGCGGTCTCAGGTCTCTACGGTGTCTCAGGGTGATGCCGGAGAGATCCTGGTAGATCTGGATGGGAGTACCGTTATGCAAGAGTTGGTGTCGGAGCCTCGCCTGCCATAATATCTCTTACTTCAGCTTGTAATCAATTATGTGGCAAATGATATCCCTTGGGGAATGCTTATCTCGGCCTCTGGGGCGCAAGGCTCGATGAATGCGCTCTAACGCTATTGGAGTCTGAGGCGGTCGTCCGACCAGGCCATCGATGGCCTCCGGTAGGCCCCAGATCCTAAGATTATGCCTGCTGCCCCTGTTGTCGAGGTCCTCGACTTGGCGCTGGACTTCCCTCAGCTGCAAGGTATGGGCATCGATCTTCCGAGTAGCCCTTCGCAGGACATGGTCATGCTGAGCCACGACCTGCTCCACCGCCATCACTCTGCCAGTCAGCGTATGTATGTCCATCCGTAGGTCCGCAATGGCGGCAGACAGAGTGTCTTTTATGTCATCGGCTATGGTCCTCAGATCCTGGATGTTGAGGGACGGCTGAGGGGGGTTACTCTGAGCCCCAGAGAGCGTCTGGCCTGATGTTTGCGGGAACGACTGGGGTTCCGGAGGTTGTGAGGCATTCATCTGAGTTGGAGGATGGTGGGACGACGCCATATTGGATCTTTGCGATCGGAACATCTCAGGGATGTTCCCGCTGGTAGGTTCCTGGGGGGAACGGGATCTAGATGCCGACGACTGTCGGGAAGATGTACCCATCTTTCTGTGCGTGTCTGATCGGTGTAATCCTCCGGTAGGCAAGAAGATTAGGAAGCAATAGCGGGAGCCCTCAAATCAAGCGGCCACCCCTGTGCCAGGTCAAACCATGCCCCCCTCAACTTTTTGGTTTTGATTGAATTTTTGTTCAGTTGCAATAAATTTAAAATATACAAGATGTTTAACTGGCCTATCATTAATTTATTTTTATTTACGGTAACACTCTTCTAACAAACAAAAAAAAGAAAAAGTACACATGTATTACTTTGGTATCATAAGCATTAACATAGGCACATAAAGGAAATGTACACACTGTTCTGCTATATGAGAGTTATACATTTTGGCCCGGATTCACGTACCCGGGTGTATCTTTGTGCGGGGTGTAGCGTATCTTATTTACGCTATGCCGCCGCAACTTAGAGAGGCAAGTGCTGTATTCACAAAGCACTTTCTCCCTAAGTTATGGCAGCGTAGCATAAATGGGCCGGCGTAAGTCCGCGTAATTCAAAGTAGCTAGGCAGTGGCCGTGTTTTAGTATAATGATCCGTGACCCCATGCAAATGATGGGCCGAACGAACGGCGCATGCGCAGTCCGTGGGTGTATCCCAGTGCGCATGTTCAGAATTACATCGGATAGAATGCCTAAGTGATGTCGGCGCGCAATGTTTACGATGTGTGAACGTAACCTACGCCCAGCCCTATTCACGTACTACGTAAACGGCGTAAACGACGTAAAATTTGACGGCGTCGTTCCCTGACCCATACCTTAGCATTAGCTGCGCCTCATATAAGCAGGGGTAACTTTACGCCGGACAAAAGCCTTACGCAAAGCGTGTATATGAAGCGGCCGGGCGCATCTACGTTCGTGAATCGGCATATCTTGCTCATTTGCATATTTTACATGGGAACGCCGAATGCGTCCAGCGTAACTATGCGCCCACGATGGCAAGTTAAGCCGGACGACTGAAGCCATGTTTTTTGGCGCCCACATAGGCAAGTTACGCCGAACGACTGAAGCCATGTTTTTTGGCGTATCTCCCTTTGTGAATCGGCGCAAACATGCAACGGCGCACATTTGAAATTATGGCAGCGTACAGTATCTGGAGATACGTCGACGTAAGTCTTTGTAAATCCGGGCCTATATCTCTGCTTCAGGACCTATGAGAAGAAACATACTGCTAGGCATTAGAGGATCATTAAGGCCTCGTACACACGATCAAATCTGTCTGCTGGAAACGGTCTGCTAGACCATTTCAGCAGACAGATTCGATCGTGTGTACGGGCAAACAGACGGATTTGGCCACCCGACAGATTTCAAAGCATGCTTTGAAATCTGTCGGCTGGGAACCCGTCCGCCCGACATGTCTGCTGGTTAGTACGCTAACCAGCAGACATGTCTTCTCGCACACGCGCCGAATGGTTTCGACGCATGCGCGGAAGTGTTTTACTTCCTGGTGCGGTGATGTGGCGGCATCAACGTCACCGCCACGTCACCGACACGTCAGCGCAAAATGCCAGCAGACAGATTTGTTCAAATCAGTCGGACAGACCGTTTTGAACAAATCTATTTACTCGTGTGTACGAGGCCTAAGAGTTTGGATGCTCATTTAATTTCAGGCATCTGACTATACTATCTGGGGTCAAATCAAGTCTCTGGCCTCCACTGTGATGTGAAAGACTGTTGAGTACATGCTAAGCACATTCCCATAGGCATGTTTGGGCTTAGTAGATGTGCAGAGTTATGTGATACAAATATATAATTATGCTTAGCGATTATCTATGTTTACAGACCAAATGCTGATATTAAAAATGTTATAGTTGCAAAGAAACCCAAATGAATAATACATTACCCATATCTCAGCTTTCAGGCATGTTTGTACTCTGATTAAATCTCTCAAGGCAAACAATTTTAGCAGTACCTAAAGCAAGGTATGGGAATTTTAGGTAATTAATGAGAAACAAAAATATATATATATAAAAAAAAAAAATGTTTTATTTAAAAAAGACTTTATAATACTGGTACTGATTTCAACCTACAGCTACCACTGGAACGATCTTCTTCTGACACTTCTGGGTTTGTCTGATGTCTGCATCTATAAGCTGCATGCTGTGGCTCACCCAAACCTTTACACCTCCAAAGGGCCACACTAGTGATGTAGCAGCTGGAAGAAGGGGTGGGGAATGCCCACTGCAGTTGTAGGCCTCCGATGCATCTGGAAATGTCAAATGGCGAAGATTCTAGCAGTGATTGTAGCTTTGCAAGACAGTGATCCTACAGAGATGGCAGTCTCTGCGTATGTATTGCTACTTCCATAGGAGCCACTGGTTAGGGCGGAGCCACTGTTCTTTGCCTCAACCTCTTTAAGAGCTTCAGCCTCTCTGACACATAAGGTTGAGTGTACAAGACATGCAATTTCACAGAAAATCACTGAAAGTAATACTTTGCACCCAGTAGTAGTACTATATCAAAGAAAACAGACACTGAACCAGTTCATAAAGACAAACTTAATATATTATCACCTGATATGGTTGTTAACGGAGCAAGCATAGCAGTGGATTAATGAAGAAAAGCAAGGAGCGCCAAACTAAGTGCAGCATTAGAGATTATATTTATTATAGCAACACAAACAGCCAAATGGCTACTTACAAAATAATGGCATGAATGGGCATGTAATTATACAAGGTCCAGAGTCACTAGATGGTCCGTAAGATGGATGGCTTGTACCAGATGGCACAGAAAAGATAGAGGGCCGGATTCAGAACGTATTTACGTCAGCGTATCAAGAGATACACTGCGTAAATACTAAGAATAGCCGGCGTATCTTTTTTTTGCTATTCAGAAAAGAAGATACGCCGGAATTATACTAATATACGAGCAGCGTAATTCTGTTACACCGTCGTATATTAGTTGCAGTTTTTACGCTGTCTGCTAGGTGGCGCTTCCGTCGTTTTACGCGTCGAATATGTGAATGAGGGATTTACGGCGATTCCCAAACGTACTTGCGGCCAGCCGTCGTAGTTTACGTCGTTTGCGTTAGCATTATATCGGCGTAAGGTTACCCCTGCTATAGGAGGCGTAGTCAATGTTAAGTATGGACGTCGGAATAGCGTCGAATTGTACGTCGCATGCGCCGTTAAGAAAAAAAAACGTCAATTACGTGGGGTCATGATTCATTTACATGAATCACGCCCCCACTTTAGAAATTTGAATTGCGCGGCCTTGCACCGTGCACTTTACGCTACCCCGCCGCATATTATGAAGCAAATGCTTTCTGAATAAGGCACTTGCCCATAATATTTGCGGCGGTGTAGCGTAAACACCATACGCTACACCGCTGAAATGTATCTGAATCCGGCCCAGAATGTGTCATGATCTTACCTCTTTGCAGGCTTCTCATCACTGACATGTGCTAGCAGCCATCTTGCTTCATGGGGTTCTTGTAACCTGCCACACCCTGCGGCTCCTCCTTCCCACTGGGAGGAGCTGGCTGCTCAGCATATATATAGACGGCAGTTTCAGCATTTCCTCGCTTGGGCCTTTCGTCTGATACCACTTCTGTCATCGTGCTGCTTGCTTTTGGACACCGACCCGGCTCTTATGGACGTTCCTTCTGGTTGCTGATTCCCGTCTTCTTTTCACGACTTCTCTGGCTACGGACTCCGGCTTAGCTGACTCTCATCCCTGGGTATCGACCCTGGCACGGGTGGACGACTCTTCTGGCTGTTTGATCGTCAGTTTGGACTTTGACCTTGCTGTTTGGTTTTCAATAAAGCCTTCATATTCATTTATCTGTTTGTGTACGTCTGATTCATGCTTCCTTGACAGAATGTCTGCAGGGAATCCTTCAGCTGGCAGACATGTAAGTCTTGCGTTTACAGCAACCTCCGTATAGCCGAGACCAGAACCGAAAGTGCGCCTCTGCGTGGAGCACAGCGTAAACCGGAAGTAAAGCCAGGATTATTCGGGCCAATGGCATGATGCGTTTCACAGCATCTGCTGTTTCTTCAGATCCCTGTTTCTTCGGACTACGCTGAAGTGGTCTGTTGGTCTGATGTGCGTACACACCATCAGACCAAAATCCCCTCGGACCTGAACGCGGTGACGTAGAACACAACAACGTGATGAAAAAACAAAGTTCAATGCCTTCAAGCATGCGTCGACTTGATTCTGCCCATGCGGGGGATTTTGGTCCGATGGTTTGTGTACAGGTTTGCAGCGGACATGTTTTCAAGCATGTTTGGAAATTTTTGTCCGCTGGAAAACGGTCCGATAGGCTGCAGAGTGAGTGCCAACGTCACTTCCTGTACATCGATATATGCGTGTGCACACGCCCGGCCATAATAATACAGTCTATCTCGTCAGAAGTTGTGGCACGATGGACAGCGCCACAAAGGCATTTTTTGCCTGCCAATGTAGCTCCTCGTCTGCAATCTTGTGATTGCACACACGTGTCGCTACCCGTATTGCACTGCGCCCGGCGCTGGGACACAGTGCACATAAGGACCATTTTTGGATTTTTTTTCTTAAAGGGACATGTTTTAGTAAAACAATTTTTTTTCTTTTTTTTTTACTGACTAGGGGAGAGGGGGTGGGGGCGGCGCCCGGGTGCCCCCTATGGATGGGCTGCCACTGCCCTGTCCACACTGCTAAAGGATAATACAGTTGCAACAAAGGAAAAATACCTCGAAAAACGGTGTCTGCACTTAAGTATCCCTTCCCAGCATGCACAACAGGGCACCACTCCCACTGGGCTGCTGCCGAGAAGGGTCACTTAACACACCATGGTTCGCCTGAGTTCCAACATGGGCCTGAGGTGATAACTCCACCTACAGGCAACAGGGAAAACTTCTACCAAGCACAACCATAACCCGAACAGAGAATACTTTACATAGAATTAGCAAAGTCTGAGCCCAACTATTGGCTCAGACACCCCTAAATTTACAATAGCGCCCGAATCATTGGGAGACCAGCGCTACACTTCCAATAATTTTCCCCCCATTTTTCACCTTTGTTCCATTTTTATAAGCTAGAAAAAAATGTAAAGTGAGAAGAAAGATAATTTGTCCATTAGAGAATATATTGTAGCTACTGTATAGTGATGTTACTTAAAGCATTTGTTACCCCAACATTTCATATTCCTTAAATGTGCCTGCTGTATCATGTACTTCACTGTATGAGAAAGCATCCTGTTCTCTTTCTATTGCTTCCTTTGTGTGAAATATCTGGTGTTCCTGGCTGCCAGTCCATTTGTTTTCCTATTAAAAACTGACCACACTAAGCAGGAGAACATACCGTTGTCCGTTCTCTAGCTATGCTGGGAACTCAGTATGCTTTCCTCTAATGATCCAACTTGTCCTGACTCGCCCCTGCTGCATAGCCATTCACTGGGGAGCTTAGTGTACTGCTGCTTCTCCTCCCCCAGCTCTTATGCAACTGAGAACAGAGGGAATGTGATCACTTAAAAAGGGAAAAAAGGTATTTATGTTGTTTTATCTCTACAGTATACAAAAATGTTTTGTATATAATTTCTATGTAGTGGTACCCCCGTAGGGGCTGCTGAAAGTTGTGTCCCACCTGTCACCCTGCCCAGCCCGGCATTCACTTCCCAATCACCTTGGAGACAATAAACAGTCCAGATGTTTGTTTTTGTTGTTTTATTGAGGGACTAGAATTTGGATGGGTAAGGAAATTTATAGGATGCCCAGTGGAACAATTGTCTGATTGTATAGCAATCAATTGGGATGATTATATACACACAGTTACTCCAGTCTCCTCCACACATCTGCACATCTCTTGCTTGCAGACTGTTACTCTCTCTAGCACATCTCTTACTTCTCAGGCATAGCTAGCACATGTTTAGGTCTGACACTGGCTCAGCAAGGCCTTATTAACCACCTTTTGCAGGCAGGGACCGCAGGCCCCTTTAATGTAGCAAAAATAGAAATGTGAAGTCTTTAGTGCTAGCTGTCTTAGGTAGACTACTGCTCCCAGTAAGCCCTCTTTGGGCTCTGCCAGCCCTCCTGGCTGCAGCTACCCGACTTCACTGCCCATGACATTGCAATCCTCACTGGCTCCACACCCAGCTCTGACCGTTTACTCTCAGTCCTTGACTCCTCTCTGGAACACCCTGCCAGTCCACCTAAAAGCACATGTCACTCACCAGCCCTCCTGGCTGCAAATCGGTGGTTCCTGTTCAGATCTTTAATGAGTACTTGAAGGGATCTGTCCTGCATCTGAGGCCCAAGGCCACCACCAGACTAGGGAACTCCCTCAAAGGCCCCGACAGCTACAGTAAGTCTTCATCCTCTGTTGTTCCACCAGACAACTCCTCGCCAGCTGGGCTGACTCTGGGTATGTCAAGGAGGCCTGCCCCCTGCCAATCCTAGTTGGGGATTGGCCAGGGCTCCCTGAGACACCCCAGACAGCTCCACCTCTCTTCCCCTCCTCTTCTTCCAGAATCCTCTAGAAGCAAGTGGGAGGTGGCAGTGGAGTTATGCTGCTACTCTGAGCCACTCCCAGCCCACACAGATCAAAACAAACAGGCCTAGCTTCTATCGTTTACCTGCACTCACAAAAATTCCTGACTCTGGCACCTACCTACATCTATGAGGGTGCTACATCTATTTTATGCTTCGTTTCACATCTTGGCGTTCTGATTTGCGGGCAGAATCACGCGATTCTGGCCGGAATTCAAAATATTGGCAAAATTCGAAATAGTGGCAAATTGCAGGACACCTGTGCGTTACCTGTCACTTCCAATGGCATCCCAGCGGTGGTGCGATTTTGCAGCGATAAAATCTCACAAATAGTTTGCCCTTGAGATGCCACTCAAAGTGGCACAATCGTCCCATCATTTGCAGCTATTTTGAATCGCGATGTGAATGGAGCCTTAAACTGGACGTGTTGTTTTACAAGGTGATCGTTTACAAGCACTTTAAAAACATGAATAAAATTTATAAATTGTCTTTTCGCTGTTTTATACAGAGGGTCTTTTTGAAAAGAAATACATCATTGTAGAAAAAGGCCATGGCCTGATAACTACATGCATATATTCAGGTCATATGTCCTCAAAAGACTGACCATACCTTTGCAATTATTAAGCTACGCAGTACATTGGAATTCATTGCTTTTTATCCTATTTTCAAAAACTGTATAATTTATAGTGATTTCTTTTAAAGAATTTTGTGGCTTGTTCCCATGATTCAGCCAGTTATTTTAGCAGTAGGAGCGTGTTTGATAGTGTCCTATGAGAGGAGTGTTTTTCAGTAAGGAAAAAGCTAGAAGCAAAACTGCTGTGAGAATGTTTTTCTTCCTCTGATGTGCTATAGACTTTCAACGTGTCTCTGTACTCAACACTTTTCAAATCTTTAAGTTACCAGAGGGGACAATGGTGAATTTATATCTTCAAAAGATTTCAGGAGTGTTAACACAGTTGTACTTGTTATCTTAACAGAAATACATTATATGACAAATAATACATGTTAACAGGGAAAATAACTCTTTGCATTGAAAGTCAAATTAACACAGACAATATATAATTAAAGAAAAAAACAAACAGAAAGCGCCGCTGAGTAAACTGCATTTAATTAAAATCTCAATAAATATCCAACACTTACATCTAAAAGAAGCATTGATGTAGTCTGTGGTGCTGGTGAACGATCTAACAAGAAGTCCAGAAACCAGGATGGATGCTGAGGGAGCCGTCAGTAGATGTCATACAGATGCCTGCGGCGGGGGGGGGGGGGGGAATTAGAAGAAGGAAAGGAACCGACTTCCACCTCCGTACACGAGCATTACTGAGCTGTCAGCTCGTCCACTGGTCTGTGACGTCACTGAGACGGTGGCCGAGAAGGGACACAACGCATTTCAGAGCGTGCGCTGGTTGGATAGAAGACCTGCGCGCTCCTTTGTCAAGTGTGGTTGAGAGGAAGATAAGGGATGTAAATATACATATCACATGGTAGTGCACCAACCAATAGGGGAGCTAGAAATACGAGCAACATGAGGAGCAGGTCACTCTTAAGGAAACTGTTTAAACCTTCATACAACATTAGAAACAAGAGGATTTAACAAGGAAAATGCAAAGGGGGAACCACATTTCGGGAGGAACATGTGTAATAGTAAAAGAACATATATTGCTTATAGCAGAATATGTGATATGGGGAATTAATCACTCTATAATTTTAAAACATATAAAAACATATTACAATATGTAGTGTGGGGGATTATTCACGCTCTAATCTCAAAAATCGCGGAATGCGCACAGCGCTACAAAATAGAACACTGAAGGAAATCATGTGACATATCTAAATATTTTGATTATGTTACATGAATTTTTAAAAATATTAATATACATATAAATAATAGAAGCAATAGAAAAAGATGGAAGTATATAAGAACGAGGGGGATAGCCCAATATGCCACTCCTCATATTACACATTAATCTCATGCACTCAGCCCTGTTAAGTAGAGGCCTTACTTTCTCCCCCACCACACAGCCAAATTCCTTTCAATTATTTAAGGATCTAAATAAGTTTATTAGGAACTTAAAGTGGAGCTCCACCCTCTTTTTCAACTTTAAAGCATTTGTTTTCATACTGCCCCCTTAAATTGAATTGGTGTGTCTTTTTTTTTTATTTGAAAAACTCACTGTGCTGTGCAGATGAGTTTATTTTTCTCGGCCGCGGCGGCATTGCCCCGTCAATGAGTGCTGCGTTGCCTCCTGGGAGATGTTTGTCATCAACCCCAGGAGGTCCTGGCCGCGTAGCATCGCGTGATTCCCCCCCCCCCCCCCGCGAATGAAAAAAAAAACACCGTCGCCGCGGGTTAAACATTGTGCAGTGACTGACACAGACAGACTACAGTGCCCGAGTGGAGCAGGTAGTGGCTTGGCGGGGGTGGGGGAGAGTGCAAGCTGCTCCCCTGTCAGTCGGCACATCTGGGACCGGCGCGGCGCAATGATCCTCTTCTCTCATGTCATGTCTCTGATAAGTGTAGGGCAGCGGCCGTCAGCCGAGCAGAGAAGCCGCCTCCCCCTTCTCCTTTATGTCTATACAGTGCTGTGCATCCAGGAGAAGGGGGGAGGCGGCTTCTCTGCTCGGCTGACGGCCGCTGCCCTACACTTATCAGAGACATGACATGAGAGAAGAGGATCATTGCGCCGCGCCGGTCCCAGATGTGCCGACTGACAGGGGAGCAGCTTGCACTCTCCCCCACCCCCGCCAAGCCACTAAGTCCCCCCCACCCCCGCCAAGCCACTAAGTCCCCCCCACCCCCGCCAAGCCACTAAGTCCCCCCCACCCCCGCCAAGCCACTAAGTCCCCCCCACCCCCGCCAAGCCACTAAGCTCCCCCACCCCCGCCAAGCCTCTACCTCGGGCTCTCTGACTGATACATTGTGGGTCTAAATGGGGGGGGGTCTGTATTGTAGCAAGGGGGGTTTGTATTGTAAGGAGGGGGGGTCTGTATTGTAGGGGGGTCTTCACTGTAGCGGGGGTCTGTATTGTAGGAAGGGGGGTCTGTATTGTAGGAAGGGGGGGTCTTCACTGTAGCGGGGGTCTGTATTGTAGCAAGGGGGGGGGTTCACTGTAGCGGGGGTCTGTATTGTAGTAAGGGGGGTCTGTATTGTAGGAAGGGAGGTCTTCACTGTAGCTGGGGTCTGTATTGTAGGAAGGGGGTCTTCACTGTAGTGGGGGTCTGTATTGTAGGAAGGGGGGGCTGTACTGTAGGAAGGGGGGGGTCTTTACTGTAGCGAGGGTCTGAATTGTAGGAAGGGGGGTCTGAATTGTAGGAAGGGGGGTCATGTATTGTAGGAAGGGGGGTCTTCACTGTAGTGGGGGTCTGTATTGTAGGAAGGGGGGTCTGTACTGTAGAGGGGTCTGAGTAACAATTAGGGGGCCCAGAACTGTTAAGGGGGGTGCCTGTGTAACATACAGGCGTCTAGAGGTGCAGGGTGCTGTGTAATGTAAAGGGGTCCAAAGGTGCAGGGTGCTGTGTAATGTAAAGGGGTCAAAGGTGCAGGGTGCTGTGTAATGTAAAGGGGTCCATAGGTGCAGGGTGCTGTGTAATGTAAAGGAGTCCAGAGGTACAAGAGCTGTGTAATGTAAAGGGGTCCAAAGGTGCAGGGTGCTGTGTAATGTAAAGGGGTCCAGTGATGCAGGGTGCAGTGTAATGTAAAGGGGGTCCAGAGGTGCAGGGTGCAGTGTAACGTAAAGGGATCCAGAGTGCTGTGTAATGTAAAGGGGTCCAGAGGTACAAGGGCTGTGTAATGTGCTGGGGCGATGCGATTTGGTGGCAGTGTGATGTGATGTGCTGGGGCGATGTGATGCAATTTGGCAAGGGGGGGGTGCTGGGATGGAGGAGATGTGATTTCGCGGGGGCAATGCGATGTGCTGGCTGGGGCGATGCAATTTTGTGGGTATTGTGATGCAATTGGGCGGGGGGTCTATGCGATGTGGGAATATTTACTAAATGTTGTGCTGCGATCGGTGCGGTGTGCTGTGCTGTGATCGGTGCATTGTGCTGTGCTGTGATCGGTAAGCTGTGATCGGTGCGCTGTGATCGATGCGCTGTGATCGTGCATTGTGATCGGTGTGCTGTGATCGGTGCGTTGTGCTGTGCTGTGATCGGTGTGTTGTGCTGTGCTGTGATCGGTGTGCTGTGATCGGTGCGCTGTGATCGGTGCGCTGTGATCGGTGCGCTGTGATCGGTGTGCTGTGATCGGTGCGCTGTGATCGGTGTGCTGTGCTGTGATCGGTGTGCTGTGCTGTGATCGGTGCGCTGTGATTGGTGCGCTGTGATTGGTGCGCTGTGATCGGTGCATTGTGCGGTGTGCTGTGCTGTGATCGGTGTACTGTGATCGGTGCGTTGTGCTGTGATCGGTGCGCTGTGATCGGTGCGCTGTGATTGGTGCGCTGTGATCGGTGCATTGTGCGGTGTGCTGTGCTGTGATCGGTGTACTGTGATCGGTGCGTTGTGCTGTGCTGTGATCGGTGTGCTGTAATCAGTGCGCTGTGATCGGTGCGCTGTGAGGTGCGCTGTGATCTGTGCATTGTGCGGTGTGCTGTGATCGATGCGCTGTGATCGGTGCATTGTGCGGTGTGCTGTGATCGGTGTGCTGTGATCGGTGCGTTGTGCTGTGCTCGGTGCGCTGTGATCGGTGCACTGTGCTGTGATCATTGTGCTGTGAGGTGTGCTGTGATCGTCGCACTGTGATCGTCGCGCTGTGATCGGTGTGCTGTGATCGGGGCGTTGTGGTGCGCTGTGATCGGTGTGGTGTGCGGTGCAGATATATCTACATAACAAATTATTTAGTATATTTCCTGGTTCCTGGAAGGAGGAGGGGAGGAGAGATTTTGCTATTGAAACCTGATCTGTAACATATTACATTGCTTGTGCAGCACTGAGCATGTGCGAGATCAGCAAAGCTGAAATCCAGGAAGTCATACAGTCTGGCTTCATGGATTCCCACACTTAAGATGGCCACGGTCAATTCCTGTTTTATAAAGTATCTAAATGCTATAACAACCTAACAAAACGGACCTCAGTTTACAGACTACCTTTACTAGAATACATTAAGCTTGTGTATTACAGGGGTATTTATATTTAAAAAGTGAAATTGTGGCCGGAACTCCACTTTAACTCTAAAAAGATTCTTTCATATACAATCCCTTAAGGATAAACCAATAGAAGATTCAGTTTACCCCTTGATCCCTAATGATTCAACCATAGAGCTGTCCATTTATGATACTCCTTCGTCTCCTGATCGTGGTGATTTTGATTCCGACCTAGAACTTCTTTTACTCACCCAGCATCTAGTAACCTCACCTCACACCAAGCACACTTTGTTTAAACCAAAATCATTATTTTTTCCCACTAAATCAAAAGGTCCCTATATAGAATCCTATTATAGAGTTGTATTCTCCAAACTTCAACAACTCTGCCAACAGTCTTCAACCAATAATAAACAATACAAATCCAACTTGAGCCCCGGAGAAAGAGCTTCCCTCAAACGTTTTCTCAATAATCCCGACCTTATCATCAAGTCAGCAGATAAGGGGGGTGGCATTGTAATTCAAGATAGAACAACATATGTGTCTGAAGCTCTAAGACTATTATCAGATACTGTCACCTACAAAAAGCTACCTAACGACCCCCTTCCCTCTTTTCGTAAAGAATTAGATATAATAATTTCTAAAGCCCTTTTTGACCATGTAATCAACAAAGATGAAGCCTCCTTCTTACGTAAAAACGTTTACAGTACACCATATTTTTACCATTTACCAAAGATACATAAAGATTCATTAAATCCACCAGGAAGACCCATTGTGGCATCCATGA
Organism: Rana kukunoris; assembly: GCA_029574335.1. Lineage (NCBI taxonomy): Eukaryota > Metazoa > Chordata > Amphibia > Anura > Ranidae > Rana > Rana kukunoris. The sequence continues at coordinate 64,488,751 of CM056054.1, forward strand.
ATAGTGTTACCAGTGGTCTCTCGTTATATATTGACTCCTTTTTACAACCCTTGGCCCAACAACTTCCGTCTTATATACAAGACTCTATTCACCTCATGGAATTGTTATCACCATACACATGGCAAGATAGCTACTCCTGGTTGTCCCTAGACGTTAACTCTTTGTTTACGTCTATCCCTCATGATATAGGACTATCAGCTGTCCGAAACTTCATGCTGTCTGACCCCATGCTCAACTCTAGACAAGTGGCCTTCATTTTGGAGGCCACCGCGTTTTGTCTTAATCACAATTATTTCTATTTCGAAGGAGAATTTTACCTTCAGACCCACGGCACAGCTATGGGCGCTTATTTTGCCCCATCCTATGCCAACTTAACAATGGGTTTTTGGGAGAATCAATTCATTATTACAGAAAACCCCTTCTCTTGACATATCATATTTTATGGGCGCTACATCGATGATGTTGTTATCATTTGGGATGGCCCATCCCCTTTAGTCAATCAGTTTGTGGATTACTGCAACAATAATGCCTTAGGTCTCTCATTCACCTCTGTGTGGAACCAGGACAGGTTAGCCTTTCTTGATCTTGAGCTTTGTCACGAAAACCACGATATCTTTGCCCGGTGCATTGCCATGAAATGAGATTTGCCATGGAATGAGATGGTCCGCCTCCATCACATTCTATTGGCTCACTCATGTCACGTGACCTATTTAAACGTCAAGTATTGGCGCAAACATCAGTCACAGCTAGGCTATCATAGGGAGAGGATCTCCTCTCCCTGTGATTGCCCGATAGCGCTGTCAGCAGCGTGCCTCCCGCCAGCGCTAAGTACACCCCGCGCCCGCAGCTCTTCCCCGTCCCCCGTGCTCGCAGTCACAGCTAGGCTATCATAGGGAGAGGATCCAGCTAGGCTATTATGTCAGCAGCGTGCCTCCCGCCAGCGCTAAGTACACCCCGCGCCCGCAGCTCTTCCCCGTCCCCCGTGCTCGCAGCTCTACTCCCCCGTTAAGGCTCATGGAACAGGGGGAGGCGGGCGCGGGGTGTACTTAGCGCTGGCGGGAGGCACGCTGCTGACATAATAGCCTAACTGGATCCTCTCCCTATGATAGCCTAGCTGTGACTGCGAGCACGGGGAAGAGGTGCGGGGTGTACTTAGCGCTGGCGGGAGGTACGCTGCTGACATAATAGCCTAGCTGGATGCTCTCCCTATGATAGCCTAGCTGTGACTGCGAGGACGGGGAAGAGCTGCGGGTGCGGGGTGTACTTAGCGCTGGCGGGAGGCACGCTGCTGACATAATAGCCTAGCTGGATGCTCTCCCTATGATAGCCTAGCTGTGACTGCGAGGACGGGGAAGAGCTGCGGGTGCGGGGTGTACTTAGCGCTGGCGGGAGGCACGCTGCTGACAGCGCTATCGGGCTATCACAGGGAGAGGAGATCCTCTCCCTATGATAGCCTAGCTGTGACTGATGTTTGCGTCAATACTTGACGTTTAAATAGGTCACGTGACATGAGTGAGCCAATAGAATGTGATGGAGGCGGACCATCTCATTCCATGGCAAATCTCATTTCATGGCAATGCACCGGAACTACACTAAGCCCACAGCGGGTAACTCTTACTTACATTATACGAGTTGTCACCACCCGTTATGGATAAAAAACATACCGAAAGGCCAATTTTGCAGACTCCGACAAAACTGCACTAGAGTGCACACCTCAAACAAAAATTTCTAGAAAAGGGCTACCCTGAATCACTAGTAGACCAAGCACATAAGATGTTTCTTTCAGGCAAAAAAACAAAACGAAAAACATTGCCTGAAAAATCAACAGTAAGATTCATTACCGGTTTCCATCAACAACATCAAAAAATGGAACAGATCCTAAATAAACATTGGAATATATTGAAACAAGACCCCCACCTAGATACTGTGTTGTGTGATAGGCCTAAAATTACGTACAGGAGGGCTCCTACAATAAAAAATAAAATAGCCCCCAGTAGATTAAAAGACCCTAAACCCATCAGTGCTACCTGTCTGATTCCTATTGTAGGAATGTATAGATGTAATAAACCTCGTTGTAAAACCTGTAATTTTATTACTCATGGTCAAAAAGAATTTTCTCATAGGAACAAAACTTATAAAATTGAAAACTTCTATAATTGTTCAACATTATGTCATCTACTGTCTTATGTGTCCGTGCAAACTACTATACGTCGGCCGGACCATCAATCCCCTTAGACAGCGCTTTGGCACCCACCGACGTCTTGTCGAAGCGGGCTGTGATGAGCACAGTCTACCACGCCACTTCCTAGAACATCATGACCAATCTAGTGAAGGCCTGCGGGTATGGGTCATCGAATCGATCCCCAAAAAATTATCTGAGGCCGAACGTTTCTCGCGTTTATGTGAGCGAGAAACTTTCTGGATCTTTACCCTAAATTGTCTTGCACCCCTGGGTTTAAATGAAGAATTAGACGTCAATAATATCCTTTACATATACCTCCAATATATATATTTTTTTATCAAAATATATTTCTTATTAAAGTTTATGTTTTGAAAAACCTATTCTGTGTACATGGTCCAAAAATGCACTGCAATAGTTTGGGGCACAATTTTTTGCGCCTTGCAGTCTTTTTTGGTCCTTTTTGGTCCCTTTTATTCATATGTGTATACATGCATGCTTGAGCGCACATTGGGTGTGCATGCATGTTCGTGCATGAGATTAATGTGTAATATGAGGAGTGGCATATTGGGCTATCCCCCTCGTTCTTATATACTTCCATCTTTTTCTATTGCTTCTATTATTTATATGTATATTAATATTTTTAAAAATTCATGTAACATTATCAAAATATTTAGATATGTCACATGATTTCCTTCAGTGTTCTATTTTGTAGCGCTGTGCGCATTCCGCGATTTTTGAGATTAGAGCGTGAATAATCCCCCACACTACATATTGTAATATGTTTTTATATGTTTTAAAATTATAGAGTGATTAATTCCCCATATCACATATTCTGCTATAAGCAATATATGTTCTTTTACTATTACACATGTTCCTCCCGAAATGTGGTTCCCCCTTTGCATTTTCCTTGTTAAATCCTCTTGTTTCTAATGTTGTATGAAGGTTTAAACAGTTTCCTTAAGAGAGACTTGCTCCTCATGTTGCTCGTATTTCTAGCTCCCCTATTGGTTGGTGCACTACCATGTGATATGTATATTTACATCCCTTATCTTCCTCTCAACCACACTTGACAAAGGAGCGCGCAGGTCTTCTATCCAACCAGCGCACGCTCTGAAACGCGTTGTGTCCCTTCTCGGCCACCGTCTCAGTGACGTCACAGACCAGTGGACGAGCTGACAGCTCAGTAATGCTCGTGTACGGAGGTGGAAGTCGGTTCCTTTCCTTCTTCTAATTCCCCCCCCCCCCCCGCCGCAGGCATCTGTATGACATCTACTGACGGCTCCCTCAGCATCCATCCTGGTTTCTGGACTTCTTGTTAGATCGTTCACCAGCACCCCAGACTACATCAATGCTTCTTTTAGATGTAAGTGTTGGATATTTATTGAGATTTTAATTAAATGCAGTTTACTCAGCGGCGCTTTCTGTTTCTGTTTTTTTCTCTATTCATGGTTTGAGCTGACTTCGCTCTTGGAGAGAGCAGCCCTGAGCTTCTGCAATCACCTTCACACCTGATATACTGACGGCCAAGCTCCTTGGACTTACCTCTGATGGACTCAGTTTAAGACTTTTTCCTCTATGGTATATATATTCTTAAATGCATAAATATGGACCCTGATCCGATGGCATAACATCATGGTTATATAGATTTAATTTTTGATCAATTTATCTGGACACCAGAGCGCTGCAATCTTGTATAAATATATAATTAAATGTGGTCTTATCAACAAATGTATTTAAAATATAATTTCTACTTTGGTGGTGATGAGGCAAACCAACTTCCAGACAACTTGACATGTGAACAAGATCAAAGAATATCTGATAACTCCATGAAACATTTTTTTTTCTAAATGAAGAATAAATATACAGAGTGCGTGTATTTATATATATATATATATATATATATATATATATACACATACATACAGTGGGCCAGATTCTCAAAAAATGGCGTATCTGGCGGCGTTGCGTATCGTATCGCATTTACACTACGTCCAGGCAAATTACTGGAGCAAGTGCCGTATTCTCAAAGCACTTGCTCCGTAATTTTCGGCGGCGTAGCGTAAATGCGGCGTCGTAAGGCCGCGTAATTCAAATACTGAAGGAGGGGGCGTGCTGTATTTAAATTAAGTGCGCCCCCGCGTCAAACGAAGTGCGCATGCGCCGGCCGAGAAAAAAGTCCAGTGCGCATGCTCCAGCTCACGTCGGAAAGCGTAGTTGAAACTGACGTCAAAAGGACGTGATCGTCACTTACGCAATTCCCTATTCGTGAACGACTTAGTAAAACGACGTAACTGACGGAAAAAGACGACGCTGACCCGACGCTATACTTAACATGGCAACGACGGCACTTCGGAAACATACCCCTCATACAGCAGGGGCAACCTACGTAAACGACGACGGGGCGGCGTAAAAACGTTCGGGAATCGGCGTATTAGGCTCATTTGCATAGGCAAATGAGAAAACAACGTAAAGGCCACCTAGCGGCCGGCGTTGTCATTACATCTAAGATCCGACTGTGTAATTGCTTTACACCTGTCAGATCTTTAGTGTATCTATGTGTAAGTGCTTCTAAAAATCACTCGCATAGATACCCATTGAAAAAAAATGCGATAACACGGTGTATCTGAGATACACCGTTGTATCTCTTTTGAGAATCTGGCCCAGTATCTCACAAAAATGAGTACACCCTCTAATTTTTGAAAAATATTTTATTATATCTTTTTTATGTGACAACACTGAAGAAATGACACTTTGTTACAATGTAAAGTAGTGAGCGTACAGCTTGTATAACAGTGTAAATTTGCTGTCCCCTCAAAATAACTCAACACACAGCCATTAACCACTTAAGGACCGCCTCCTGCACATTTACGTCGGCAGAATGGCACGGCTGGGCACATGCACATACAGGTACGTGCTGTGCTAGTACCCAGCCATGGGTCGCGGGTGCGTGCCCGCGACCCGGGCCGAAGCTCTGGGACCGCGGGACTCGCGGATCCGATCGCTGCTGGAGTCCTGCGATCGGTTCCCGGAGCTGAAGAACGGGGAGAGCCCTGTGTAAACACGACTTCCCCGTTCTTCATTGTGGCGGCGTCATCGATCGTGTGATCCCTTTTATAGGGATACACAATCGATGACGTCACACCTACAGCCACACCCCCCTACAGTTGTAAACACACATTAGGTCACACATAAATGAAAATGACAATGGTCCCAAAAATGTGTCAAAATTGTCCGAAGTGTCTGCCATAATGTCGCAGTCACGAAAAAAATCGCTGATCGCCGCCATTAGTAGTAAAAAAAAAAAAATGAATAAAAATGCAATAAAACTATCCCCTATTTTGTAAACGCTATACATTTTGTGCAAACCAACCGATAAACGCTTATTGCGATTTCTTTTACCAAAAATAGGTAGAAGAATACGTATCGGCCTAAACTGAGGAAACATTTTTTTTTTATATATTTTTGGGGGATGTTTATTATAGCAAAAAGTAAAAAATATTGCATTTTTTTCAAAATTGTCGCTCAATTTTTGTTTATAGAGCAAAAAATAAAAACTGCAGAGGTTATAATGTACCACCATAAGAAAGCCCTATTTGTGGGAAAAAAAGGACGCCCATTTTGTTTGGGAGCCACGTCGCACGACCGCGCAATTGTCTGTTAAAACCACGCAGTGCAGAATCGCAAAACCTGGCCGGGTCCTTTACCTGCATTTTGGTCCAGGCCTTAAGTGGTTAATGTCTAAACCGCTGCCAACAAAAGTGAGTACACCCCTAAGTGAAAATGTCCAAATTGGGCCCAGTTAGCCATTTTCCCTCCCCAGTGTCATCGTTAGTGTTACAAGGTCTCAGGTGTGAATGGGAAGAAGTTGTGTTAAATTTGGTGTCTTCACTCTCACTCTCTCATACTGGTCACTGGAAGTTCAACATGGCACCTCATGGCAAAGAACTCTCTGAAGATCTGAAAAAAAGAATTGTTGCTCTACATAAAGATGGCCTAGGCTATAGGAAGATTGCCAAGACCCTGAAACTAAGCTACAGCACAGTGGCCAAGACCATACAGTGGTTTAACAGGACACATTTTACTCAGAACAGGCCTCGCCATGCTCAATCAAAGGAGTTGAGGGCATGTGCTCAGCGTCATATCCAGAGGATGTCTTTGGGAAATAGACATATGAGTTCTGCCAGCATTGCTGCAGAGGTTGAAAGGGTGGGGGGTCAGCCTGTCGGTGCTCAGATCATACGCTGCACACTGCATCAAACTGGTCTGCATGGCTGTTGTCCCAACAAGGAAGCCTCTTCTAAAGATGATGCACAAAAAAGCCCGCAAACAGTTTGTTGAAGACAAGCAGACTAAGGATATGGATTACTGGAACCATGTCCTGTGGTCTGATGAGATAAACTTATTTGGTAGAGATGGTGTCAAGTGTGTACAAAGTACAAAGACAAGTGTGTCTTGCCTACAGTCAAGCATGGTGGTGGGAGTGTCATTGTCTGGGGCTGCATGAGTGCTACCAGCACTTTGGAGCTACAGTTTATTGAGGGAACCATGAATGACAACATTTAATGTGACATACTGAAGCAGAGCAGTGTCATTTCTTCAGTGTTGTCACATGAAAAGATATAATAAAATATTTACAAAAAATGTGAGGGAAGTACTTACTTTTGTGAGATACTGCATATACAGTATATACTATATTGTCAAAAGTACTGGGACGCCTGCCTTTACACGCACATGAACTTTTATGGCATCCCAGTCTTAGTTCGCAGGGTTCAATATTGAGTTGGCCCACCCTTTGCAGCTATAACATCTTCAACTCTTCTGGGAAGGCTGTCTACAAGGTTTAGGAAATGTTTGACCATTTTCCAGTAGCGCATTTGTGAGGTCAAGCACTGATGTTGGTTGCGAAGGCCTGGCTCGCAGTCTTCACGCTAAGTCATCCCAAGGGTATGCTATCTGGTTGAGGTCAGGACTTTGTGCAGGCCAGTCAAGTTCTTTCACCCCAAACTTGCTCATTCATGTCTTTATGGACCTTTCTCTGTGCATTGGTCCAAACCATTTGGTGGTGGTGGTGGGGGTGGGGGGGGGGGGGGTTTGGTGTGGGGTTAGACCAAGGGCGGATCCAGAGTCTAGTCTCGGGAGGGGCACTGCCAGAAAATAAGGTGTTGCTTACAGAACTCAATTAGGTGTCCGATGTGTCCGCTGCAATGTTGCAGTACTGCTAAAAAATAAATGATCCCCGCCATTACTAGTAAAAAATATTTAAATATGAATGCCATAAATCTATCCCATGGTTTGTAGACGATTGTCAGGGACTGCAGACGTGGTACAAGAGATGGTCAGAGACTGCAGACATGGTACAGGAGATGGTCAGAGACTGCAGACGTGGTACAAGGAAATGGTCAGGGACTGCAGACATGGTACAAGAGATGGTCAGAGACTGCAGACATGGTACAAGAGATGGTCAGAGAATGCAGATATGGTACAAGAGATGGTCAGAGACTGCAGACGTGGTACAAGAGATGGTCAGAGACTGCAGACGTGGTACAAGAGATGGTCAGAGACTGCAGACGTGGTACAAGAGATGGTCAGAGACTGCAGACGTGGTACAAGAGATGGTCAGAGACTGCAAACGTGGTACAAGAGATGGTGAGAGACTGAAGACATGGTACAGGAGATGGTGAGAGACTGCAGACGTGGTACAAGGGATTGTCAGAGACTGCAGGCATGGTACAAGGGATGGTCAGAGACTGCAGACGTGGTAGAGGAGATGGTCAGAGACTGCAGACGTGGTACAAGGAGATGGTAAGAGACTGCAGACGTGGTACAGGAGATGGTCAGAGACTACAGACGTGGTACAAGGAGATAGTCAGAGACTGCAGACGTGGTACAAGGAAATGGTCAGAGACTGCAGACATGGTACAAGAGATGGTCAGAAACTGCAGACATGGTACAAGAGATGGTCAGAGACTGCAGACGTGGTACAAGAGATGGTCAGAAACTTCAGACGTAGTACAAGACATGGTCAGAAACTGCAGACGAGGTACAAGGGATGGTCAGAGACTGCAGACGTGGTACAAGGGATGGTGAGAGACTGCAGACGTGGTACAGGAGATGGTGAGAGACTGCAGACGTGGTACAGGAGATTGTGAGAGACTGCAGACGTGGTACAGGAGATGGTGAGAGACTGCAGACGTGATACAAGAGATGGTCAGAGAATGGAGACATGGTACAAGAGATGGTCAGAAACTGCAGACATGGTACAAGAGATGGTAAGAGACTGCAGACGTGGTACAGGAGATGGTCAGAGACTACAGACGTGGTACAAGGAGATAGTCAGAGACTGCAGACGTGGTACAAGGAAATGGTCAGAGACTGCAGACATGGTACAAGAGATGGTCAGAAACTGCAGACATGGTACAAGAGATGGTCAGAGACTGCAGACGTGGTACAAGAGATGGTCAGAAACTGCAGACGTGGTACAAGACATGGTCAGAAACTGCAGACGAGGTACAAGGGATGGTCAGAGACTGCAGACGTGGTACAAGGGATGGTGAGAGACTGCAGACGTGGTACAGGAGATGGTGAGAGACTGCAGACGTGGTACAGGAGATGGTGAGAGACTGCAGACATGGTACAGGAGATGGTGAGAGACTGCAGACGTGGTACAGGAGATGGTGAGAGGCTGCAGACGTGGTACAGGAGATGGTGAGAGACTGCAGACGTGATACAAGAGATGGTCAGAGAATGGAGACATGGTACAAGAGATGGTCAGAAACTGCAGACATGGTACAAGAGATGGTCAGAGACTGCAGACATGGTGCAAGAGATGGTCAGAAACTGCAGACGTGGTACAAGAGATAGTCAGGAAAACTGCAGACGTGGTACAAGGGATGGTCAGAGACTGCAGACGTGGTACAAGAGATGGTCAGAGACTGCAGACTTGGTACAAGGAGATGGTCAGAGACTACAGACGTGGTACAAGGAGATGGTCAGAGACTGCAGACGTGGTACAAGGAGATGGTCAGAGACTGCAGACGTGGTACAAGAGATGGTCAGGAAAACTGCAGACATGGTACAAGAGATGGTCAGGAAAACTGCAGACGTGGTACAAGGGATGGTCAGAGACTGCAGACGTGGTACAGGAGATGGTGAGAGACTGCAGGCATGGTACAAGAGATGGTCAGAGAGTGCAGACGTGGTACAAGGAGATGGTCAGAGACTGCAGACGTGTACAAGAGATGTCAGAGACTGCAGACGTGTACAAGAAATGGTCAGAGACTGCAGACGTGGTACAGGAGATGGTCAGAGACTGCAGACGTGGTACAAGGGATGGTCAGAGACTGCAGACGTGGTACAAGGGATGGTCAGAAACTGCAGACGTGGTACAAGAGATGGCCAGAGACTGCAGACGTGGTACAAGAGATGGCCAGAGACTGCAGACGTGGTACAAGGGATGGTCAGAGACTGAAGACATGGTACAAGAGATCATTGCAGCCTCACTGTGCATATGAACACAGCCCCACCTTTGTATATCAATGCAGCCCCACTTTTGTATATCAATGCAACCCCACTTTTGCATATCAATGCATCCCCACTTTTGCATATCAATGCATCCCCACTTTTGCATATCAATGCACCCCACTTTTGTATATCAATGCATTCCCACTTTTGTCTATCAATGCAGCCCCGCTTTTGTCTATCAATGCAGCCACACTGTGCACGGCACTCACCATGGCATTGCCTCGAACACACACAGCAGGCATCTCCTCTCCCGACGTGTGTCATGGAACAAACAGGAGCTGTAGGTCTGTGTTCGGTAGGCCAGTGTGCTCTAGCAAGGTCCCCCCCCCTAGACAGGCTTGTGTGATAGACAAAACACTGATTGTCAGGAAAGGTCCCCCCGCTGGTGATTCTGCCTGTTATTTGGGCTGCAGAAACTGGCCTCCACCAGCGGGGAGTTCTTGGCAGTATGGAGCACACAGCCCTTCCTGCGTTCTTCTGATCTGATCCGACCTGACCTGATCCCTCTCCTGGACATTCCCTTCCTGCTCATTCCCTGTCTGCAGCTTCTTCTGTGATCTCCTCGTATATGACCTCGGCTTGGCTTTTGGTTTATGATTACGGCATTTCCCCTTCACTTATATATGCTTTGTTGTTATTTGTGCACTGTTTGTCTTCACCTGTTTTGTTCACCTTGTAAATAAACACCTTTTATTTCACTGCATACAGTGTTGGTCTCCTCTGTGTAGGCACACAGTACTGGTCTATTTAGAATCCCTGACACTGATTCAATCAGTGTTCCATCTCCATCTACTATCACACGAGCAGGTCTAGCACAGGCAGCACAGCCGAACACAGATCCAGCTCACACACAGCCAGAGATGTTCGATGTCAGCAGGAGAGAGGGGAGTGCTGCAGTCAGCAACAGCTTAAAAAAAAAGCAGCCTCAGGACAGGCAGCCTACCGACCCTGGTGATGAGAGAGAGAGAGTGACAGACTCGGCAGCAGCAGCTGCAGGCACCGCAAAGCAGTTTAAAAAAAATGATAAAAAAAAAAGTTATAAAAAATAAATAAAACAATATATAAAAAAAAAAAAAAAAAAAAACATTTATTAAAAAAGGGGGTTTGACACATGGGGCCCTTGGGGACCTCTGAGCCCTTTAATAAAAATATATCTACATATAAAAAAAGAGAAAAAAATAAATAAAATATAAAAAAATTAAAAAAATTATAAAAAAAAGGAGGGTTGTCCTCCGGGGGCCCTGGGGACCTCTGTGCCCTTTAACAATAATACTAACAATAATAATAATAATGATAATTTATATATATATATATATAAAAAAATTAATAAAAAAAGGGGGGTTGCCATACGGGGCCCTGGCGGCCTCCGGGACCCTGGGGACCTCCGGACTTCTAAAAAAATAAAAGAAAAAAAATTGGCCCTTTAATAAAAAATGAAATAAAAATATGTTAAAAAAATATTTTTTTTTATTAAAAAAAAAAAAAAAAAGAGGGGTTTGCCATCTGGGGCCCTGGTGGCCTCCAGGCCCCTGCATGTTAGTCTCTGCTTCAGGCTCAGACCATCATTTGCACAATGTCACTCCCACATCCACTTACGAAGAATACAAAATGGCCTAAACTGATGAATACATTTGTTTTAGTTTTTTTTTTAAATTTGGTGTGACAGGGTACACGATTTTATGTACACTAGTGAGAGACTGGAAACGTCAGCTTTCCCTGCCCTGGAAGGGGTTAAGCCTGGCCAACAGGTAAACCTCCTCTCTTCCCCCTATTAACAGTCACCTGGTAGGGAAGTGGGAAGTGAGAGTTCAGTGTGAGAAGTATGCTGAGCTGGACGGACAGGTTGGAGACTGTCTGCATTGGAGGAACAAGGTCTGTCACAGATAATTGTTTATTTGGACTGTTATTCTGTTTGTTTTATACTGGAGGCTGGAATAGCCCCTCCAGTACAGTGTAGTGAGGGACACTACTGTTAGCCTCCTAAATTGGAGTAGGCCATTTTGTTTTGTATTATTTCTTTTGAGTGCAATAAAGCCGTATTTATTCCTTAAGATCAGCGACTTTGCTGCATTACATTACCGCTATTTCTGCGACTTTGTCACATTGGATATTTATCATAGCAAAAAGTAAAAAAATATAGTATTTTTTTTTAAATGGTCACTCTTTTTCTGTTTTGACGTCAATTTTGTTTTGTTACAGCCCTGTGTGACCGCCCAATTGTCCGTTAAAGTGACGCAGTGCTGTATCGCAAAAAATGGCCTGGTCATTAAGGGGGCAAATCGTTCCGTGGCTGAAGTGGTTAAGGCATCGGCATACCAAGACATTTTGAACAATTTCATACTTTTAACTTTGTGGGAACAGTTTGGGGATTGCCCCTTCCTGTTCCAACACGACTGCGCACCAGTGCACAAAGTAAGGTCCATAAAGACATGAATGAGCGAGACTAAGACTGGAATGCCCTTAAAGTTCACATGCGTTAGTTGAAAGATATAATGGAAAATGGGATTTAAAGCACAAAAATGAATTGGTGGTGATTGATGAATTGCAGTATTTTCATTTGAGGCAGAAAATGTATTACCGTTAGAACAGTTGTGTACATCTAAAAATACGAGACATGGTATCTACTGAATTTATAAAATATTGTTAAACAAAAAATAAAAAATAAAAATATTGTTGCTGTTAGCCGGAATGAAAAAACTGGCATACATCAAAAAAATGGGAAAAGCAATTGGGAGCACGTGTGAATGAGTTTCAATTCCCAAAAATTATAAAAATGGTACATAGTTCAGCAGTAGATATAAATACCACAGAAATTAACTATAAATGCCTAGCTAGATGGTATATAACCCCAGATAAAGTTCATAATTATCAAATAGAAAAATCGACAAACTGCTGGCGAGGTTGTAAAAATCTAGGAAATATGGCCCATATTTGGTGGAATTGTCCCGAAATTAAATAAATATCGTAAAAAAGTGTTATCACTGATCAAGGCGATTATAAATATAGAATAAGCTGTGGCAGGTCTGTGGTTATGTATATTCCATGGTACAGAGACCCCAATAAATCATTATAGAAATACTTTAATGCCACAATTAATAAACGCAGCTAAAAACTTAATTCCACAACATTGGCAGGAACAAGAAAATGGCCCCTATAAACATGAGACATTCTGTGTACAGAACACCTCCAGGTAGCCATATTGCATTGCACTTTACAGAAAATTACAGAGTTGCAGATTGAAAAGGAAAGGTACTTTTTAATATTTAATTACAATATGCCTTGTGCCACAATTGTACATGCTATATTATAATTTGTGTTTATTTGCTATCTTTTTTTCCCATGAAAGTGGCGTTACCCTTTAAACATTTTTTTTTATTCATATCTATTTAAAATATTACATCTGAAAGGTGATTTGAGATTGAAACTTTACAATACCTATAAATAATATATCTCTTTTGAACATGGCATTACCATAGAGCAAACAAGGATGGCAATGTATGTCCTCACTTGTCATTATTTAACCTAACTACAAACAGTCAAAGCGTTAGTTAAGTATGTAATCCTTTGCTGAAGTGTCAGTACTTTCACTGTTCTTTGTTCAAGTTCCAGCTCTGTCTTAGATGCTGCTATCTCCCATTTTACACATTGAAAGGGTCTTTAATGTCAACAAGGCAATTTAATAACGACACAGCTAAAGACTTTTACTAGCAATTTACTTTAAGGAAATTCCTTGTGTGCAGTATAGCTGACATCAGTAAATGACTACGGGAGAGTCAGGACGCTCTCTAAGTTGCAGATAGAGAAAAGAGCTGTGTGTTAGTGGGCATCCTGACTCTCTTGTAGTCCAAGGGAGGGGGCGAGCACGGCACTCCACACCAGGGAGAAAGCCTTGCATTATTGTGTGGAGTTACAGACAAGAACAGGAAGTGAGGATTTCTAAGTAGAAATAAGTACATTTAAAAGAAAAATCAAAGGATGAGGTAAGTTAAGGAGGACTGCACTAAGGTAAAGGAAGCGATTTAGGGAAAAATGTTTTACCTTTACAACCCCTTTAACATACAGTGCCTTGCAAAAGTATTCATCCCCTTGGCATTTTTCGTATTTTGTTTGCTTAAAACCTGGAATTAACATGGATTGTTTGAGGATTTGCATCATTTAATTTACAAAACATGCCCACAACTTTGAAGATTTTTCTTTTTTATTGTGAAGCAAACAACAAATAGGACAAAATAACACAAAAAGTCAATGTGCATAACTGTTCACCACCCTAAAGTCAAAACTTTGTAGAGCCACGTTTTGGGGCTATCACAGCTCCAAATCACTTTGGATAAGTCTCTCTGAGGCCACGTACACACGATCAGACCTGTCCAATGAGACTCACTAACACACATGTTCCGCGTACCACGCTCACTCCCATATCCCATCTCATGAACTCGTTCCCAAAATCACGACGCGTTCCCCACATCTATTACATAATACCTATCACTACCACGACCCGACTCCCTTCGGACCGAACTTCCGCGGATCTTAGCCTACTCGACTGCTTATGAGCATTCGCGGGTGTCCTAACCCATCAACTTATTCTACCTCCAATCAAATTCCATCTTTTTTGAATTACCCATCAAATATAACACAACAGATTCGAAAACAAGTTTTAAAACCCTCATAAAACTAACAAATTGTCCTAAACGGGCCGTTACTCATTTCTAACACCGATCCAATTCTCATCCATTACAACCTCCCCCTAACCAATTCTTACCACAATGATTACTGTTCCATCTTTCCACACAATTTTGCCCATCAGATCCATTCAGAATCCTCCATACCTCACAACTCCTAATTAAGTTAATCTAAATAAACATCTTTACAAACACAACATAGAATTCTATTGATTTACAATCTTTGATTGAAGTCCATTCCAACACATTTACAAGTTTCCCCACCAAGTGTTCCTTTAGCAGTGTGTTTGGGATCACACAGAGTGGTACAGGTTTTGCTCAAGAATATTCCTATATTTAGCACCATCCATCTTTCTCTCAACTCTGACCAGTTTCCCAGTCCCAACTGCTAAAAATCATCCCAACAGAATGATGCTGCCACAACCATGTTTCACTGTGGGGATGGTTTTCTTTGGGTGATGTGATGTGTTGGGTTTGCGCCAGACATAGCGCTTTGTTTGATGGCCAAAAAGTAAAATTTTGGGAGCCTCCCACATGCCTTTTTGCAAACTCAAAACGTGCCATTTTGTTTTTTGCTGAAAGTAATGGCTTTCTTCTTGCCACTCTGCCATAAAGCTCAACTCTGTGGAGCGTACAGCCTATTGTCGTCCTATGTACAGATACTCCAGTCTCTGCTGTGGAACTCTGCAGCTCCTCCAGGGTTACCTTAGTTCTCTGTGCTGCCTCTCTGATTAATACCCTCCTTGCCCGATCCGTGAGTTTTGGTGTGTGGCCGTCTCTTGGCAGGTTTGCTGTTGTGCTGTGTTCTTTCCATTTGGTTATGATAGATTTGATGGTGCTCTTAGGGATCATCAAAGATTTGGATTTTTTTTATAACCTAAGCCTGACTTGTACTTCTCAACAACATTGTCCCTTACTTGTTTGGAGAGTTCCTTGGTCTTCAAGGCCATTGTTTGGTTAGTGGTGCCTCTTTGCTTAGATTTTGCAGCCTCTGGGGCCTTTCAAAAAGGTGTGTATATGTAGTGACAGACCATGTGACACTTAGATTGCACACAGGTGGACATCATTTCACTAATTATGTGACTTCTGAAGGTAATTGGTTGCAGAGCTTTTTATGGGCTTCATAATAAAGGGGGTGCATACATACGCACATGCCAATTATCAACTAGTTATATATAAATTATTTTTTATTTCTGAAAAATAGTTTTCTGTAAATATTTTTCTAATTTTACTTCACCAACTTAGACTATTGTGTTCTGATCCATCACATATAATTCAGATAAAAAAAAACATTGAACTAAAGACTGTAATGTAACAAAATAGGTAAAAAGCCAAGGGGGTGAATACTTTTAAAAGGCACTGTATTATAAACAACTTGTAAGAGCAATTTAAAAAGTCATTACCGTCTATAGGCATTGCAGAGAAACTCATACTTAAATTGCTCAACTGAAAGAATTAAATCTTCGCTCTTTTTCTTACTACTTTATATTGCAGCAGCATCTTGGCAGCCTGCCAGCCCTTTAACATAGACAGCAGCAAATGTTCCAAAGCTGTTAGAAACCAGGGGTGTGCAGTCAGGGGTGGCAAAAAATGATCGAGCTTCGAGGAACATAGCTCGGTCGACCTGGGGTCACAGAGACCCCAATTTTGGGGGGTAGGCAGCTGAATTCCTACCCCACCACTGGGGCTCCTACAACCTATGGTTCCGGAGATACGGGGCTCCTTGCACAGCCTGTTAGAAGCTACATACAGAGCAGCCAGTTTAATTACAAACTGGCAAACTCTGCAGCAGACTGAGAGAATGACCTCACAGTGTCTCTCCTCACTTCTTGTCAGAGGCACTGAGCTCAATGGACAGCTTGGAGTCTTGGACCAATATTAAAGTATCATTGGGCCAAGCTGTCCAATAAAAATGCTTTTTTTTATATCACAATGTAGAGAATAGGATTTCCTATCATCCGTGCCCAGTCTTACCACACAGAGTTAATACAACGCTGAGCAATCCTCTTTTTATTGTTCAGTGGAATAAAACAGACTTCCCTAGAAAAAGCAAAGTCCGTTCCGCCCCCATGCTTTGAGTGACAGGTTATTTACATATCTTGTGCACCAGCCTTCAATCATGCACAGTTTCTATAAACAGTGCACAAATCTCACCCCCCCTCCCTCTCCTCTCCCTTCTAGCAATCATACATTTGTCTGCTTGTCCTGTGTTTTGATTATATGTTTTCAAAACCTGAGGCGAGGTGAACCACAGTTCAATGTCATGAGGAAATGCTCCAGTGAACAGCCATCAGAATATACCTAGACAAGTGATTAGGGGAGATATATGTAGTCCGAGCTTGAGTGATGTTCTTCTTATTGTTATATTGCAGTGTGTGTGTCTGAGGTCACCTGATCACATATGCAAAATTCTTATATTATCAGGATGTGTTATGTGGGGGAGGGGTGGATTTCTCACTTTTTATACTTACACCCATAAGGCTGAATGAACTTAGGGCTGGTTCACATTAATGCACTGTACGAGATCGCAAGTGATTTGCACCGCACTGCTGTTCAGATCACATGCGATGTCTGTGTGATGCGATTTTAGCCATACAAACTGTATAGTTGAAATTGCATCTCATTTGGAACAAACTCGCACGAGACCCTTTTTTTGGTCCACACCACAATCGCATAGGTGTTCACACCCATGCAATCCGATTCATGTCCTAACTGTCAGTTCGCAGTGCGATATGCAAGCTGAAATAGGGGTGTCATTACCATTATATGACACTCCCCAGCAGTTTGCATATAGCAGTGTGAACTGGCGTGCGAGTCGGTTGTGATGTGGGAACCCGCAGTGGATTCGCAGGGTTCCCGAATCGCACCAGTGTGAACCGAGCCTTGTTGGGAGCAGTCAGATGACATTTGTAGGCTGTATGCTTTGAGGCTTGGTTCACACTGGTGCGATTCAGGAAACCTGTGAATCCACTGCGGGTTCCCACATCACACACATGTATTTTTTTCTTTTTATTAATTTTTACAATAACATTTTTTTTCTTTTTACAATTTATTTTTGTACTATTGATGGGATGGTGGATTTTTTTTTTATATATATTATTTCACAGTGCTTTTGGGAAAGGGGGGTGGGGGGATGGGGCAGTGGTCGGTGTCAGTGGGCTAGTGGTCGGTGTCAGTGGGCTAGTGGTCGGTGTCAGTGGGCTAGTGGTCGGTGTCATTGGACGGTGTCAGTGGGCTAGTGGTCGGTGTCAGTGGGCTTGTGGTCGGTGTCATTGGTCGGTGTCAGTGAGCTAGTGGTCGGTGTCAGTGGGGTAGTGGTCGGTGTTATTGGACGGTGTCAGTGGACTAGTGGACGGTGTCAGTAGGCTAGTGGTCGGTGTCAGTGGGGTCGTGGTCGGTGTCAGTCGGGGTCATGGTCGGTGTCAGTGGGGTAGTGGTCGGTGTCAGTGGGCTAGTGGTCAGTGTCATTGGACGGTGTCAGTGGGCTAGTGGTCGGTGTCAGTGGGCTAGTGGTCGGTGTCAGTGGGCTAGTGGTCGGTGTCAGTGGGCTAGTGGTCGGTGTCAGTGGGGTAGTGGTCGGTGTCAGTGGGGTAGTGGTCGGTGTCAGTGGGGTAGTGGTCGGTGTCAGTGGGGTAGTGGTCAACCACTAGCCCACTGACACCGACCACTAGCCCACTGACACCGACCACTAGCCCACTGACACCGACCACTAGCCCACTAGCCCACTGACACCGACCACTAGCCCACTGACACCGACCACTAGCCCACTGACACCGTCCAATGACACCGACCACTAGCCCACTGACACCGACCACTAGCCCACTGACACCGACCACTAGCCCACTGACACCGACCACTAGCCCACTGACACCGACCACTAGCCCACTGACACCGACCACTAGCCCACTGACACCGACCACTAGCCCACTGACACTGTCCAATGACACCGACCACTAGCCCACTGACACCGACCACTAGCCCACTGACCACTAGCCCACTGACACCGACCACTAGCCCACTGACACCGACCACTAGTGGTCGGTGTCAGTGGTCAGTGTCAGTGTTCGGTGTCAGTGGGGTAGTGGTCGGTGTCAGTATGGGGGGGCGGTTGTTGTGTCAGTTGGTTTTTTTTTTCATTTTATTATTTATTTATTTTTATTTATTTTTTACAATTTTTTTTTTTTTTTTTACTATCAGCCCTGTTGGGGTCTTCGGTGACATGTCAGGGGTCTAAACAGAGACCCCTGACATCTCCCATTTGATACAGAGAGAGGGACAGAGGACATTCATTCCCCAGTCCCTTCTCTGCATTGAAGATGAATGGAGGGACAGACAGCGTCTCCCCTCCATTCATAAACTGAGCAGAGTAACACACAGGTTACTCTGCTCAGTTATCACAGGATGCACAGTGCTCGGTAACGAACGCTCTGTGTCCTGTTTCTGCTCTCCATCCTGACAGACCCCCCCCTCGCAGCCTGCAGGAGAGGAGAGAGAAGTCGGCGATGGCTGCGGGGGACGAGGGAGACACACGGAGCAGGACGGGGGCGGCGGTTGAAGACACGGTGCGGGGGGGAGTGTGACACACGGAGCAGGATGAGTTGGGGTGGGTGTGTGGACACAGGGAGAGGGACAACATCAGGGGAGGGGGATGACATGGGGGTGGAGGAGCACAGAAGACACTCGGGGATGATCGGTGCAATGGGACAGCTGTGATCACCAATCCCCCCTGCATGACTTGAAAGCCGCGGGAGGGAGGAGGAGAAGCAGGTGATGAAAAGCCATGCAGGGGATCGGTGCTCACAGCTGTCCCGTTGCAGCAATCATCCCCGATTGTCACAGGACATCAATGTGAGCTGACAGGGGGGCCGTGAGCGCGCCCTACTATTGCCCAGAACGCGCTCTCCTATCTTGTGCACGCTCTGGCCAAGGGGAGTGTAGAGGTGGGCGGGAGTCTGCTGACATCATGACTCCGCCCACCGAGCGCCGAACAACAGACCTGCCCACGATTCTGGACTTTTTGGGGGGCTTGTACCTCCTTATAGAACAGCACCATGGCAGTAGTTTAGAATTAATGAGAGTGGGTTTCCATCCTCTTTAACTAAAAGATTTACCCACAATCCCATGTCTTTCTCACACAGTTAAGAGGGAGAATGAGAATCTGCTGCTGTCGAAAAGATACTGTTTTAATCAAGCTACAAAATATATTTATATGCTCTATGTTATTACATAATAATTTTTTATTTATCTATTTACTGTGAAATTACTGGTTGGAAGTTATAACTTCAAACTTCAGTAATTTGTCTGTCACGCCACCCGCTTGAGTACAGTTTTTGAAAATATTATAAATTACCTTTAAACAATATATAATAATTATTTGTATATTACTTACTTATGGTAATTAACCCCTTGCCACCCAGGCCAATTCTGACACTTCTCTCTAACATGTAAAAATCATATATTCTTTATAGCAGACACCCTAGAGAATAAAATGATGGTTGTTGCAACATTTTATGTCAAACGGTATTTGCGCAGCAAATTTTCAAACGTGTTTTTTTGGAAAAAAACTGTTTCATGAATAAAAAATAAATAAAAAAAAACACTAAAGTTATCCAGATTTTTTTGTATAATGTGAAAGATGATGTTACGCCGAGTAAATAGATATTTAACATGTCACGCTTTAAAATTGCGCACACTTGTGGAATGACACCGAACTTCAGTACTTAAAAATCTCCATAGGCGACTCTGTAAAACTTTTTACAGCTTACATGTTTAGAGTTACAGAGGAGGTCTAGTGCTACAATTATAATGTAACCTGTGTTTATCTGGCTCAGACATTAGCTAGTGCCTCACCAACCACTGACCTCACAGCATTTCCCTGTTAGAAACTGGTGGGGGACAACTTGGCAAACATAGAGGGTCTAAAAACTGGCTCCTAAATGTCTAAGGGGCCACAGAATAGCTTTGTTTTTGTAAATTTTCTAGCGCACCCCAAGGATGGGTTCATCTCTAAATATCTGCAGGATACAGTCGGCTACCCTGCATATTATGGTCCAGCATGAAGTTAGCTCAAAATGGATATAGATATGACTGGTAACATAAATCTATTTCTCATAAGAGGGGTCTAGAGGCCTAATCCACTCTGTTATCTCCTAGCAGATGGGGTGTTTGGGTTCAAAATGCTAGAGTCTTGGCTGCTAACCAGTCTGTTAGGGATGTGGATTGCTACAGAATTTACGATGGGGGGATAGCTGCAGATATCTGTAAAAAAAACAGTCACTCAAGCTTGCAAGTCAGACATTTTTATTAGGGTTTTCCAGGCTGAAGTGTGGTTTTGGCTAATAGGCATTAGAGGGCCTGTATCTGTTCTGATCAGTTAACAGTTTGTATAAACTGAAGGAAGGAGGGGGGGGGGAGGTCACTGCCCCCAGCTAAATCACTAACCTAGTCTCAAAATACCAACCTAATTAATCTCTTTGCTCCTTCCAAGACCTCCTGCTCTCTAACTCTCTTGTCACCCATCCCATGCTCGCCTCCAGGACTTCTCCAGAGCTTCTCCCATCTCCACCAATGTGTCTGACTTTCTCCTACTTTGTCCACTTTCAGACGATCCCTTAAAACTCATCTCTTCAGTGAAGCCTAGCTATGTGGCTCCCACCTAACAACTGTACATTTATTTTCTCCATCAGCACACCCCCCACCATTATTACCTCTTGTATTTCTTGACCTTCCCTCTTAGATTGTAAGCTCTAAGGAGCACCTCTAAATCTTACTGTATTAAAGTGTATTGTATTTGAACTGCCTACCCTCAAGTTGTAAAGTGCTGCGTAAACTGTTGGCACTATATAATTCCTGTATTATAATAATAATAATATTACAAAATGGCATAGGAGACTTGTGACGTGAACAAAATGGCTTCTACACACACAGCTATTCGTGTGCCCAGTATGCACTACCATTACAGTTATTTTAAATTATTAAAAGATTTCAATTTTTGGAACATTTTTTAGGTTCTTTCTTATACATCATACAATTATATGAATAGTTCAAAAACTCACATGTTGTATACCTTTTATTATTTTTATCTATTTACATTTCATTTTTTTTCCTATGAGAAGAAAACTGATAAAAAGATTTAACCACAAAACTAACATATTTATACACTCTCTCACAAAAGTGAATACACCCCTCACATTTTTGTAAATATTTTATTATATCTTTTCATACGACAACACTAAAGAAATGACACTTTGCTACAATGTAAAGTAGTGAGTGTACAGCTTGTATAACAGTGTAAATTTGATGTCCCCTCAAAATAACTCAACACACAGCAATTAATATCTAAACCGCTTGCAATAAAAGTGAGTACACCCCTAAGTGAAAATGTCAAAATTGGGCCCCAAAGTGTCAATATTTTGTGTGGCCACCATTATTTTCCAGCACTGCCTTAACCTTCTTGTGCATGGAGTTCACCAGATGTCCACAGGTTGCCACCGGAGTTCTCTTCCACTCCTCTATGATGACATCATGGAGCTGGTGGATGTTAGTGACCTTGCACTCCATTTGAAGATGTCCCACAGATGCTTAATAAGGTTTAGGTCTGAAGACATGCTTGGCCAGTCCATCAGCTTTACCCTCAGCTTGTTTAGGAAGACAGTGGTCGCCTTGGAGGTGTGTTTGGGGTCATTATCATGTTGGAATACTGCCCAGTCTCCGAAAGGGAGGGAATCATGCTCTGCTTCAGTATGTCACAGTACATGTTGGCATTCATGGTTCCCTTAATGAACTGTAGCTCCCCAGTGCTGGCAGCACTCATGCATCCCCAGACCATGACACTCCCACCACCATGCTTGACTGTAGGCAAGACACACTTGTCTTTGTAATCCTCACCTGGTTGCCACCACACACGCTTGACACTATCTGAACCAAATGAGTTTAACTTGGTCTCAGACCACAGGACATGGTTCAAGTAATCCATGTCCTTTGTCTGATTGTCTTCATGAAACAGTTTGTGGGCTTTCTTGTGCATCATCTTTAGAAGAGGCTTCCTTCTGAGATGACAGCCATGCAGACCAATTTGATGCAGTGTGCGGCGTATGGTCTGGAGCACTGACAGGCTGACCCCCCATGCCTTCAACATCTGCAGAAATGCTGGCAGCACTCATTTGTCTATTTCCCAAAGACAACCTCTGGATATGACGCTGATCATGTGCACGCAACTTCTTTGGTTGACCATGGCGAGGCCTGTTCTGAGTGAAACCCGTTCTGTTAAACCGCTGTATGGTCTTGGCCGCCGTGCTGCAGCTCAGACTCAGGGTATTGGCAATCTTCTTATAGCCTAGGTCATCTTTATGTAGATTTTAAATGGAAAAAACTGCGCTACTAAATTAAATGGAGCAAGCTGCAACTAAAGATGGTAAATAATAAAATGATAATCAGAGCAACTTTCTATATAAATATAAATACTGTAGTAAAAAAATCACATATATATATGCTAAACTAAATCATATAACATAAATAAATACTGTGCAAAATGAGCAAAATATCATCTGTGCAAAAAAAGCAATAAAGTCAGTAATAGCTAGTGTAAATAAAGTGTTGAAATAGCTGTCATGCTATACAACATCAATACATACACACAAAGAAAAAAAGAAGCTGCGCTGTAAAAAAGCACAGATTTTTTTTTTTATGTAGAGCAACAATTCTTTTTTTCAGATCCTCAGAGAGTTCTTTGCCATGAGGTGCCATGTTGAACTTCAAGTGACCAGTAAGAGAGAGTAAGGCCCCATACACACGAGCAGACACATTTGTTCAAATCGGTCAGACAGACCGATTTGAACAAATCTGTCTGCTGGGGACATATTGGTTTGATCGTGTACACACGAACAAACCGAAATCCCCGCCGGCAGACGGCGCGCTCATGTGGCGGTGATGTTGACGCCCCCACGTGACCGCACCAGGAAGTAAAACACTTCCGCGCATGCGTCGAAACCATTCAACGCGTGTGCGAGAAGACATGTCTACTGGTAAGCGTACTAACCAGCAGACATGTCAGGCGGACGGGTTCCCAGCCGACAGATTTGAAAGCATGCTTTCAAATCTGTCGGCTGGCCAAATCCGTCGGCTCGCCCGTACACACGATTGAATCTGTCTGCTGGGACGGTCAGGCCGACCGTTTCCAGCAGATAGATTTGATCGTGTGTACGCGGCCTAAGAGCGATAACATCAAATGTAACCCACCTGCTCCCCATTCACACCTAAGACCTTGTAACACTAACGAGTCGTGAAATCAATGGAAAACCACGGTAATACCGCCCGTATTAACCCTTTTTAAGCCGCTAACGGGGCTTAAAACCGCACTGCTAGCAGCCAAATATCACAGTAAATACGATGGTATAGCGGCGCTAAAAATCGTGCCGCTATACCGTCACCGCACCTCCACTGCCCCTTGTGAAAGGGGCCTAAGTCATGTACAGCAAACTTTACTGAGTACAGCAGCCCAAATTATGAAATATAAAACATGGCTTACAAATTACAATGGCCAGGTATATGTAAAGTACAGGTCTGCTTACAGACAGAAATATGTCAAGGGGCATGAACTGTGCAAAGGGGTTAGATAGGGTCCCTTTATGCTGCTGATCAGTGGTTACGTTTTCTTTACCTTGGTGGTCATTGATGAGTGCCCCTTTAGACATAGCTGTTCAGTAGGAACTTATCTGAAAAAGCAGATGTACAAGTCCTGTGCCACTTCTATACAGCTCTGTTTAATAAATCTGGCCCAGAGTCATGCAGACGCTATCACACTACCCAGAGATCTGGCTACATAGAGAGATATTGCTAGACCTGGGGCAGGTGATCTGATTGGAAAGTGCCCCAGGTGCCTGGGCCTGGCAATGCCTAATTATGTTGATTTTCTAATTAGTAAATTGCTGCATGTAGGAGACAGATTCTATTTGACGTGCCACTCCATTTTTGAAGCAAAGAACATACTAAGAGCCACAACAGGCCTATATGTCAATTATCAAATATAACTATTTATTTTTGTGCTGTTGTAGCTTAAATTTCCAACCTGACACACAGCTTTAAAAATTACCTCTCACGTAATGAAAATAGAAATTGGGGTGACCCACTCTGAAACCGCAACAGGAAGGCTAAAGTGAGTCAGCCCATACTAAAATATTCAACACTAAGACAAAAACTAAAAGAAAAACCCTGTAAAACATATCCATACAATGCAGTAACACGGTAGATGAGAGAGATAAATTATTGCAAGAGCATTGGAAGAAAGACACAAGAGATGGGGTACTAGACCCCAGGGAAAGAGGAAAAAAAAAGCCACTTGGTGTTCCATAGCCCAAGATGATTAAGAAGCATTAAGGGCTAAGTAATTATCGCAAGCATCACTAACAGCCTGGCTGCTCCAAATTTTTATCAATGTGCTTATCAGTATGTTGAAAACTGTCCACTAACAAAAGTTACAGAAATCTTAGTAAAGACATCTCTTCCGCCTGCCTATGCTAGGTAGTTAAATCATTGTCAAGGAAACAGATTGTGGAAGGTTTGCAACACTCAGCACTCTCTTTATACTATATATCTGAGAAAATCTGAATACCCTGAAGAGTATCTGTAATGGCTTCAGAACAGAATAAGAGATAAATCTTGGATCCTTTGCAGTATACAGTATACTGTATATAATGAACCTTGGAAATAGATGGAGGTTTGATGGTTAACAAAACTGTAGTCTCCCTTTATGCAAGTAAGTTAGTAAAAATGTTTTACTTCTGATTTTAGTTACCTGTTTACACTAGCTATCTGTCCTTTTTTTTATTTGTATTAATTTTCATTTATGAGTAATCCCAGTAACATCAAAACCATTGCATCTATTCAATTTACATCTATGTTTATTCAAAACTACCCTAAATTATGCAACAGTTGTGCATTAACGTTCTCATAATACAGCTTCATTCCAAAAACTAATATACAATATTCTTCTTTTATTAAATATTTTAATCTCTCTCCAAAACTATAACATTGCTTAAACACTATGGAAATATATCCCTAGAAGGATATATAATGATTGGGTAAAGTTTTGTTTCCTATGTATCATGCAAAATCAGTCTTCAGAACTTTAAGAAAATTTCATAGCAGTACATTTTTAAAATATATAAATCCACTCAGTGCACTAGAAGTATTGCTAAAACTGCTTTCTGTTTAGTATGTTAAGTTATTGGTTCACATATTTTTTTTCCTGCATATAATATATGATTGTACGTTTTTCTATATTAACCATAACCATAAACATCTCTTATTTGCTCTCTTTTGGCCTGTTAAATATACCATTGAAAACATTTTGTTATATCGGTGAAATAAGTGTTAATCTTGTCTAAAATGTATGTTGTAGAGATCTGAGAATGACAGTATGACAGTATTTTCTCAAAAGACATTGGTAGAGCTGACTACACATGATCCACAAAAATGCTGTGCTTTGTCAGCCCAGAGTGCATTTCTGGCAGATTGAAACAGGATCAAAACAGGATTTTCATCAGGAAACCGATCAGGTCAGGAAATACCTTGAAACTGTACCCAAGAAATATGGACCTCAAACAACAAAAAAAGTAACAGTGCACCAAAAGGGTGGAACAGTAGAACATCTGAAAGGTGGGGTAAATCGACCAAAAAGCAAGGTGGTCAAAAAAAGAAACTAGAAAATGTGTCCAATAGTACATTATCATTTATAAACCTCCAGAGTGTGCGCCTAGCAAGCCTACACCTTGACTTTAAGTAAAAGGAAAATAGGACATAACAGGGATGTTTAGACAATGTTTAGGTAGAGAGCTGCGTAATAGGATAATACTAAACAAAGAAGAAAAACTTTTAATAGTACTACCCAGGAGATTTTAATAGGGAGAAGGTAGGGAAAATGACCAATTTACAATCACGTAAAAATTAGTTAGGCAGGAATAACAGAGTATGATTTCAGAACTTTTCAGGATATACCCAAAAGAGGTGAAGTCTTCTTCTGAGGAGCATATGTGTAGGGAAAACTAGGAAGGAAAAAACTCTACACAGGTCCCACAAGGGGCCTTTGAGATTACCCTATCTCTATAGGGAACCATAGTACGGTGACAAAATAAAAGACCATTGGACTCTAGAAGTATTTGCTCTCATAAGGAAGAAGTGGGACACACATAAAAAAAAAACTCAAGGTCATACAGAAGGGCTATCAACTGAGGAAGAATTTCCCCCATTGTAGCAAAGGAAGTCAAACATTCTTGGTGAGAATTGCACGCAGTGTAGAGGAGCTCAGATCAAAACAACAACCATAAGGTTGTTCCTGTTAAGACAGGAAGCCAAATAAGGGATTAAACTCAAGGATACTTCCAATAAGAGAGTCAAGAGACCAAATAGATAAGGAGAAATACTATAGTAGGCAAGAGTCAAGTTTCAGAGGACAGGATCCTCATCGCCCATTAAGTGCACATATGTAGGAACTGGTTGACGAACGAGCGGACAGATTTGTTCAAATGTGTCGGCCCGACCGTTTCCAGCCGACGCGGCAAATCTGTCTGTTGGTCTGCTGTGCGTACACACGATCGAATAGAAATCTCCCCGGACCAGAACGCGTGCACGTAAACCACGTACGACGTCACTATAAAGGGGAAGACCAAAGCTTACAGCACCGCCCTCTTTTGCTAGTAACGTGTTAGCAAAGGTTTGGTTAGAGCCGATTCGCGCTTTTCGGTCTCCGCGCTTTACAGGTCGTATTCTCGGGTTCAGTGTGTGCTTGTGGGTGCGTATTTGGCAGTCAGTGCTGGCTGTCAGGTCGTTTCTGCTTTGCAGTGGCGTTCTGTCCGCGGGTATCTGTTTGTCGAGCGTACTTTGCAGGTATTGCTGGATTAGGGGGTGCTTTCTGTTTGAGTGTGTTCTTGACTGACCAGACGGCCGGTTTGAAGCCATTATGGAGCAGCAGCGTAACTTTGCTAGAGTTCATGCTGGATATGGGCTTGCTTCTGGATGTTATTATTATTCCAGACCTTTGGCCAGGAACAGGGGGAGGAGGAGTTCCTGGGCCAAGAATTGGTTGCGCCAGGAGAATAATCCTGATGACTTCAGGAACTTTCTCCGTATGACGGACCCCGTTTTCAACCGTCTGCTGGATCTTCTGTCCCCCTATATCACGAGGCAGGACACTGTGATGCGCCAAGCGATCACGGCCGAGCAGAGGCTTATTGCCACGTTGCGGTACCTGGCGACTGGGAGGAGCCTGCAGGACCTCAAGTTCTCAACAGGCATCTCTCCCCAGGCGCTTGGGATCATCATACCGGAGACGTGTTCTGCTGTCATACAAGTCATGCAGGAGGAGTATCTGAAGGTAAGTTTCCTCTTTTCTGAAGCTCACATTCTCTGTCTTTATAAATGGTAGCATTTTTTTTTGCATTTGTTCCCTAATGACCATGATTTTTCGATGCTGTGTGTTGAATGTTGCCTTTTCTCCCCATGCATGCATGTTGATAAGCTTTCCATGTTCTTTTTGTTGGCCTACCTACATATTTTTTCCTTGCATCACTATTAACCTGTCCAGCATGCTATCCTAGAGACAAACACACCTAGCCTTTTTTTTTTTTGGTTTGTGTGGCATATTTTTCTTTGCTGCATTGTAGTTCAACCCCAACCCCCCCTAAAATGTTGCCCCATCAGAGGGGTGGAGAGTGTGATAAAAAGTGGGATTTTTTTGTGGCCACAACTCCACCCCAATAATAATATAAAATTGTTAATACTGTGATGGTGCACAAGGATGGTTTTTGTATTGTGTTTGCAATGTTTATGTGCCTAAGTACAAATTTTTATTTATTTTTTGTCCCCACAGTTTCCCTCCACGCCACAGGAATGGCAGACTGTGGCTTCCCAATTTGCCCTTCGTTGTGATTTTCCGAACTGCGGAGGAGCAATAGATGGGAAACACGTCCGCATAGTGCCACCACCCCGTTCGGGGTCCTACTATTTTAACTACAAAGGTTTTCATAGTATCGTGTTGATGGCGGTGGTGTCGGCACACTACGAATTTTTGTATGTGGACGTGGGGAAGAATGGCCGGCTGTCTGATGGGGGAGTGTTCGCGCGGACTGAATTTTACAACCGTCTACAAACTGGTGGTCTTGAACTGCCACCGGATGAAGACAATGTGGAAGGACTTCCGTTTGTTTTTTTAGCGGACGAAGCTTTCGGGCTTGGACCTCACCTCATGCGGCCTTTTCCCCAGAGGACTCTTACCCCGGAGAGGAGGGTGTTCAATTTTAGGCTAGCCAGGGCCCGGAGGGTAGTCGAGAATGCCTTTGGGATACTCGCCAGCCGGTTCCGCCTGTTCCAGACAGCGATACATCTGGCGGAATATAAATTGAACCATGTTGTTTTTGCCTGTTGCATATTGCATAATTTTTTACGCAGGCATTCCCAGACGTACCTACCCAACATCGGTGCTGAGGCAGGACTACCCTCAGATACCCTTCCTGGGCTGGACACTGGTCGCTCTGGCTCGGCCACCCAATCTGCTTGTGAGGTACACGACTAATATGTTGAGTACTTCATGGGTCGGGGGGCCATAGCTATGCCAGATCATATTTCTTTCTAATTCGGCCCCCAAAAGAAAGAAATATTACAAAATATAATAAATAATTTGACCATTGGACTCTATATACAGTTGTTTGTCATTATTGCTTTTTCTATTTTTCTCTGTCTTCTTGGTTCTCAAACTAGTGCACTTCTAGTGCCAAATGTAGTTGTCATGTTTTAGTAAATAACCACAATTGTACATTACAGGCATATCCCACTTTTAAGTACACAATAGAAGGGTCACTTCTGCACACAAACCAATGAGCTTCCAGCATTTCTAAAACCTGGCTTAACTGAACAAGCTGGTGTTGGAAGAATAATGTTTTTTATGCAGAAGTGAGGCTGATATAGCGATTTGCAGCGGTAAGAAATAAACCCTAGTGTGTACTTAAAAGCGGGTTATGCCTGTAGTTACAAGTCACTCATCTACAAACTGGGTATTGAGCATATATAAAGAACAAGCCACTCATTTTAGCGTTTAAATATTTTTATTAGGGCTGTGACTGATTAAAATTTTTGTGTTCGATTAATCTTTTTTTTTTTAATCGATTAATCGACTAATTTCGATTAATTAACGCACATACAGATACAACTACTTTTAGCTGATCTCCTTGCATTGCAACTCTGCATTATTCAGTGGTAAATGTGATGGGGGCAGATGTGTATATTTTTGCAGTATGGGGGCAGATGAGTATATTACAGCATCTACCCCCATGCTGTAATATACACATCTGCCCCCATGCTGTAATATACACACACATCTGCCCCCATGCTGTAATATACACACACATCTGCCCCCATGCTGTAATATACACACACATCTGCCCCCATGCTGTAATATACACATCTGCCCCCATGCTGTAATATACACACACATCTGCCCCCATGCTGTAATATACACATCTGCCTCCAATACTGCAAGAATAAACACATCTGCCCCCATGTGTACATTACAGCATGGGGGGCAGATGTGTATATTCTTGCAGTATGGGGGCAGATGTGTATATTAAAGCATGGGGGCAGATGTGTATATTCTTGCAGTATGAGGGCAGATGTGTATATTAAAGCATGGGGGCAGATGTGTATATTACAGCATCTGCCCCCATGCTTTAATGTACACATCTGCCCTCATACTGCAAGAATACACACATCTGCCCCCCATGCTGTAATATACACACATCTGCCCCCCATGCTGTAATATACACACATCTGCCCCCCATGCTGTAATATACACACATTTGCCCCCCACAGACTCTCCCCATTAGCTCAGATTCCCCTTCCCTTATATAGGTCCGCCCCCATGATTAGATCAGGGACACCCCCATCAGTGTCCCCTGCCCTGAAAGACCCCCATTAGACTGCCTTACCAAGAGGCGGGAAGTGTGGGAGCTGGAGCATTCATTCACAGGGCTGCTGTTAGAAATTATTAGGGAGGTAAAAAAGAGGAAGGAGAGAGAGGGGGGGGCAGGACAGAGAGAGAGGGGGGGCAGGACAGAGAGAGAGAGAGGGGGGGGGGCAGGACAGAGAGAGAGAGAGAGAGAGAGAGAGAGAGAGGGGGGGCAGGACAGAGAGAGAGAGAGAGGGGGGGCAGGACAGAGAGAGAGAGGGGGGGCAAGACAGAGAGAGAGAGAGAGGGGGGGCAGGACAGAGAGAGAGAGAGAGAGGGCAGGACAGAGAGAGAGAGGGGGGGCAGGACAGAGAGAGAGAGAGAGAGAGAGAGAGGGGGGGGGGCAGGACAGAGAGAGAGAGAGGGGGGGCAGGACAGAGAGAGAGAGAGAGGGGGGGCAGGACAGAGAGAGAGAGAGAGAGGGCAGGACAGAGAGAGAGAGAGAGGGGGCAGGACAGAGAGAGAGAGAGAGAGAGAGAGAGAGAGGGGGGCAGGACAGAGAGAGAGAGAGAGAGAGGGGGGGGGGGCAAGACAGAGAGAGAGAGAGAGGGGGGGCAGGACAGAGAGAGAGAGAGGGGGGGGGCAGGACAGAGAGAGAGAGGGGGGGGGCAGGACAGAGAGAGAGAGGGGGGCAGGACAGAGAGAGAGAGAGGGGGGGGGCAGGACAGAGAGAGAGAGGGGGGGGCAAGACAGAGAGAGAGAGAGAGGGGGGGGGGGCAGGACAGAGAGAGAGAGAGAGAGGGCAGGACAGAGAGAGAGAGAGGGGGGCAGGACAGAGAGAGAGGGGGGGCAGGACAGAGAGTCTGACAGAGCAGATGGGAGACAGACCTTTAGAAGACAGCGACACAGCACGGGTTACGACTCTGGAGCATGCAGGGAAGGCGTGATTATACAAAGAAAGCCCTGCATCCACATGTGACCACTGAGCAGCAGCTACGGCTCTAGGCGAATCCTTCATCACATACCCTCATGTCCGCTGCGCTGTCCGATCCATCACGTCCCGCACAGCGGCACATGACATCATGTCACATGCAGCCTGCTCGGCCAACCACAGGACACCCGCTGCTGCCCTTTTGCTGTTTAGGCAGTGTACATTGATATCACGGCGGGTGATGATGACGTCAGCGCGCCGCTACTTGGTTGCCGCCGGGTGGACCAAGATGGCCGCGGCTCCGGAGCTAGGCCGAAGCCGCGGTCTTTCCTATCGGCGAGACCGCGGAGCTCACTCCGCGGATCGTCGATCAAATTTTTTTTAGTCGATCAAAGAAATTAACGATTAATCAAACAATTAATCGTTAATTTCCGCAGCCCTAATTTTTATCAAAACTTTTTTGGTTTGCGAAAATGCAAAATTTTTGGAGTAAAACATTTTTTTTTTTTGGAAAAACTATGGATTATACAAAACTTTTTTTTTTTAAATATAGAAAAAATAGTACAAAAAAACACATTACAAAGTACAACAAGGTTATTACTACAACAGTCTCCCAATGTCACCCCGGAACACACCAAATTTGGAAGATGCACACATTGGGCCAGATTCACGTATTCCAGAGCATCTTTGCTCTGGAGTAACGCTTCTGATTTGCGTTGCGCTGCCGAATTTTTAGGAGCAAGTGCTGTCATTCACGAAGCACTTGCTCCTAAAGTTGCGGCAGCGCATCGCAAATGAGCCGGCGGAATTCAAATGTCGCGGGTACGGGGCGTGTAGTATGCTAACTACGCGCGATCCCGCCGCCGACGTACTGCGCATGCGTCGAGTGTCAAAACATCCCCGTGCGCATGCTCCAAAATCTGTGAATGAACGTCAATGACGTCACATTCCCATTCATGACCGTTTTATGCAAGCGACGTATTTTTTTTTTTTCCCGACGCGATGACGACGCCTATACCTAACATAGGATACTCCAGCCCCATGTAGGTATATCTATGCGCCGCGTATCCCGTCCGGAAACGTCGTAACGTCACTGCGTCGCGCCGGATTTCGATCGTGAATTGCCGATTTCCGCTCATTAACATATTTTTTGAGCGTAAATCGGCGGGAACGCCCCCGGCGCCATTTTTAAGTTGAAGTAACGATGCGATGGCGAAACTCAGTTACGCTGCTCGCATCGGAACTTCAACCCGGCGTTTCTTGTTTTCTGGTTACAGAAAACAGAAACGCCGGCTCAAAGCCACTGTTACGCTGGCGGATCACTCGATCCGCCAGCGTAACCTTTCATGAATCTGGCCCATTCTGTGTGTGAGTGAAAGGGCCCAAATGGGGATTATATCCTGACCTCCCATGACAAATGTCCACATGTGCTATCTGGCATCATGGGTGATCAATGTATGTGGTTTGTGGGTGCAAACCCTTCCCTCTCACCTGCTTGAGAAGGGAGGAAGGGGGTGTACCCACAAAGCAAAGACAATCCATAACCTGTGATGGCAGATAGCACATGTGGACACACTGTGTGTGCATGTTCATATTTTTAAAATTGCTTTTTGTTGCTTTTCAAGACGGATGGGTGATGGGGAGGGGGGCGGGGCAGGGGGATTTAGTCTTTGATACGGCCCATCATATCAATAATATTTTTTAAATTTTGCTCAATTACAACCATTCTTTGCCTCATATTATCCATCTCTGTGCTACACTCCATAATTTGTTGGATGACAATTTGTGCACTTGCACGTGAAAAAAGTGGACTACTGGATGTGCTTGCAGCATCTTCATCCCCTATAAAAAAATTAAAATAATTACATTAGTGTGCAGGCCTATCTACACCTCTTTCTCCCTGTGAAGCTGCGGTGACACTGACCTGTTGTGCTACTAATCTCCACCTCTCCATCATCCACAACTTCGCCTTCTTCCACAATAAATCCTTCTTCTACAACTCCTCCTTCTTCAATAACTCCTCCTTCAATAACTCCTCCTTCAATAACTACTTCTTCTTCTTCACCAACTCCTTCTTCTTCACCAACTCCTTCTTCTTCACCAACTCCTTCTTCTTCAACAACTCCTTCTTCTTCTTCAACAACTCCTTCTTCTTCTTCAACAACTCCTTCTTCTTCTTCACCAACTCCTTCTTCTTCTTCACCAACTCCTTCTTCTTCTTCACCAACTCCTTCTTCTTCTTCACCAACTCCTTCTTCTTCACTAAATACTCCTTCCACATTTTCGTCTTCCTCATCTCTCCCTTCCACCACTCCTTCTTCTACCTGGTCCTCCTCCTCCACATGGCTAGATTTTTTCTTATGAGAGAGTTTGGGCCTCCTTGCCTCCTCAAATTGCTGTCCTGTTCTTTCCCCTAGAAATATCAGGAAACAAAAGGTATACTTATCAGCACACAGATATTGGAGGAGGGCATTAATAAATCATAATCATTGAGTCAAAGTGTGTTAAAAACTTTGGATTATTGGCTTCCGCCACCAAACCTTACCTTTGTTTTTATAATGACTTCTCCCAAGCTGTGATAATGACCCTTTTTAGCGAAGGGACACACATGGAAGCAGGGGCGGACTGACAACTCATGGGTCCCCCGGGCAATAGAATATTAGGGGCCCCCAGGCTTACAAATGCCCACTAAGCCAGGTGGCAGTATAGAGGCGGGGCAGCTAAAATCTCAGTCAGTAGTTTCACATCAAAAGCATGTAGGCTTTGGACATATCAGGGACAGTTGAGCTAAATTTTCAGATTTTTACATACTGTCCCTGGTTTTAATGAGCCTGGCATCTCTGATGGGGCCCCCTAGGGGCATGGGGCCCTCGGGCAGTGTCCGATTTCCTCAGTGGTCAGTCTGCCCCTGCATGGATACCCCTCCCTAAAAATTAGGTGTCACAGACTGTTAAAAATGAATCTCATTATGGGGGAGACACAGGTGCTCTTGAGTCCAGATGTGAATCCAGCTGCTTATTATCACTGTGTGAATGTGAATGAATCCTGTTTGTCTTTTCACATTCGAATCAGTTAGGAAATCTACATTATTTTATCCACAATGTGTAATAACTTTTCTATAAATGCCAAATAGCCATGTCCTGGTGTGCTGTTCCTTAGGACATAGTATTTGGGTGAAACGAGGTGATTTAACGATGTTTCTAAAGAACGATCGTGCAAAACTTATTTTTTTCTTATTACAGGTAATATAGAAAAAAATGTGTTCCAAAGTACAACCAGTCCAACAAGGCACATGCATAAATATACATAGCAAACAATGATATCACACAATTGCAAACCACCAACCCCCCCCCTCCCCCCCAAAAAAATACCTACTTTTATCCAGGATTTTCTTTATCTTCCGAAACTGGTGTGGCTCACGCAACTTCAAATCGGACCAGCGCTTGCGTAGCTGCTCTTTGGACCTGCTCACCCCAAAGATCTCAGTAAGCCTCTTCGCCACCTTGTCCATAATTTTGGCCTTACGGCGGTTCGGGGTGCTGTATGGGCCATAATCCCCATCATAATCCTTCCTGCGCAGGATGTGTACCATCTCCACCATCTCCTCAAAAGTCATATTCGTGGCCTTGTACCGTTTGCTCCTTGAGCGGGACATTCCTGGCTGTGTCCCTTCCTGATCCTCATGAGAGGGTAATGCTCGCCCGTGTGACATCGCCATCTTTTCGTTTCACACTGATAAGGGGCGTGGAAAAGAGGAAAAGTTCCGTCATGGGCATGGACGAAGGCGGCGTTTCACGCATGCGCGGATGAATACGTCGTGTTTACGCGGAGCTTACTCGCGTGGTAAAACGATGACATACACATATGCCGGTAACTTGCAATATGAGGCCCTGGATGTTGAAATGGGGGAGTTAAAAGCGGGCGGAGACATTGCGAACGAAGAGGGTGGCGGTATAGCTTTGCGCGGCCTATATAAGGATATCGACGTGATTACGTCGGTTACGCGGAGATTACTCGAGCGTACGCGAGGAGCTACAGAGACGAAGGTAAATTACAACATGGGATCAGCAGAGGCCTCTCAACTTTGAAACCCCATGTGGGGATGGGGGTTTGGGATGTTGTTAGGACCGTTTGCGCTATTTAGGTAGCTTGGGGCCACCAATGCGAGTTTGGGCCAAAAATGCTTGAACACATCACTACATATATATATGACAATGCTCTACCTCTTTATTTTTGTCTTGTGTATTCACATCATGCATGTATTGTTCTGTATTGGTTGGACAGAGGTAATTAGGTTGTGTATTAGCTCATCAATGCTGTGTGAGGGGCATGATATCTACACAAGAACTAGTGCCTTGATGTTTGGTAACATCAAAAAATTGTGGATGATTAGAGATGGCATGTATTTAGTTTCATGTTACCAAAGGGTCTGCATGTTCCAAAAATGAGTTGCACAACAATGGAGCGGAGCTGGCCAGCATTGTAGCAGCAGGACACATTGGGGGTTATTTACTAAAGGGAAATCCAGTTTGCAATGCAAGTGCAATGCAAGTGCACTTGGAAGGGCATTCTCCATAGATCTTGAGGGGAAGATCTGAAATGAAGGGAAGCTCTGCTTATTTTATCAACCAATCAGGTGGAGGCTAAAATTGAATATATTTTTTTTCTGGCATGTCCCCTTCGGGGCTACAGCGATTGCATTTCCAAGTGCACTTTCAGGCAGTGTACTTTCAAGTGCTTTTGCAGTGCTAAAGTGATTTTTTTTTCCTTAGTAAATAACCCCCAATGTGTTTGTATACTATTTCCACAATGATTGTACACATACATATTCAGAAAATGACAAAGCTGAGCCATTTTTCATGTGGGTTTTTAGATATTTATTTTTGTATATTCTAGAGCATTAATCTGAACATAAAGAAGACAAGATGGACCAGTTGGCGATCCAAGAGAACACTCTCTAAAATTGATCGAAATCTATAGGGAAAAGCAAAACCTTTGGGATAGCAGGCACCCAGGCTACCCAAATAAGCTACTGAGAGCAGACACTCTCCAAGAGATAGCAACCTACATGCAGACGTGGGTTCCATCCTGCACAGCAAACATGGTGAAGGATAAAATGAGCAATCTCAGGAGCACCTATCGGAAAGTATATAAAGAGCTTAAAAGCCAAAGATCTGGATCAGCAGCACATGCGCAAAAGGAGCCCAGGCTGTGGTACTTCCGCGAGCTTGCATTTTTGGATGATGAACTGGAGGGCCGGCCATCACTTTCCAATCTTCCTTCCAGCCTTCCTCCCACGCTTCCTTGCAGCGGAACTTCCCAGGATCCCCACGCCCCTGCAGAGCCAGCGGAGGGCCTGGCTGACATGGACCCAGATCTGGCGATCTTCAGTGAGGTATAGTAGTTTCCTAAATATTTCTTAGCTGCTAATTTGGGTTTGATTCTTGAGTTACTATTGTAAAAATTATAAAATTTGGACCAACAAAAAAAGGCGTGTGCATAAAACTAGGGATCTCAGGGATGCCAACTGAGGGGTCTGAAGGACAGTCAGTTCTATTTTAATTAAGAAAACAAAAAGAGTCTAGAGCCAAATAATGTGTGTGTGTGCTTGATTGAGCTAAATATTACAACATGTCCCTTTTTTTGACACAGGAAGAGCCCAGCCAGGAGGTGGCAGCTCCTCAGGACTATGTCAGCCAGGCGGAAGGGGTGAGTGGCAGCCAGGAGGAGGCTGGGCCGAGTGGAAGTCGGCATGTCCCCAGGCTCAGCACCATAAGCCAGGTCCCTCCCCTCCAGATGAGGCGACCAGGCCAAAAGAGGCGCATGAGGCAGATGGAGGAGGAGAGTCTCAAAATGATGAGGGAGGCTGCGGAAATAATGAGGGCCCCCCTCAACCCCACAGAAGCCTTCAGTGCCTCTGTGGCTCATGAACTGAGCCGAGCGGAGGAGGACCAAAGGGACCTGGCTAAGGACTTGATAAACAAGGTAATTTTCTGGATGCACAGGGGCATGCTGACCCGGGACACAGACCTGAGTGACCCAGCCCAGCCTGCTCCCCATCTTCTGCCTCCTGCTGCCACATCATCTGCACCTGCAAGGGGCCATGGATGGGCCCGTGGTCTTTCCGCTGCAAGGCAGCCAGGAAGGAAGGAAGGCTGGAAGTAAGAAGAGAAGGTGATTACCTGCCTTCCAGTTCATTATCCAAAAATGTGAGGTTGTTGGAGTACCACAGCTTGTGTTTGTTTGCTCATGTGCTGCTGATTCAGATTTTTTTGGTTTCGTGTCTCCTGAGATTGTTCATTTTATCCTTCATCATGTTGTGGAATGCACAAGTCTGCATGTAGGTTGCTATCTGATCAAGTGGTGCAGATCATGTTTATTCTCATTTAGTTTAGTGCCAAAATAAATGGCTTTTTGTATTTACGTTAAAACCTTGTCTATTGTGTTTTCTACTGTGGTGATTATGCCCCAAACCTTCTACAAATACAAGGTGGAATTTTGTAAGGACACAAACTCCTGGGTGGGGGGGTAGGTTTGGAGTGACAACTTGGTAACCCATGGAAACCCCAAAAGACAAAAAATTTACATCATTTGCAAAGCCAAAACCAAAAAAAATGCATTGAAAAAAAAGGTGAAAAAAACAAAAAAAATGCATTGAAAAAAAAGGTCCAAAAAACAAAAATAATGCATTGAAAAAAAAAGGTGAAAAAAACAAAAAAAATGCATTGGAAAAAAAAGGTCCAAAAAACAAAAAAAATTCATTGAAAAAAAAGGGTGCAAAAAAAAAAAAAAAATACATTGAAAAAAAAAGGTGCCAACAAAATAAAAAATTAAGCTTTGAAAACAAACAAAAATAACAATAAATAATGCAAGCACAAAATAAACAGCAGATGAGAACGTAAAAATTTATTAGAACAACATTAAGTAAAAAAAAAATATATATATTCATGTGGAGGAAAGCTCAAAAAATTAGGACATGCAGCAACAAAATAATTACAAAAAGACAACGCGATATACTACAATCAAACTTTGCTATATTGGGACAACTCAGTCTATAAATAGCATCAGCAATAGAACGGCTTGATTCTAGCAAGAGAACGAAGAAAAGGCAATAAACGATACACTATAGATAGTTAAAATGACGAATGTGCCAACTCACAAACAAACACGAGGTTTACCTGAACGAGCGCTCCCGTCCCCTCCTTTTGTCTGAGCATGCACGCGATTTTGGTCCGATGGTTTTGTGTACTAACCATCGAACATGTCGGACAGACGGGTTTGCAGCGGACAGATTTCAAAGCATGCTTTGAAATCTGTCGGGTGGACAAATCTGTCTGCTCGCCCGTACACACGATCGAATCTGTCTGCTGAAACGGCCCGGCAGACGGGTTTCAGCGGACATATCCGCTCGTGTGTACGAGGCCTTAAAGAAGGTCTGCAAAGAGTTCCACATAGAGGAAACCAGATAAAAAATTTGAACGGGTGGCTATAGTAGTCAGTGTCATAGAATAGTCCAGAGCTTCTTGATGGCTCAGTGTACTCAATTTCGCATTTAGGAAGGAAATAGCAGAAACTGAGTGTTGTTGGCCTTGTAGATCGAGGGATTGAGAAAGGGACAGAGCAGAGGATAAATAAGCCTTGCAAGAAATGCTATAATCTTGCAAAATAACACACCCCTTATATAATAAATAAGAAAGGGGAACATTTCTCATTGCCATCATCCATAGTATGTACACAAGCAGAAAATAAACAGAAAAATCGGACTGTATTAGCCAGATAAGGAGTACACAACTATATAAAAACAAAAGATTTAATTGTACAATCAATGTAAAATATCATGACTATGCACACTGATATGCAGTGACACCAGAAAGGAAGGAAAGGGCAACTGAACAAGATACACAATTGCAGGGTCTAGAGAACAAGTTGCAGTGAGAAGGCTGAGCATTCAAACTAAAGATTAATAATTTTCCAAGGGATCCAAACGGGCATTTAAATAGGAACACATGTGTGATTGTCAGAGGCATTCTGAATTGCATAAAATAAAATAAAAATTGTCTCAGAAGCAGCAGACTACAAATGCTCTCAATCAAAATTATAGACAATGGTAAGAACAAAAATCTACAGTGGCTATAAGAAACCTGTTAGATACAGTGTAGGTCTCAGACACTGACAGCAGAGCTATAGAGGTTTCTATGCGGACAGTTCTATGGAAAAAAAAGAAACGAAAAAATACAGGCATCAGATCCTTCCAAGGATGCCAATGATCTGTTCCCTGAAACAGTAAGAGATTTATGGGACAACGTTTCCCATCGCAGCAGGATTGTCTTCTAGATTGTTTAAGTAATACAGTATGTTGCACCAGATAAAACATATTTTAAATAAAGCAACAGACCCAAAAGAGGCAAGCTATACATACTCACAAATCAAGGCAGGTGCAGGTGACCAGATAATTGAAGACAGGTAGAATTAGGAGACTGGACAATCCACAAGCGTACCAATCAGAGTTCGCAGTGGAAACATACTTTATTACGAGAAGGGAGACAAGAATTGCGCATGTGTGACACTGTAAAAAATAAAAAAGTAGGACATTTAAAAAAAAAAAATCCTTTTGCTGCAACTTGCCAGTCTTACCATAAATGAATAAGACTGTTATTGGATCACACTTGCATCATGTTTTTCCAAAGTTTGAATAGTAACATAAAAAAGAGCGCACAACTACCAATCCAATTTATTAGATGTTAAAAAAATCTATTACGAATGCACTCACATGGTTCCAAATGATAATGAGCATGTCTCCATCAACCACAACTCTCCTCGATAGATATATAGAATTGAATGGTTTTATTTACAACACTAAGAAAAATTTGGAAAGTAAATTTAGATTCTGTTTGATTTTAGAGGCTAAGCAGGTTTAGATCTGGTCAATGCTTGGATTTAACCCAACCTGTAAATACTAAGGCCCCATACACACGAGCAGACACATTTGTTCAAATCGGTCGGGCAGACCGATTTGAACAAATCTGTCTGCTGGGGACGTATTGGTTTAGATCTTTGATTTAGATCTTTAGAATTTGGATTTCTGGGAGTGTGAGGGTGGACTCATTTGCCAGAACTGCAAACCAGGATTCATCTATCAAGATTTTTTTAAATTAGAAAGGGCCAGCTTTAAACAAAGAGTTCTTATCTCTTATGTTTTTCTGTTTCAGAAGCGTGTTTGTAATATGTGGGTTTTGGTATATGTATATATTGTTAGAAACTGACTGCCAGGATTGTAAACAGTGGATATGTGCTACTTAGGGACGGTTCACACAGGGGCGACTTGGGATCCGACTTGAAGTTGCCCCAAGTCGTCCCAAGTCGTGTGGTTGAGAAAATCAATGGAAGTGAATGTAGCCGTCTTAATACACACTACTGAAGTTGCTCCGACTTCAGAAAAGGTTCCTGTACTACTTTAATCCGACTTCTAGGCAACTTGTACCCATTGATTTCAATGGAAGTTACCTTAGAAGTCTGATCACTGTCTTAACTAAAACAACAATACAGGAAGATAACATACATTTCTCAGGCAAACCTCATCCTCCCCCCTCCCTCCCACAGAGCTGATTGTTGTTTGATTGGCCACTGGAAAGCCTCCTGTCCTGGAGGCGACTTGAAATTGCCTTGTACTGTCCTGGAGGCAACTTGAAGTTGCCTTGTAAGTTGCCTGATGATTCATACTCACAGGGCCGATCCTAGGGTCACAGGCATCTGGGTGCAGAAATATTTCTGGCGCCCCCTCATGGGCGTCGTCATGTTACTAACTCCTCCCCTTTTCTATGGCAACGACTCAACCACAGAGATGCTCCCCCACAAAGTCTTCATTACCCTGGGATCCTTACATGATCTCTTAACAATAAACAACATTCAGGAAGAGGACACAGAGAGGGCTTCTGTTAGAGAGTCTGCTAGATGTTTGGCACCCCCACCTCTGCAGGCGGCTGGGTGTGCACCTTACCTAGGATCGGCCCCGCATACTCAAGTCGTGTCCAAGTTGCCTCCCAAAGTCATGCTGGAAGTCGTGTTGCCCCTGTGTGAACTGGCTCTTAGGTTCACCTACAATTGACAGATCCCCTCATCTATATAATCAATGTGATTATAGATTGACTTAGATCTCCCTCTTGCTATTGTATTGTGACAGCAGCCCCCCCCCCCCCGCATCAGAATACACAAATCATCAGTGCAGCTATTGTCTGCAAGTGCCGATAGAATGCTGGTTTTCCAGGGGGACTTTTTGACAGAAGCCCATTGTTAGACCAGCTTCTGTTGAAACAGAAAGGAATACACACACACACAGCAAAATAAATTTTTCAGTAAGTGTGTACTTGACTTTAGGTTTAAGGCTCTTTCTCACTCCCGCCGCTGTGAATACCTGCTGCTGGGTGAAAAGGTGGTATTTGATCAAGGGCGGCCTGTCCATTAAGGGTGCACAGCGCTGACCCCCCTATCTATGAATCTGTCCCCTGTGCAGGACGCAGAATGCATGAATCACAACAGGGGGGTGTTTTTTTAAGCACCCTATTTGTAACACTAAGCCTCCTCCCAGCCAATCAGGAAGCAGGTTTTTTTTTTTTTTGTATAATCTGTTTTTATTGAGAAAAGAAAAAGGAACATGTATACACAAACATAAGTGATGTGCACATTGAACATGGTCTGCAAACAATATACAAAATAGTACAGTGCAAAAGTACAACAAAGCAACTTAAGGACAAGGTGCCATTTCCCAAAAAGTAACACTAAACTATCGAGGAGGGGCGGCCGCCCCCCCCCCCAGATCTCTTACCCGTCCTACATCAAAACCAGGGGCAAGGACCCAACTAGGCTAGGAGCCCTCGCTTCCCAGCGCCTATTATGGGGAGGGGGGGTCAAATGACCTCCATCATACCCTACCCGGCCGAAATCTGGCCCATAGGCACCTGAAAAACAAGGGCCTCCTAACAAAGAAAACTAGGAGTCTCCCCTTCCAACACGTAGGAGGGGAGACCACATTTGTACAATATGGTCCGGCCCAATCAAGGGAACAACCCCAGCATCGGAAAACCCATGAGCTGGGCATGTGTACGGGGGACCATGTACTAATTCCCAAGGAAGGAGAACAAGGGAATATGAACTAAATAAAAACAAGGACCTAGACAAAACTAACCCATACAGGACATAGACAGACAAACAGACGACGACAAGAGATAGGAAAGTAGAAAGTCCAGAAAAAGGAGAAGAAAAAGGAAAAGAGAAAGATGAATAAGCCTCCAGCAGGTATGCCCCAACTGGTCTCTGTCGGAGCCCAGTGCAGCACTCTAATTCCCACACCTCCAAACCCCGTCTCCAGGGCCTACGATTCAGCACCCCTCCTCCCCCTTAGTGAGGGCTCTGCAAGCTCCAACAAAGCAACGTCCAGACTAGAGGTGACAAACCCAGCCCCCGGGGTATGTTGCAGCCAAGCCGCCCAAATGGACTGAAAGCGCTCACCTGTGCCATTGCACCTTGCCACCCACTCCTCCGCCTCCATGATTTCCCGCACCTTTTTGAACCAGTCCTCAAGGCTAGGAACGGAAACCTGCTTCCAGTAAATAGGAATCAGTCGCCTGGCAGCGTTCAAAAGGTGCGGCAGGGCACATCCCCTGTAGCGACTGATCGGCATGGAAGGGACATGAAGGAGCGGGATGTCCACCTCCAACACGGTATCAATCTGCATCTTAATTGCTTCCCAAAAAGGACGAATCCTCGGGCACTCCCACCATATGTGGAGTAGGGTCCCGCGATGGCCACATCCCCTCCAACAACGATCTGACACAGCGGGGTAAATGCGTGAGAGGACAGGAAGCAGGTTTTGAGACCCGTCACCCTATTGGCTGAAAGAACAGGCGATACTATTGGACGTCTAGGATGAGTGGGGCAGAAGCACTTTGAAAGCCACCGTGATAGAAAAGAGGACACGTGCCGCTGTCAGCTCCCCACCACCCACCACCTGGATGGGGTAAGTGTTGGACTGACTGGCAGACGGTGGGCGGGGCAGGTGCCACCAGCCGACTGCCCATAGGGTGGTTGTTGGCTGCCCCCCCAAAAAAAACACCAGCCGCAGTGTTGAATATCAGTGGCAGCCGCATGTCTACAAAACAGTGTTTTATGACACTGACTGCCAGAAAGATAAGCGTTTACTTTCTATTTTTACAGTTCCAAATTTCTAAATTCCCTTTTTACATTTTATGTGATTTGTATGAAACAGTGGGCTAAAGGCAGCCTATTTGTGGCTTTTCAGGGGTGTTCTCTAAACATAGAGTGTTAAGCCCCGTACACACGGCCGAGGTTCTCGGCAGAAACCAGCGAGAACCTCGCTGGGAGCCGCATTCTGCCGAGAACCTCGGCCGTGTCTACGTTCTCGGCGAGCCCCGCCCGTCGGGAAACCCATCGAGCAAATAGAGAACAGGTTCTCTATTTGCTCGACGGCCCGTCGGGATGAATCGCTGGTTGCCTTTCCCGACGGGCAGGGTCGCCGAATCTGACGGCCGGCAGAGAACCTCGACGGGCGGAACGATGTGTTCCGCCCGTCGAGTTTCTCTGCCGTGTGTACGCAGCATTACTCTCCTTGCTAGATGCTTCCACAATCTTTTGGGTTCCTGAAAGCCGCTGGGATTCTTAACATGTTCAGGGAATATCATTTTCCCTTTTTCTACCCATTGCAGCTCAGAGAGCCCACACCTGATGAGGCAGGGGTAGCTGGGCATGTGATCTGCAGCCAAGAGTACATTCCTTCACAGTTATGGTATGCAGGCAGGAAAACAGGAGCCCAATGGTGTGCAAATTCTATGAAAAATCCAAGCCTCTGTAGCTACAGAACCTTATAGATACTGCGCTGCATTGCTACCTTATTAGGTTGCAGTAACATTGCACTTATGAACCCGTTTGTACAGTTTCATAATCAGTACATTGTTCGCCTTGCAAT
Organism: Rana kukunoris; assembly: GCA_029574335.1. NCBI lineage: Eukaryota > Metazoa > Chordata > Amphibia > Anura > Ranidae > Rana > Rana kukunoris. The sequence goes on from CM056054.1 coordinate 64,532,977, forward strand.
TAAAGTTGCACTGTGTAAGTGAATTTTTTCCCCAAAGCTTAATAAACATGGTGAAACTTCACTTCGCAAAGAATACCCAATAACGTGAAAAGAAAATGAAAAAAAAAAAGGGTTTTTGCTTGCACATGATTGGATGATGGAAGTCAGCAGTGCTTCACCTTAACCATTTCAGGACACCTGGTTGTCCCAGTAGAGCTGTCCAGCATATGAACTCAGAAATGAACTGTCTCCTCTGGAGACTGCACAACATGTTGCAGGAAGTCTGTGAGAAAAATACGTACTATTCAGGATTGTTCCTTTTTTAGCTTCTCACAATACTTTAAGAATGGCAACGATTAAAATATTCTCCAAAGAAAAAAATCCATAATGTTTCTCATGTTATGCAAGTAAGTCATTTCATAATATAGTGATAAATCTTTTCCTTTACTGAAAGCTTCATCCTCTCCCTCTCATCTGGTATTTTCTCTTTATATGCATGCATTAATCACTCTAACCCTAAAGAAATCATTCCTTTATATTCATCTCCAGCGAGCCATCAACCACTATAACCCTAAAGAAATCATCTCTTTATATTCATCTCTAGCAAGCCATTGCCCTTTTTTCAACCTCTATTTTGCCTCCAGCTTTAATGAATGATTGGTCTGTGTTTGCTAAAATCTCTGTCCCTGCCCTCATTCTCAGACATGCACCTAGTATTTCACCAAAACTGTCTAAACTAAAATCTTTATTTGATGCCATTTTCTATGGAGAGGCCAGTCTGTTAGAGAGCGGGTACACTTGCCACCAAATCACATACATGCAAGTCATTTTGAGGAAGTGGTTGTACCGTAGTGATGGCTGCAGCTAGAGGTAACACCCCGGTATCATCTTTTAGAGCAGACGGTCGGCTAACTTGTGATTAGGGATGAGCCGAACACCCCTGGGTTCGGTTCGCACCAGAACCTGCGAACAGACCAAAAGTTTGTGTGAACTTTAGAACCCCATTAAAGTCTATGTGACTCGAACGCTTGAAATCTAAAGTGCTAATTTTAAAGGCTAATATGCAAGTTATTGTCCTAAAAAGTGTTTACCCGGGTCCTGCCCCAGGGGACATGTATCAATGCAAAAAAAGTTTAAAAAAACAGCCGTTTTTTTCAGGAGCAGTGATTTTAATAATGCTTAAAGTGAAATAATTAAATTTAAATATTCCTTTAAATTTCGCACCTAGGGGGGTGTATAGTATGCCTGTAAAGTAGCGCTTGTTTCCTGTGCTTAGAACTGTCCCTGCACAAAATGTAATTTCTGAAGGAAAAAAGTCATTTAAAATCACTCACCTTAGGGTCTGGTATGGATATTAAGGGGAACCCTGCGTCAAATAAAAAAAAATTGATGTGGGGTTCCCCCCAAATATCCATTCCAGACCCTTCAGGTCTGGTATGGATTTTAAGGGGAGCTCCACCCACACATTTTTTTATTTTTTATGAATGACTTTTCTCTGTATTGCCAGGAGCCGACAATTCATTATAGCCGCGAGTGATTTTAAATTACTTTTTTTCCTTCAGAAATGACACTTTGTGCAGGGACAGTTCTAAGCATGGGAAACAAGCGCTACTTTACAGGCATACTATACAACCCCCCTAGGTACGAAATTTAAAGGAATATTTCACTTTTATTGTTTCACTTAAAGGAATTATTAATATCACTGCTGCCAAAAAAAAATGCAGTTTTTAAAACTTTTTTTTGCATTGATACATGTCCCCTGGGGCAGGATCCAGGTCCCCAAACACTTTTTATTACAATAACTTGCATATTAGCCTTTAAAATTAGCACTTTAGATTTCAAAAGTTCGAGTCCCATAAACTTTAACAGGGTTCTAAAGTTCACACGAACTTGCCGCGAACACCCCAAATAGTTCGCTGTTCGGCGAACAGGCAATGTTCGAGACGAACATGAGTTCTACTCGAACTCGGAACTCATCCCTACTTGTGATAACAACCGATGCGGCTAAACAGCCGCTTGGCCATTATCACATGCAGCAAGAGCGGACGCCCCCCGTCCTGTCGCCTTCCGCTGCTCTGCCTGGGTCACCAGCCAGCACATCCGCTGGAGACCCCAACAAAGCTAGTATCGGCTTTGATTGGATGTCTGATGTAGTAACTGCGCCGATTTAAAAAAAAGAGGAGCGGTTTGGGGTTTACATTGCTTGTGACAACAATGAAAGCGATCAGATTTTTTTTTTTAAGGGACAGTGTAAAACTGAAAAAAAAAGGAAATGAATACGATTTTTTTTTTTTAAACTGCCACTGCGATCGCTAGAAAAAGACCAACAAGTTTAGCAAAAAGCTTTCTGTGTAACTCTAAACAGGTAACCGTTACAAGTTTTTAAAACATTGCACATGGAGAAGTACCTGAGCTTGTCGCCATTCCACGAGTGTGTGAAATAAAAAAGCGTAACATGTTAGATATCTATTTACTCTGCGCAGAGCTTTTTTTCTCAGAAAATAGGTGCAGGAACTCAACCACAACCCCGTTCAGATTTCACAAACAGTAGAAGGGTCTTAAAGGGGTATTAAATACCAGGATTGAATTACATACAAAGTGCAGAGTTCAGAGGGTTACACACAGGGTGCAGAGCTGTTGCTTGTAAACACAGAAACCAGACTTCTGTGTTTACAAGTGATTGTGGTGAACAGGCACCAAAGGGTCTGAGCCAGAGGTGGTGGAACTGAGTTCCCCCAAGTTCCCCCTGAAAAAAAAGCCCTGACTCTCCGTAATATCATCTTTTACAATATACAAAAAAATATGCTAAATTTACTGTCTCGTTTTTTTTTTATTCAGTAAAGTGTATTTTTTCTAAAAATAATTGCGTTTTAAAGACTGCTTCGCAAATAAAGCATGACTCAAAATATTGTAACGATCATCATTTTATTCTCCAAAATCTCTGCTAAAAACAATATATAATATATATAATGTTTGGGGGTTCTAAGTAATTTTCTAGCAACAAGTGTCAAAAATAGACTTTGGGCCAGATTCAGAAAGACTTGCGCTGGAGTATATCGATATGCGCCGCGTAAGTGTAAAGATGCGCCGTTGTATCTACGCGGCCGTACCCACCAAACTAGATGCGATAGAAAACAGGCTTTTTCCGACCGGCTTAACTCTCCTTCGCCAGAGTATCGTAAGCGCATATTTTCGCTCGTCGCATCCGTCGCGCCTATTGATTTCCCATTCAAATATGCAAATGAGGGAGATTTCCCAATTCGCGAACGGATTAGCACCAGACACTGGCTACATGCACCGCGCGTATGTGGAACGGCTAGCGCAAAGTTATTCCTACAAATAGCTGCTTTATCTTTACTCCAGACGGCCACAGATCAGCAGGAGAGCAACTACAGCAGCAGCGTTACCGACGAAACTAGCAAGCTGAACAACCACACTTGCAAGGACAACACCTCTGTGTGCCAACATGCCAGGGGCAGTCGCGGTCCTAGCACTACTGATGGGTCCCCCGGTACGGAGGAGGCGGGCACGTGAGAGGATATACCGCACGCGCATGAGCCTCTTTGGCGTGGGTGAGGAGGAGGTGTATCGCTTCTTCAGATTCAGCCCTGATGCAATACTTGAACTAACCACAACCCTGCAGGATGACATCACCAGCAAGACACACCGCTCACAAGCAGTGCAGCCACTGGTGAAGGTACTGGCAACACTTCATTTCCTTGCAAGTGGATCATTCCAGCGTACAAGTGGAGTGGTGGCTGGGATGTCACAATCCTCCATGAGCAGATGTGTGCACCAGGTTGTCCCCGCAATCCTCAGACGCATGTCCCACCACTTCATCAGACCCACCACTGAGGAGCTGCGGCTGAAGGCACTGCAGGATTTCTACAGCATTGCCAGATTCCCACGCACTGTGGGGGCCATTGATTGCACACATGTGGCACTCCAGCCCCCCAGTGCCACAGAGCACATATACCGCAATCGGAAGCATTGACATTCCATCAACGTACAGGTGATAGCCGATGCCCAACGCCTCATATGGCACGTCCGTGCCAAACACCCCGGATCCAGCCATGACAGCTTCATATACAATCAGAGCCCCATTCCAATGGAATTCGAACAGAACATGTACTGTATGGGGACAGCTGGCTGGTTGGTGAGTGACGTGGGTGGCAGGCATGACTGTCCCCCCTCATGATGCTGACATCACAAGGGGCACATGCATGACTAACATCCTCCTGTGTTTTCCCTTACAGGTGACTCTGCATATGCACTGGGACCCCATCTCATGACTCCTTTCCGGAACCCCCAAACCAGAGGAGAGAGAAGATACAATGCGGCACACATCAAAACCCGTGCAGTGGTGGAGCAAACATTTGGGCTCCTGAAGTCCCGTTTCCGCTGCCTGGAGGGGGGGCCCTCTTGTGTTCCCCTACCTTCGTGTGTCAGATCATCGGTGCATGTTGCATTCTGCACAACTTAGCCATGAGAAAGGACCTGCAGATTGACATACGTGATGACCTGACCCCCCAACCAGACAGCCCCCCCCCCTGCCAGAGGAGACCCAGTCAGCTGATTGAAGAGCAGTCAGGAGGCTCCTCGCCGTAGGCATCTTTGGACACTAAACAAAAACATTGATCACACGGACAATGCACCCATGCATACCACTGATGTCCCTAGATCACACACACCACATTCACATCGCATTGGATTAGCCCAAGTCCAACATGCAGGACTTGGGAGCAGCAACGCCAGCGTCAAGGCCCCAATGATGTCGCTGTCCATTCATACACCATTCACACGTCATTCACACAGCCGTGGGGATAACTTCTCCACCACGGCCGAGGGTGACACCCCTTACTGGCAGGAGTGCCACCCCCTCACATTCACACACCATTCACACTGCAACGTGTGCAGTATCAATAAAAAAAACCTCATAACCTGAGTAAAATAACAAAGAAAAAAGCTCATAACCTGAGCAAAATAACAAAGAAAAAAGCTCATAACCTGAGCAAAATAACAAAGAAAAAAGCTCATAACCTGAGCATTAATGTAAAAAATAAATAAATAAAAAACATCATCTGGGATGACGGGGGCTCCTTCTGGTGGCCCCTCTCTGGCTCCTCAGCTGCCTGGAGGGAGTGGGTGGGGGTTTGGGGAGCATCTGGAGGCGGCTGATCCCCGGGAGGGCCACTCCTGGCAGGTGTGGCCTGCCTGCCCTCCAAGGCCATGGCTATCCGGCCGAGGTATGAGTTCGTCTGGGCCTGCATCCTGAGCTGCCGGGTGACCTGGTAATGCTGGGCCCGCTGACTCTGCCTCCCCTGGTCCCGGATGGCAGCTGTGTTTGCCTGGACGGCTGCAGTGAGGTGCCTCATATCAGCCTGCACCTCCCCCAGACTGGTCACCACTGCAGCGCAGTTGCAGCTGACATCCTGCACTGCATTGGATATCTGGGCCACGGAGCACAGGTTGTCAGCCAGTCGGTCCAGGTGCCCAACTATGTCCCCCATTTGCTGGGTCTGCCTGGCGTGGTCCCTCGCCACCTGGTCCTGGACCAGATCAGACACCCCCCCTGGTCTTCCGGGTGGCCTTCCTGGGGCCAGTAGTTGTCCCCGGGGAGATGGAGTCGCCCTTGAGGGGCTTACTAGGATGGGGGAGGGGATTAGAGAGGGCCCTGCCGAACTCCTCCAACAATAAAATAAAGTCCTGCTCTGCCGCAACAGGCTCCTCCTCAACCACCTCTGCAGGTGAGGTGTGGGCACTCCCCTCCATCGCTGTTTCTTCACCACCCAGGGGGTCGGGCTCAGGATCTTGTTGGGGGGTTGGGGTGGACTGGCCGCCGACAGATGATGGCCCAGCTCCGTCATCTGTGGATGACACAAAGCAGACACATGTTGGGTGGTCCCACACACTTGGCACATGTACCCTCCCCCCCACATGCAACACACCAAAAAGGGGTAAAAATCACTTACCTGTCCTGGAGCCTTCCTCCACGGAATCATATCCCGGGACCCCCTCCAACTGCTCCCTCTCCAGGCAGCGGGTGACCACCTCCTCCTCCGTGGTCAGGCTGACCGCACATGGGGGTCCACCCCCCGTGCCCCCCTCATGCCTCCTAATGGTGGCCACCTTGCCCCGGACTTTGCGCCTCAGATCATTGATCTTCTTGCCAATATCGGCAGCAGTCCGGGTGGAGTACCCCAAAATATTTACCCTGCCAGCAATGCTTTCCAGGATGGCCTGCTTCCTATCCCGGCTGGTCTTTCTACTTTTCCTGCCATGGAGGACATCGTTGTAGGTCTCCATAGCCGAAATTACAACAGAGACCTCCTGGGCATTAAAATTGAGGTTCCTCCTCTCTTTGGGGGGAACGGGAGCAGCCATTACAGAGCAAAAGTAACTTCCCTGGGGTGGGGGGAACCGGATATACTTTTGCGCCAGAGTGGCGCTTCCGCTGACGCTTTTATACGCGCAACGGAACACATTGCGCTGACGTTTCCCGTGAAGTGGTGCCGACGGAAGTTGTGAGCATGCGCACAGGCGGGAGAGTGGAGCCTCACTCACTGCGCATGCTCCGTGGATGATGCGCTGAACGTAAGTCTCTGCGCTGGGCTCCGCCCATCATTTACATATGATCACACCCATTTCCACTTGCGTCGGGTTGCGCCAGCGCATTTTCGTTACTCCGGCGCAAAGTAACGGAAATGCACTTGGTGAATACTGGACTTTACTCACTAGTTTGCATCAGCGCAACGTATATGCGCTGCGATACGCTGGCGAAAATATGCGCGCATCTACCTGAATCTGGCCCTTTGTCTTGAAGTTAAAGCGGAGGTCCAGCTGTAAAAATGTTTTTTTTAAAGTCAGCTACAGTGTTTGCTTGAATATGCACACTTACCTGTCCAGGGTGCCCACGATGTCGGCCGCCCAAGGATGATGCGTAGCAACAGCCATTTCTGGTAAGTATAAAAAAAAATATGCATTTTTTTCACATTTTTTGGAGCCTTTTTGTCAATTAATTTAGGGTGGACCTCTGCTTTGGTCCTTGACTAATGTCTATACGGAGAGACTTGTATTCTAAGGCTTTTCTGTACTCTGGTAAGTAAATATAACTTTTGAGCAGTGGTGACGAAGCTGCTACAAGGCTCCCCTGGGGCTGTGAAATAAGTCAGTGTTATTTATTAAGCTAAAGATAAGCATGTGGCATTTCAATACATATTGTAAACAATTGCACTTTGGTGTGGCTCCAGCAATCACTTCAACCATAGGCACTAACTGCAGTATCTCACGAAATAAATGTAGAAGAATTAAACAGGATTTTTAAGGGGCAAAAAATACAAAGATTTATATCAAAAATAAATAAATGTTGTTATACAAAAAAAAAAAGATATAAAAATCCATCATGTAGTAAACAAAGTTTCATAAATGCATACAGACAATTCTCTCGACATGTTTTGTCATGCACTACTGAAACATAAATTAGAAAAATCACATAATCTATACACAAAAATACAAAAATAAACACAATAATGTATAAATGATGACTAGATCATAATCAATGTCATAATCAGAAAGCCTGCGAGTATGTGCGGTAAAAATAAAAATGAAATATATATATATATATATATATATATATATATATATATATATATATAAAAAAATAAAAAATATATATATAAACTTTTACCTGTAAATATTGATGGATACGTTTAAAGAATGTATAAATGTACATTTCTTGGGACAGTATCAGGAGGAGAGCCTTTAGAATAAAGGGGAAGATATTCTATGTCAAACACACATTCAGGCGGCGTACACACGGCCGAGGTTCTCGCTGAAAACCAGCGAGAACCTCGCTGGAATGCACATTCCAGCGAGGACCTCGGCCGTGTGTACGGTCTCGGCGAGCTTCCCGTCGGGAAGCCCGTCGAGCAGAAATAGAGAGCACGCTCTCTATTTCCTCGACGGCCCGCCCGGAAGAATGGCTGGTTGCCATTCCCGACGGGCGGGTCACCGATTTCGACGGCCGGCAGGGAACCTCGACGGGCGGAACGATGTGTTCTGCCCGTCGAGATTCCCTGCCGTGTGTACGCGGCCGTACAGAGACATGTGTTGGAGAATGCTGGCGATAGGCTAAAGGACCAATCTGGAGGGGCATACAAAAATACACAAGTAATTATAAGTATCAAACAATATAATCTAATCATTTTGTCCAAACCATAAATGACAAGGCAAATACAAAAAGATTACCTGGCCCTTCATATAGAAGATTTAAAGGCAATGATTTAAATCACAGATAGACACATCCGCAATCTCCCCTACCCCGAGTCCTGCATTTATCACAAGAAAAGCCACTGCAATGGGCGTCCGCTCCATAGGGCAAGGGAGGGCGTTTGCCCCCCTACAAATCAGTGCCATGATTCTTGGGGAGGAAAACAGCGGGCAGGAAGCAAGGCGGCGGCACGACAAATTCAATTAGAGCCCCTCTCTCTCTCTCTCCTAGCTTCAGCTGACAGAGAGGGGGAGGGGTGATTGGGGGAGATATACAGTACAGACAGCCCGCGGCTCTCCTCTCCCTGTCACATCGCCGCTGCTCCATTTTCCAGAGAACTCGGCAGCGGCACTGTGACAGGGAGAGGAGAGCCGTGGGCTGTCTGTACTGTATATCTCCCCCAATCGCCCCCCTTTCCCTCTCTGTCAGCTGGAGCTAGAAAAAAGAGAGCGGCTCTAATTGGATTCGTCGTGCCGCCACCTTGCTTCCTGCTTTCCTCGCCATGAATGGCCACAGCAACGGGCCAATCAGAAGACTCTAGGGACTGGGGGCATCATGGGAAATGTAGTCCCTTAAGAGTGGCGGCCCCAGCGTGTCCACAGACACCATGCTAAAGCCCCCAGCATGCAAGCACTAAAGGGGGTGGGGGGTTACAAAAGGAAAAAAGAGAATACTGTGCTCATGCTGGGGGAAACCAGAGAGAGCCACGCTGTATACCCACACAACCAGAGAGCCACTCTGTACCCGCACCACCAGAGAGTCACGCTGTACCCGCACCAACCAGAGAGCCAAGCTGTACCTGCACCAACCAGAGAGCCACGCTATATCCGCACCAACCAGAGAGCCACGCTGTACCCACACAACCAGAGAGGGAGTCATGCTGTACCCGCACCACCAGAGAGAGAGCCCTGCTGTACCCGCACCACCAGAGAGGGAGCCCCACTTTACCCGCACCACCAGAAAGGGAGCCCCGCTGTACCCGCACCACCAGAGAGGGAGCCCCACTGTACCCGCACCACCAGAGAGGGAGCCCCACTGTACCCACATGACCAGAGAGGGAGCCCCGCTGTACCCCCACCACCAGAGAAGGAGAAAGACCGAGTGCTGTCAGGGTACAGGCATGCTACACTACTGACTAGAGTCACCCCAGGCAACCCAGAGTGAGTGAACATCCAACCAGAGGGATCACTGTTGCGGTTTCACCAGGTCTGGTAAGAGGGCCTGTTGGCCATTATCCATTACTTATCCTAGGGTTTTTATTCTAGAAATCTGCACCGATGTGGGGGGTTATTATTGTTGCTACTGACACCAATTTTTATTGCGGAAACTGACAGCAAAGCTGTTATTGCAGAAACTGGCACTGATCCTGGGGGTTGTTATTTCTTTGGGGGGGGGGGGACTTAATTTTTTATGATATTGTTATTCAAAGTTCCTAGTTGCTTGATAGTTGCATCAGGTTTCTCAAACCTTTGCATGCCTGCGCTTTATTTGATAATGACTAAGCCCCTCCCCTTCATGACATGTCAAAAAGGAACCGAGCATGGATGACCTTAAAATGATGCCCCCCCCTGAAAAAAGTTCAGCGGGTGCCCATGGCCACTGCATAGAAAAAATAAGGCATTTTTAAAGAACTATCACTAAAAAGGGAGGAAACCAGCCAAACTTACTTGTATTTAAACAACTGCATACCTGATAAGTGCAAATAGACCATCAGCGCTGTCAGAGTAGAAAAATATACGGCAATCAACCAGCATGAAATCTATAAAGATATAAATGCTCGATGGAATATTGACAAGAAAAAAAACCTCCATTTAAAAAAAACAAATGGGAGAAAGAAGAGGGAATATAGAGAATCTAGCTCCTTACATCAAAGGTGGTGCCTCTCCTTCAGACGCTGGCCCTGCCGACCATACACATGCCACACCTCTTAAAAACCCGGAGGGTCCACCTTCAGCTTCCATGACCGAATGACCCGGAAGTGACGATTCAAGCTTGGATAACCTAAAGAAAACCGGAAGTGCGTCGCTCTATGCCCTGGGAAATGATACTGGACCATCCAGGAAGCATGAAAACACACACAGATGAGGCTAAGAATAGGCAGACCTGGCAAACAAAAGGAACACCTAAATGTAAGCCTCTACATTTTACATCCCTGAAAAAAACGAAACCTAAATGTACCATGATGGAAAATTGGTTAAAAGCCAAAATTGGCTACCAATAGGGCAATACAGTAGGCTACCTCCAGCGGGTGGCGCCAGCCCAAAAACCTGAGGAAAAGAACCCCGGGGCATCGGAATGGGCGCCCATATGGTCACCTTACTCCATAAGGCACTGCTCCTGCATAAAAGATTTTTTGAAAGAAAAAATAAATATGGAAAAAATCGAAATATATATGAACAAATAAATAAAATAACTATATATAAATAAACAAAATGTATATAGTGAAAAAGAGAATAAGTGAAGTTATTAACCCCACCAAAAAAGCAAAAGGCACTCTAAATTCATGGACATTTACAATACACAAAATAAACAAGAAAAAAAATATAAACAAATACATTTTGTTTATTAGAAGGGTTAATTGCGGAAAAGTGGCTTAGGAAAACCCTAGAGGAATGGCCTAAAGCTGATGGACTCATTGATCCAGGGATACCAGTTAGCTGCCAATAAATTGATCCATTTTGTCTCCCTTTGGAGAAGGCTCTTATCAACATCCCCCCTCTTTCATTTGGAGGTAAGTATTCCAATGCAAAAAATGTCATTCTTAAAGCATCAAAAGAATGAAAGAGACCACTGTGTCTACTTATGGGAGTTTCCATTTTCTTTTTCTGAATAAGAGATACATGGTCTCTAATTCTGTGAAAAAAGGCCTCTTTGTTTTGCTTACATAAAAGGCATTGCAGTCACATTTCATAAGGTAGACGATTCCTATTGACTGGCAATTAGCAAAAAAGTTTGGTCTGTAAGTGGTGCCATTTGGAAGAACGATTTCAGTTAAATTGGAAACAAATTTGCAAAATTCACATTGGCCACAGGGGGCCGTACCCCATCATTTTACCCCAGATTTGGTTTGGAGATGGCTATGAACCAGTTGATCTTTCAAAGATCTGGACTTTCTATATGTGATTTGCGGAAAAGGCTTGATATATTTAGAAATTGGCTCATCACCAGACAATAAAAGCCAGAATTTTTGAATCATTTTTCTAACTTTCTTGTGTTTGGCTGAAAATCTCAATTGTACCTGTTGACCATCTTTGGGACTCTTTTTGGGGTCAATCAACTGGGCCCTGTGTTTGTTTTTGGCCCGTTTTATATGCTTTTTTAAGAATCGAACGGCTGTAGCCCCTATTTAGTAATCGAGACTGCAAGGCCGAAGCCTCTCGTTCAAAATCCTGATCTTGGCTACAATTTCTTCATATTCTCAGATACTGGCTATAGGGCAGCCCTCAAAAATCCACTCGTCTGCTCGCATTTTGCGAGTGGATTCTGAGGTCTGGCGAGGAGGGGCTGCCTGGGAGGGGGGCGAGCAGTGAGCATGTTTCAAATTGGAGTCCTTCTCCCAGCGTTCACCGAGGCCGGAGGGGGAAGATAGAGAAAGGCGTAAGGTGTTAAGAGTGCAGCGGGGGGAACAGAGATAACAGCTGTCATTTTAATAGCCGTGTTTCCCGCCGCTCGCGGTCAGATACAGCCCCGCCCCCTGGTCCCGGGACTTTGATTGACAGATCACCCGTCACTGGGATTGCACGGGAGATCTGTCTATCAAAGTTCCCCCGGCCAGGGGGCGGGGCTGTATATGACATTGCGCAGCTGGAACACGTCTATTGAAATGACAGCTGTTATCTCTGTGTTTCTCCTGCTGCACTCTGATCACCTGGGCTGCTCTCCTGTTCCTCTCCTTGGCTCCACAGGTACCACCACACAGTGTCCCTGATCCCTGCCACACAGTGTCCCTGATCCCTGCCACACACCACACAATGTCCCCCGATCTCTGCCACACATTGTCCCCGATCTCTGCCACACAGTGTCCCCGATCCCTGCCACACACCACACAGTGTCCCCCGATCTCTGCCACACAGTGTCCCCAATCCCTGCCACACAGTGTCCCCAATCCCTGCCACACACCACACAGTGTCCCACGATCTCTGCCACACAGTGTCCCACGATCTCTGCCACACAGTGTCCCACGATCTCTGCCACACAGTGTCCCCGATCCCTGCCACACACCACACAGTGTCCCCCGATCTCTGCCACACAGTGTCCCCAATCTCTGCCACACAGTGTCCCCGATCCCTCCCACACAGTGTCCCCGATCCCTGCCACACAGTGTCCCCAATCTCTGCCACACACTGTTACCGATCTCTGCCACACAGTGTCCCCGATCCCTGCCACACACCACACAATGTCCCCCGATCCCTCCCACACAGTGTCCCCAATCCCTGCCACACACCACACAGTGTCCCCGATTCCCTGCCACACACCACACAGTGTCCCTGATCCCTGCCACACACCACACAGTGACCCCGATCCCTGCCACACACCACACAGTGTCCCCGATCCCTGCCACACACCACACTGTCCCCGATCTCTGCCACACACCACACAGTGTCCCCGATCCCTGCCACACAGTGTCCCCGATCCCTGCCACACAGTGTCTTCGGTCCCTGCCACACACCACACAGTGTCCCCCGATCCCCGCCACACACCAGACAGTGTCCCCCGATCCCCGCCACACACCAGACAGTGTCCCCCGATCCCCGCCACACCAGACAGTGTCCCCCGATCCCCGCCCGTCTCTATATGACGTTGCATGACGGGAACACGGCTTTTGAAATGACAGCTGTTATCACTGTGTTTCTCCTGCTGCACTCTGATCACCTGGGCTGCTCTCCTTTTCCTCTCCTCAGCTCCACAGGTAGGCTGCAAGGTTGACACACGGCTCCATGGTGGGCACTGGGCACACGGCTGCAAGGTGGGCACGTGGCTGCAAGGTGGGCACTGGGCACACAACTGCAAAGTGGGCACATGGCTGCATGGTGGACACAGGGCTCCATGGTGGGCACTGGGCACACGGCTGCATGGTGAGCACTGGGCACATGACTGCAAAGTGGACACATGGCTGCATGGTGGACACACGGCTGCAAGGTGGACACAGGGCTCCATGGTGGGCACTGGGCACACGGCTGCAAGGTGGGCACTGAGCACACGGCTGCAAGGTGGACACAAGGCTCCATGGTGGGCGGTGGGCACACGGCTGCATTGGTGGGCACACGGCACTAGGCTGCATTGGTGGGCACAAGGCTGCATGGTGGACACACGCAGCCTGCATTGGTGGGCACGGATACAGTTGTTGTTAATATTTATTTTAGTAACTTAATTCTGCATAATACATTTGAGTGTCATTTTATGAGAGCGTGTTTAGGGGGGGGCTGGGTGGGACAACTGGTGGCGAGTAACCCTTGAGGCCTAGCTAGTAGCTCAGGACTTGAAATTTTGAGCCCTGCTATAGGGTATACTTTGTACCAGAGACCTTGGATGAGAGCTGGTGGCATGTAGGATCGTATTACCAGCAGATGGTTTCATATAAAGGAAGGAACCCAAAGTGCCACCTGGATTTAAATAAATTAAGATGTCCAAAAAATGTATTAACTTTTGATCACGAGTCATCTTAAAATTTAAATTGTAGCAATTTTCAGCCAGGGATGACATAAAAAGAGATAATTCTTCAAGGCTGCCGGTCCATACAACAAAGATGTCGTCGATGAAGCGATGCCAAATCAAAACATGATCAAAGAAGTCTCTAAATTTGTCTGAAGAAAAAATCTCATGCTCCCACCCCCCGGGTACAAATTGGCGTATGATGGGATACACTTAGTCCCCATCGCAACACCTTGCACCTGGAGGTAGTGGGAGCGATCAAACACAAAAATGTTGTTAGTTGAAATAAATAAATACAAAGTCAAAATAAACTGGTTATAATTGGAGGCGCCTGGACCTCTTTCTGATAGGAAGCCCTCCACAAATCTGATCCCCCAATCTTGGGGGATGGAGTTGTAGAAGGCTTCCACATCAATAGCCACCAACCATGACCCATGTGGTACACACAGACCATCCAGAGATCTCAGCAAGTCCGCTGTATCTTAAATATAAGAGCTTAAAGAGGCAACATGTGGTCTGAGATAATCATCCACTAACTTGCTTGCTGATTGTGTTAGACAGCCATTTCCTGACACAATAAGTCGGCCAGGAGGACAGTCTAAATTTTTGTGAACCTTTGGTAATGCATACAGGGTGGGAAGTCAACAGTTAGAAAATCACAGATTTTCATAGAAAGCACGAGTAATAAGTAACCTGTGCGAATGGAATCGAGCGATACCAGCTCCTATTAAGGAGAAGATCCATCACCATCTGTTTGTAATTAGGAAAATCAAAAATGATCTTGAACACTAATTTCCTGGCAAAAAGATTAACGTCTTTAATGATCTCAAAAGCATTCACCTCTTGATCAGGGCAAAAAGTCAATCCCAGGCTGAGAACCTGGGTTTGATCTGCCGTAAAAACATGTGAAGATAAATTAATTACTTGGAGATCATTTTCTGGGTCACTTTGAGTGCAGCATGGTGGTTGAGAACTTTTTTGGTTTCCACATTGGCAGATGGTGAAAAAAATCTGTGCAGTGCGCAAATCCCCTAAGCTGGGGATTTAAAAGTCCCCCGACGAGGTATCAGAAGATTGGCCTACCTTTGATGCCAACAGAGTGATTGGTGCAGAAGGTAAAGAGGAAGAGCTGGGGTGACCATCACCCATCGAATTAGAAGAAGAAGGAATTGCATTTCTGGTCTGTGAATGTAAACCAGGACATGTGTTATCCGATTGAGTGCGTTTGGAGGAAGAAGCTGTCGAGGGCACCCGGTCAGTTTTTCTCTTTTGAGGAACCAGTTGACATATTAAAAACTCAACCATAGGCACTAACTACAGTATCTCACAAAAGTGAGCACACCCCTCACATTTTTGTAAATATTTTATTATATTGTTTCATGTGACAACACTGAAGAAATGACACTTTGCTATAATGTAAAGTAGTGAGTGTACAGCTTGTATAACAGTGTATATTTGCTGTCCCCTCAAAATAACTCAACACACAGCCGTTAATGTCTAAATACAGGTTCTTCTTGTAGTTTCATTTGTCCACAATTTTATTTTAAAATCTTTGTGCATCCTTCAGGCTACTTTCACACGGTTTTCAGGTTCTTTGGCACTACACATAGTCTCTGAAAAGCACCTAAAAATTTGCTCCCATTCATTACAGTGTGCCTTTTAACACTGGGGCGGTGCGCTTGTGGGACGTTATGAAAAGTCCTGCAAGCAGCATCTTTGGGGTGGGTTAAGAGTGCTGCAATGAATGGGCAACACTTCCAAAGCGCCTTGAAAGTGATGCAAAACTGGACTTTTTACCATTTAACAGCTGGGCGTCCCAGTGTGAAAGGGGTCGAAAGTATACCCAAAGCCAATTTTTTTTTGGATAGTGTGGAGAACAATATATATATATATATACATATATATATATAGTGAAGTCCCTGGCCTTTTTTCACTATCTCGGCACTACAGAGCACAAAAGATTCCACATAACAGATTCAAATATTATTAAATGATCACAGTGTCACCATAATCATTTTAAATGTAAAGGTATTTTACAAGTCTAAAATTTCAACAGATTAGCAGCCACTTAAAAGCAATACATTGCACAATGAGGTAAAAACAAATAGTAAAACATCCACAAATACTTTCAATTATTATTTCAAGTATTGTTGTTTACTGAAGCAGCGCTATTGTCACTCCTCTGACGCGACCGACTTTCTTATAAACTGTTCATAAGAGAAGGACAGATGGTGTATCAAAGTCCAGATAAACCCAAAGGTGCTCCTAATGCATGATGTGCTCTCCACTTCAGTCTCCTTACACCGTGTGTCACACACCCCTTCGAGTTTGTACTCACCAGAATGTTGAGTTTATCAGGCCTACATAAAATTACTCATCCACTCATCCTCCATATCCTGGATGGAGGACAAGGGACGCCCTCAGAGGAAGTTGTGATGATGAAACGCATCAAGGCGTGACCTTATGGCATCAGGAAGTAACATTATGCTTTCCATTTGCGCTCCACGACAAGGAAGTGGTGTTTTGTCAGTAGCGGTGGATGCTATTAGAACACATATTGACCAGTCGGAGCCATGAAAAAAATGTGATGATTTGAAAATAATGCACAGTTACAAACAGTGGACTGACAAATCATAATGTAATGTTAACCAATGAACAGTCACAATTTCAGATTAGAATGCTTTATTCTTTGTGAGTTTGGACTTTAAAGAGTGCAATTAGGTTAATGAAGAGTAGGAATGGGCTATCTGTTCGAGTCGAACATGAGTTTGACTTGAACATTGCCTGTTCACCCGTTCGCCGAACAGCTATACATTTTGGGTGTTCGCGGCAAATTCGAAAAGCCGCGGAACACCCTTTAGAAGTCTATAGGAGAAATCACAAGTGCTCATTTTAAAGGTTAAAGCGGATGGTTCACCAAAAACAAATATTAAAAGCCAGCAGCAACAAATACTGCAGCTGCTGACTTTTAATATTAGGACACTTACCTGTCCTGGAGTCCAGCGGCGTCCGCAGCAGAGGATGAGCGATCGCTCGTCACCCTGCTGCTCCCCCCTCCATCCACGGCGAGGGAACCAGGAAGTGAAGTGCTCCGGCTTCACTGCCCGGTTCCCTACGGCGCATGCGCGAGTCGCGCTGCGCCCGCGATTGGCTCCTGCTGTGTGCTGGGAGCCGAGAGTTCCCAGCATACAACGGGAAAAGCCCGTCTTTTGCCCGAGACTGCGGGCCGGAAGTGGGTGCGGATACCTGTCTTTAGACAGGTATCTGCACCCCCCTCCCCCCTGAAAGGTGTCAAATGTGACACCGGAGGGGGGGAGGGTTCCGATCAGCGGATCTTCACTTTAGGGTGGAGATCCGCTTTAATATGCAAGTTATTGTCCTAAAAAGTGTTTGGGGACCCGGGCCCTGCCCCAGGGGACATGTATCAATGCAAAAGACAGTTTTAAAAATGGACGTTTTTCAGGAGCAGTGATTTTAATAATGCTTAACCACTTCAGGACCTGCCCACGACTATACACGTCCTCTTTTTGAAGAGGGATATCTCGGTAACGGCAGCAGCTGCTGCCACAACCAAGATATCCATCTCTTCAGGCGCTGGTCTTGTAAACGATAATGGTGGTGTCCACGGCGGATTCGACACAAGATCACGTTTTCAGCGGTGGCAGAGGGACCCTCACTCCCGCGGCCCTCCACCGCTTACCGGAGCCGCCGGCAGCAGCGGAGGCGATCGGGTCCTTCTCCCTCTGTGGCGGATATGAGTGAGGGCAAGATCTGCCTCCATACCATAGCAGGGAGGAAGCGGCATCAAAACATCACTTCCACCCATAAATCTTAAAGGGACAATTTTTTTTTGCAATTTTTTCAAGTGACAATTTTTTTTATTTTTTTTGCATTTTAGCCTAAATATGAGATCGGAGGACTTTTTGACCCCAGATCTCCTACATGTTTTATTCTATTACAAGGGATGTGATCCAATTTTTTTTTAAACAGTGTAAAAATAAAATCAAGAAAAATAAATGAGAAAAAAAATATTTTTTTTTAATGCGCCCCTGTCCCAACGAGCTCACGTGCAGAAGCAAATGCATATATGAGTAACACCCACATATGAAAATGGTGTTAAAACCAACACATGTTAGGTATCGCTGTGATCGTTAGATCAAGAGCAATAATTCTAGCCCTAGACCTCCTTTGTAAAAAGTTTGACGCCATTTCACTAACGGTCGCAATTTTGAAGTGTGACATGTTGGGTATCAATTTACTTGTGGAACATTATCTTTCACAATATGAAAAAAATTGGGCTAACTTTACTGTTTTTTCCAAAAAAGTGCGCTTGTAAGACCACTGTGCAAATATGATGTGACAAAAAGTATTGCAATGACCGCCATTTTATTCTCTAGGGTGATAGAAAAAAATGTATAATGTTTGGGGGTACCAAGTAATTTTCTATCAAAAAAAAACAAACTGTTTTAAACTTGTAAACACGCACTACTTTACAGGCATACTATAGACCCCCCCCCCAGGTACGAAATTTTAAAGGAATATTTCACTTTTATTGTTTCACTTTAAGCATTATTAAAATCACTGCTCCCAAAAAAATTACAAAAATGGTGATGTTTCAATACTTATTTTACCCACTGTATATATATATATATTTCCATAGGCTGACAGTTTAATATTATGGTTTATTGTGATGGTTTCATAGTAATATTTGTGTCTCTATTATCCAAATTGCCTACATAATTATTCTTCTATACCGTCTGAAACCAAACATACCAAACATACATACATACAAATGTCTGTAAAAAGTACTGTAGACATTTTTAAAAGGGAATTTCAAAACTTATCCGTAGAGCTTGCCAAATCCAAATTATCCTGTAGTGGTGCACTATTATTGGCTCCCCTAAATCTAAAAATGCTGTCTAAAATATGGGAGAACTGTCTTTCTGTCCTAACAACCTTGTGCAATAATTAATCTGGTTAATATTTTTCTTAATCAAGTAACCGTTTACAAAATTAGTGAAAATTAAAAAGACATTTGTTTACTATTGCTTTGATGTACGGTATGTACTGCCCGAGAATTGTCCACATTTGCAGTGGATGGTTGGAGTAGTTACCATATTAGTTGATTAGTTGAAAGCATATGTTGCCTGATGTCCTACAATGTCCATGCTCCCTTGCTTTTTTGTCTGTAAAGGCAGTAATAAATAAATACATACAGATCGGCCCATAGCTTTGAAGGGAGAGGAAAATTGCAGGGCCTACACGAATAGGTGGAAGGGGAAGCCATATAATGCAAGTTAATTAAGTTAATTGGTTTTAAACAAAAAAAAAGTGTAAAGTAGAGGGGACTTAATGGATTGGTAAGAGGAAGCTGATGGGAAGGAGCACTAAATGGTAGGCTGTGGGGACGGGGTAGAGTAAGGCAAGTCTTCAAATGAACGTTTCTCTCTCCTGCCCTATTTATTAATTTTGGATGGTTTGGATTTAGGCTGTAGCAGACACTGGCAGTTTGGAATACTTGAAGGTGGCAATGTTTTGTGCCTGGGGGCATAATTTAGCTACGGTAAGTGGCACAGGCTTTTTGGTAATGTTATATAATGCCTTCAAGGACCTGCAACATTTTCTGATCTGTCATGCTATGTTTTATTACATTTTTTTTTTTTACTTGTGCTATTTTTAACAAAAGGCTGCTTAAACTCTACTTAAGCCCTGGTTCACACTGACAGCGGGAATTAAATTGTGCTAGCTCAGTTTCATTCCTGCATATCAGTCCTGACTTCGGGGGCAATTTCAGACACATTTATGCGGGATTCTGCACAGATGTTAATGAAAATTGCACCTCGAAATCGCCAAAAGTAGTACAGAAACTACTTTTGGGAATCGGTGTGGCGTCGTTTTTGAAGCTGCCATTGCCGGCAAATTGCTGGCAATTTGGCATGAAAATTGTCATGTCAAATCGCATGCCAAGTTGTATCAATGTGAACCAGGGCTTACAGTAATGTGTCTGCTTTGGGAAGATGGAGTTGGGGTGGTGGTCAGATGTGATGTTTTTGCCATATGATTTTCCCACACTGGCAAATTCAAAATTAATACATTTCTGAAAGGTCTGGATTTTCTCCAATGTTTTCAAAAGTACCAATTCCTTATTAAAACAATGGCAGCATCTGTTTACATGTGTTTCCGTCTGTTCACATGGGCTCACTGCTTTTAATAAATATACAGATCTATTATACAAGCTAGCTAACACAGAAGAGGCACTTGGCTAACTTAATTCAGAAATTGCCTTCTTTGTTTTTGTAGCTTTACAAAATAAATGGGCCCTTGACATCCTCTTGACCGACACAAGAAAAGTATGTACGTTAATTAGCCAAGAACACTAAACTTTTGTAAATGATCATTACGACTGAACTAAATTAAGGTTTTCTGCATGAAAACAAGGATGGCTGATGGTAATTGAATGGTTAGCCACATTAGAATTGATGATCTTGCAATCTCATTACAGGGAGAGTTCCTATTTTGCTAAAACACAGGGTACCTTCCTTAATCAAAATGTGTTAAAAGCCTATAGGCACAAGCTGTATATAGGGAAGCCATATGTGTCAATTGTTGTATATAAAACGCAAAACTGGGGTAACAAGGAAAAATATGTCCACTCTCTCCTAATATGCATAATATTTTTGATTCCCTATTTTTTTCTTATGCAAGCTTAGTTTCATTTGAGGAATAAGTGATGGAGGTTCTAATCATGTTTGTTCTTTTGAAGGAATTTTAATGTGCAGCTTTTAATTAAAAATATTGTGCAAGCTGTTGCTTCTCTGTCCTTGCCGCAACAAAAATAGATTTACCCCTTTCCATCCAACCCTGATGTCCCTTTAAGTTGATCTTTACACCCAGGAGCAGGATAGGTTGCTCAATCATGTGACAACTGTCATTGGCTGTCATAATGGTACAAGATAGGGAGCCCAAGTATACATACATTTTATGGTCAAAGAACCATTTAAAAAAAACAAATCACTCAGATTTTCTACACACAAAATATAGACATAAATGTAAGATTTTTCTGAGTCTACCTAAAAAGTAGAATTCCAATAAACATTTGGGGGAATGTTGAGACACTTTGGAGAGGAATATTGAAGTATAACTCAAGGCAAAACTTGTTTTTGTTCTGGATTGAATATTTTTATTACTGTTTGTGTCCCCATTGGGAAGCCTCATCGACTTACCACTCTATTAGTATTTGCCACTGAGAAAGTTAGAGAAAAATCTAACATTTTAAAGTTGTCTATAGAAAACGAGAAGAGGGGAAAACTTGCAGCAGAGTCACCTGTTCTGACCTGTGCTACCCCCTCCCCCCAATCACTCCCATGGTTTTATACTTTTTATACTATACTTTTTACTTTTTAATTTACAATATTTTATTTAAACCAAGCTGTTGTTCATAATACTTCAATTCCTTTGCAGGATAATATCCCATGCCTTCTACTGCATGCTCTGGGTGTCCCTTGCAGAAGCTATCATTCCAGTTATTGGAATTATCATTCCAAGTATTGCAAACACACTGGGCTGCTAATCAACCACGTATTTCCGTATTTGACTCCTGCCGCTTTCTGTATCCAGCTGCTATTCCTACGGAGGCTGCTCTCTTAAAAGAAATCTGACACCAGATCACTCTTCTGAGAGCATCACAAGTATGAAAGAGCCCTAATACATTAACATGATGTGTTCTCTTTTGTAAATAAATACCTTTTGAGATGCTTACATAATTGCCCTTCTCTCACCATCCCTCAGATGGCCAGACATACCCAGGGTTGGATGTGCAGACCCAGGAACTCTCGCGGAATGCTGTGCTGCAAGAAAGAACAGACAGCGCATAAAGAAGTAAGGATTTATTTTCAAAACAAAGCAGTGCATATAAATGTAGTAAGGACACTTGCAATGCATAAAAAGGTAAAGGTGTCCTTACCCTTTAAGGCCTTTTTTATGTGGCCGATGAAAAGCAGTATGATTTGTGACATCACAAGAGTAATATTCCTTTTCTTGGTTTTATTGAGTATTTGTTTCCTGTATTCTCCCCAAGCTCTTCACTGTGTCTGTCAAACACAACTTCCTGGCATGTGCAGCAGTTGTATCATTGATGTATCATTGATGCCGGAGGAGGAAGAGAGAGAAAAGAAGCAAAGATATTGGGTCCATAACCTTACTGAAAACAGATCCCTAGTCACCTGTCCTCTATCTACCCATTAGTATTTACATGCCTCCATAGGTGTGCGCAGACTATTGCATTAGGGTGTGCACCCTACAGCTCAAACACACGCTACCGATCGCTCACTGTGTTCATTCAGAAAGGGAAGGGGTCAGTAAATTACATATTTACTGGCCCCTTCCCCCCATTAATACTAAAACCTCCTGCAGCATCAGCCCCCGGGAGAGGAGGGAAGCCAGCAGCAAAGCGGGTGGATAGGTTACTAGGGCAGTAGGAAGAAACTATGCTACACAGGGTGATTAGGGTGTGCCTGGGCACATCTGGCACACCCTGTGCGCACGCCTATGCATGCCTCTATTAAGGAGACTTTAAAAGTTTATTTAGGACTGCAGAATGCAGAGAGCCTTGGCGATGGCCTGCAGCTTAATCATGTACTTGCAAATGCGTGCAACCAATTCTCTGCTTTTAATGTACAGTTAGACAGTTGAATTTGGCTTGCTGCTTGGGTGGTAAGTGTGAGCCTGGTTATAAACGTTTACAACTTTACTTATACTACTGTTTGCTTTAAAACGCATCTCATCGAAAGTCCCAAAAACTCCCCTCTTTTTTGTATCCAACAGGGATGGAGGCATATGTTTTTCATACGCCTCATTTAAAGTCCCAAAGCTAGTTTTCTTTACACTATACAGGGATGAAGATGTGTTTGTTGATACCCTTATACATTTATGCGTTTTTTTCCAGTACTACCATACCAAGCATAGATGGAGGCGGGGACACACCCTTAGTCACCTGTCCTTTATCTACTACTGTTTGCTTAAAAACGCATCTCATCTAAAGTCCCAAAAACTCCCCTCTTTTTTTTACTGAAAACAGAGAACAGTGAGGCCAATTCTAGGTCATGTATAGCAGTGGTCATCAACCTTGTCCTTCAAGGCCCAATAACAGGCCAGGTTTGCAAGATAACTGAAATACATCACAGGTGATATAATTTGCTGCTCTAGTGATTGCAGTATTCTAGTCTGCATTTCCCCAAGGTAATACATAAAACCTGGCCTGTTAGTGGGCCCTGCAGGAATGGTTGATGACCACTGATGTATAATGTTTGTGTTGGTGGGCATGTGGATGTAACTGAGGGATGAGAGGTGATTTGGCGATTTCTATTTCCTCACTGAGCCCTGGTTCACACTGGGCTGCGGGAGTGAAATCGCGCGATTTCAGCTGAACTCGCGCGATTTCACTCCCTCTGGCAGTCCCGATTTCGGCACGATTTAGGAGACATCTGTGCAGGGTTCTGCACAGATGTCAATGTAAATCGCCTCCTGAAATCGCAAAAAGTAGTACAGGAACTACTTTTTGAAATCGGTGCAGCGCCACAGATGCGACGTCGCACCGATTAGGACGGTGTCATTGCCGGCAATTTCCTCTGATTTGAGATGCGATTTCACATGTGAAATCGCATCTCAAATCAAACTAAATCGTACCCAGTGTGAACCTGGGCTTAAATTCTTAATGTGAGAAAAAAGTAAATGAATCCGCGCAGTGGAAGTAAAAGATGAAAAAAGTGCCAATGCACAATATATATAATATATGTGGGGTTTTGACACCCCCTACAGGTAGCCGCCTCTACGTAATTTATTCCACCTGGAAAGAATAATTAGAATAATGGGTTAGATAGGGTATGAATGTAGGGGTAGCGCTACCTTTAGAATGCCTAAATAAAAAAGTATTAAAAATGTGTTTGGTGCGTTCAGAAAATGGTGCCACTTATTATCTAAAAACAGTGTGCCATCCTGCAACTTGTGCAATGAACAGATGATGAAAAGGATGTGTATAGAATATGAATTAAATAAATAAATATAAATAAAAATGGATATAAAAAAGAAATTAATACAGAGTGCTCAAGTGTTGATCCATGTGCTGAATGTCCATAATCAGTAGGTGAATTTCTGTGCTCTCTGTGTCACAATTCAAAGGTGCTATATGCCGGGTGAACTTCCAATGTTCCACTCAGTGACCACCTCAAACAGTGCTCTTATGTGGTCCACACTCACCGGCTACTTCACCCCCTCCTGGGGTGTAAAGTGTTCACAGTGAGTGCCACTGTGCAGCACTCTGGCAGATATCCGTCCTGCCGTGTTCCAATGATTACCCCATCACTTGTTCAGTCCGGTGAACATCCGCAGCAGCAGGACCTCAAGATGTTCCTGCTGCTGTGGATGTTCCCCGGACTAAATAAATGATGGGGTAATCATTGTAAGCATCAGGAACACAGTAGGAGGGGTGCATTTTCAGGTGCTCCTATTGAAGTCAATGAAGCCAAAAACACTCTAATTTGCCTCCAATCTGCCAAAAAGACAGCCATTTTGATTCAGGAAAAAAAAAACACTTACAGCCAGATTCAGCAACACTTGCGCTGGAGTATTTCGATATGCGCCGCGTAACTGTGAAGATGCGCCGTCATTTCTATGTGCCCGTACCCACCAAACTAGATGCGCCCGAAGACGCGGCATTTGCGACCGGCGGAACGTTCCGACGCCAGAGTATCGTCAGCGCATAATTTCATTTGGCGCATCAGTCGCGCCTATTGATTTCCCCTGCAAATATGCAAATGAGGGAGATTTCCCGATTCGCGAATGGATAAGCACCATACGCTGGCTACATGCGCCGCGCGTATCTCGTCCGTCCGGCGCAAAGTTATTTCTACAAAAGGCTGCTTTATCTTTACTCCAGACGGTCAGAGGTCAGCAGGAGAGCAGCTACAGCAGCGTTACCGACGATAGGAGCTAGCTGAACAACCACACTTGCAAGGACAACACCTCTGTGTGCCAACATGCCAGGAGCAATTGTGGTCCTCGAACTACTGATGGGTCCCCCGGAACGAAGGAGGCGGGCACGTGAGAGGATATACCGCACTCGTATGAGCCTCTTTGGCATTGGTGATGAGGAGGTGTATCGCCTCTTCAGATTCAGCCCTGATGCAATACTTGAACTAACCACAACCCTGCAGGATGACATCACCAGCAAGACACACCGCTCACAAGCAGTGCAGCCACTGGTGAAGGTCCTGGCAACACTTCATTTCCTTGCAACTGGATCATTCCAGCGTACAAGTGGAGTGGTGGCTGGGATGTCACAGTCCTCCATAAGCAGATGTGTGCACCAGGTTGTCCCTGCAATCCTCAGACGCATGTCCAACCAGTTCATCAGACCAACCACTGAGGAGCTGCGGCCGAAGGCAATGACAGATTTCTACAGCATTGCCAGATTCCCACGCTCTGTGGGGGCCATTGATTGCACACATGTGGCCCTACAGCCCCCCAGTGCCACAGAGCACATATACCGCAATCGGAAGCATTGGCATTCCATCAACGTACAGGTGATAGCCGATGCCCAACGCCTCATATGGCACGTCCGTGCCAAACACCCCGGGTCCAGCCATGACAGCTTCATATACAATCAGAGCCCCATCCCAGCAGAATTTAACCAGAACATGTATGGGGACAGCTGGCTGGTTGGTGAGTGACATGGGAGTCAGGCATGACTATCCCCTCCCGTGATGCACAACAGAAGTGGCACATGCATGACTAACATTCTCCTGTCTTTTACCTTACAGGTGACTCTGCATATGCACTGGGACCCCATCTAATGACTCCTTTCCGGAACCCCCAAACCAGAGGAGAGAGAAAATACAATGAAGCACACATCAAAACCCGTGCAGTGGTGGAGCAAACATTTGGGCTCCTGAAGTCCCGTTTCCGCTGCCTGGATAAGTCCGGGGGGACCCTATTGTATTCCCCTACCTTCGTGTGTCAGATCATCGGTGCATGTTGCATTCTGCACAACTTTGCTATGAGAAAAGGCCTGCAGATTGACATACGTGATGACCTGACCCCCGACCCACACAGTCCCCACCTGCCAGAGGACACCCAGTCTGCTGATGGAAGAGCAGTCAGGAAGGTCCTCGCCGTAGGCATCTTTGGACACTAAACCAAAACATTAATAACACAGACAGTGCACGCGTGTACACCACTGATGTCCCTAGATCACACACACCACATACACATCGCATTGGATTAGCCCAAGTCCAGCATGTAGGACTTGGGAGCAGCAACGCCAGCGTCAAGGCCCCAATGATGTCACTGTCCATTCATACACCTTTCACACGTCATTCATACAGCCGTGTGGTTAACTTCACCACCACGGCCGAGGGTGACACCCCTTACTGTCAGGAGTGCCACCCTCTCACATTCACACACCATTCACACTGTCCCCTGCACTCCTGACCGTGTGCAGTAAAAAAAGAAATACAAAATCTCATAACCTGAGAAAAAAAATAAACAAAAACTCATGACCTGAGTATAAAATAAAGAATAAAAAATAAACAAAAACTCATGACCTAAGTCTAATTAAAAAAATCATAGAAACCAAAACAAAAAAAAAGCCTCATCGGGGATGCCGGGGGCTTCTTCTGGGGGCCACTGTCTGCCTCCTCAGCTGCCTGGATGGAGTGGGTGGGGGTGGGGGGGCATCTGGAGGTGGCTGATCCCCAGGTGGGCCACTCCTGGCAGGTGTGGCCTGCATGCCCTCCAAGGCCATGGCTATCCGGCCGAGGTAATTGTTCGTCTGGGCCTGCATCTGGAGCTGACGGGTGACCTGGTAATGCTGGGCCCGCCGACTCAGCCTCCCCTGGTCCCGGATGGCAGCACTGTTACCTTGGATGGCAGCAGTGTTGGCCTGGACGGCTGCAGTGAGTTGCGTAATTTCACCATGCACCTCCCCCAAACTGGTGACCACTGCAGCGCAATTACAGCTGACATCCTGGACTGCGTTGCTTATCTGGGCAACGGAGCCCAGGCTGTCAGACACCTTCTGTAAGTGGCCAACTATGGCCCCCATTTGTTCAGTCTGTCTGGCGTGATCCCTCGCCAACTGGTCCTGGACAACATCAGACACCCCCCTGGTCTTCTGGGTCGCCTTCCTGGGGCCAGAAGATGGTTGTCCCCGGGGGGAAGGAGTCACCCTTGAGGGGCTTCCAAGGATGGGGAAGGGGATAACAGATGGCCCAGGAGAAGGGGAGGAGACCTCCAAAACTAAAGTAAAGTCCTGCTCTGCCACAGCAGGCTCCTCCTCAACGACCTCGGCAGGTGTGGTGTGGCCACTCTCCTCCACCACCTCTTCACCACCCAGGGGCTCGGGCACACGATGGCGTGGGGGGGATGGGGTGGAATGGACGCTGACCGATGATGGCCCAGCTCCGTCATCTGTGGATGACACAAAGCAGACACATGTTGGTGGTCCCACACACTTGGCACATGTACCCTCCCCCCCAAATGCAACAAATCAAATAGGGCATAAAAAACACTTACCTGTCCTGGAGCCTTCCTCCATGGAGTCATAGCCTGGGACCCCCTCCACCTGCTCCCTCTCCAGGCAGCGTGCGACCACCTCCTCCTCCGCGGTCAGGGTGACAGGACATGGGGGACCACCACCTGTGCCCCTCTCATGCCTCCTGATGGTGGACACCTTGCCCTTGACCTTGCGCCGCAAGTCGTTTATTTTTTTCTGAATGTCCCCAGCAGTCCGGGTGGAATACCCCAAGACATTCACCCTGGCAGCAATGGACTCCAGGATGCCCTGCTTCCTTTCCCGGCTGGTCTTGCGGCTTTTTTTCCCATGAAGCAAATCATTCACAGACTCCATCGCTGAGATGATAACCGAGACCTCCTGGGAATTAAAATTAAGGTTCCTCCTCTCTCTGGGGGTAGCGGGAGCAGCCATTACAGAGCAAAAGTATCTTCCCTGGGGTGGGGGGAAATGGATATACTTTTGCGCCGGAATGGCGTTTCCGCCTGCGCTTTTAAGCGCCCAGCGGAACGCATTGCGCTGACGTTTCCCGGGAAGTGGTGCCGACGGAAGTTGTGAGCATGCGCACAAGGGGGCGAGTGGAGCCGCACTCACTGCGCATGCTCCGTGGATGATGCGCTGAACGTAAGCCTCTGCGCTGGGCTCCGCCCATCATTTACATATGATCACACCCACTTCCACTTGCGTCGGGTTACGCCAGCGCATTATCGTTACTCTGGCGCAAGTTTACGCGCAACTGCTATGTGAATAACAGTACTTGCGCTGAAAGGGTCTTCGAGGAAACGTAAATAAAAAGCGTTACTCTGGAGCAAAGATGCTCCCATCTACCTGAATCTGGCCCTTAGATGTGAACAGGGGCAATGAAATTAATGGGATTTTGCTTGTTGTGCTACAAGCCACAAAATGTTCAGGTGTGAACAGTGCCTTAATACACACTATGTTTGCTTTTTAATGCTGGATTTACACTCAAATGTTATGTTGTGCATTAAGCTGCGTTGTGCGGAGGCGACCCATTCATTAGGACAGGGTTACAACCTTGAAATACAGTATCATCACTTTATGCCACCATATCATGTGATTTTAATATGTCCTTAGATGTATCTAATTGTGGTTTGGTAAGGGTTAAAGTTATTCTGAAATGTAGGAACCAATGGGATAGCATGATAGGAGGTTCTTAAAGTCTATGTTACCCCAACATTTCATATGCCTGATATGTGTCTGTTAAATCGAGTGCTTGTATTAAAAAAAAAATTTTTGGTCGTTTTTTTTTTGGTCGTTTTTCAGAAGACATAAAACAACGTTTTGCCCACA
Organism: Rana kukunoris; assembly: GCA_029574335.1. Lineage (NCBI taxonomy): Eukaryota > Metazoa > Chordata > Amphibia > Anura > Ranidae > Rana > Rana kukunoris. The sequence goes on from CM056054.1 coordinate 64,561,755, forward strand.
CATGATCATTTTAAATGAAATTTTTTAAAACGTTGTTTTTTTTCATCACAAAAAACGACCGTGTGTACGCGGCATAAGGGGTCACATAGACCTTAAGGAAATTCAACAGCCATGTACAATAGCATCCTGAAGATAACGCTTTTTTGAGTGTATATTAATACTATTTCACATTTTGTGTCTTATATTGTATGAAGCCCCGTACACATGGCCGAGGTTCTCGGTAGAAACCAGCTAGAACCTCGCTGGGAGCCGCATTCTGCCGAGAACCTCGGCCGTGTGTACGCTCTCGCCGAGCCCTGCCCGTCGGGAAACCCGTCGAGAAAATAGAGAACAGGTTCTCTATTTGCTTGACGGCCCGTCGGGATGAATGGCTGGTTGCCTTTCCCGACGGGTGGGTCGCCGATTCTGACGGCCGGCAGAGAACCTCGACGGGCGGAACGATGTGTTCCGCTCGTCGAGGTTCTCTGCCGTGTGTACGGGGCCTGAGAAATGTTCTAGGAAATGAAAGATGACATTTCTCTAATCCAAAAACAAGTACCGTATGTATTTTCCAGCATATTTTTCATACAAGCTATCTGGAAAGCATTACTGTCATAGTCATAAATATTGCAGAACAGTGTTATCACAGCATCAGTGTTGTTATTAAGGTGTCTGCTACACACCTCACTTTTCTACATATAAATAATTAGTGTGTAAAAATACAGGCCTTCCATTTCTCTTATAAAAATGTTTTATCTTCCACTGTGCCACCAGCATTTTATATCACTTTTCAATGTCAAAATGACAATGGTCCCTAAATGTGTCAAAAGTGTCCGATGCGTCCGCCATAATGTCGCAGTCACGAAAAAAATCGCTGATCGCCACCATTACTAGTAAAAAAAAAGTTATTAATAAAAATGCCATAAAACTATCCCCTATTTTGTAAACGCTATAACTTTTGCTCAAACCAATCAATAAACGCTTATTGCTATTTTTTTTCACAAAAAATATGTAGAATAATAAGTATTGGCCTAAACTGAGGAAAAACATTTTTTTTATATATTTTTGGGGATATTTATTATAGCAAAAAGTAAAAAATATTCATTTTTTTTCAAAATTGTCGCTCTATTTTTGTTTATAGAGCAAAAAAAAACAAAAAAACGCAGAGGTGATCAAATACCACCAAAAGAAAGCTCTATTTGTGGGAAAAAAAAGGACGCCAATTTTGTTTGGGAGCCACGTCGCACGACCACGCAATTGTCAGTTAAAGCGACGCAGTGCCGAATCGGCCCAGGTCCTTTACCTGCATAATGGTCTGGGTCTTAAGCGGTTAAAATCACTGCTCCTGATAAAACTATAGTTTTTTTTTGCATTCATACATTTCCCGCAGGGCAGTACCCAGACCTCCATACCCCTTTTATGGCCAACTACTTGCATATAAGCATTCAAAATGGGCACTTTTGATTTTTCCTGTTCGACTCCCATAGACTTCAATGAGACTTCAATAGGCCTGTCCCTACTCACCATCTATATGGAACACCTATTGGCGCAACTGCTCTAGAATGCTAAATTGTCATCCTTCTTTACTGACTATACTCATCATATTCCTGTGGCAAAGGGTCTGCCTGGGGAGCAACCTCATACCTTCATATTTAAATTGCTTAAAAACTGTTACTTGACGCTTCATGAAGCCAGCTCACAGCGAGATCTTGTCTGACTACTTGGTGGAAACCCAACGTCTGAGGAAATACTTTGATATTACCTGTGCCAAACTGAGGAAGAAAGGGATCAAGTACAGTATGTTCTTTATCACCTAACTCTGAATTCAAGATGGTAAGACATTCCCCTTCTTTACTTTTCCAGATTCCTGGATAGACACTTTATGCAAGTAGCACTGTTCTAGTCTTCCTGTGCTTCAGTTGTCACCTTCTGGTATTTTCTCATGTATTCTGTGGAGGCACCCTGGGATATGTAGCCTGGCTAGGACCACTTTTGCCTGTAGAAGCCACAGCCTTGTCTATATGCAGATTAATCTTAGGACACTTTGATTGCCCTACAGTGCTTTATGTACTCTGTTATAGACACCCATTGTCAAGCTGCAAAGAGAGTGTTAACCAGGGCAAGAAAACCAGGCTTGAAGTTGTCATTTTTAAAGACCTCTTCACATCTAATTTCCTGATTTAATAATAAAGGATTTGAGATAAATGTAGAAATTAGGTGAAATACTCCTTTGGGATTGTTGTTGTTGAAAAGCCAATACATGGATGTTTGTTTCCTCATACCACTTTCAGGATTGGTCATTTTAAATGTTATTAACCACTTAAGACCCGGACCAAAATACAGGTAAAGGACCTTGCCCCATTTTGCGATTCGGCACTGCGTCATTTTAACTGACAATTGCGCGGTCGTGCGACGTGGCTCCCAAACAAAATTGTCATCCTTTTTCCCCCACAAATAGAGCTTTCTTTTGGTGGTATTATTCATTACCTCTGCGTTTTTTTTTGCGCTATAAACAAAAATAGAGCGACAATTTTGAAAAAAATGCAACATTTTTACTTTTTGCTATAATAAATATCCCCCCAAAATATATATAATTTTTTTTTCTCAGTTTAGGCCGATACATATTCTTCTACCTATTTTTGGTAAAAAAAAATCGCAATAAGCGTTTATCGGTTGGTTTTCGCAAAATTTATAGCGTTTACAAAATAAGGGATAGTTTTATTGCATTCTTCTAAAAAATTTTTTTTTTACTACTAATAGAGGCGATCAGCTATTTTTTTCATGACTGTGACATAATGGAGGACACTTCGGACAATTTTGACACATTTTTGGGACAATTGTTATATTCACAGCAAAAAATGCATTTAAATTGCATTGTTTACTGTGAAAATGACAGTTGCAGTTTGTAGGGGGGTGTGGCTGTAGGTGTGACATCATCGATCACGTCCCCCTATAACAGGGATGACGTGATCGATGCTGCGGCCACAGTGAAGCATGGGGAAGCCGTGTTTACACACGGCTCTCCCCGTTCATCAGCTCCGGGGGCCGATCGCCGCACTCCAGCGGCGATCGAGTCCGCGAGTCCCGCGGTCCCGGAGCTTCGGACCGGGTCACGGGAGCGTGCCACAGGCGCGCGCCCGTGACCCACGGCTGGGTACTAGAACCAACGTATATATACGTTGATGTGCCCAGCCGTGCCATTCTGCTGACGTAAATGTTCAGTAGGCGGTCCTTAAATGGTTAATAATAATAATAGAATATCTATCTTTAAAACATTTATAATCCCAAACCAGTACTGGAATAACCCATTACCTTATATCAGGGCTCAAAATTTCAAGTCCTGAGCCACTAGCCATGCCTTAAAAGTTACCCATTACCCCACCCAACCTCTACCCTGTCCTCTAAGTCCATCCTTAAACACTCCCTCATAAATTATCTCATGAAATTACACTGTTAAATGTTTTATACAGAACTTAGTTCCAAAAATAAATATTAACAACAACTTTAACACTATTAACATAAAGCATATCATTACCCATCAGTGCAGCCTCATCAGTGCCCATCAGTGAAACCTCATCAGTGCCCATCAGTGCAGCCTCATCAGTGCCCATCAGTGCAGCCTCATTAGTGCCCATAAGAGAGGCCCCATCAGTACAGCATATCAATGCAGCCTTATTAGTGCAGCTTAAGAGTGCACCTCATCAGTGGCCACCAGTGCAGCTTCATCAGTGGCCATCAGTGCAGCCTAATTGTGTCCATCAGTGGATCATATCAGTGTCCATCAGTGCAGCATATCAGTGCTTCCTTTCAGTGCAGCCCCATCTGTGCAGCTTATCAGTTCTGCCTCATTAGTGGCCATCAATGTCGCCTTATCAATGGATTTTAAGGAAGAGCTGAACACCCCCGGTTCGGTTCACACCAGAAATTGCGAACAGGCAAAAAATGTGTTCAAAAAAGTCTATGGGAGACGAACATGAAAAATCAAAAGTGCTAATTTTAAAGGCTTATATGAATGGCATTGTCATAAAATGTGTTTAGGGACCTGGGTCCTGCCCCAGGGGATCAATGCAAAAAAAGTTTTATAAACAACCAATTTTTCAGGAGCAGTAATTTTAATAATGCTTAAAGTAAAACAATAAAAGTGAAATATTCCTTTAAATTTCGTGCCTGGGGTGTCTATAGTATGCCTGTAAAGTGGCACATTTTTCCCGTGTTTAGAACAGTCCCTGCAGCAAAATTACATTTCTAAAGGAAAAAAATAATTTAAAACTGATCACGGCTGTACTGAATTGTCGGGTCTCGGCAATACAGATAAAACTCTTTTGGGTCTGGTATGAATATTAAGGGGAACCCTGTGCCAAATAAAAAAAAAAGGCGTAGGGTTCCCCCTCAAAATCCATACCAGACTCTTCAGGTCTGGTACGGATTTTAAGGGGAACCCCGCGCCAAAATAAAAAAAAATGGCGTAGCGGTCCCCCCAAAAATCCATACCAGACCCTTATCCGAATGCTCAACCTGTGAGGCCGCAGGAAAAGAGGGTGGACAAGAGAGTGCCCCCCTCCTGAACCATACCAGGCCACATGCCTTCAACATGGATCTTGACCCCAAAGCACCTTGTCCCCATTGGGGAAGAGGGAGCTGCCGCTCCAGGTGAGTGCACTATGCAATCAATGTCCTCTCAGAAACATGGGTGCTGGCAATGCATGGATCAAAACTTAAACTACCACAGAAACCTTAAAAAAGTGGCCTTTAATAATAAAAAGGAATGGAGCACTACAAAATACAGCAAACAGTGGGGTATATAGCTGACACGTTTTACACTGCAATCTCAGTGCTTAGTCTTAGCTATGACTAAGCACTGAGATTGCAGTGTGAAACGTGTCAGCTATATACCACACTGTTTGCTGTATTTTGTAGTGCTCTATTCATTTTATCATTAAAGGCCACCTTTTTAAGGTTTTTGTGGTAGTGCGGCTGTCCATTTTTTCTTTTTAAGTTTTGCACCTTGTCCCCATGTTGATGGGGACAAGGGCCTCATCCCAACAACCCTTGCACGGTGGTTGTGGGGGTCTGCGGGCAGGATTCTTATCAGAATCTGGAACAAGGGGACCTCCAGATCCCAGCCCCCCCATGCAAATTGGTAACGGGGTACATTGTACCCCTACCATTTCACAAACAAAGTGTGAAAAAAACAAGAGCCAGCTTGGGACAAGTCTTTTATTAAAAAATAAAAAGTCCAGCGATGTAGATCCATCTCGCTCTGTTACAGAGCTGTTACAGATGCGCCTTGATAGGAGGCTCCCACTGAGTGACACTTCTCTCGCTCTGAAACCTCTTATATAGCTGAGGATGGGGGCACCAGGTGACGTACATGGGTAACCCCGCCCCCTCTGGCGCCACAGGGAAACAGGAACATTTTTAAAACTTTTTTTGCATTGATACGTGTCCCCTGGGGCAGGACCCATGTCCCCAAAAAAGAGAGAGATAATAGCCGCCTGGGAAGCCCAGGACCACTCAGGGGAATGAAAGGTTCCTGCCATGTTACAACGACACTGTAAGGAACAGGTTAAGCGTGTATAATTAATTACATTGCAACCTCATTCCTCTTTTCGTATTACTTACGTTTTATCTTATTGATAGCATCATTGTTTTTAAAAGGTTTCCCAGCTATGACATATCTGGTAATATCTGATTAATACAATTTTTCTTTCTGTACAATAGTAACTTTAAATAAATTTGATTGTTATTCATTTTGCACAGTTATCGTTTGTTTTTAATTCTCTCCATAATAAGCTACACCTGCATTGATTGATCCTCTGAGAATAGATACAGGTACTCCCCTCCCCACCATCCCTTGGTTCCACCCCCTACCCACCTTGCAGTACTGCTATTTTTCAATACTATAGAACCATGTATCATTGTGTGGTGCTAAGTAATTTTTATGGGATTTAAGGGTAATATAAAATGCAATAAAATAAATCCCCTGCAGCCAGCAGAAATAGCCGTCCAAGCAACAATAGACCCCCTTCAACAATAACAGCTCCACCCCAAGAACAATAGACCCCAACCAGCAACAAAAGATCTACCAACAACCAACATTAATAGACCCTCCAGCAGCCAGAAACAATAGCACCCTCCCTCAACAGTAGATCCCTCCCAGCAACAGGAGGGGGAGAGAGAACAGCATCCTCTAAGTGCAGTAATTACGTTTTAATAAGACACAATAGAAAGTATTGCACTCACAGGATGGTGGTAGAAACAGGCATGGTATGGTATAGATCAGGGGTCTCCAAACCTTTCAAACAAAGGGCCACTTTATTGTCCTTCAGACTTTAGGAGGCCCGGATTGTGGTCAGCAGGGACAGAAAATGTCACAGGCCCAGCATCAGTGAGAATAAATATGGCCTCATAGTTGGTGGTCAATAGGAGGAGGAGTATATCCCTATTAGTAGGAGGAATAGTAGTATCCCATCATTGGTATTGGTAGAAGATATAGTGCCCCATTGTTGGTGTCAGTGGGATGAATAGTGCCTCATATTAGTGGGAGGAATTGTGCCCCTCGGGCCGCAATTTGAAGACCTCTGGTATAGATCATCCGCTCCGAGGAGAAGAGGAAAGCAAGCCCAGCGTCGCTGTTATAGATGGGTGTCTGCGGTCGAGTCTATCCTCCGGGATCAAGGCTGGAGACAATGCTTCCGGATGGATGGAACACGATCGGCGGTGCACTGTGGACGGCATCACTTCCGGATCGCGTCAGCGGAGCGGTGCTAGTGTTCAGAGTATTCGTACTCCTTCCTCAGGCATTGGATGGTGGCCTAATGACGATCAAGGGTTCAAAGGGACATAGCTATACCGAATTTGTTTGCAGTACAGTTAAATCTCCTCCATGTGTTCACCTTAAAGGAGCCATCCATCGAGCCGGAAGCATCGTTTCCAGCCTAGTTCCCGGAGGACAGACTCGACCGCGGACACCCGTCCATAACAGCGACCCCAGACTTGCTTTCCCCTTCTCCTCATACCCAGAAGTCAGAGCGGATGATCTATACCATACAATGCCTGCTTATACCACCATCCTGTGAGTGCAGTCATTTCTATTGTGTCTTATTAAAACTTACAGTAATTACTGCACTTAGAGGCCACTGTTCTCTCTCCCCTTCTTGTATTGCAGAGTTCTTTTACTTCTACTTTTTAACTGGCTGCCTTCTTTGAACAGTTATCTATCTATCTACCTTAGATGGATTAATAACCCAATACAAATACAACTATTACCACCCCGTTCCCCAACCCCCTCTCCACTTTTTTCAATCATTGAGTCACAACCAGAGTGCGCCATATCATCCAATATTTTTGTTTCCCTCCCAGCAACAATTGACCCCCCAGCAACCTAAGACCCATCCCTTAACAATAGATTCCCCAAAGCAACAATAGATCCCCAGCAGCCAGCATCAATAGACCCTCCAGCACATGCCAGCACCCCATGCCACATTCAGTCCTGGAGGAGCAGGAACTGCGCTCCCCACGTTCCCGCTGAAAAAAGCTTTGACGTGCAGAACCGGCCACAGAAAACTCTATGCCCACAGTAAAGACCATGGCAGGGAAAGATTATAGTGCTTCACTATAGGAGACCCCTGGGATGGAGCTCTGTAGCACAGTAATGTTTTGTGTTTACCCCTTTTGTGACCATTTTTTTAAGCTTAGATGTGAAGATCAAGCTTATGAGGGTCAGGTAACTTGACAAAAACTCTTTGACTAATGTTTTCAGTTTGACATTATTATTATTATTATACAGGATTTATATAACGCCAACAGTTTGCACAGCACTTTACAACATGAGAGCAGACAGTACAGTTACAATACAATTTAATACAGAAGGAATCAGAAGGCCCTAACACCAGGCCCGAGAAAGAAGACCGTGCAAAGTTGTGCAATACTAGTTCTCATCTGCAAGTTTAATCAACGTTTTCATGACAAAATTTCCTTTTTCAAGTCATATTGTGATCCAGAAGGGGTTAAATTAACATACTAGATTAAACTCTATACCGAAGATATTATTTTGGCGGAATTAACGATTGATTTGTTATATTATCATGAATAAAAATCTCTAATTTTATTTTCTACAAGATTCCAAGTTTTCTCCTGACTGGTATTCTCACGTATGTACTCTTACATAAAATATTATATAAATCAATGTAAATGGATCTCATTAGACAAATTCCCACTGTAGCCAGGCCTTCGAGGCTGCATAAATATTTGAAATGAAACAGGAATGTTCAGGGTTATGTAAAACATTTTCCTCTGCTTTATTAGCCATGTCTAGGAAAGAAAGAATGTGACTCAGCATAATACATGATAAAATACATGCTTATAGGCTTAAGCTATGACTATCCCATTTACTGGCTGTTGTAGCAGAAGCGCTATATTGTTTAATAATCTAGCAGACTGTCATTTATGTTAATTGCCATAAAGTAATTATTGTAACTTTGCGATCAAAAGATCAAGAACTTTGGTTCATTTTCTAGAGGCCTGGAGAAAAAAAGTGTACAAATAATAATGATTACTCATTAAAAGTGGTAAGTGCTCTATCTAAGACATGTAACTGCAGGTTACTCATCCCATTTGGCAAGCACACCAAATAAGACATGTTACTGCAGGATTTAAGAAATCATTTAACCTTTATGCTTCTACTGTGAAAAATACCTTGGCAGCCGTTTGCAACGCTCAACTTCTACCATTTCAAGCCGAGTATTTTCCCAGGAGGGAATACAGACATCTGGTAAAATTATTGAAAGAAACACACCCAGGACTATCCCATGTTTATACACTGCATCTAAAAATGTATATAGATTCCTTTTGAGAAAGATTGCATCTTATGTTTTTTTAGGCTGATCTTTATAATAAATATTCCCAGGTGTGGTCATGTTCTCAGTTGGGGAATACAAATATTACTAACATGGTTGATTTCTGTGAGTGAATTATGTGTATGAAGCACCAAAGCAAACACAAAGAGATTTTATAGAATTATAAAATCGCATGGCAAAAATGTATTCAACCATCTCTATGACTTCCATTTTATGGACAGAAAGAACTGATTATAGTCAGTTCATTTTTATTTTTAAAATACAAATTTCTTAAAACCAACTGAAATTAATTGTGATCAGAGTTATCTGAATTCTATGAGTTAATATATATATCAGGGTGGAGGGCAGAACCCAAAAATCCTGGGGAACCCCCAGTTTCCTGTTATTATATACTATATTATACTTATAATTTTTTTTTACAACTTTTCTAAAATAAAAACCCTTCATTTTTTACATTATTTACCCGTGTGCTTTCAAAGTCCATTTTCCTTAGCTTTTAGATGCATACCTATGACACTTGTTTGCCAGTGCTGTAATAAGGGGAGGGGAGAGGTTTGCTGAGGTATATGCAATTGTCCGTTTTCAGAAGGCTGATACTTCAAAAGAAGTCTTGGGTTCCTCTGGAAAATATTGTAAAGCCTGCCTATGGTTCCTCCATTACAGATAAGCTGTTATTTGTCTCATATAGACAAAAATACAGATTTTCTTTAGGGTAAGTAAATGTCAATTTGAAATTTCCCAAAGAATGTCAGTGGGACTATAGAAAAATAGGCAATCATTCTCCTCGGTCTGAGGACGCGGTGACGTGGCGGTGACGTTGAGGCCGCCACGTTACCACTCCAGGAAGTAAAATACTTCCACGCGAATCCATTCGACACATGCGCGGACATATCCGACGGACATGTCTCCGGCGGACAAATTTCAAAGCATGAGCAATGAGGAACTTACGGGGATCCACAAAAGAACATTGGGGCAGCGCAGGCTACGCGGTGTGCGCAACAGCAAAATGTCCTGTCTAAAATTAGACCATATAAAAGCTGGTCTAAAAAGAGAAAAATTGTCTACATGTCAGATAAAGCAACACTGTTAGTGAGGAGCTCAGCAGTCACACGTGTTGCCCAACAAACTGTATGCCAACATGCCAGTGTCATCCATGCTCATAGCTATACTACTGACTTTAGATGAGCAAAGAAGGAGGAGGGCACTGAGGAGGGCACTGAGGAGGGCACTGAGGAGGGCACTGAGGAGGGCACAGGATTTTTTTTTTCTAAATAATTTTTTTGGCTTATATAAACTTTTCAATTTAATCTAATCTAATACAATATTCTTAGCTGATACAAGCCCCTCAATCTTCACTCTTCACTCTTCACGGGAGAGGATATATCACACACGCCTAGACATCTATGGCATGGGTGATTCTGAGGTGTCTCGCATCTTCAGATTCACCACTCATGCCATCATGGAATTAACCACAACCCTGCAGGAGGACATCACCAGCCCAACACATGACACTATCCATGACACCCATGACAGCTACATATACAATCAGAGCCCCATCCCCACAGATTGCGAACAGAACATGTATGGGGACAGCTGGCTGGCAGGCATGACTGGCCCCCCCCATGATGCACACATCACAAGGGGCACATGCACTACTAACTTCCTCCTGTCTTTTCCCTTCAAGGTGACTCTGCATATGCACTGGGACTCCATCTCATGACCCCATCTCATGCCAACTCACATTATGCATCTTTGCACGTTAAACACACACATTAATCATGGCACAATGAGAATGCATGCATGCACACCACTGTGGTCCCTAGCACACACACCCCACATCCTCATCACATTGGATTGGCACCAGTCCACCATGCAGGACTTGTGAGCAGCAACGCCACGCCAAGGCTCCAATTATGTCACTGTACATTCATACACCATTCACACGGACCTGGGGATCACTTCTCCCTGGTCCTGGGGAATCCATCTCTACCAAAATTGAGGGTGACACCCCTTTTCCCGCAGAAATGTCACCCCCACATTCCCAAATCATACACAAACAGAACCAAAAAAAAAAAAATGACCAGCAAAAATATAATTTAAACAAAATAACAACAAATAAAACACATGAAAGACAAAAATCACTCTCAGACATGTCACAAACAAACAAACGCTAATAAACAACAGAACAAAAGCACCTTGCTGTATAGGGAGGAATACAAAGGGATGTACTTTTGCAAATGAAGTGTGTTTGTCTCTGTCTATTTATGCTGTTTGCGTAATTCACTAATTTGCCCTAGTCCACTTGCGCAGATGTACGTGAATCTGGCCCATAAGCTTTTAGGAGTGTTTAGTGGCAGGAGTTTTTAGAGGCAGAACAATTATCAATGGCTAAGACTGAGAAGGGTCTGTGCACCTTAGTCACCGGAATCTGTAGACTGTGTGCTAGGTCCCATTCAATGAAATTGCTAACAGCACCAGAATCAATGAAATCAGAGCGGTGGTGAGAAAACCTGTCAGAACTAAGTTGTGCAGCAACAAATAAGCCATCTCTGAGGGAAACAGACACAGTATGGTCTATAGAAGCAAACCCCATCCACACTAAACTCTTGGTGTTTCTCAGGTTATTAGGACAGCTAGCAACAAAGTGGCCATGATTGCCACAATATAAGCAGAGACCTTGAGATCTACCCCTTTTTTTCCAGAGCAATTTGCATGGGCTCATTCTCCTGGAGTGGCTGAGAGGGCTCAGGAAATTAAGAAAAGGTGGGTAGCGTACTGAGGGGCAAAGAAACAAACCTATCTGTATGCCTTTCCTGTAAACGCCTGTCAATATGGATGACTTTGTGCATGGCTTTATTCAATGACTTTGGGTTCAGGGTAGTGAACTAAGAAGTCTTTCATGTAGTCTGTAAAGCCTGGCTTCTTAGAGCTGGGTCATTCCATCCTGAGTCAAGTGCTCAGAACAGTAATGTTCAGCGGTGTGTTTATCCTGATGTAATGACCTAAGGTTAGCTTCAGCTGAATGGGCACAGTCAGGATCATCATACAGTAAACCTAAGACCTTGAAAAAGGCTTTGACTGACCCTCTGACTGGGTCATTTGCCGGGAGACTAAACACCCAAGAGTGGGAATCCACCGGCAACCATGTATTAATCAGGCTTACCCGCTGTGCTTCAGTACCAGAGGAGTGTGGCTTATGCTTAAAGTATAACATCCAACTATTTTTAATGTTTAGAAAACACATGGGGGTCACCAGAAAAACAGTCAGGCATGTTAACTTTGGGCTCCGGCTCCTACTACTGGAGGTGTATTTACACGTACATAGACAGTTCCTGGTCTTGGTATGTCATTTTGCAAATAAAAGGGCCTGTGTAGTGTCCATTTTGACAGAATTTTTTTTGTTAAAGGCTTGTGAGAATATAACGAATGTCACATCGACCTCAATGCAGGTGGTCAGGCACTAAAGCTAGCTACTGTGTGCTTTACCTATAGCATCCCACTTTCCCTTAAGGCAAGCAGATAGCATGGTTTTATGACAGCCCAGGTAAAAGGAATAGTCCAATACAGGGGTGGGCAACCTCAGCCCTCCAGCTGTGATGAAACTACAAATCCCATCATGCCTCTGCTTTTAGGAGTCATGTCTATGATTGTCAGGGTCCTGCAATGTCTCATGGGACTTGTAGTTTCACCACAGCTGGAGGGCCGAAGTTGCCCACCCCTGGTCCAATATATGATCCAATGACAGTCTAAGTAAAAGGCAGGCTGAGTTCAGGGAATAGTCCAATATATGATCCAATGACAGTCTAAGTAAAAGGCAGGCTGAGTTCAGGGAATAGTCCAATATCCATTAAATCGTTTAATCTCAGTATCAGGTGAAGCATCGGGAGCATTTGCACGAGTACAAGTACTCGCACAAATGCTCAGTATCGGTCCCGATACTGATACTAGCATCGGTATCGGGACAACCCTAGTAATAACCTCACAGTAGTATATAGCACCTATACAAGAAGACCTCCGTAAAATAAAGGGGCGGGCAACTACATCGCAAATGAGTTTCAATGTAAGAAAAATTAAAGCACTTGGGGGCAAAATATAGAAATGCATGTTACATACTATGGAGAGAACCTACTGGAGGTCCTAGTAGATGGCAGACTCAGCAATAGCATACATTGTCAGGCTGAAGCAAGCAAGGCCAGCAGACTATAGCATGCTTTAGCAAGCAATAAAACTATAACCCTGCCACTTTACAAAACTCTGGTCTGGCCACATCTTGAATATGCTAACCAGTTCTCAGGAAGGATGTGCAGGAACTGGATATAGTGCAGAGAAGGGCAACAAAGCTAATAAGGGAGCTGGAAGATCTCAGTTGTGAGGAACAGCAACACACATTAAACATATTTTTCTTGAAAAAGAGTCGCTTGAGAGGAGACATGATCTCACTGTAAAAATATTTAAAAGGTGATTTTAGGGAGAAAACTATTTAGTCTCCGGTCGCTTAAGAAGACACATAAAGTTGGATAAGAAGCAGTTTCACCTTAGGCCTCGTACACACGATCGGACATATCCGATGAAAACGGTCCGCGGACCATTTCCATCGGATATGTCCGATCGGGAGTTTGATCCGATGGCGTGTACACACCATCGGATCAAATTCCCCGCCGCCGGACGGCGCGGTGACGCGGCGGTGACGTTGACGCCGCCACGTCACCGCCACGTCACCGCACCAGGAAGTTAAACACTTCCGCGCATGCGCCGAATCCATTCGGCGGCGGCGCGGCGGCGGTGGGGGACGACATGTCTGCTGGTAAGTGTACTAACCAGCAGACATGTCGGGCGGACAGATTCCACCGGATGGATTTCAAAGCATGCTTTGAAATCTGTCGGGTGGAGAAATCTGTCCGCTAGCCCATACACACGAGCGGAGATGTCTGCTGAAACGGTCCATCGGACCGTTTTCAGCGGACATATCCCCTCGTGTGTACGAGGCCTTAGGATGTGTAGGAGGTTCATAATGATTAGAGCAGTAAGAATGTAGAATTCCCTTTGCATGATCGGTGGTGTTAGTGGGAAATGTTGTTTGACAAAGGGGGCCATGTCCCACAACGCATAACCCTGCATAACCATGCACATTTACATCACATATGACATCACCAAGGCCATCTTGTGGACCTGCAACATTTCCTTGCTGTTCACCGTGGTTCTCATCCATGTGATATACAGTCTGCTGCTTCTGTTGGCTCTGCCAGGTGTTCCCCTGGTTAACGTCTTGTTTCCAAGCACCTTACATCACATCCACTCAGAGCGGCTTGCTCACCACAGACCACCTGGAAGGTTGCCACCTACTGGAACTTACTAATATGCCATTATATATGTTGTAAATGTGAGTGCATATTTATTGTTTTTTTATTTTCTTAACGGACCAGCCACCGCAGTTATACTTTAAACATTTTTATAGCACTGATCGCTGTATAAATGCCAATGGTCCAAAAAATGTGTCAAAAGTGTCCGATATGTACGCCATAATGTCACAGTCCTGATAAAAATCGCAGATCGCCACCATTACTAGTACAAAAAATTATAAAAAAAATGCTATAAATCTATCCACTATTTTGTAGACGCTAAAACTTTTGTGCAAACCAATCAATATAAGCTTATTACCAAAAATATGTAGAAGAATACATATCGACCTACCCTGAGAACATTTTTTTTTTAATTGGGATATTTATGATAGCAAAAAAAATTACAAAATATTATGTTTTTTTTCTAAATTTACGCTTTTTTCGTTTATGTGTCACCAATGTGCCCAGCAATTGTCACCACTGTGCCCAGCAATTGTAGCCACTGTGCCCAGCAATTGTAGCCACTGTGCCCAGCAATTGTCACCACTGTGCCCAGTAAAATGCTGCCACTGTGCCCAGCAATTGTCGCCACTGTGCTCTGATAGGCACTTCCACAGCCAACCAGCTGCCGTTATTCAGATGGTCGGCGCTTGCCAGGGGGCCGGCCATCTGAATATTCGTCGACAATACATAGATTCATGCAATGCATGAATCTATGTATTGTATCAGTGGTGTGTGCGGGAGCCAGAGGGGGCGATGCTCCGGGGCCCTCTATACACGCACCGCCACTGGTTCAATTCTTAGTGGAGAGTTGTCAATTGCTCTTGCTTGAACATGTATTTATAATTAATTCCTTTACGTTTATCTTCATAACGTTGCAAGGTGTCTGCATGTAACTTACTATACTGACTTTATTTGCCACGGCACTTGGTCCTACTGCCCTACTGAAACGTATTTATTGTGGTGTAACATCTTAATCACTTATTTTGCTCACAATTTAAAACTAGATTAACTCTTGAACATTTTAACTGCCATGTACTGTTCATGAAATCCCAATTGAATATTTCCAGTGTAGCCACCCTGCTATAGATATTTTGTTTACCAATTTTTTTTAACACAATGTAAACAGAGCAATACAGTGTTACTATAGTAATGATGTAATACTCTGGAGAAGTGAAACTTTGGCTGTTTGGACACTGGCAGCTGCTTGCATCCTATCAACTAAAGACTCTTTGGTTGATTGGGTGCCTGCTGACACAGTACGCTGTATAGGGTACCATTACAACCATTAATGCGGTGCAACCACCCCCCCCCCCCCCAAAAAAAAACATGGATTTTTCCACCAAATCCATACCAGACTCTTATCCTTAATGAGGTCTGGAATGCATTTTAAGCTTTGCCAAAAAAAGCATTGGGTCCCACATCTATGCTGGATCCTTGCATGCAACCTGCCTGGCTAGGTAAAGGAGGGGCAGCGAGTGCTCATCCCCTCGTCTGAACCATATCAGGTCATGTGCCTTCAGCGTGGGGAATGTACCTTGCCAGAGGGACCTCCCTTGGCAAAAAAAACTAACACCATGTTGTTGGGGACAAGGGCCTCTTCCTCACATCTCTGGTCTTGTGGATGTGGGAGGCTGCAAAGTTGTTACTTTCAATCTCTCCAACTATCTTAAAACCTCATATCTGAAGAATTTTATAGAAGGGGCAGTCCCTCCTGGTGAGTTGACCAGTGATGCATTAGCCAAGTTAGAGTGCTGAATTTCAGTACTGATATATTGTCTTTTATTGTATTAGTAATAACATACCTCTTAATGCTCAATTTATGGGCATATTTCTGCACATCCATAAATGTGTGAAATTGATTAAGTGTGACTTTCAAACTCTTATCCAGGATGGATTTCTCCTCCTGCATAAGGGCCTTACTGCTAAGATTGAAATTGTAATTTCCACTTAAACTCTTTTTCTTTTACAATGGAGCCTCCTCCCCCCTCTAGCCCCTCTCTTCTTTTTCCTATGCTTTTTTAAACCTTGACTGAAATGGGGAAAACTCCCTGAGGAAAATCTAAATGAATTGTAATCATATCTTGTGTGGGGTAGTTACAAATTGTTCATCCTACCACTAAAATGTCTCTCCCACTATTGCACACTTCTCCTCTAAGGTTGGGAACTCCCTATTTGTCTTTCCAAGTGTGGTCCCCCTCTTCTCCTCTAATTTCCATATGCACCCTCTCCATAGTTTCTATGAGTGGAATGAGGATATTCCTGTTCCATTAAGGACTGAAATCTATTACTAGTAGGGATATTGCGTTGATGTTGAGATCTCCCCTGTGAGCGGTCATTCCTCCCATTTCCTCCAACAAAGTTCCTCTGGGATGACCTATGAGAGGGAAATTTCCCATTTTCTCTCGGGGAATCATATTGCTATGCCCCTTCAAAGGTCCTTTCCGGAGACCTATAGGATAATTTCCTTGTACCCTGGAAGTGGGGGTCTTGGAGGCAGAAAAGGAACTTTAACCACTTAAGCCCAGAGTCTGTTTTTCAGATTCGGTGTTTACGAGACATTTTTTGCTGTAAAATTACTTAAGACCCCCAAACATTATATATATTTTTTTCTAACACCCTAGAGAATAAAATGACAGTCATTGCAATACTTTTTGTCACACCGTATCTGCGCAGCGGTCTTACAAGCACACTTTTTTTGGAAAAAATTCACTTTTTTAAATTAAGACATAAGACAACAATAAATTTGGCCAATTTTTTTTACATATTGTGAAAGATAATGTTACGCCGAGTAAAATGATACCCAACATGTCATGCTTAAAAATTGCGCCCGCTCGTGGCATGGCGTCATACTTTTACCCTTAAAAATCTCGATAGGCGACGTTTAAAAAATTCTACAGGTTGCATTTTTTGAGTTACAGAGGAGGTATAGGGCTAGAATTATTTCTCTCGCTCTACATTGGTGGCGATACCTCACTTGTGTGGTTTGAACACCGTTTTCATATGCGGGCGCTACTCGCGTATGCGTTCGCTTCTGCACTCGAGCTCGTCGGGACAGGGCGCTTTAAAAAAATGTTTTTTTTTTGTTTTCGTATTTATTTTTATTTATTTTACAATTTTTAACACTGAAATAAAAAAAAAATTATCACATTTATTCCTATTACAAGGAATGTAAACATCCCTTGTAATAGAAAAAAGTATGGCAGGTCCTCTTAAATATGAGATCTGGGGTCAAAAAGACCTCACATCTCATATTTAGGCTTAAATGCAAAAAAAATTAAAAAAATTGAAACTGTCATTTTTTCAAATGACAGAAAAAAAATGTTTCTTTAAGACGCTGGGCGGGACTGACGTTTTGACGTCACTTCCGCCCAGCAGAGCTATGGGGACGGGTGAGGGACATTTTTTCCTCATTCGCATCCCCAGTCAGCAGCCAACAGGACCCGATAGCCTCCTACCGACGGCTACGGTAAGCGGCGGAGGGCACAGGAGAGCGGCAGGAGGGGGGGCCCTCTCCGTTATCGTGTGCAGAACGGCCCACTGAAGAGATGGATATCTCGGTTGTGGCAGCAGCTGCTGCCGTTACCGAGATATCCATCTTTAAAGTGCCGATGTATAACGGCGGTGGGCGGTCGGTAACTAGTTAATGCCCTGCACACATGATCGGTTCATCCTATGAAAACGGTCTGATGGATTTTTTCATCAGATATCCGATGAAGCCGACTTTCATTAGTCATGCCTACACACCATCAGTTAAAAAACGGATCGTGTCGGAGTGCTGTGACGTAAAACACAACAACGTGCTGAGAGAAATGAATTTCAATGTTTCTGAGCATGTGTCGATTTGATTCTGAGCATGCGTTGATTTTTAACCAATGGATTTCCCCACAGACGATTGTTTTTTTCTATCGGTTTTTTAACCATCAGATAAATTTTAAAGCAAGTTCCTATTTTTTTCACTGATGGATAAAAAACATGAGATGTGCTTACAGATGTGTTTCTAATTTATATTTGCATGCCTGTACTATTGCGTAATTAATCATAATTTAATATCAAGACTTTGAATTTGCAGCCACACCCGTTGTTTCATATTCAGTTTTCAAAACCACTTTTAGACATATTTCTAAGGCAATATAAAGTTTTCCATAGCAGTCAACTACATATATTTTTTAATTAGATACAGAAGACAAGATTTACTTCAATGGGACACAATATAAAGTGACATCTTACAGAAATAGCATGATGACATCATCACTAGTACTGTATTTATGCTGTGTCTTACTGTATGTGTTGGCAGAGCTTCTAGACTAGTGAATGAATGGAGGACAATACCATGCTCTCAAAACAATGAATATCATTATGGACATTTTTTAAGGAATACCTCCTAATACTTCCTGTAAGAACCTGTCAGAATCTCTTATCCATATCTCTAGTGCAGCATAGGGGAACAAATTGCAAACTCTATTTTACATCATTAGTAGTGCTTCTTTAAGGTGCTATTTTTTTGGCACAAAAGAAATTGACAGTAATACTCAGCTGTGATATTACTTTGCTATATAACAGGTTAACAGATTAATATAATTTTTATGATGAAAGTCACGTTTCAACCTGGACTTATTTTGTATAAATTCTATAATCAAAATTTTCAATACAGGCAGCTTTGAACATAAATACATTTAGGGCTCTTTCACACAGGGTGGATCAGTAATGGTCCACCCCATGCACCTCCATTTGCTCAGCGGGGATCGCTCCGTTGATCTCCTCTGAGCTGCCGGATGACAGGGCGGTCCCCGCACACTTTGGCGGATCGGAGCGGATCGGATAGGGATACATGTATGTCTGTTTTTCATCCGACAACGGATGGATGAAAAACGGACATACGGAACGTCCGTGTGAAAGAGCCCTACGACAAATTTTGCTATCATATTACTATATGTACATGTCTCTGACATCACATCACTCCATAGACCTTTCTGCCTACAGACTCTACAAAGAGATATCATGTACATTTTTTTTTCACAAAAATGTTTTTTGAAAGAAATAAATTGTTTTCACAAATAATACAAATAGTACCATAAAACACACAAGCAAGGAGAAAACACATAGTTCCAAAGTGGAGAAGCAGAGGTCAGAATTCATGAGTAAGAACCCACAAATGCCACCTCTACGTACAGCCAATAATCAAGAAACATAGATTCCCCTGTAGGTTTAGTAAGAAATAATTATTTAGGGAAGATATACTTCCGTGTGTTACAGGCTTTTCACAGGTACAGTGTAAAGGGGGCCTTGAAAAAAAAGGTACTTACACTGGCTTCTGGATGGACTAGGAATAGCGTTCGACTACTAGGTTGGCTTGCAACGCCACCTCTTATTTAAAAATAGAAAGAAAAAAAGAAAGGGAAAAAAAGGGAAAAAGAACAGAGATGTAAAGATGAAAGGGGAGAGGGGGGATATAAGAGGGTGGACTACAAGGGGAATATGTGGGCAGGGGGTGGGATGACCACCAGCTACCCTCCCCAATAGACCCCTTAGTGCTGTAATAGCGATAAGGACTCTTATTGCAGTTTTCAAGAATTATCCCGGACTAAATCCTGGTATTGAGTTTCATTATTCAAGCCAGGGTGCCCATAGTATGTGCATTTTTAATAAATACAAAGTACTGTTACAAAATGACTGCTGTAGATAAATGTAGAATCAAATAGTTCAATTGATAATTTTAGATCAATTAGCTCATATTTAGTTTACTTATATAATTTAAAAACATTTTAGTAATATAGCATCATTCATCACTGTAGCCACAGATAAAAAAAAAATATATTGTTTGCACTAGGTTAATTCACATGCAAGGGCCCAGATAAACCATTGTCAGTCCACTAAATATTTGGCACACAGAAACATAGGGCCAGATTCATAAAAGAGATACGACGGCGTATCTCCTGATACGCCGTCGTATCTCTGAGATACAAAGGTCGTATCTATGCGCCTGATTCATAGAATCGGGTTACGCATAGATCTCCCTAAGATCTGACAGGTGTAAGTGACTTACACCGTCGGATCTTAGGCTGCAATTCTAGGCCAGCCGCTAGGTGGCGATTCAATTGCGGTCGGCGTAGAATATGTAAATGACTAGTTACGCCGATTCACGAACGTACACTTTGCCCGTCGCTGTAAATTTACGTCGTTTCCGTAGAGATACGTGTCGTAAAGATAAACATGCCCCCTAGGTGGTCTAGCCAATGTTAAGTATGGCTGTAGTTCCCGCGTCGAAATTTGAAATTTCACGTCGTTTGCGTAAGCCGTCCGTGAATGGCGCTGGACGCCATTTACGTTAACGTCGAAACCAATGACGTCCTTGCGACGTCATTCAGCGCAATGCACATTGGGAAATTTTAGGGACGGAGCATGCGCAGTACGTTCGGCGCGGAAACGCGCCTAATTTAAATAGTCCCCGCCCCATTTGAATTAGGCGGGCTTGCGCCGGGCGGATTTACGATACGCCGCCGTAACTTTACAGGCAAGTGCTTTGTGAATCAAGCACTTGCCCGTAAAACTTGCTGCGGTGTAACGTAAATGTAATACGCCGATTCTACCTGAATCTGGCCCATAATTTTTAGATGTGCCAAGTAATAGTTTATTATTATTATTATTATGGTCTGAAATGAAAAACGTCAATTGTAAAAAAAAATTAAGTGCAACTTTTCACTTTTCTTATGATCTCTGCCAAATAAATAATGGTACAGAATATACATTTTTATTTTATGGTGCAACGGGTGCCAAGAGGATGATGGCGTGAGACAGTTACACAATCTACAGTCACATGTGGCATTTTTAATTCCTCAACAAAAGCCAATCTTAGTTTATCTCACCCAGTGTTTTGAAGTGAACCTGTGCCCAGATCATGCACATTAATGTATTTGCATATTCTGAACAAGCAGTAAAAGGAAGTAGAGAGGACAAGAGGGCTTGCTTTAAAACTTTACAGTCACCAAACTGGTTGGATATCGTGGGCAACACACACAGGCATTATTTCATACACTTACAATACAAAATAAGTCTTATTATTTTATTTTTTATTTTTAGTGTCACAAAGTCAAATCAACATGCTGATGTGTTAATAGAAGCACAGAAAATTCTGTCTCATTCTCTTAGTTCACCCTGGCTGGGAAAAGTGACATAGTGTGACTTCCGACAGAAAGTCTGAACTTTGCAAATATAAAAGGAATGTGTTATCTGTATAGGATTCATTAGGTTCTCAATGTGAGGTATTTTATTCAACTTATTCTTGGCAATGACATCACTTGCGTTTCACACACTAAATGCATAAATAATGAATACACTTTGTACAGTTGCAGTTGGCTCAGGCCACTGCATGATACGTTACAAGATTCTTATATATTTTACATTCAACACTCTTAAATTTTAAAAACACATGCACTACATGAAGACTAGTCTGAAGATAAACATCGATGTTGCCTTTAGCAGCCAGTGCAATTCTACATTTCAATATATTACTGCAAGTAATACAAAGCAAAATAATACAATTTTATATTATATTACTAACTGGTGTTTTGTTAAGCTGAATATGGCAAACATAATCCAAATAAATTAAAAATGGATGAATAGGAAAGCAGAAAGTCACACAGGATGAGATTAAATCACATCCAACTTTATTAAACCCAGACAAAGAACACTGCAGCCTTGTGTAGGACCGTACTTCTCTATTGTGTCAGCAGTATTGGGTAATGTAAGAGAAGGGTTGTCCTAGCTGGGGCTGCCATGTGCTATGACTGAGTTTATTTCCAGTAGCTCTTTATTAAAGTTTTAAAATAGTACATCAGTACAACAGGATGATGTAATTCAAGTTGCATTAGCATAGACCGTATTTGCAGGAATTTCAAGAAAACACAGTGTTGTAAACAGCATGAGCAATCGAATCTGTTAGAAAAACAGTATAAACCCCCGACCAACACTGTTGATTAGGAGTAGAGTAACTACTGCTTGTGGGTGGAGGGGTTGCGGCTCCACCAATAGCGGGGGTAGGTTTTTACCCTATATATATTGTAAAATTAGACACTGTATTGATATGAAGTATGAGGGCAATATGGTCAAGTTTAAAAAAAATTGGATGTGATCTGATGTCATCAGTGTTCAACTTCCTGCTTTCCTATTGAGTTCATATAGCATTGTACATTCCAGAGGTGACATATTTTGATAAGGGCTTCAAGGGGTAACATCACTCTACAAATTAAGACTAGGTCATAAAGTTTAATAGAGGAAGATCTAAGTGTAGAGCAAAACAAAAACAGAATTTAGAGACTGCAAATTTGCAATTCTGAGGACATGGGGAACATATAGGGCACCCAGTACAAGATATGGGGGCTGTGTGGGGCAATGTTCCAGAGGAATAATGACTGCAATAGGCATTTTACCTAATCTGACCAATGAGTACTAACAGAGTTGGGTTCTGACTTAGTAACATGTTAACAGTAGTATAGTGTATTCTAACATTGTGCAATGTTTGGACAATCTCTCACACATTTTTAATAGCATTTGCTATTCAAAGAACTGGCATAATTTTGCTAGTAAAGATATAAATACGATTTCCTCTAAATCCTCTTTTTTTGGATGTTTGGTTTTGGTATTTGACATGCCATTCCAATCATAATATGAGCTATAATTCAGAAAGGTCTAATGATGTTGACTGCTAGAAATGTTAAAAAAAACACTAAAATCCTAGTTTTGCCAAGTTTGATACAGATAAACATGTTAATTTCTGGCAGGTAGTGCAATGTTTTCTTCAGGAGTTCCAAGGATATATTTAGGATACAGAAAAACATGACAAGTATAAAATTATGAGGGCTTAAAGCCATTTTAGATATGTTAGACAAACAATATTTTTTTTGTTATTTTATATCATTTATTATACAGTATTTAAACCAGTTAGGTTGTAAGGTAGGATGAAGACATTTTTGACAACAGTTCTATCTCTATCTCGTGGCATCATTAGCAGTCACTCTGAAAGATACTCCAAACCTAGTGAGGACAGCAACTAAAAGCAGTAATGGATGAGATACACCTTAGATGATCTCACACTCCAGACACAGGAGTGATTTGGCTCTGTGATATGTGAAAAAGTGCATTGCAATTTTAAGACAAAGGGTTGAATTTTTGGTCACAAACAACCATGCTAGATACTGCATATAAGGCAGCAAATATTCACAAGTACTTCTAGATCCAAAGACATTTTGCCTGTTATTTATTTCAAGCTAAGAATGAGGTTGATTGAATAAAAATGTTCAACAGTTTGTGTCAATACACAACTGACATGCATAAAGAATGTACCAATGTACCAAGATAAAAGGCAAAGCTTCACTCACATGTTTTAGTTAAATTTAACAATTTTAAAACTATTTGATATTAATTTTCCACCATTATTACACAGAGTTGGAATTATTTTGGAGAGATGGCAGATGGGGTTTCACATTAGGTTTGGGAGGTGTAACATCATTAAAATTAATATTCTACCAAAGTTCCTGTATTTATTCCAGGCATTACCTATTGCTATACATAAATACTATTTCAAACAGATACAATCTCTCTTCACTGCATTTATATGGGCAAATTAACATTCAAGGATCAGAAGCTCTCTGCTGACTTTACCTAAACAATATGGTGGATTAGTGGTACCAGACCTGTTTAAATATTTAATATCTTCTGAGCCACCTGATTGATTGGAGTCGACATGGCAATTGGAAAATATGGCCTGGCTTAGAGCAAGCTCAGAGTAGTGCTTTACTGCAACAAGCCACTTGGTGCTTCAGGGACCTCCCTACAATTACGAAGACACATCCTTTGATAGGACTTACACTACGGATGGGTTATAGGCTCTTCTCCAAAGTGAAATTATCGGCAATAGACTCACCCTTGTTCCCCATTTTGGGGGAACTGGGCCTGAGGAAGGGACCCTTTGGAGCATTGATAGACCAGGGGTTTTTACAAGCTTCCGATTTTGTGACACTGGGATCATGGCCAACAATACAGTTAATGACAGCAGGATCCACACCATATCAACTAGATTTATGGCGGGCGGTGCAGCTGAGACACTTTCTTAACACTTTAACTTTACCAAGTGGTCATGAACGCATTTTAACACCATTTGAGGAATATTGTAGTGGGAGTGTTGTATTTCATCAAACTCTCTCAAAGGTGTATGCAATGCTGGTTGCATCTCCGGAAGATTTTCAGCTATCCTTCTTTAGGAAGTGGGAGATGGACCTGGATCGAGTCTTTTTGGAGGAGCAGCGCACCAATATAATATATAATACATATGAATGTTCAATTTGCATAGGAATGCAGGAGACAAACTTTAAGATTCTGTCTCAGTGGTACCACACTTCGGCTTTCCTACATAGATGCTACCCGGATATATCAGATAACTGTTGGCGTTGCGGGGAGAAAGGTGGGACGTTAGTGCATATCTTTTGTCTTGTCCCAGAATAGAGCGCTTTTAGAGAGATCGGAGAATTGCCCAAAGATTTAGGCCCAGATTCACGTACATCGGCGCATTATTGGACCGGCGTAGCGCACCACTTTTCCGTTAGACTTGCGCAATCTAGCCGCGTAATCCCGCGATTCACGAAGCTTTTGCGCAAGAGATTGCGCAAGCGTAATGTTTTTTCCTGAGGCGTAAGGAGGAGTAATACAAATTGGGAGGGACGTGGGCGTGTTACATTGAAATGAGCCGTGACCCCATGCAAATGAAGGGCCGGCCAACTCGCGCATGCGCGCGTGAAGGAAACCATGTCAGCTCCGTTGTGCGCATGCTCACAACTCGGGAGCGGCGCAATCAGTGAAATTGGAAATGGACTAGGGCAACGTTGTGAACTACGCAGACAGCATAAATAGACACACACAAACGCACTTCCATTGCAAAAGTACATCCCTTTGTGTCCCTTCCCATTGAATCAAGTGCTTTTGCTCTGTTGTTCGTTAGAGTGTGTTTTGTAGTTGTCAGATTAGTGTTCTGTGTGATCTAGTGCTTGTTGGTATTTTTGTGAAAGTGAGTTTTGATAATTGTTTGAGACTGTTTGTTTGATTGATAGATTTCTGAGCGTTTGTTTTCTTGCTTTATTTTTTCATCTGATTTTTTTGTGACTGTTTCTTGCTGAGTGCTAGTGTGATTTTTGGGTGTTCTTTTTCTCTTTGTGTGTGTTCTTGTCTGATTGGTTGTGCTTGTATTTGTGACAGATTTTTGGTGACTGCTAGTGAGTTTGTTTGGAAGTATGACAGAGAGAAAAAGAAAGCTTAATTTTACAGTGGGGGAAAAAAAAATTCTTGCCCGGGCCATTAGCGAGTATGGGCGTTTTCTCCACGGCCCGCAGAGTGCCACCACCACCCCGGCCAGGAGGAGGGAGATATTGGATATGATCACGGAGCAGGTCAATTCATCGGGGGAGGGGGAGACACGGACCCGGTCTGGGATTGAAAAGAAAATAAATGACCTCCGGCGTGAGGTGAAAAAAAAAATGGCCGCAATAAATGCCCATGCCAGGGGCACAGGAGGGGGCCCACCATGCCGGATTAGATTTACAGCGACGGAGCGTGTGGTGGCCCTGACCTTTCACCGGCATGAAGTGGAGGGCCTGCCAGGCTTTGACACAAGTCCGGTCCCCGCGGTGCCAGGTAAGGTTTTTATTTCTCTCAGGTGTGTAGCATGTGTGGGGGAGGGGGTGAAAGGGAATATGTGGCAAGTGTGTGGATCCTCCAACCTGTGAATGGTTTGTGTCATCCACAGCTGTGCAGGAGGGTGCAGGGCCATCTGGCCTGACCGCTCCAACGCCAGGACAGCAGCCTAATGAGGCCCCCCCAACAAGGCCAGAGTCCGCGGAGGAGGAACAAGAGGAGGAGGATGATCATGCGGAGGACGATCATGAGGAGGAGGAGAATCATGAGGAGGAGGAGTCCATGGCAGGCACTGGACAATTGGTTTCTGCGGACTCTTCCCCTCTGGCTGCAAGAAGCCTGCCCTCCCTAAGGGGGAGCCCCCCCCCTCCTCCCCCAACATGGCTCCCCTCACAAGGGCCTCCCCTTCTCCCCGGCCACAACCATCAGCTGGAGCCAGGAGGTCATCCCAGAGCACCAGGGGGGCGCCCAATCTCCTGCCCGCCAGTCTGAGAAGGAACCTGGCCACCCAGACCCGCCTTCTGAGACAGCTCTGCCAGACTATGGGGCGGGTGGATCAGAGCCTGTCCTCCATCAACGATAGGCTGGGTAACCTGGACTCCCACTCCCGGGCCTCCACAACCTGCCTAAATGACCTGCAAACTACAGCAGCAGGCGTTGGGCAGGATGTGAGGGCCCTTACCCAGGCTATCCAGGGCAACACGGCAACACTTGGTGCTGCCCTGGACAGAATAGCCGTGGCCTTGGAGGGCAGGCCGCCAGGTGGGCAGATCTCAGGGGCTGCTCCTCCTTCCCCGGCTTTTCCCCTCCCCCATGCGTCTCCCCTGAGGGTCCGGGGCCGTGGCCGGGGGCGCCCCAGGCGTGGCTCAGGCAGAGGGCATTAATTTTTTTTTCCCCCTTTTTTTGGTTTGAAAGCATTTTTATTTTTGTTCTCTGCCTTTTTTTTTTTCTATGCATTTTTTTTTTTCTATGCATTTTTTTTTTCTATGCATTTTTTTTTTTTTTGCTGACATTTTTGGCATTTTTTGGGTTGTGAATGATGTTTGAATGTGGGGGTGACATTCCTGCTGGAAAAGGGGTGTCATCCTCAATTTGGGTGGAGAAGGGTTCCCCAGGACCAGGGAGAAGTGATTCCCAGGTCCGTGTGAATGGTGTATGAATGTACAGTGACATAATTGGAGCCTTGACGTGGCGTTACTGCTCACCAGTCTTGCATGGTGGACTGGTGCCAATCCAATTTGATGAGGATGTGGGGTGTGTGTGCTAGGGACCATAGTGGTGTGCATGCATGCATTCTCATTGTGCCATGATTAATGTGTGTGTTTAACGTGCAAAGATGCATAATGTGAGCTGGCATGAGATGGGGTCATGAGATGGGGTACCAGTTCATATGCAGAGTCACCTTGAAGGGAAAAGACAGGAGGATGTTAGTCATGCATGTGCCACTTGTGATGTGCATCACGGGAGGGGATAGTCATGCCTGCCACCCATGTCACTCACCAACCAGCCAGCTGTCCCCATACATGTTCTGTTCGAAATCTGTGGGGATGGGGCTCTGATTGTATATGTAGCTGTCATGGGTGTCATGGGTAGTGCCATGTGTTGGGCTGCTGATGTCCTCCTGCAAGGTTGTGGTAATTCCAGGATGGCATGAGGGGTGAATCTGAAGATGCGAGACACCTCAGAATCACTCATGCCAAAGATGTCTATGCGTGTGTGATATATCAAGTGAAGAGTGAGGGGCTTGTATCAGATAAGAATTGTATTAGATTAATTAAAATTGTAAATTTTATATAAGCAAATAAAAAAAAAAACAAAACATCTCCCGTGCCCTCCTTAGTGCCATCCTCCGTGCCCTCCTCCTTCTTTGTTCATCTAAAGTCAGTAGTATAGCTATGGGCGACGATGCCCCTGGCATGTTGGCATACAGATTGTTGGGCAACACGTGTGACTGCTGAACTCCTCACTAACAGTGTTGCTTTATCTGACAATTAGACTTTTTTTCAAAATTTAGACCAGCTTTTAGGTCCTCTAACTTTAGACAGGACATTTTGCTGTTGCGCACATCGCGTAGCAACTGCGTTTTTTTGTGAATCCCCGTAACTCCCTCATTAGCATATTTGACTAGCAAATCAATGGTGTGTCTAGCGCAGTTTTGCGCGAAGGGAAGCGAAGGTCTAACTCAATTACGCCGGACCAAAAAACGTAGATTTCTGGCGTATATTGTTTTGTGAATCGCGTGCAACTATACGCACGCGCACATTTAGACTTACGCACGCGCAACAGCAGTTGCGCACGCGTAATCGCTTTGTGAATCTGGGCCTTAGTGACCAAGAGATCCCTGAAGACCCAAACTTTTTTTTACTACAGAACACGAATACTCTGGTCAAATTATATAAAAAAAACATTTTATGCCTTCTGAATGGAACCAAATCATGTATTCCACTCACTTGGAAGCAGACACAACCTCCATCAGTAGGAATGTAGCTTAAAAGGGTAGAACAATTGAACCTTATGGAAGACTTGGTTTGGACATCCAGGCAGAAGCGAAGGGGTATAGCTGAAAACATGGGCCCAGATTCACAGAGCGATTACGCCTGCGCAACTGGTGTTGCGCGTGCGTAAGTCTAAATGTGCGCGTGCGTTTAGATGCGCGCGATTCAGAAAACGAATTACGCCAGAAATCTACTTTTTTTTTTTCGCTGTAATTTCGTTAGACAGACGCATCCGTCCGCGCAAAAATGCGCTAGACACACCATTGATTTGCTAGTCAAATATGCTAATGAGGGAGTTGCGGGGATCCACAAAAAAACGCAGTTGCTGTGCAGGCTACGCGATGTGCGCAACAGCAAAATGTCCTGTCTAAAGTTAGAGCACCTAAAAGCTGGTCTAAAAAATGAAAAAAAGTCTACTTGTCAGATAAAGCAACACTGTTAGTGAGGAGTTCAGCAGTCACACGTGTTGCCCAACAATCTGTATGCCAACATGCCAGGGGCAACGTCGCGCATAGCTATACTACTGACTTTAGATGAACAAAGAAGGAGGAGGGCACGGAGGATGGCACTAAGGAGGGCACGGGAGATGTTTTTTTTTTTTTTTATTTGCTTATATAAAATTTACAATTTAAATTAATCTAATACAATATTCTTATCTGATACAAGCCCCTCACTCTTCACTTGATATATCACACACGCATAGACATCTTTGGCATGAGTGATTCTGAGGTGTCTCGCATCTTCAGATTCACCCCTCATGCCATCCTGGAATTACCACAACCTTGCAGGAGGACATCAGCAGCCCAACACATGGCACTACCCATGACACCCATGACAGCTACATATACAATCAGAGCCCCATCCCCACAGATTGCGAACAGAACATGTATGGGGACAGCTGGCTGGTTGGTGAGTGACATGGGTGGCAGGCATGACTATCCCCTCCCGTGATGCACACCTCACAAGTGGCACATGCATGACTAACATCCTCCTGTCTTTTCCCTTCAAGGTGACTCTGCATATGCACTGGTACCCCATCTCATGACCCCATCTCATGCCAGCTCACATTATGCATCTTTGCACGTTAAACACACACATTAATCATGGCACAATGAGAATGCATGCATGCACACCACTGTGGTCCCTAGCACACACACCCCACATCCTCATCACATTGGATTGGCACCAGTCCACCATGCAGGACTTGTGAGCTGCAACGCCATGCCACGGCTCCAATTATGTCACTGTACATTCATACACCATTCACACAGACCTGGGGATCACTTCTCCACCACAAATGAGGGTGACACCCCTTTTCCCGCAGGAATATCACCCCCACATTCCAAAATCATACACAAACAGAACCAAAAAAATGTAATAAATGACGAGCAAAAATAAAAAATGCCCAGCAAAAATATAATTGAAACAAAATAACAACAAAGAAAACACAGAAAAGACAAAAATCACTCTGCAAAACAGTCCTCAAATATCTCAAAGACACGTCACAAACAAACAAAAGCACCTTGCTGTAGAGGGAGGGATACAAAGGGATGTATTTTTACAAAGTAAGTGCATTTGTGTCTGTCTATTTATGCTGTCTGCGTAGTTCATAAATTTGCCCTAGTTCATTTCCAATTTCACTGATTGCGCCGCTCCCGAGTTGTGAGCATGCGCACATCGGAGCTGACCATGGTCTCCTTCAAGCGCGCATGCGCGAGCCGGCCGGCCCTTCATTTGCATGGGGTCACGGCTCATTTCAATGTAACACGCCCACGTCCCTCCCAATTTGTATTACTCCTCCTTACGCCTCTGGAAAAAATCTTACGCTTGCGCAATTTCCTGCGCAAAAGCTACGTGAATCGGGGGATTACGCGGCTAGATGGCGCAAGTCTAACGATAATGCGCCGATGTACGTGAATCTGGGCCATGGTCTTTATGGAATATTTTTATTAATACAGAGGAGGGAGGAACCCTTGTACATGTGAATTCTAATAACTGAAAAATAGAGATGGAATGGGAACTGGCCATGGGAGTGAAGGACATATGAGGAAGGAGAGGGAGGGGGAGGGAGGGAGTAGAAGGAACGAGATGAGAGGTTGGGAGGTGGACTCCCCCCTTTTTATTTATTTTTCCTTTTTTTTGGAGAGGTTTTTTTATTATTATTATTTTGATTGGACAAAATAGGGAAGGAGGACATTGTTTTAATATATAATGAATATATGAGGAAGACTCCCCCAGAGTCTGAGACATTCTTTGAGTCCTGGACATGGGGTTGTTTTTGTTTGTGTCGAACGGGCAGGGTTTCATGCTCTGGGGGACAATGTACCTAAATGTATATTAGGAAAGGGAGGAGTCCCCCGGTGTGGGGCTTTACCGGCAACAATAAGTCGAGTGAAGGTAATGAATACAAAATATATTTATTTATCTCACAATTATATTGAAAAACAATTAATTTAAAAACAATAGCATTGGATAAAAAGTTTAGACTGATCCACAAGGAGAATAGCAGGCCCTACGCGTTTTGGGTAATCCCTTCTTCAGGGGCCGATGTCCGTGTGGGATAATGGTATATCAGTCACAACGTTTTCAAATTTTCAAAGCACCAGAGAGCATCAGGACCGTGGCACAACATTTCCTAGAGATGGTGAAGAGCAGGAAAAAGGAGCTGGAATCTCACCTCTCAAAGCAGACCCGGGGCCAACACTACCGGAGCGTGAAAAATATGTGTACTGTCCCTTTAACAGGGAGTGAATTTCCTAAAGTGGCCAGAGGGGTCTGAAGAGAGCATTTAGTGCTAAGGATCTATGGAAAGCTTAATTGTTTTACAATATAATTGTGAGATAAATAAATATATTTTGTATTCATTACCTTCACTCGACTTATTGTTGCCGGTAAAGCCCCACAGCGGGGGACTTCTCCCTTTCCTTGTTCATCAGGAGTGTTGGCAACTTATCAGGGTCATTCTCCAAAGATGTTCCATTTATACACTAAGGGCCAGATTCAGAGAGCCATTACGCCGGCGTTACAGGAGATGCGCAGCGTAAGTCTAAATCTGTGCATGCATATCGATGCGCCGCATCTCCAAAACGATATACACATGAAATATAATTTTTTCCGAACGGCGTAAATTCGGTAGACCGGCGCATCCGTGCACGCAAAACTGCGCTAGACACACCATTGATTTGCTAGTCAAATATGCAAATGAGGGAGTTACGGGGATCCACAAAAGTAAGTTGGTGCAGCGCAGGCTACGCGCTGTGCGCAACAGCTGCACGCCCTGTCTAAAATTAGTCCATATAAAAGGTGGAAAAAAATTAGACAATCCGTCTACATGTCAGCTAAAGCAACACTGTTAGTGAGGAGCTGAGCAGTCACACTTGCTGGACAACAAACTGTATGCCAACATGCCAGGGGCATCCTTGCTCATAGCTATACTACTGACTTTAGAGGAGCAAAGAAGGAGGAGGGCACGGAGGAGGGCACGGAGGAGGGCACGGGAGAGGATATACCGCACACGCATAGACATCTTTGGCATGAGTGATTCTGAGGTGTATCGCATCTTCAGATTCACCCCTGCTGCCATCATGGAATTAACCACAACCCTGCAGGAGGACATCACCAGCCCAACACACCGCTCACATGAAGTGCAGCCACTGGTCAAGGTCCTGGCAACACTCCCTTTCCTTGCCAGTGGCTCTTTTCAAAGAACAAGTGGAGTGGTGGCTGGGATGTCACAATCCTCCATGAGCAGATGTGTGCACCAAGTTATCCCTGCAATCCTCAGACGCATGACCAACCACTGAGGACCTGCGGCTAAAGGCAATGACAGAATTCTACAGTATTGCCAGATTCCCACGCACCATGGGGGCCATTGATTGCACACATGTGGCACTCCAGTCCCCCCAATGAGACAGAGCACATATACCGCAATCGGAAGCATTGGCATTCCATCAACGTACAGGTGATAGTCGATGCCCAAGGCCTCATATGGCACGTCCGTGCCAAACACCCCGGATCAAGCCATGACAGCTACATATACAATCATAGCCCCATCCCAATGGAATTCGAACAGAACGTGTATGGGGACACCTGGCTGGTTGGTGAGTGACATGGGTGGCAGGCATGACTGTCCCCCCCCATGATGCACACATCACAAGGGGCACATGCATGACTAACATCCTCCTGTCTTTTCCCTTACGGGTGACTCTGCATATGCACTGGGACCCCATCTCATGACTCCTATCCGGAACCCCCAAACCCCAGGAGTGGATAAGTCTGGGGGTACCCTGTTGTATTCCCCAAACTTTGTGTGCCAGATCATCGGTGCATGTTGCATGCTGCACAACTTCGCAGTGAGAAAGGGCCTGCAGATTGACATACGTGATGACCTGACCCCTGAACCAGACAATCCCCCCCTAACCGAGGCTACCCCGCCTTCTGAGGCCCCGTACACACGATCGAGTTTCTCGGCAGAATCCAGCGAGAAGCTCGCTGGGATCCATATTCTGCCGAGAAGCTCGATCGTGTGTACACTTTCGTCGAGCGTCCCATCGGGAAGCTCGTCGAGCCAAAATAGAGAGCAGGTTCTCTATTTGCCCGACGGGCCATCAGGACTAATGGCTCGACACCTTTTTCGACAGCCTGGTCGACGAACTCGACGGCCGGCCGAGAACCTCGTCGGGCGGAACGATGAGTTTAGCCCGACAAGGTTCTCGGTCGTGTGTACGCGGCCTGAGGGAAGAGCAGTCAGGAGACAGCT
The DNA here is from genome assembly GCA_029574335.1 of Rana kukunoris. Taxonomy (NCBI): domain Eukaryota; kingdom Metazoa; phylum Chordata; class Amphibia; order Anura; family Ranidae; genus Rana; species Rana kukunoris. The sequence goes on from CM056054.1 coordinate 64,594,867, forward strand.
CACATTAGGCATCTTTGCACGTTAAACACACACATTAATCATGGCACAATGAGAATGCATGCATTCACACCACTGTGGTCCCTAGCACACACACCCCACATCCTCATCAAATTGGATTAGCACAAGCCCACCATGCAGGACTTGTGAGCAGCAACGCCACGCCACGGCTCCAATTATGTCACTGTACATTCATACACAATTCACACGGACATGGGGATCACTTCTCCCTGGTCCTGGGGAACTCTTCTCCACCACAAATGAGGGTGACACCCCTTTTCCGGCAGGAATGTCACCCCCACATTCCAAAATCATTCACAACCCCAAAAAATTAATTGTCCAGCAAAAAACAAACATTTCCAGCAAAAAATAAAAAAAAGTCCAGCACCAAAAAAAAAAAAGGGGGGGAAACCAAATTAATGCCGCTGGCGTGACCCACGCCTGGGGCGCCCACGGCCATGGCCCCCGGCTCATCAGGGGAGACTCATGGGGGGGGGGTAATCCGGGGAAGGAGGAGCAGCCCCTGGTCTCTGCCCACCTGGCGGCCTGCCCTCCAAGGCCACGGCTATTCTGTTCAGGCCAGCATTTAGTGTTGCCGTATTGGCCTGGATAGCCTGGGTGAGGGCCCTCACATCCTGCCCAACGTCTGCTGTAGTAGTCTGCAGTTCGTTTAGGCAGTTTGTAAGAGCCCAGGAGTGGCAGTCCAGGTCCCCAAGCGTATCCTTTTTGGAGGACAGGCTCTCCTCCATCCGCCCCAAAGTCTGGCTGACCTGTCCCAGATGGTGGGTCTGAAGGGCCTGGTCCCTTCTGAGATTGGCGGGCAGAACCTCGGCCACCCCCCCATGTCTTCTGGGACGACTTCCTGCCTCCAGATGATGCTTGTGGCTGGGGAGAAGGGGAGCCCCTTGGGAGGGGAGCCCTGTTGGGGGAGGAGTGGAAGGGGCTACCCCTTATGGAGGGCTGGCTGCTGCCAGCCAGAGGGGAAGACTCCTCCAAAAACAACAAGCCACTGCCTGACATGACCTCCTCCTCCAACTCAAACTCCTCCGAGGACTCCAACATTGTCTGGGGGTCCTCATCAGGCTGGTGTCCCAGGGATGGTGCAGTCAGGCCAGATGGCCAAGCACCCTCCTGCACATCTGTGGATGACACAAAACATTCACAGGTTGGAGGATCCACACAATTGCCACATATTCCCTTCCCCATCCTCCCACACATGCTACACACCAGATAGGAAAAAACCTTACCTGTCATCACGGCCTCCTCAATGGAGGCCCTCCACTTGCTGCCTATTAAAGGTCTGGGCCACCACACGCTCCTCTGCTGTCAGCCTAACAGGGCATGTCGGGCCCCCTCCAGTGCCCCTGGCATGTGCTTCCATCTGCCCCAGCTTCTTACGAACCAGACGCCGGAGATCATTGATCTTCTTGACGATCCCCTCGCGTGTCCGGGTCTCCCCCCCCCCCACAGAATTTACCTGGTCGGTAATGTTCTGCAAGATCTCCTTCTTCCTGGCCGGAGGGGTGTTGGCACTCTCCGGGCCGTGCAGGAAACGCTCATATTGGGTAAGGGCCCGGGCAATAATTTGTTTCTCCCCCAAAGTAAAATTGGTCTTGCGCTTCCTTTCAGTCATATTCATACAACAACTCTCTCCCAAACAATCACCAAAAATCACTCACAAAAACAAGCAGGAAAAATCAAGCAACAAAACAAACAAACAAAATCTATCAACCAAAAAGTCGCACAACCAGTCACCAAAAGACAAATATATTCTACAAAACACTAGATCAAACAGTCAACAAATATCACAAAGACAAGTCACAAAGCAACAAACGCGAACACACAACAGAACAAAAGCACCTTGCTGTATAGAAAGGGATACAAAGGGATGTACTTTTGCAAAGGAAGGGCGTTTGTGTCTGTCTATTTAAGCTCTCTGCGTAGCTCACTAAGTTGCCCGGGTCCACTTCCAATTTCACTGATTGCGCCGTTCCCAATTTGTGAGCATGCGCAGAGAGGTGCTGACCATGGTCTGCTTCATGTGCGCATGCGCGATTCGGCCGGCCCTTCATTTGCATGGGGTCACGGCTCATTTCAATGTAACACGCCCACGCCCTTCCCAATTTGAATTACTCCGCCTTACGCCTCGGGAATTACGTTGCACCGGCGCAAATTTCTGCGCAAATACTACGAGGATACGGTGATTGCGCCTCTACATTGCCGGTCTAACGTAAAGGAGGTGCGCTACGCCGTCAAAATATGCGCCAATGTACCTGAATCTAGCCCTAAATGTATATTAGGTTAGCAGATACAGTGGGGATTAAAGTTTGGGCACCCCAGGTAAAAATTTGTATTAATGTGCATAACGAAGCCAAATAAAGATGGAAAAATCTCCAAAAGGCATCAAATTACAGATTAGACATTCTTATTATATGTCAAAAAAAGTTAGGGCCAGATTCTCTAAGAAATCCGGCCGCGTAGCGTAAACCATTTATACTACGCCGCCGCATCGTACTAAAGCAAGCGCCGTATTCTCTAAGCATTTGCTCCGTAGTTTGCGTTGGTGTAGCGAAAATGGCCCAGCGTAAGCCCGCATAATTCAAAGGGGGCGGCTTCTATTTTAATGAAGCGCGCCTCTGCGTCGAACGAACTGCCCATGCGCCGGCCAGGAAAAAAGCCGTGATAGTCACTACGCAATGCCCTATTCATGAACGAGTTAGTAAAAGACGTAAGCGACAGAAAAAGCTGACGCTGACCCGACGCCATACTTAACATAGCATCCGACGGCATCCGACGGTACTTCGTAAGGTTACTCCTCATAGAACGACGAGGCGGCGTAAAAGCGATCGGGAATCGGCGTAGTAGCCTCATTTGCATAGGCAAATGAGAAAACAACGTAAAGGCCACCTAGTGGCCGGAGTTGTCATTACAACTACGACCTGCAAGTGTAATGGTATTACACTTGTCGGATCTTCAGGCGTATCTATGCCAAAGTGATTCTAGGAATCACTCGCATAGATATGAGTAAAAAAAAAACGGCGATACGACGGGGTATCTGAGATACTCCGTCGTAGCGCTGCTGAGAATCTGGCCCTTAGATTTTATTTCCATCATTTACACTTTCAAAATTACAGAAAACAAAAAATGGCGTCTGCAACAGTTTGGGCACCCTGCAGAGTTAATATCTTGCACTGCCCCCTTTGGCAAGTAACACAGCTTATAAACGCTTTTTGTAGCCAGCCAAGAGTCTTTCAATTCTTGCTTGAGGTATCTTTGCCCATTCTTCCTTACAAAAGTCTTCCAGTTCTTTGAGATCTCTGGGCTGTCTGTCACGCACTGCTCTTTTAAGGTCTATCCATAGATTTTCAATTATGTTGAGGTCAGGAGATTGTGAAAGCCATGGCAAAATCTTCAGTTTACGCCTCTTGATGTAATCCCCGTGGATTTTGAGGTGTGTTTAGGATCATTATCCATTTGAGGTGTGTTTAGGATCCATTATCTATCATTATCCCTCTTTTTAACTTCAGCTTTTTCACAGATGGCATTAAGTTACCATCCAAAATTTGCTGACATTTTTGTAAAACCATTTTTCTTCTACTGGTGACTGGCTGCAATACAACCCCAAAGCATGATTGGTCCACCCTCATGCTTTACAGTTGGACAAAGGTTATTTTCATTAAATTCTGTGCCCTTTCTTTTCCAAACGTATCTTTGCTCATTCCGGCCAAAAAGTTATATTTTAAACTCATTGGTCCACAGAACTTGTTTCCAAAATGCATCAGGCTTGTCTATATCTTCATTTGCAAAGTTCAAACGCTGATTTTTGTGGTGAGGACGTAGAAGAGGTTTTCTTCTGATGACTCTACAAGTATCTCTTTATAGTGGAATAGTGTACCACAACTCCAGTGTCTGCCAGATCTTTCTGGAGGGATCGTGGAGTCAAACATGGGTTTTGAATTGCTTTTCTCACAATCCTGCGAGCTGTTCTGTCTGATATTTTTCTTGGTCTTCCAGATCTTGCTTTAACTTCCACTGTTACTGATGACTGCCATTTCTTAATTACATTCTGAACAGAGAATATTGACATCTGAAAACGCTTTGCTATCTTCTTATAGCCTTCTCCAGCTTTGTGAGCGTCAACTATTTTCAGTTTCAGTTTTCTAGACAACTGCTTCGAAGAACCCATGGTGCTGATTGTTGGGACAAGGTCAGATGAGTCTGGGCATATAAAACCTTTGAGATTGACACCACCTGGTCTTCCCAGACAATGATTGAGAACAATCCATGACACTGGCAGGTCTCAGCTTTGCAAAGGGGACAGTGCATGCTATAAATTTTGCAGGGTGCCCCAAATTTTTGCAGACGCCGTTTTTTTGTTTTCTGTAATTTTGAAAGTGTAAATGATGGAAATAAAATCTAACTTTTTTTGACATATTATAAGAATGTCTAATCTGTAATTTGATGCCTTTTGGAGATTTTTCCATCTTTCCTTGGCTTTGTTTTTTTTTTTTCAATTTAAGATTGTTATTTAAATAAATATCAAAGGAATACAATCAATGCTCCCAGAACAATTTTGGAGCGAATAAACAAGTGAGAGGACAAATACTGACAGAGTACAAATAGTACAATTCATCCAGAAAAATAAAATAGAATACTCCTCCTCAATCTAATATAAACAGGTGGATAGTGATAAATAACAAATAGTTAAATCATAAGAATATAATTATAATTAAATATTGCAGAAGAGAAGAAGTAGGGGGCAAAGCCTCCAACTATCAGTCAGTATAAAACAGTTCAATCTGCCCTACCAGATAAATAGAGTTCCATAGGAGAGAGGAAGCCTGAAATAGGTGATAGACCTAAAGTACTGTTTCGACACCCCTATTGGGAACAAACTGTGCCGAAAGAGAACTTACCTCCTGGTCTCAAACCACAGTCTTAAAACTTCCGGAATATCCATACAGATGTCCTGAAGGATCAAAGATCCGTGAGCCGCATGGGTAACCAAAATCAAAAAAAGAAAAAACCAGGGCAAAGAAGAGCATCAAGATGGTAATGGAGACTGGGTAGAGTCCAGGATCTTCTTACTAATAATAAATCAGCTAACAGGAAATCCCCTTCATTCCCATGAATTGATTGCAAAAGGATTACTTTCTCCCTCCAGAGAAGTTCCATCAACAAAGACATACCAATCAAAAAAAAAAAAAAAAAAAGAGGGAAAAAGGTTAATTAGTGAACTGGTAAGGTGCACATGAACATCGAGCACCTAGAGAAATAAAAGGTGGGAAAGGAAATGGAGAAAGAGAGGAGAGGGGACAGAGAAAGGAAAGAAGGAACGGAATTGAGTTGATTGTCAGCCTATCTAACCAGTGCCCATGGATGGCGCCACATTTCCAGTTGATGGGGAGATTCCCACATATCTGGCCCAGGGTTCCCACACAGCCTCAAAAAGGTCAGAATTGTTTGAAATGGAGCTAATCATTTTTTCCTGGGTCATAACCCACAAAATCTTCCTTTTGGCTGCCAGATAGGAGACTCTTGGTTGTTTCCACGCCCCTGCTATAGTAGTTTTTGCTCCCAGAAGCATAAAGTCTATCAATCTTTGTCTGTGTTTAGAAGCCTGGGATATAGTAGTCCCTAACAGTGCAACCTGTGGGGATTTCTCCACTGTCACCCCCGTGACCTTTCTGATGAGACTAAAAATCCTATTCCAGAATCCTCTAATTCTTGGACACTCCCACCAAATATGAAGCATAGTGCCCTGAGCTTGACATTCTCTAAAACACAATGGGGAGGCAGTTGGGAACATTGACGCAAGCCTACTGGGAACCAGGTACCATCTCATCAGCACCTTGAGATTGGCTTCTATCAAGGATATATTGTTTAAACCTTAAGGCCGCGTACACACGAGGGGATATGTCCGCTGAAAACGGTCCGATGGACCGTTTCAGCAGACATCTCCGCTCGTGTGTATGGGCTAGCGGACAGATTTCTCCACCCGACAGATTTCAAAGCATGCTTTGAAATCTATCCGGTGGGGATCTGTCCGCCCGACATGTCTGCTGGTTAGTACACTTACCAGCAGACATGTCGGCCCCCACCGCCGCCGCGCCGCTGCCGAATGGATTCGGCGCAAGCGCGGAAGTGTTTTACTTCCTGGTGCGGTGACGTTGCGGTGACGCGGCGGCGTCAACGTCACCGCCGCGTCACCGCCACGTCACCGCGCCTTCCGGCGGCGGGGAATTTGATCCGATGGTGTGTACACGCCATCGGATCAAACTCCCGATCGGACATATCCGATGGAAATGGTCCGCGGACCGTTTTCATCGGATATGTCCGATCGTGTGTACGCCGCCTTAAAGGTTCTCGTACCTATCCTATGCCACTCCTCCAGGTCCCAAGTCATTCGCAGATCCCTCTCCCATGCCTCCATGTAAGCGAACTTAGAGAATACTTCGGATAAGGCAGTATATATTATGGAGATTCCTCCTCTGTGTTCTTCCATCCGGTAACACCAGCGCTCGTAATTGGTGAAAGCCAGCGGACCAATATTGTTATCCCAAAACAAAGAAACAAATTTGAAAATCAGAGAGTATCGGGACTTCTCTTGGTCAGGCATACCCAATTTCTTCACACAATGCGTCAGAGAGAGGGGTCCCGTGGTTAGAAGGAAATCTCCTATTCTATAAATCCCCTTGTCCGTCCACCATTGGAATGCTTTAATGTCCATTCCTGCTGCAAATTGAGGGTTGTGGAAAATACTGGTTAGGGGCTTAGTTTCCGAGATCAAAGAAGGAAGATGTCTCATATCATCCCAGATTTTCAGTGATTGGGACAGTGTTGGGGACATTATTGCTGGCCTAGATTTTTGGGGCATCCAAAGCAGGTTTTCCAGTTTTAGACCGGGGACTGCCAACCCCTCTATGTCTAGCCACTCAGGTTTCTCACACTTAGAGTAGATGGAGGACAGTTGGGCTAATCTGGCTGCTTGATGGTATTTAAACAGGTTAGGCAGACCAAGACCCACCCGTGTCTTGAGTCCAAATAAGACATTTTGGGCCAATCTATAGCCTTTACCTTCCCAGATGAATTTGACAATTTTACTCTGGAATGATTTCAGTTGATCTTTTTTGATGGGAATGGGGAGGGATCTAAATAAGTAGAGCAATCTAGGTAAAAGGGTCATTTTAATCGAATTGATCCTACCCACCCAGGAGATTTTATGTCGAGCCCACAACTGAAGATCACTTTCCAATTTACGGTACATGGGGGGGAAGTTGGTCTGATAAAGCTGTTCGATCCTGGAAGTCAGGTTAATACCTAAGTAGCGAATAGACATCTCCGGCCATTTAAAGTCAAAGTGAGGTTTCAGGGCCTCGATTATTGAGGGGCGTGTGGAAATATTTAGTGCCTGGGATTTATTAAAGTTGACCCTGAGTCCCGATATCTTTCCAAACGACCCGAGTAAGTTACAAATAATGGGGAGGGAGGTAACAGGAGAGGTGACAAAAAGGAGGAGATCATCTGCGAAAAGTGCACATTTGTGGATTTGAGGTCCACAGGTCACCCCCTTTATGTCAGGCTCAGATCGAATGGCTATAGCCAAAGTTTCGATCGCTATGGCAAAAATTAAAGGGGAGAGGGGACATCCCTGCCTCGTACCCCTTGAGATGTTAATGAAATCTGAGAAACAACCCTGCAACTTAACCCTCGCCCTGGGGGTTGAATAAAGGGATTTTAGAAGACCCCGGAAGCTTTCACCGAAGCCCCACCGCTGCAGGACCTCAAAAAGGTACTCCCAAGACAGGAAGTCGAATGCCTTCTGGAGATCTAACGACAGGAAGATTCCCTCCTGAGGGGGGTCCCCGGACCAGCCTGACTGGAGTAATGAGAGAATGTCCACTGCTCTCCTGACCTGGTCTGGACCCTGCCTCCCTGGGATGAAACCAACCTGGTCCTTATGAATGTAAAGGCGTATAAAAGAGTTCATTCTGTTGGCCAGGATTTTGGTTAGTATCTTTACGTCATTATTAATTAAAGAGATGGGCCTATAGTTCTCCACTAGTTCTGGATCCTTATCTGGTTTGGGTATGACCGTAATGTATGCCTCATTCAAATGTGGATGCAGGCCTTCTCCCCCTCGCTTTGAATTATAAAATTTTGTGAGATGAGGACCCAATGTTTCCACAAAAATTTTATAATAAGGAGAAGAGAAGCCGTCAGGTCCTGGTGCTGAACCCCCTTTAAGTTTTTTGATAACCTCTAGTGTTTCGTCCACTGAGATTGGGGCATCCATTAGGTCAATATGGCCCTTTTGTAAAGACGGGATCTCTAGTTGATCTAAAAAAGATTTGATGTCAGAGTGTCCGGTCGTTCCCGACTTTTGATAAAGGGACGAGTAAAAAGTTTCAAATTCGTGCAAAATGCGCATAGGATTAAGGGTGGTGGTCCCATCTCGTGACCTAATTTTTGGGAGTGAAAACGCGCGGAACCTCGGGGAGAGCTTAGTTGCCAACATCGTATTCATTTTGTCTTTCTGCAAATAAAATCTTGCGTTACTCCAATTTAGAGATTTTTCAGCCCTGACTGTGAGTGATAAGTTTAATGCTAGCCTAGCAGAGTCTAGCTGTGAGGTAAGTACCTTCTTCTGGTCCTTCTTATGGTCCTTGGTAATAGCTCAAATTCTCTTTCGAGTTTAGCTATCTTCGCATTTTTCTCCCTTTTTCGTTTAGATGCTAATTGAATTAGTTTCCCGCGGACAACAGTTTTGTGAGCGGCCCATAAAGTCTCAGCCGAGGTTCCATCAGCATTATTTAGCGTGAAATATTCTTCTATTGTTTTGTTAATTTCCGCGACTACACTAGGGTCATCAAGAAGGGTCTCATTCAATCTCCAATGCGATTTGAGGGGGCCTAAATTTTGCGTTTGTATCGAGCAGATCACTATTGAATGATCTGAGAGTGATGTGTCTTTTATGATGGCTTTATTCACCAATGAGACATGTCTAGTAGAAATGCGAATGTGATCAATCCTAGAATAGGAAAGATGTGGGTTTGAATAATGGGTATAATCCCTTTTTGTCGGATTAAGTTCCCGCCATATATCCACTAGATTTTGTTGGAAAATTAATTTCGCTATGTGCGAGCTGGCTTTGGTTGGGCGGGTAAGTCTGCTACCCATAGGCTTGGATTTGTCCAGGCTCTGATCAAAAGCTATATTTGAATCACCGGCGCAGACAATCGCTCCCTCAAGAAGGGGTTCCAAAGCAGTGAACATAGATTGAAAAAAGGTTTTCTGGCCTCTATTGGGGGCATAGTATGAGACAAATGACATTAATTGTTCATTCATCATTCCTTTAACCAGCAGAAACCTGCCTTCTGGGTCTCTGTGTATTAAAATAGGGCTAAACTTGCAAGATTTTGCAAAAAGAATCGCTACCCCTCTAGTCTTGTCCTCCGCATTTGCCAAGGAAAATTGAGGATATTGAGCGTGCATAAAAGTGGGGGTGAAACTAGTAGGAAAATGAGTTTCCTGTAGAAGAATCACTGAAATCTTCTGGGAATGATAAGATTGAAAGATCTTCCTCCTCTTAATAGGCGAGTTCAAGCCCTGAACATTATGTGAGGCTATTTTCATAATACTAGGAAGAAGTGAGATTCAGAATGCAGCTATAATGGTGGAGTAACGAGGCGATCAACATTTCACTTACCCTGATCCACACGAGGCATGAGAGAGGGAGGTACAGACTGCAGACCCTGGGTAAGTCCGGAGAGTGACAAGTAAGGTATTGCTGGAGCTGGCTGACAATCGAAGAAAAGAGGTTAAGTATAAGAAGAACTGAAGGGTAAGACACACAAAAATGAAAACATCTTAAGAAACATCTTAAGAGATGAGACAGTATGAACCAACAAGGGTAGGAGAAAAAAATAATTCCCCTATTCTTGTCATTCAGACCACTAACGTAGCCCTTAAAATGGGCTACAGGGCCACCTCCAAACAGTGAATAATCCACCGTCCAAAAAGGAGGCACGTGACGGAAAAAAAGGCCGTCAATCAGAAAAAATAGATGCGTGGATGAAATACAAAGACATCTGTGTCTCCAACCACACTCAGGAGATAGAGGTCAGGAATACCCTAAGGGCATTTACTCGTGACAGGAATTAAGTTGCACAATTTCAGTCCCCATATCAGGTTTTTGCAGGATCCTTGGTGCGTCTGCTTTTGGCCATCTTCCATGTGGGGGAGATAGGGCTGGTCGGAGTGGGTCGCTTGGAAGACCCTGCTTGTGAGTTTGAAGTGTCCATTGATGACTCCAATGAGATGAACCGTAGGGTACGAAGGATCTTTTCTCCCTCAGTCAGGGAGGTGAAGGTGTGCGTCTTGCCTTTGTATGTAAATTTCAGAGCAAAAGGGAATGCCCACCAATACTTGATTTCTTTCTGCGTCAGAACCACCAGCAGTGGTTTCAGTGTTCTGCGTCGTTGTATAGTCATGGGGGAGATGTCTGCGAATATTTGTATATCCTGGCCCTGGAAAGTGATGTGGGACTGCTGACGAGAGATTTTCATAACCTCCTCCCTCACAGAGTAATAATGCGGTTTCACAATTATGTCTCTGGGTAAACCATCCTTTCTCAGAGGGCCCAAAGATCTGTGAGCTCTATCCAGCTCTAGCTTATGTGGAGCAATAGATGGGAGTAAGCTCTTGATGAGGTCCTGAATGGCTCTTGGAACATCTGATATAGACTCAGAAAGGCCCCTAACCCTAAAATTGTCCCTTCTGGAACGATTCTCAAGGTCGTCTATTCTGCTAAGGGCCACATCCAATTGCTCTTGAAGAGATTATATTTGGTCCGTATTCCTCCCCTGCGTTCTGAGGGACCATAAGATCAGTGTTTCCTGAGGGGAAAATGGCTGTATGGTAAGCAGGTGAGGAGGTCTGAGGTGAAACAGCATATTGGGGCAATGTAGCAACAAGTTGGGTTTCTGAAGCAAATACTGTTCCTGACACAGTGCCTGAGGTTTCCTGGGCGAGGTGTTGTGAGGGAGAGTGCAGTGTGGTGGTAGATAGAACTTGCCTCACCATAATGTCTCCTTCAGTATAAGACGCCAGCGGCTGAGGCGCGGCCGCCATCTTGGATTCGGCCTGGGCTTCCATCGCTGTGAATGTCTGTTCCAGGCCCCTTCTAACCACACTGCTGTACATCAGGGTGATCACCGGGTCTTCCCCTGTTGAATTCTCCCAAAACGGGATACTGCACCGCCGTGAATCCGGTGCTATGGATGATGGATGGCTGTGGTGGAGTGGAGCTCCCGGCTTAAGCGGCCATCTTGGACGCCTCCGCGCATGCGCCTGGTCCTTGGCTTTGTTATGCACATTAATACAAATTTGTAACTGGGGTGCCCAAACGTTCGTAGATATTGATACCATGTCATGTATGATGTTATTAGAATGTATTCCTTGCTTGCTTCCAAATAAAAGATTAAATATGAAAAAAAAAAAACTATTTGATATAATACCATACAACTGCCATCTAAGATAACTAAGTTAAAGTGACCTTGTCTTTGTACTCTTGATTATAATAAGTACCATGTTGGTATAAATTGCAATACCTGTAAATCTTTTTTAAGGGAGCTCTTCTATGATGTTTGTTTTATTTTAATCACAGTGGTACTAGACAGCCAATTAATTGGCTTGTAGAAAGCCTAACTCCAAAACATGCAGCATCCAATCCCTCCTGTAATTTACAATTTACATAAGGCACATAAAATCATCAATAGATTTAGTTCAAGCTTTACCCTTTTTTTTCTCAGATTTTTTTTTATTACAATTGACTTGAAAATACACAAGCATTTTACACACTATATCGCACTATTTTAAGATGACCAATTTTAATTATTAGAAATATAAACATTGAACCTCTTAGGGTTGTATATTTTACACAAGTATTTTACATTGATTATTGAGTAGTAAATTTAGTTGTTAATTTTTTTTCCACCTCACAGAACTCTATCAGGAGACTTAATCAATTTTGCATTCATTCGCTGTCTCCATTCTAGTTCACATCATAGTAGGAAATTGCTTCAAAACTTTGTTTGTTACATGCATGTGTGTAAATATAAATATAAAGGGCCAGATTCACGTACATTGGCGCATATTTTCACCGGAGTAGCGCACCTCCTTTACGTTAGACCGTGCAATGTAGAGGCGCAAGTACCGTATCCTCGTAGTATTTGCGCACAAATTTGCGCCGGTGCAACGTAATTTCCGAGGCATAAGGCGGAGTAATTCAAATTGGGAAGGACATGGGCGTGTTCCATTGAAATGAGCCATGACCCCATGCAAATGAAGGGTCGGCCGGATTGCGCATGCGCACATAAGGCAGACCATGGTCAGCACCTCTCTGTGCATGCTCACAACTCGGCACGGCGCAATCAGTGAGATTGGAACTAGGCCCGATCAACTTAGTGAGCTACGCAGAGAGCTTAAATAGACAGAGACAAACGCCCTTCCCTTGCAAAAGTACATCCCTTTGTATCCCTTCCTATACAGCAAGGTGCTTTTGTTCTGTTGTGTGTTCGCGTTTGTCGGTTTGTGACTTGAGTTTGATATATTTCTTGACTGTTTAGCATAGTGTTTTTGATAGTGGTTTTCAAAGTGTTGTTTGGTGACAGTTTTCGATACTTTTTTGCTGTCTGATTTTTGGTGTCTGATTTTTGGTGTCGGATTTTTGGTGTCTGATTCTTGGTGACTGATTTTTGGTGATTGTTTTGGTTCCAGTTTGTGAGATCATGAGTGAAAGGAAGCAAGAGCTAAATTTTTCTTTAAGGGAGAAGGCAATTCTTGCCCGGGTCATTACACAATATGGCCGTTTCCTGCACGGCCTGGAAAGTGCCAACACCACCCCGGCCAGGAAGGCACAGATATTGCAGGAAATTACCGACCAGGTAAACATGTTGGGGGGGGGGGAGACCCGGACACGCCAGGGGATCGCCAAGAAGATCAATGATCTCTGGCGTGTGGTCCGTGGGAAGCTGGGCAAGATTGCAGCCCATGCCAGGGGCACTGGAGTGGGCCCACCATGCCCTGTTAGGCTGACTGAGGAGGAGTGTGCGGTGGCCCAGACCTTCAACAGGCAGCTAGTGGAGGGGCTGCCTGGCTTTGACTCCAGTCAGGTGGCCGTGAGGCCAGGTAAGTTTTTTTTTTTTTTTTATATCTGGTGTGTAGCATGTGTGTGGGGGGGAAGGGAATATGTGGCAAGTGTGTGGATCCTCCAACCTGTGAATGTTTTGTGTCATCCACAAATGTGCAGGAGGGTGCTGGGCCATCTGGCCTGACCGCACCATCCCCGGGACAACAGCCTGATGAAGACCCCCAGACAAGGCCAGAGTCCTCTGAGGAGGTTGAGGAGGAGGAGTTTGAGTTGGAGGAGGAGGACATGTCAGGGAATGACTTGTTATTTTTGGAGGAGGCTTCCCCTATGGCTGGCAGCAGCCAGGCCTTCATCCGGTGTAGCCCCTCCCACTCCTCCCCCAACAGGGCTCCCCTCCCAAGGGGCTCTCCTTCTCCCCAGCCACAAGCCTCATCTGGGGGCAGGAAGGTTACCCAGAAGACCAGGGGGGTGGCCGAGGTTCTGCCTGCCAACCTGAGAAGGGACCAGGCCCTTCAGACCTGCCATCTGGGACAGGTCAGCCAGACCTTGTTGCGGATGGAGGAGAGCCTGTCCTCCATAAAGAATACGCTTGGGGACATGGCCTGCAACTCCCTGGCTCTGATCAATTGATTATTGAGTAGTAAATTTAGTTGTTAATTTTTTTTCCACCTCACAGAACTCTATCAGGAGACTTAATCAATTTTGCATTCATTCGCTGTCTCCATTCTAGTTCACATCATAGTAGGAAATTGCTTCAAAACTTTGTTTGTTACATGCATGTGTGTAAATATAAATATAAAGGGCCAGATTCACGTACATTGGCGCATATTTTCACCGGAGTAGCGCACCTCCTTTACGTTAGACCGTGCAATGTAGAGGCGCAAGTACCGTATCCTCGTAGTATTTGCGCACAAATTTGCGCCGGTGCAACGTAATTTCCGAGGCATTAAGCGGAGTAATTCAAATTGGGAAGGACATGGGCGTGTTCCATTGAAATGAGCCATGACCCCATGCAAATGAAGGGTCGGCCGGATTGCGCATGCGCACATAAGGCAGACCATGGTCAGCACCTCTCTGTGCATGCTCACAACTCGGCACGGCGCAATCAGTGAGATTGGAACTAGGCCCGGTCAACTTAGTGAGCTACGCAGAGAGCTTAAATAGACAGAGACAAACGCCCTTCCCTTGCAAAAGTACATCCCTTTGTATCCCTTCCTATACAGCAAGGTGCTTTTGTTCTGTTGTGTGTTCGCGTTTGTCGGTTTGTGACTTGAGTTTGATATATTTCTTGACTGTTTAGCATAGTGTTTTTGATAGTGTTTTTTGATAGTGGTTTTCAAAGTGTTGTTTGGTGACAGTTTTCGATACTTTTTTGCTGTCTGATTTTTGGTGTCTGATTTTTGGTGTCGGATTTTTGGTGTCTGATTCTTGGTGACTGATTTTTGGTGATTGTTTTGGTTCCAGTTTGTGAGATCATGAGTGAAAGGAAGCTAGAGCTAAATTTTTCTTTAAGGGAGAAGGCAATTCTTGCCCGGGTCATTACACAATATGGCCGTTTCCTGCACGGCCTGGAGAGTGCCAACACCACCCCGGCCAGGAAGGCACAGATATTGCAGGAAATTACCGACCAGGTAAACATGTTGGGGGGGGGAGACCCGGACACGCCAGGGGATCGCCAAGAAGATCAATGATCTCTGGCGTGTGGTCCGTGGGAAGCTGGGCAAGATTGCAGCCCATGCCAGGGGCACTGGAGTGGGCCCACCATGCCCTGTTAGGCTGACTGAGGAGGAGTGTGCGGTGGCCCAGACCTTCAACAGGCAGCTAGTGGAGGGGCTGCCTGGCTTTGACTCCAGTCAGGTGGCCGTGAGGCCAGGTAAGTTTTTTTTTTTATATCTGGTGTGTAGCATGTGTGTGGGGGGGGGAGGGAATGTGTGGCAAGTGTGTGGATCCTTTAACCTGTGAATGTTTTGTGTCATCCACAAATGTGCAGGAGGGTGCTGGGCCATCTGGCCTGACCGCACCATCCCCGGGACAACAGCCTGATGAAGACCCCCAGACAACAGGGCTCCCCTCCCAAGGGGCTCTCCTTCTCCCCGGCCACAAGCCTCATCTGGGGGCAGGAAGGTTACCCAGAAGACCAGGGGGGTGGCCGAGGTTCTGCCTGCCAACCTGAGAAGGGACCAGGCCCTTCAGACCTGCCATCTGGGACAGGTCAGCCAGACTTTGTTGCGGATGGAGGAGAGCCTGTCCTCCATAAAGAATACGCTTGGGGACATGGCCTGCAACTCCCTGGCTCTGATCAATTGCCAAAATAAACAGCAGGCTACCACAGCAGGCATTGGTCAGGATGTGTGGGCCCTCAGTCAGGATGTGCGGGCCCTCACCCAGGCTATCCAGGCCAATACGGCAACAATCAATGATGGCCTCACTCGAATAGCCGTGGCCTTGGAGGGCAGTCCGCCAGGTGGGCAGAGACCAGGGGATGCTCCTCCTTCCCTGGATTACCCCCCCCCATGAGTCGGCCCTGAGAAGCCGGGGCCATTGGCCATGGGCGCCCCTGGCGTGGGTCACGCCAGCGGCGGTAGTTTTTTTTTTCTTTTATTTTTTCCACTTGTTCTTTGAAAAGAGCCACTGGCACTGGTGCCACTGGCACTGGTGATGTCCTCCTGCAGGGTTGTGGTTAATTCCATGATGGCATGAGCGGTGAATCTGAAGATGCGAGACACCTCAGGATCACTCATGCCAAAGAGCTCTATGCGTTTGCGATATATCCTCTCCCGTGCCCTCCTCCGTGCCCTCCTCCGTGCCCTCCTCCTTCTGCGCTCCTCTAAAGTCAGTAGTATAGCTATGAGCAAGGATGCCCCTGGCATGTTGGCATACAGATTGTTGTCCTGCAAGTGTGGCTGCTCAGCTCGTCCCTAATGGTGTTGCTTTAGCTGACATGTAGACGGATTGTCTAATTTTAAGCAAGCTTTTATATGGCCTAATATTAGACAGGACGTGCAGCTGATGCTCACAGCACGTAGCCTGTGCTGCACAAACTTACTTTTGTGGATCGAAATTACGCCGATCGAAAAAGTCTAGATTTATGGTGTATATCGTTTTAGGGATACGGCACATAGATACGCAGGTGCATATTTTCAATTACGCTGGCGCATCTCCTGATACTCCGGCGAAATGGCTTTGTGAATCTGGCCCAAAGATCCTATTCCGACACTTGAATAGGGATAAAAAAATAGAAAGAGTGCTTAAATTACAAGGTTATAAAAAGTTTCCCCCACCCTAATCCACACCCTAATCCACACCCCAAACCACTTCCCCCGCCCACCCACCCACCTCTCTCCAAACTTCCATCTCATGTCGTATCTCCATTTGCTCATTGCCCTTCTTATCCTATTCTATACCATCCTGTCTATGTATCTCTGTGACAGCTTATATTCAACCCAATCCTGCCATTTCAGTTTAAATCCCCTTTCTCCTTCCTCCCCCATAAACCTAAGCTTAAGTTTAAACTTTACCCTTGAGATGGGGCATAACTACAAAAATTAGACCCAATAACAAACTTATGTAGCATCAATTCTAGTAAATTCTCAACATCACCTGCCATTTTTAGCCCTAATAACAACCTTTTTCATCACTGTACAGTGGCCTTTAATGCACACATTTTTTTTATACCTCTTACGTATTGGTCAAACAATAAACTCGTTTATTACTATTTCTATTTTGATTTACTGATGTTGACACCTTTAAAATCCCGGGGTTGTTACCCTTCCCATTTCTTCTTTGTTTACAGTGTATTTATGGGATGTGGTGTCCTGATTTGACCTTCTGTGCCTCAGAATTTTGTATCTATTGGTAGCCTTTGTTGGCTTGCACACTTCTACTATTTTTACACTTTTTACAAAGATGGCAGAGGAAGTTTTTTATTAACATTATATCAACCAAAAAAGTGCTTTCCACTGTTTTGGAGCTTATAACTCATCAAAAGTCTTTAAATATTGTTCTGCAACTTCTGTATTTTTTTAAATGTGTCGCTACAAAAAATGAATAAAAAATTGACAAAAACAAAACAACAAAAAAAATAAGGTAAGAAGACATTGAAAACAAGTTAGGGTTAGATAAGGGCCAAACAGGAACAGCATAAATTACAAACTAAAATAGACTGCATTTACTGTGTAACAACTTTTATTACAATCTATTTCTGAATAAACCCTACAAACACTGTGGAATCATTAATACAGGAGCACTGAAAGCTACTAATGAGACATAATGCAACCCAACCAGTGTACTATGCTGCGCTGGGCTGCCAGTTAAAAGGCCAGGTCCTGTTCTATGGCACCGGAGTGATTGTCAGTTCCTGTCACCAAATAACCAGCAGAGCTTGGCTGTAAGTTTACCAATTGGATCCTATTCCGTGTCTTCATATTCCCTTAGAATTTGACAGCCAAATCTGTTCTCTAGCAGGAGCCATTGTCAGAGCTCCTGATATATAGAGTAGGACTGCACTACCCCCAGAGCTCTGACAGCCCATCCAGGCCATAAAGCAGCTGCACTGGCTTCTATGGAGATAGATAGTTTGGCAAAGACTCAACACTACCATTAGCATGATATGTCACATTTTGTTGCAAACCTTATTTAAAAAATTGTCTTGTTTAAAATACTGTAGAGACTTATGTCAAAACAATCATCCAGAATAAGTCACTTTTTTCAAATACGTTTCTTGGTTATTGCAAGCATCAATGTTGTTCCATTGTACACAAATATTTCAAATAAGACTAGATTTTAGGCTGTTAAACATATACTCCTGGGAAAATGAAGTGGGAAACCAAATGCATTTGTTTTGATACAATTAGAGATTTCTTGGATCACCATTTAAATTGAAGGCCAGTTTGTATGTGTAAATCTCTGTAATAGTGATGGGCAGCTTGCCTGCTTCATATTATGTTTATTTGCTTCTCCAAGAAAAATACATTTATCCACCTTGCATATTTGGTTCGCATTCATACATTTCTTGGCATTTCATTGATGTTTTCATGATCTGAAAAATAATGATTTATGAGTGTTATGCTATTAATGATTTTCTCAGTCATTTTTATCCAAATATATTTAATACTAATGTGTTTGAAGAATGAATTTTTGATCTATCTATGTTTCTGTTTATGCTGACAGGCAAGTTAGATTTATAAGCTCAGGGTATACATATCGTTTTTTGGTTTATGACTGAAGAGAACTGGATCCCGAGAATTGCCCAAACTACATAGAGAGCGCTGGTAAGATTGTGTGCGACTTGGTATCAACCTTATTTGGAATAGGGTTCCACTTGTATGTGGACAATTATTACACAAGCGTGCCACTTTTTAGTCACCTTTTTGATTGTGGAACTGGTGCATGTGGTGTGGTGGTGCATCTAATCGCCGGGGCTTCCCCCAACAGCTTGTTGAATCCCGACTTAGATGGGGGAGAGAGCCTGCTTGAAATTTATTAATTTGTTAGCAGTGAAGTGGAGGGATTCACTGATGTTTTCGTTCTGTCCTCCCTTCACGCAGATACGACAGTCCAAATTCCTACAACGACTGGTGTTGTGAAGAAACCCCTCTGTGTCCACGAGTACAACCTTAACATTGGAGGAGTAGACCTCAACGACCAGTTGTTGGCACCGCTCCTAATTGCCCGTAAGCCCAAACGCTGCTATAAAAAAGTGTCTGTATATTTATTCCAATAGGCTCTGCTGAATGCTTATGTGCTATGCAAAGCTTCAGGATGAACTGGATCCTTCCTTAAATTCTAGGAAGAGGGTCATCACAGCCCTTCTGTTTCCAGACGGTGCTGTTGCCCACCTTCCCAATGCAAATGCAGTGAGTCGGTTGCATGAGAGGCATTTTCCGTATGTCCTCCCTGGTACCCCTACCCAAATAAATCCCCAAAGAAGATGTCATGTCTGCAGAAAACACAGATTTAGGCGTGACACACGCTTTTATTGTCCCTCCTGTCCTGACCAACCTGGTCTTTGCATCAGTGACTGTTTCAAACGCTACCACACACTAGTGGAGGATTAGTGTAAGGTATAGCACTACACAGTCCTAAGGTACACTTACACAGGGTCTCGAAAGATGAGATGGACATCACATTTTTAGAGACCCTAATCTGGAATGTTCACAGATTTTATAATAGTGCAAAAAAAATATTTAAAATAAAAAACACAAAAACACACAAAAAAAGCCAAACATAGTTGTGGTTTTATTTTTCTTCTCTCTCTATTGTTCTCTCTCTTATGTCTGCTCTATTGTTCTATATCTATTCTCTCTCTATTGTTACTGTATTTTAGAAATGTAATGTTTTATTTTTACTATGTTTTATTGTATTTGCTTTGCAGGTATGGTATGTTACATAGTTAGTCAGGTTGAAAAAAGACACAAGTCCATCAAGTTCAACCATAAAAAATAAAATAATAATAATATCGTACAATCACATATACCCAATTCTATACCCACATTTGATCCAGTGTGTATTACTGGTATACTGTTATACTGTAATGTTACTTTGTTTTATTGTTAACGATCATTTGCTTAGCAGGTACGCCATTCAGCTGCAGCATGGGTTTATTTATTCTGACAGCAACAGTGTTTGCTACCACGATATGTAAAGCCGTGACTCCAGCGCTGTAGTAGGTGATTTCACTACTACCCCTAAATGACCCCTTTTTAGAAAGTAAACACCCCAAGCTATTTGCTGATAGGCATGTTGAGTCCATGGAATATTTTATATTTTTATACGTTTCGGGAAAATTACAAACTTTTTATTTGCACAAAGTTGTCACTAAATGATAGATTGCTCACATATGCCGTGGGCATATTTGGAATTTCACCCCAAAATACATTCTGATGCTTCTCCTGAGTATGGAGATACATGTGTGAGACTTTTTGGGAGCCTAACCATGTACAGGACCCTGAAAACCAATCACTGCCTTCAGGCTTTCTAAAGGCATAAAATTGAGATTTCACTCCTCACTACCTATCACAGTTTTGGAGGCCATGAAATGTCAAGATAGCACAACCCCCCCCCCCCCAAATTACCGCATTTCGGAAAGTAGGCAATTCATGCTATGTGCTTTTTTGCAAAAAAGTTGTCACTAAATGATATATTGTTTAAAAAACATGGCATGAGGATTACATCAGATATTTAAAATGAAGGCAGATCCTTTAATTCAGAAATCAGATTGAGAAAATACATGGTGACAAAAAACAAAATTTCTTTCATAATAAAGAAAGGTATAAATATGCAAAAAATATTTTCAGATGACCTGGTCTACCAATAGTTTTTTTTTTTTTTTTAACAAGACTGGACTTGCAACTGTGCAACTCTATACATTATAAGAACTAAGAAATAACCCTTTTCTTTGTTCGGTAGATTTTGTTTTCAAAATATTTTTAGTAGTTTTTATTGAGTATATAATACAACGTAATTTTAATAATTGAAGTATTAACTAAAGTGATAGTTTGGTATTATTGGCTAGAACAGGGATATGCAATTAGCGGACCTCCAGCTGTTGCAAAACTACAAGTCCCATCATGCTTCTGCCTCTGGGTATCATGCTTGTGGATGTCAGAATCTTGCTTTGCCTCATGGGAGTTGTAGTTCTGCAACAGCTGGAGGTCCGCTAATTGCATATCCCTGGGCTAGAAGAACCATCTCACAAGTAACTTATTTTTACAGTTTTGAGACCAATGAATGGGGGGGGGGTGGAGCTCAGCGATGCAACCAACGTTGACTAGATGGAAGAGATTGTGCTGAGAGCTTATGAATTTGTGTTGGAAATGTGTCTAAAGGTACTTTGCTAAATTTTCTTTACTGTGAGTGATACTGTTTATAAAAATCGAAAGGGAAATGACCAATGGGCAAGTCATGGACTTTTCAGGCACTGTATTCTGGTACAGAGATAGTCAAAGGAGAGAGAATTTCTCTAAAAAACGTTTATTACAAAATATAAATTATACATCTAAAATTTCAGTTCCATAGGGACTGTATATAGACAAACTTATCAACATTGTAATAGACTCTCGAAAACAACAGGAAGTTAGTAGAAATATTCATGGAAATTAAAATACAGATCCATTTGAGAAGGTGAAACCTCCAACCATTGTAACTTCTATTTCATTGACATCCAGTCTTTGGTCCCTCAAAACCGTCCAGGATGCATCGAACATGTAAAATGGTTGGAGGTTTCACCTTCTCAAATGGATCTGTATTTAAATTTCCATGATTATTTCTACTAACTTCCTGTTGTTTTTGAGGGTCTGTTACAATGTTGATAATTTTGTCTATATACATTATGGAACTGACATTTTAGATGTATACTTTATATTTTGTAATAAACTTTTTTTAGAGAAATTCTCTCTCCTTTGACTATATCTGTACCAGAATACAGTGCCTGAAAAGTCCATGACTTTCCCATTGGTCATTTCCCTTTCGAATTTATCCAGGACGTGGCACATTGTTTACCTATATGTATCCACATGCCCACTACATGTGAGGATACATTTTCTCCTTTTTTTTCTCTTTATAAAAATGTTTAATTTGAAGGTACATCAAGATCATCACTGATGGGGCTGTACTGATAATCAATGCACTGATTATCAGTGCAGATCCCCCTGTCAGGAAAGCCGCTTATCAGCTCTATTCTACTCACACGCTGTTAGCATGAGTACAGGAATGCCGATAACTGGCACTTCCTATTAACACTGTGATCAGCTGTGATTGGACACAGCTAATAGCATGGTAAATAACTTGCATCATAGGCTCTTTACCATGATCAGAGATACGGTATGTCTGAGTGGCAAACCTCAGCACTGATGGTTGTGCTGTGCGACCCGGGGAGTGCTCATGAGTGGCTTGTTCTGAAGGACATCACATGACGGATGGTATTGTGCTATATTCTGGGCAGGAAGTGGTTAAGCCATTACCATTGTTTGATGTAACCTAGCCATACCCAAATTTCCTCTCCTGAGTGTACCTAAGGGTGCCCCAGATCTTTCACAATTCTAGCAATGTCCCTGCCTGTAGTCAATAGCATGTACTTCTAGTGCAGGTGAAGGGAGTAGAAGGAAGAGCTTGCAGCACGAGGAGAGGAAAGGAGGTTCGTAGGAGCGTGTGCTCAGGTAAGTAAAACTTCTGAACGCCAATGCTGCAGGGTTACTATTGTGCAATTCTGAGTGTTATTATTGTGTAATGCTGGGGGTTATTATTGTGCTAGGTTGTTGCCCGCCCTGTCACTTGCTGAGGGTTATCATTGCTAGTTCTAACATTTGCTGGGAGTTGCCATTTCTGACCCAGACACATGCTGGAGGATTATTGTTTGGGTTGTCATTGATGTCCAAGATACTTGTGGGAGTCTATTGCTTACCCTGACTCATGCTGCAGGTTATCATTTCTGGCACTGACAACAACAATGGGGCTCCCACAATCTCTTCAGTGTTCCACCTAGGCCAGGCGTGTCCAAAGTCCGGCCCACGGGCCAATCGCGGCCTGCGGCGCAGTTTTGAACGGCCCGCCGGACTGGTTATCTAAACCAGCTATTCTCAACCAGTGTGCCACGGGATCAGGGGAGAGAAGGGCTGTCAGATGAGCCCACCCCCCTGCCGAACTCTACATGGCACTGTGAGAACGTCAGATTCAAAAGTGAAAGTAAACAGTGCAGGGGAATGTGCTGTGCTCTCTGCTCCCCCCTACAGTGCAGTACCCGGCTGAATAGGGAAACAAGGTACTGTGCTAATTTTTAAGTCTGTGAAACCTGATGTGAAACCTGATGTATTGGGGGGGGGGGCTCTCTGTGCACCCTGATGCATGGGGGGGGCTCTCTGTGCACCCTAATGTATGGGGGATCTCTGTGCACCCTTATGTATGGAGGGGCTCTCTGTGCACCCTGATGTACGGGGGGCTCTCTGGGGACCCTGATGTAAGGGGGGGCTCTCTGGGGACCCTGATGTAAGGGGGGCTCTCTGGGGACCCTGATGTAAGAGGGGGCTCTCTGGGGACCCTGATGTAAGGTGGGGGCTCTTCAGGGGACCCTGATATAAGGGAGGAGGCTCTCTGGGAATCCTGATGTATGGGGGAGGCTCTCTGGGGACCCTGATGTAAGAGAAGGCTCTTTGGGGACCATGATGTATGAGGGGAGGCTCTCTGGGGACCCTGATGTATGGGGGGAGGCTCTCTGGGGACCCTGATGTATGGGGGGAGGCTCTCTGGGGACCCTGATGTATGGGGGGAGGCTCTCTGGGGACCCTAATGTATGGGGGGAGGCTCTCTGGGGACCCTGATGTATAGAGGGAGGCTCTCTGGGGACCCTGATGTATGGAGGGAGACTCTGGGGACCCTGATGTATGGAGGGAGACTCTGGGGACCCTGATGTATGGGGGAGGCTCTCTGGGGACCCTGATGTATGGGGGGAGGCTCTCTGGGGACCCTGATGTAAGGGGATGGCTGTCTGGGGACCCTGATGTAAGGGGATGGCTCTCTGGGGACCCTGATGTATGGGGAGAGGCTCTCTGGGGACCCTGATGTAAGGGGTGAAGCTCTCTGGGGACCCTGATGTAAGGGGGGCTCTCTGGGGACCCTGATGTGAGTGAGTGAGTGAGTGAATTGTATAGCGCAACAAATGCGAACTTAATCGCCTCAAGGCGCTTCCTTCCAGTGACGTCCTGGTCCTTCAGAAGAGACGGGTCTTTAGTTTTTTCCTAAAAACCAGATGGTTTTCTTCCAGGCGGATGGTCGTGGGTCCCCAAGTAAGTGGAGGAGGCTCTTTGGGGACCCTGATGTATGGGGGAGGCTCTCTGGGGACCCTGATGTAAGGGGGAGGCTCTTTGGGGACCCCGATGTAAGGGGGGCTCTTTGGGGACCCTGATGTAAGGGGGGAGGCTCTCTGGGCACCCTGATGTAAGCAGAGGAGGTTCTTTGGGGACCCTGATGTATGGGGGGAGACTCTGGGGACCCTGATGTATGGTGGAGGCTCTCTGGAGACCCTGATATAAGGGAGGGATCTCTGGGAGCATTCGTCTGTGTGTCGGGAACTAGTGCGATAAAGGCAAGAGAATTATTTTTGGGCAGTGTATTAGTGCTTGAACAAACACACTTAGACCGAATTTTAATGGTTCAAAGAATGTCAGGCAAAATGGTCGGCTCTCAACCATGTTCACTTCATCAAATCTGGCCCTCTTTGAAAAAAGTTTGAACACCCCTGACCAAACAAAGCAAACCAAAAAGGGAGAGGTTGAATGCTACAAGCCATACACCATAAAGCAGCACCTACTGTATTGAACTCGTCCATTTATAGAAATAGTTTTGAACTTGTTGACCAGCAATGTGAGGAACACTGTTAAATAATTCTGACCACTGCTCTCTGTACGCTTTAATGTGCCTAAATGGTCTGTGTTCTTATTACACTGTGAACGATTTCTTTATGACATTTCATTTTTAAATTCATTTTTAGACTTAGCATTTAGGTTTGAAGTTTTAGCTTCCCCACTTATACTCCCAGCATAAGCACAATACCCCCAAAAATATGGTATGGTGCTTCCCCAGGCCCTGGAGATGCCTAGAAATTTTTGGCTAAGACATGAAACATGGTAGCCGATAAGATGTACAGTCTACTGCCATGTCCAAGAAACAGACTTGCTTTTTTTATCAGTGACCTAAACAATTAAACCTATTTTTTAAATAAAGCTACAAAATATAGAATGTTATTTTTCATCAAAAAAGGATTTCTTTAATGTTATAATCTTAATGAATATTAGGTCATATTTGAGTAGCAACCCAGGCAGAGGTCCAAAAAAACCTTGGGTTTTGCAGACTTCTCACAACTATATTTATAGATGCAAGTCAGTGACTTCATTTGTGAGGCAGACTGTGAAATACATCACTGTTCAGTGACTTACTCACATTCAATTGTCACAACAATATTACACTTGTGTTCCATTCTCAAGATTTTAACCCTTCTTTAGCTCTCTTTATGACGAAAGCAAGTCTTTCTTTTATTCTAAGTTCAATTGAATAAAAAATTACCACCATGTAACATTTCATTATGCTCCCTGTTTTACAGTCTACAATATGTAGCTATTTCTTCAAGCTGAGGCTTAACAAATATTGTCTAAAAAACAGTGCCATAAACTCAGTGCTGGCTTAAGACATTGTGCTGCCTGGTACCAAGAATGAAATGCTGCCCCCCCAAAAAAATAAAATAAAAAATCACGCCCACCAAAAGGATATCATTTTATATCATGATAACTTAAAGCAGAGGTTCACACAAAAAGTTTACCTCCACTATGAATTTTAAAGTCTCCTCAGTAAGAGACCCAGGTTGATGTGGTCCGCTCTTAGGTTGGTGGTGTTTTGGTTTGGTAGGTATGATTAGTAGGCATGTGCATTATTTTCGTTAGAATGCATTTTCATCCGAAAATCTGGTATTTTCGTTATCATTTTAACGAACGAAAACGAAAGCGCAAGAAACGAAAACCGAAAGATCCGACATAAAAAATGCTTTATTTTCGTTTTCGTTCAGATCCAAAGATTTTCGATGCTTTGTCGAATTGAACGACAAAAATTCGATAAAGCATCGAAAATCGTCGTTCTGAATACAGTGGATAGGTAGAAATTGAACGACGAAAATTTGTCGATTTTCGATGCTTTGTCGAATTTTCGTCGTTCGATTCCTACCTATTCACTGTATTCAGTGAATATAGGTAGGAATTGAACGACGAAAATTCGACAAAGCATCAAAAAATGGTTGAATTTTCATTGTTCATTTTCTACCTATTCACTGTATTCAGAATCGAATTTTTGTCGTTCAATTCGGCAAAGCTTAAAAAATCTTCGTTTTTCGGGAGTAACTAAATAAATTTATTTTCCAAGTGAAAACGAAAAAACTAAACAAAATATTCCAGTCTGCACATGTCTTATGATTAGTTCCACTCTTGTATTTCTTTTGTTTTTTAAAGTGCTCTTTTTTGCTAGACCAGCTATAGGTAGGGGCATGGTCAGGTGATCACCTGCCCCCTATCTATTGATTAGCACTCCTGTGCTCCTACTGAGGAGACATTAAGATTCATAGTTAGGAACTGCAGTACACAGAGAGCCTTGACAGGCCTGCAGCTTACACAGGTATTTGCAAATGCGTGCAACTAAACCTCTGTTTTTAATGTTTACAGCTAGACAGGTTAATTTGGTTTGTTGCTTTTTTGGTTGGTAACTTTGAGCCTGGGTATTATGGAAACATTTTTTATATTCCATATATATTTAATTGCATTTTGCTAAAAACGCATCTCATTTAAAGTCCCAAAACTTCCCCCCTCTATCCATTTACAGGGATGGAGGCCTATGGTTGTAGTTTATCATATGCCTCATGTACAGTCCCAAATTTATCCCCCCTTTTTCTACATTGTCCAGGGATGGAGATGCGTTTCATGAGTGGAATAAAGTGCTTCCACAGATTTACCACTGACAGTTAATTATGCATTGTCATTTTTTGACTAGCTGACCCAGGTTGATGTGGTCCACTCTTGTTTTGGTTTGGTAGGCATGATTAGTTCCACTCTTGTATTTCTTTTGTTTTTTCCAGTGCTCTTTTTTGCTAGACTAGCTATAGGTAGGGGCATGGTCAGGTGATCAAATGCCCCCTATCTATTGATTAGCACTCCTGTGCTCCTACTGAGGAGACTTTACATTTTTATAGTTAGGAACTGCAGTACACAGAGAGCCTTGACGGGGCCTGCAGCTTACACAGGTATTTGCAAATGCGTGCAACTAAACCTCTGTTTTTAATGCTTACAGCTAAACAGGTTAATTTGGTTTGTTGCTTTTTTGGTTGGTAACTTTGAGCCTGGGTATTATGGAAACATTTTTTATATTCCATATATATATATTTAATTGCATTTTGCTAAAAACGCATCTCATTTAAAGTCCCAAAACCTCCCCCCTCTATCCAACTGATGAATAAATACCACCAAAAGAAAGCTCTATTTGTTGGAAACAAAGGACGCACATTTTGTTTGGGTACAGCATTGCACGACCGCGCAATTGTAAGTTAAATCGACGCAGTGCCGTATCGCAAAACAAAATTAGTAAAGTGCATCATTTCTATTATTACATTGTTATTAATATATAAAATAGTTCAACTTACCATAAATGCAGAATCAGTGGGAGCCCCGAGCGTGTCACTTGCCACATCACCTGCATTCAGATGCGGATTGTCACTTGCTACAACGTCACAGATTGCGGATTGCCACTTACCATACATTGCGGGTTGTCACTTGCTACACATTGCGGATTGTCACTTGACACAACGTTACACATTGCGTTTTGTCACTTGCCACAACGTCACCTGCCACACATTGCGGATTGTCACTTACCACATGTAGCGGATTGCCACTTGCCACAACGTCACCTGCCACGCGTAGCAGATTGTCACTTAACACACGTTGAAGATTGTCACTTGCCACTTCACCTGCCACATGTAGCGGATTGCCATTTGCTGTGTCCCAGAATGAAGGCAGGCAGCAGAGAGATGACAGAGAAGAGGGGGGTTTGCTGACAGAGAAGAGGGGGGGTCTTCTGACAGAGAAGAGGGGGGTCTGCTGACAGAGAAGAGGGGGGTCTGCTGACAGAGCAGAGGGGGTGGCTGACAGAGAGGAGGGGGAGGCTGACATAGAGGAGGAGGGGGGGCGGCTGACAAAAAAGGAGGGGGGGGCGGCTGACATAGAGGAGAGGAGGTTTCTGCACAGATGTCAATGGAAATCACAAGATGAAATTGCAAAAGGTAGTACAGAAACTACTTTTTGTGCGGTGCCACAAATGTGCGGTGGACAGTGACAAATTTCCGAGCAATTACTACCGATTTGACATGTCAAATCGCACACTTTGTACACTTGCACAAAGTCAGGAATCTTGTAGGATTAGAGCCAGGTGTATAATTAACCAATTATACCAAGCAGGTGCTAATGATCTTCAATTTGATATGTAGGTTGAAACAGCCATTTACTCAAACAGCTGCATAGAAGGTTTAAAACTGGGTGAGGAACAGCCAAGCTCTGCTTCTAAGGTAAGGTTGTGGAAGACAGTTTTATGCTCGCCTACAGGACTTCACCAGAGCCTCTCACTGCCTCTGGAACTCCCTGCCCGGGTACGTCCTATCAGCCCCTACCCTGTCCACCTTTAGGATTTCCCTTAAAACTAATTTATTCAGGGAAGCCTATCCCACACCCACCTAAGAACTGTCCCAGAGCCATACCCATCTAATCACCTTTGCAGCTATTTCCTTTTGTACTACCTCCCCCTCCCTTTAGTTTGTAAGCTCCACGAGCAGAGCCCTCCTGTCCCTTTTGTATTATAATTGTGCTGTCCCCCTCTACATTGTAAAGCTGTTGGCGCTATATAAATCATGTATAATAATAATAATAATACACATAATAATAATGTCACAGGTCATATACCATGGCAAGACTAAGCACAGTAACAAGACACAAAGTAGTTATACTGCATCAGCAAGGTCTCTTCCAGGCAAAGATTTCAAAGCAGACTGGGTTTGAAGATGTGCTGTTCAAACTCTTTTGCAGAAGAAGCAGAAAAATAAACGGACAACACTGAGGACCATGGTCGCAGTGATCAGCCAAGGAAACTTAAAGCGGAGTTCCGCCAGTAGCTGCTGACTTTTACATTAGGACACTTACCTGTCCTGGAGTCCAGCATTGTCGGGACTGCAGCCGATGTTTACATCAGCTGGTCGGATGCTGTCGCAGCCATTGCGAATAAGGAAACTTGGCAGTGTAGCCTTTCAGCTTCACGGCTTGGTCCCTACTTTGCATACGTGAAGCGCGCTGCACTCTCTCACTGGCCTGGCAGAGGGGGAGGAGGAGATGGGCCGAGCTGCTGACGTAATTCACCATGACTCCGTAGGTGCACTCTCTTCTGCAAAAAAATGCCCCTTCTTGCTGCTTGCCGTTACCTCCAGCACTGTAAGCTGAGCTGTGTATCCAGCAGTGCCATTAGTATAGAACTGGCATACATCAGTGGAACCTAGATACACCTATCTATTGTCTGAAGACGTTTGGCCAGAAGTGGTCTTCATGGAGGAATTTCAGCCATAAAGCCATTCCTCTGACGTGGAAACAAGGAAAGTGACTGAACTATGCAAAACACATAGGAACTGCAGAGAAATGGTAGTAGATGCTCTGGACTGATGAGTATATAAAAAAAATAAAACATTTTAAGAATGTGGATAGAAACAGCTTTCTTACACTTGAGAGCTGTCACCACCAGCATTGGTTGCATAACATCCAGAAAGGCCGTTCAAGCAGGCAAAATTGGACAAAGATTTATCACAAAGTCTATGACAGCAAACATATAGGGCCAGATTCTCAAAAGAGATCCGACGGTGTATCTCAAGATACACCACTGTATCTCTGTTTTTTGGCCCGGGTAGCCATGCATGCGATTCCTAGAATCACTTACGCATAGATACGGCATAGATCCGACAGGTGTAAGACACTTACACCGTCGGATCTTATGCCGCGTACACACGATCACTTTATGTGCTGAAAAAAAACGAAGTTTTTAAAAACGTTAATTTAAATGACCGTGTGTAGGGGAAAACGTCGTTTTATGTCTTGTGAAAAACGACCCAAAAAAATTTAAGCAAGTGTAGCAAAAAACGTTGTTTAAAACAACGTTTTTCAACCCGCGCATGCCCAGAAGCTAGTTATGAAGCGAGCTTCAATGGAAAAGAGTGGTAAACGTAACCTCGCTTTGCTAGAGCATTGTGAAAAAACGATGGTGTGTAGGCAACATCGTCTTTGAAAATTGAAGTTTCAAAAATGTTGTTTTTACTTCACAGAAAATGTTGTTTTTTTCCAACGCATAAAGTGATCGTGTGTACGCGGCATACGATGTAATTCTTCTCTGGCCGCTAGGTGGCGTTTACGTTGTTTTCTCATTTGACTATGCAAATGAAACT
The DNA here is from genome assembly GCA_029574335.1 of Rana kukunoris. Lineage (NCBI taxonomy): Eukaryota > Metazoa > Chordata > Amphibia > Anura > Ranidae > Rana > Rana kukunoris. The sequence continues at coordinate 64,625,013 of CM056054.1, forward strand.
GATACGCCGATTTCCGTAAGCGTAAACCTACCCCTGTTATATGAGGGGTACGTTTACGAAGGTCCATCTTATGCCATGTTAAGTATGGCGTCAATGTTAAGTATGGCGTCAGAACAGCGTCGTCTTTTTCTGTTGTTTACGTCGTTTTACTAAGTCGTTTGCGAATAGGGCTTTACGTCAATGACGCTCACGTCGGCTTCATTGACATTTTCCGTCGTGAGCTGGAGCATGCGCACTGGGCTATTTGTACGGCCGACGCATGCGCAGTTTGATTGGCGTAAGGAAGCGCTTAATTTAAATACAAGCCGCCCCCTTTGAATTACGCGGCCATACGCCGGGCCATTTACACTACGCCACCGCAAATTACGGAGCAAGTGCTTGGAGAATACGGCACTTTTATCAGTAAGTTGTGGCGGCGTAGTGTAAATAGCTTACGTGCCGCCGCCGCAGGATCTTAGAGAATCTGGCCCATAGAGACAAATAAGAAGGCCAGTATGGTGGCCTGAGTTTATGGGAGGAGCCCGGAGGGTATTTAAGCAGCCCACTCACACATGCTCTTTGTCGGTTCAGTGTGCAGTACTACACGTCACTGGGCCGACTCTTCCCAGCTCACCTCATGTCCGTGAGTCTGCGCATTCAATCGCATTCGACACCCTCCCGCCCTTCCCTTTTTCAGGGCACTTCTGAGCATATCCTTCTTCAATTAACTACCCATTACTTACTTTGGGCATGCCCCCTTTTCTTGGCATACTGACCAGACCACCAAGGCACACTTCAGGTCTATTTATGTTGTAAGTCTTGTCGCGTGTTTATGTGATCCACATCACTCTCAGAGATAAAAAGAACACGTATCAATACGTATCAAAGAACATGTGCAAAACATCCTCAAGGGAATTGACAGTGTCTCTAAACATTTTGCGAGCTGTGAAGGTAGTACAGAAACTGTGTGATATATATATATATATATATATATATATATATATATATATATATATATATATATATATATACAGTATGTATTATATATATTTATATATGTATTATATATATTTATATATGTATTATATATATATATATATATATACAGGGCTCAAAATTTCAAGCCCTAAGCTACTAGCCAGGCCTCAAGAGTTACTCGCCACCAGTTGCCCCACCTAATTCATACACTGCCCTGCGCCTAATTGCACCTGTAAACACACCCTCGTAGATTATCTCATGGAATGTTTTATGCAGAATCAAGTTACAAAATAAAATATTACCAACAACAACTTTAACAAAATGGGACAGGGCACTGGGGGCAGACCAGAGGGACAGGGCACTGGGGGCAGACCAGAGAGACAGGGCACTGGGGGCAGACCAGAGAGACAGGGCACTGGGGGCAGACCAGAGAGACAGGGCACTGGGGGCAGACCAGAGAGAAAGGGCACTGGGGGCAGACCAGAGAGACAGGGCACTGGGGGCAGACCAGAGAGAAAGGGCACTGGGGGAAGACCAGAGAGAAAGGGCACTGGGGGCAGACCAGAGAGAAAGGGCACTGGGGGCAGACCAGAGAGACAGGGCACTGGGGGCAGACCAGAGGGACAGGGCACTGGGGGCAGACCAGAGAGACAGGGCACTGGGGGCAGACCAGAGAGACAGGGCACTGGGGGCAGACCAGAGGGACAGGGCACTAGAACTCTGCAACTCCCATCCATCCTCTCTCTCTCTCTCTCTCTCTCTCTCGCACCTTTCCTCTTCGGCCACCAATCTCATCGGGACTCTAAGTGTAGGCAAAGATTGGAGGGAGATTGGTCATGCAGCCCTGTCATCACTCGCCCCCAGCTTAAATCCACTCGCCAAATGCTAGTAGGCGAGTGGAAATTTTGAGGGCTGAATATATATATATATATATATATATATATATATATATATATTGTGAGGGGTTCCAGCGGGTGTGTGTGACCCCCTGGAAGCGTTCAGCACCCAAAAAACATTAGGGACAGCAGACAGTGGTAGGAGAAACAAAAAGGTGCGGTTTTATTTTAAATACACAAATAAAAATTATGACAGAAAACAAAAGAAATACAAAAATAAATCCTGGTCAATTTGACTTGCTCACTACACGCTGGTGTCCCTAGCTACCAACTGGGTACAGCCTTGTGCCACCCCAGTCCTTGACTCCCTGCAGTTTCAATCCCATAGAAACAGCCACACAGGCTTTAGCTCACCGCACAGCGCACACACTCCCCAGACAATCCACGCAGGTCTGGTTCCAGGTTGGAGCCTCTCTCTAATCATGCTGGGAGCTTTTGTAGAGGACCTAACGAGCCCATCTGAAACGGCTGGGGTCATCAAGTCCTCCCAGCACTCCCCCTAGAGGTACAAAGTGGCATAAAGCCTGAACTTAGGAGAAATATACATATCATCTTGGATGCAACCAGGGGATTTAATCTGCCTACTGACACTATATCTATATCTATATATATATATATATATATATATATATATAAATATGTGTATATATATATATATATATAAATATGTGTATATATATATATATATATATATATATTTATATATATATATATATAAATAATCATGTGCATAACTCAGGGGCGTAACTAGAAATCACAGGGCCCCATAGCAAAATGTTGTATGGGCCCCCCCCCCCCCTCCAAAAAAAAATTAACTAATGCCATTGAACAACACATTACTACACTCATGTGGCACAGTACCCAAGCAACAGCTTATATTAATTTTGAACAGCAAAACAAAAATTTAAATAACCATATAATAAATAAAATGCAAAATTCAAAGTATTGTGTGCACTACTTTTACTCTTTTATACTTACAATTTGTAAAGGGCAAACAAGGCAAACTGCGGCGGTTTAAGAGGAAGATTAACAAGATGACAACCTTGTAAGGGAAGGAATAAATTAGGTCTTACATTCTAATCTATGCACTTTAACTTGGCATTAAAATCTTCATTTTTGAGTTTACACCTACTTGATTTAGACCTTGATGCTTAACGTGCATATTTTCAACATGTCTTTAAAAATAACCAAAGGAAAAGAAGCCATCCAACAGCCAAAAACAACCCAAATGTAAGGCAACAGAACATTAGAAAAAGTCAACCTGAAAAAGAGTGAATCTTGATCTAAAATATGTAGATAAGATGATGATAAATTAACAATATCTTACTACATTTCTTTTATTTGATTTTATCCATTTCTCTCCAAAGCTGTTTTCCAGCCAAACAGGCAGTGCAGAAGCCAAAAACCCGCCATCCTCTGATTTAATTGACTAGAAAGGTGTAATTTGTCATCAGACAGGAAGATTTAGATGGGTAAATGGGCAAGGTCTACACACACTGTAAAAAAGAGTGTATGCAGAAAACTAATTTTGACTGGATAAAAAAAAAAAATGATTCACATAGGATGAAATTCTGCCTGATTTGCAATGCTCAAACAGGGCACATGGGCAGCTGTGGACAGGTACAGTATGTAAAAATAAATGTATTGGTTAACCAGCCAATTCAACGACTTAAGTAAATAAGCATTCAGACAAAATATTTGCCAAATACTTATAATTCAGTTCAGACAGTTTTCTGTTTCACACATCAAAGCCATCTTAGAAAGCCAGTCAGGTTTGCACCATTGTACCTTTCCCCCTTCTATATCTGCTCATTCAAACATAAGCTGCCAATTCTAACATATATTTATTCAAATATTTGCCTAAAGTTCCACTTTATGGTTTTGCCAAACTGTAACCAAAGGGTTCTATTTATAGCATATTTCCTATGCTCAGCTCCATCTAGTAGTCAAAATACAATATTACATTGCAGTGGCAAAGAAGAAATGTTTTCAATCCAGGCTCCATTCAAATAATTTCCCCTCACTTCCTGTCTGTAAAAAAGTTTTCAGTAGAGCAGAAAGTGATGTTAAATCTCTCTAAAGAAGCCTCAGATGTCAGTAACATGGGTTTGAACTCCTCGATCCAAAAACAAGTGGGAAAATTGGCTCGACATATACTTTAATTGCCAAATGCATCATGAAAAAATATATATCTCAAAATAATATGTATCCAGCAGCATATAGCAACACACATCTCTATTTATCTAAATTACATCCCTTATTGATTTGTTGTTAGTAAGCCTTATAAAGAAAGTTCATAATTCTTGCTGGGAGACCCAGGGCCAGGCCAGGCATATAACACCAGAGGACAGTCTCCCAGTCCCACTCCCTTCCTACCTCCTGTCCAGACTCCAGAGCCTCCTCAATGCCCCGCCCACTCTGCGCTCCTCCTGTATGCGGCTGCGTGTGTCGGGACACGGCCGGGCTCTCAATGTCCCTTCACAGGCAGGCTCGATCGGTCTGCCCCGCCCACTCTGCGCTCCGCCTCCTACTGTATGCGGCTGCGTGTCGGACTCGGGACACGGCCGGGCTCGCGGGGCTGGGAGCCGGCTTACATTCTTCATCCTCACCGGGCCCCACTCGGCTGCGGGCCCCATAGCGCCCGCGTGGGTCGCTATGGCGGTAGTTCCGCCACTGCCATAATCATACAAAATCGTGGATGCACATGAAAAGTCCAAACATAGGTAGACAGGATTGCTCTTTATAGGATCAGTGATATTTTATGAGTTTGTATTTTTTTTATTATTTTCCTATGTCCATTGTTTACTACACTATGTAACCATCTATCTGTATTCCTGTTAACCACTTAAGGACCCCCGCACGCACATATACGGCCACAGAATGGCTCGTACAGGCACAAGGGCGTAAATTTACATCCCCGCCTTCGTGCGGTTCAGGGGTCCCATCGGGACCCCCTCCGCGGCGTGCGGGGGTCCCCCTGGCTCTGGGAGCGATCGCCGACGAGCGGGCGGATGTCCGTGTTTTCCGCCCCCCCCCCCGCGATCGCTCCCAGCCAATGGGAGCGCTCCCCTTTCGTGTCAGTTCCTCCTCCTGTGTTTACACAGGAAGGAGGAAATGATGTCACCTCTCATCGCAGCGGTGTTTCCCACCGCTGCTGATGAGAGAAGACATCCACAGTAAGTGTGCACCAACACAACACTGACACACACTCACATAGGCACATTAACCCCGTGTGATCGCCCCCCCCCCCCCCACCCCCCTGTCATAGTGTCACTGAATGCAGTGATCTAATCACTGCATTTAGTGTCAGTGTGACAGGCAGTGTAAAATCAGTTAATGTTAGGTCCAGGATAGCCCCCCCACCCCCCCTAATAAAGTTTTAACCCCCTGATCACTGCCCTAGTTAACCCTTTCACTCCCTATTGCCAGCATCACTAAGCGATCATTTTTCTGATCGCTGTATTAGTGTCGCTGTTCCCGCTAGGTAGCTATTTTTTTTATTGCGATTTTTTTTTTTTACTAAAGACATGTGGCTAAATTAATTTTGGCCTAAATGTTTTACTAAAATTTAGTTTATTTGATTTTTTTTATAACAAAAAGTAAAAAAATAGTGATTTTTTTCAAAATTGTCGCTCTATTTTAGTTTATAGCGCAAAAAATAAAAATCGCAGAGGCGATCAAATACCACCGAAAGAAAGCTCTATTTGTGGGAAGAAAAGGACGCAAATTTTGTTTGGGAGCCACGTCGCACGGCCGCGCAATTGTCTGTTAAAGCGACGCAGCGCCGAATTGTAAAAACACCTTGGGTCATTTAGCAGCGTATGTGTCCGGGTCTTAAGTGGTTAATGTTGGCTAACTTGCTAATAAGTCTTTGTAAAAGAAAAGTCCAAACATAAAAGGTATATGGAATGGTTTGCACATCCAACCTACTGTGGAGCAAAGTAACCAATGTAACCATTTATCAGTCCCTGAAATAGTTCAATATAACTTATTTAATCCCATAGATTTGATCACAGGGCATGGGAAATCCTAAAATGCATTGTTGGAGCTGGAATGTGCAGGGAATTATTTATACACAGCACCGGGGGATGTGCATCCAACACCAGGGAAGGGGGGTAAATGCTCTTACCCCAAGTCGTGGATGCACACGCCATCAGCAGTGGGTCAAACAGGCAGAAATGATCCACACGGGTACACACTCCAGCTGGAACTCCTGTAGAAGGATTGTTGTACGTCTATACATGCATCCAAGGGGCCAGCGATGACACCGAGATTTGGGCCATGATGATGAGGTTCCTGGTAAGGTGGTTCACTTCATCTCCAAAAAGAAGCATGGATCATACGAAAAGAAAAAAGGCCTCCACATGTGCAGATGAATCCCAGGTTTAAAAATGTATTAAAATAAAAAAAAGTATAACATTGTATAAACATCGTACACAAGGTGATCACAAAATTGTTAAAAAGGAAGTTTGGTGTATAGAGCCAGGCAGACTATGTACCCGACATGTTTCGTACAACTGTACTTCAACTGGGGCATTTTGCGAGTTGTCACAATAAAGATCCCACCCAACTGAAAATTTGGGAGATTGAACCATACAAAAAACACTGGTGAGGTAGTCATAAAGTAAGGACCATGAGCCAGTTAAACTCCAAATGATTTTTTTTATTTTGGACACTCTTACACTTCTGGAATTAAATATCGAATTTGATCTTAATGGTTTCATCACTGATATTTAATATACCATTCCCCACCATTCCCCACATTTTTGTTACATGTTTTTTTAATATACTGAACTTACTCTCTACACTTGTGTAATAAATCACCACCAGTCATCTTGTAAGAATAGACGTAATCTCCACATCTCTCTTTATCTTTTTATTCATATTTCTTAGACAGTATACTACAGTTTTATATCTTTTATATATGTCATTATTACTATGCTACGAACAAAGTATTGGTAATATGTTTATGTTCAGTACTGTTTCTAGATTTTACATGTAATGCTACCCCTGGCATTACGTTACTATACCTAAGTGATATTTTAATATCAATTACAGCCGTCCACAGCGCCTAGTCATACATATTTTCTCATTTATCATAGTACTATCGCATGTTGTGGATAGCGAAATGTTGCCCTAGGATTCTGCCTTTATGGTTGTGGGTGAAGAAACCAAACAGAAAATGGCCGACACAATGGCCTTCAATTGTATGGCCGTGGGTTAAATCATCCTCTGTATAATCTAATTGTTCCAAATCATCTAACAAGACTAACATTAGATCTTGACTATTGGCAACTAGTTCTTTTAACACATCTGACTGTTTTTTCTCTAGCTGTATTTTAGAAACATAATGTACAAAATGCTATTCGTATTACCAGAATAGCTGCCAGATCTACTCAAAAATGCCGGCGGTTTGTTTATACCATCTAGGGCAGTGGTTCTCGACCTGGCGATTGACGATTTGCCAGGGGTTAGCTAATCCTGGGCTGTTCCTGAAGCCCATGCTGCTCTCCCAGCCTTTTCACCGCTGCCCAGAAGGGCTTTCACTGCGGCCCGCAGCCGCCCACTCAGCCTCTTTGCAGCCACCCATTCAGTTCATGGCATGGCTGGGGGACAGAGACTAGAGGTCAGCTGACTATTGAGGAATGTGAAGTGGGAGGGGCTGGAGGAGACCCTATTTCCTGATTTCGCCATATGTGTCACTGCTACGAGACACCACAAAGTCAGAGACACAGTGAAGCCGGAGACACGGTGAGTAACACTACATGTGATTATAGTTGCCATTTAAAGTCCCCACTACAGTTCTCAGATCAGCAGATCACCTTGATTAAGAGCACCTAAGTTGGCTGATCAGCACTGCCACTCATCCCATTCCTCCAACCAAGGAGTAAGAGAAGGAATAAAAATAGAGAATACATGGAAGTGAGAGGAAAAAAGGGGGAGGAACAAAGAAAAAGGGAGAGAAAGAATAAGAGAAAGATCAAGAAAGGCGGCAAGAGAGAGGGATGGTGAAAAAAACAAGAAATTAGCATAGAGAGAGGTAAAAGGGGAAAAAAGGAGAAAAAAAGAGAGTGGAACATCCTAAAACATCAAAACCTATTACAGCAGTCCTGCATTGTGGAATATCATTGCCGCAGACGTCTGAGGGCCCCCCCTTCCAACAGCAGGATTCATGCTGACTTCACCAGCACCTCTCTTGAAAAGCTGCATGATTGTTGAATATATTTCCATCCATGGCCATTGGTTATTGTAACTGGTTTAGTGGAGTTATCTACACACAATTACAAACCGTTTACACGTATTCCATCCATGCTATCCTGTTTTTAGCCTTATTGGTGTTTTTATTACTCTTGTGGTCAATAAACTTTTTTTCTATTATTTTGCTGGCTAGTTACTATCTTCCATACCAGTGCCACTACGTACAGTGTCACCTTTCTCCTGCCAAACTTATACCCAAAGAGGATGTAAGTTTGTCACCTTTTTTGGCATTCTATTTGTGTTCCAGCAGTACAATCTCTACCTGTCCCTGATTGATGGCCATGCGTCTGACAGTGACCACCATAGTTTGGAGTTGCTACACTCATGGCAAAAAAGGGGTGTAACCTGACCACCACCTCAATGACAAACCTCCATCCCGAGTATACTTATAAAAACAGAGGAGACGAATAGTGGGACTTTAAATGAGGGATGAGTCACTGCAGACAGATATTGTATAGAGTATAAATGTGTATTTTCTTGACCAAATACATCATATGCAAAAGAGCTGCCATGTACACACCTAGGAAATACACACATATGACATTGGACTTGATAAAACCTAGGTACATAAGTTGTATATACGGGCCAATAAAAATTGATGAAGTGTATGCCGACCTTGTCAGGGCACCCTAAAAATACTGTACGCGTTTTATGGCTCTTTACCATTCTTCAGGAGTTAGGTGCAAAGATAAAACTATAAATACAAAAAATGTAGGTTAATAAATGCTACCCTTTGAAAGAGGAGAGAAAGCTGTTAGGGAGCAAAGGATAAGCACAAGTTAGCGGTGAACTGTGTCCAGCTGATATCAAGAGAGGAGGAGCCCCAGACAGATTGGGCGACCCACCCGACCAAAAAGGGAGACCAGAACCAGATCAACATGACAAGTTCCCCATGTGTAGAGAGTGTATATATATATATATATATATATATATATATATATATTAAGACACCGCCTGAAGTGTATTAAAAATAGTACACCACAGGATGCACTGTAGATTTAGGCTACACTGGATGCAGACTATATATATATGTTTATATATATATATATATATATATATATATATACACACACACACGATGATCTAGATGATCTAGAAAAAAAGTGTGAAAAATTGTAGTGTAGAGTATAGACATGGATGAATATTGAACAGCATCCAATGTGTGTGAATGGGGGAGGGGGGTCATGAAATGGCCTCCCTGTGACTTATGTGTAGGATTCCAAAAGGTGAACTGCGTGTGGTGCCTCTCTGATGGTAGACACATAATAAAAAGGTCTGTCAATCTGCCCTGGCTACCACCAACATCATGTGCCACGCCAAATAGGATGGGGATGGACAGTGAAACCCACCTCACTGCGTGCACCAAAGGAGGAGACATGCATGCCCCATATTTGGCACGAGAAGGACTAAAAATGTCCCTGCAACGTCATTGCCCTCCACCCCTGATCTAGGCCAGCCACTATGTGGATTTGCTCATATAGAACGAAAGAGGCCCAATGTGGATATAAATGCATGGGTGCAATGTATTGTTTGTGTGGAAAAAATGTGTATGACAATTACCCTTTCCTGTCCGCGCTATAGCCGAATGACGGCTACAGCGCAGACCTACTTTGCCGGGAGGGCGTCAATAGACGTCCTCGCACACTTTAGCAGCCTGCACGCCCCCTGCAGAGCACACGTGGCACTCTCTGTGATTAGTGAGTCTATGAGACTCGACTCCAATCAGTGCCTCATCAGCAGTGCTACCTATCAGTGACACCTATCAGTGCCCATCAGTGCCACTCATCAGTGCCACCTATTCGGGTCCATCAGTGACGTCTTATCTGTGCCTATAAGTGCCAACGTATTTATGTCTATGAGTGCTGCCTTATATGTGTCTGTTAGTGTAGCCCATCAGTGCAGCCTATCAGTGCCCATATGTGCAGCCTATAGTAAAGTTTCGCCTCTTCAGAGCATATCAATAAAGGAAAAAAATCGCCTGTTTGCAAAATTTTTGAACAAACTATGAAACAATGCTTTTTTTTTTTTTATTGTTTAGCAAAAAATAGGAAACCCCCAGTGATGATACAAAACCCCCAAAAGAAAGCTCTATTTATAAAAATGTAATTTGGGTACAGTGTTGCATGACCGCACAATTGTCATTCAAAGTGTGACAGCGCTGAAAGCGGAATATTGGCCTGGACAGGAGGGGGGTTTAAGTGCCCAATAAGCAAGTGGTTAATTGGTAATATGGCGTGGCAGGTCACTATGAGAAACGGATGTCTTCCACCCAAGAAAGTGCACCTGTACATTGATGTCATGGATTTATCTGTCTCCCCTATCCTATTTGGCGTTGCACATGACATTGGTGGGGGACATGCCCCTAACCGGGTTCATATATAGCCAGGGCAGATCGACAGATCATTCATTATGTGTCCACCATCAGAGAGGCGCCACACACAGGTCACCTTTTGAAATCCTACACGTAAGTCACAGGTAGGTAATTTCATGAGCCTCCTCCTTTACATACATTGGATCCTGTTCACTATTTATCCATGTCTGCACTCACACCCTCCCACACTGTTTTTTTTTTTTCACATTTTCCTCACTGTTTTCTCTAGATCATCAAGGTCTACACACTCGCTACACGTGGGGAATATGTCATGTCGATCATGTCATGTCCACCACACCTCAGCCCCCACCTGAGCCTCCATTTTCCTGAAGACATCCTTAGCCACCTGCCAGTATCTGAAGACATATATGGATGTTATTATCTGCTCAGGAAGCTGCTGCATTATAATTTAAAGTTGTCTCACTCATTTATTGAGGTAAGCGCTCTGTGAGCCTATATACCAGGAAGATCTACAGTTGAAGTATTCTCCATTTGTGGATGGAAGCATTTGAAGATATAATATTTATTTTCACTCACCAGTTTGGACTTATCACAGCTTTGTTTATAGCTCTTTTGTCAGCACATTATATCACACAGTAATACGTGTTGTTGGAGCTGTTTGCTTTGCAACTCTTTTTGCACCAGCACTTTAATATTGTTGAAAACACGTTATTAGGTACACAGTGTCATATATGCGCAGTAGGTGGTTTTGAAACTGCGCTCATCATCATTATTTAATACTATAATTCCTGCACTTTGCCTTATGTGCAGGAGTTTCCTGTAATAAAGACTGATTACTGCAGCTCTCCCATCTTTTCTAGGGTGGCTTTTTTTTCCAGGCACCCTGTACTGCAGGGGTGCCCAACCAGTGGCACGGGGGCCACATGTGGCCCGCGGAGCCCTCTGATGTGGCCCGCGACCTCCTGCTCTGGGACAGAATAGAATAGAATACTGTTATTAAAAGTCAGTTTTATTACTAAAATCACAGGGTATATATGGGCATATCCTTTCTGCAGTGGTTACTGGGCTGCTTTAAAACTGATCCGCAGAGCAGGGCACCTGCCGGTTACCTGCACTGAGCCATAGACTTATGCGAGTTTGGTGAGGGTAAACTGCAGCGCATGTGTGTGAAAACAGCCCTGGGCCCCTTTCACACAGTCAGTCTGACCCAATTGGACCCTCCATTCACTGACTTGTTTCCTACCTCCAATCCAATCCGCAAAAAAAAGTGTAGTGGGCTGTGTCCGTGTCCGTGTCCGCTCTGCATATACAGAGCAGACACGGACCTGCCATCCACCTGCTCCGCTCATTGTGGCCCGTGAACGGTTACCAAGTCGCTTAAGTGGCCGTCGCTTTTTAAAAGGTTGGGCACCCCTGCTGTACTGAGTGAAGCTGTTGTGTCCTATCCACATCTCTACTTCATACAATGAACCTGTGCATCACACTGATGCACAGTCACACCTACGTTTACTGCAATATCTGAATTTACAAAGAATAGAGGATTATTTTTGAATTACAGTTTTTGTTCCCAGAGTACAGATTTATTTTGCACATCCAAAGATGCAGATAATAATTTCACAGTAAAGGACAAATATAAACAAGGTATTATATCTTAAGTGGATATACAGTATAAAATCTTGCTACAGCTGTTTTTTTAAAAAAAAAACATATAATTAGATTAAAGGGGAGTTCCACCCACAATTTCACTTTTTAAATATAAATACCCCTGTAATACACAAGCTTAATGTATTCTAGTAAAGTTAGTCTGTAAACTAAGGTCCGTTTTGTTAGGTTGTTACAGCATTTAGTTTATAATCTAGAAATAGACCGTGGCCATCTTAAGTGTGGGCATCATGAAGCCAGACTGTATGACTTCCTGGTTTTCAGCTTTGCATATCTCGCACATGCTCAGTGCTGCACAAGCAATGTAAAAGGTTTCAGTCAGGTTTGCAAGGACTACTGGGAAACATGATGCCTATCCCAGAAACCCTTGCAAATAGCCTTGTGACTTAATAGGATAGGCCAATAAGGAGGAGGAAGTAATGAAGGACTACAAAATAAAGGTATTTACAAGCAACAAAATAAATCAAAATCGTCCATTCTAAACACTATGGGCCAGATTCAGAAAGTATTTTCTGTATTCAGAAAACAAGATACGCCGGCTTTCTCCTAAGATACGAGCGGCGTAATTCGCTTACACTGTGGTATCTTAAGTTGCATATTTACGCTGGCCACTAGGTGGCGCTTCCGTTGTTCCGCGTAAATTATGCAAATTAGCTATTTACTTCGTTTGCATAAGCATAAGCATAAGCATAAGCGTAAAGTTACAGCCAGTGCAGCCAAAGTTAAGTATGGACGTCGGGACCGTGTTGAATTGTACGTCGGTTACGTAGTTTGCGTAAATCATTTGGGAATGGGGCTCTACGTAAGTTACGTTCACGTTGTTTACATTGAGAAATAGCGACGTGATTTCATGCATGTGCACTGGGAACATCCACGGGCGGCGCATGCGCCGTCCAAAAAAAATGTAAATGACGTGGGGTCATGATTCATTTACATGAATCACGCCCCCACATTACTAATTTGAATTGCGTGGCCTTATGCCGGGCACTTTACGCTACGCCGCCGCATATTATGGAGCAAGTGCTTTCTGAATAAGGCACTTGCCCATAATATTTGCGGCGGCGTAGCGTAAAGTCGAAACTCTAAGCCGCCGGACAGATAGACCAAATGTATCTGAATCTGGCCCTATGAGATTAGGGCATGCAGCACAGACAAACATAAAAAAATGGGTGGAACTCCACTTTAAGCTTTCATTCTGCATTGGTTTTTATCTACTTTTTACTTACTTTCTGCCTTAAGCTTGATTGGCACATCTGGATTTGGCCAAGGCTAGATTTAATTACATAGAAATTGCATTGCTGATGGTATAATTGTGAAACATTAAAGATTTTTATTCTGTCTTTTTCCAAGGACTTTGTGCAGAAATGTTCTATTTTAGTTTAAAATGAAATGGTTCATTTTTGGCTTGGCTCGTTGCACGAAAATGTCATTGATTACAGATTAAGTTAGACATTCATTGCAAAATAATCCAGAACAGCTTCTGAAACCTGAATCCACATACAGTAAGAAGTCAAACCATAAAAATCTGCTTAATGACTTTGATCTAAAACTTTTAGTGCCAAAATATTTAGAGGTGCACAAAAGGTAGTTTTATAGACTCCAGCGTGCCTCTGGGTTGCTCAGAGCCATGATCAATGGAGTTTTCAATCAGGGCATGTCAGGTGGCTAGTGTGTGATGTTGTGTGGGATGCAAGGAACCTGATTTTGGTTGAATATGAATAACGGAGAAGGTTACTTTTTCCTTTATAGGCGCAGAATGTTCTTCCTCATGCGTGTCAGGAGGACTGTATACTGTCTTCCCTAACTGCAAAGAGTTTTAACCACTTGCCAACCGCCGCCTGTAGATATACGTGGGACTCTATGTCCGCCGGTGTCCCGCGATCGTGTCACTGAGCTGCAGAACAGGCTATGTGAACAAGGCATTTCCCTGTTCTGCCTACTGACAGGACAGTGATTTACGGCTCCCTATCATCGGGAGCAGTGATCAATGTCGTGTCACTCGTAGCCCAACCCCCCCCCCCAGTTAGAATCACTCCCTAGGACACACTTAACCCCCTAGTGATTAACCCCCTTCCCTGCCAGTGTCATTTACACAGTAATCAATGCATTTTTATAGCACTGATCACTGTATAAATGACAATGGTCCCAAAATAGCGTCAAAAGTGTCCGATGTGTCCGCCATAATGTCGCAGTCACGATAAAAAATGCAGATCGCCGCCATTACTAGTAAAAAAAAAATATATATTAATAAAATTTCCATAAATCTATGTCTTGTTCTGTAGATGCTATAACTTATTGGCAAACCAATCAATATATGTTTAATTGCAAAAATATGTAGAAGGAAACATATCGGCCTAAACTGAGAAAGGATTTTTTTATATATATTTTTGGGGGATATTTATTATAGCAAAAATTAAAAAATATTGCTTTTTTTTTCAAAATTGTCATTTTTTTTTTGTTTATAGCGAAAAAACTAAAAAGCACAGAGGTAATAAATTACCACCAAAAGAAAGTTCCTATTGTGGGGAAAAAAGGACGTAAATTGTGTTTGGGTGCAACATCGCACGACCGCGTAATTGTCAGTTAAAGCGACGCAGTGCCAAATCGCAAAAAATGGCCAGGTCATTGTGCAGTCAAGTCCTCTGGGGTTAAGGAAAAAAAACCTTTTTCAAGTGATTACGTCTTTTGTTTTACACCAAATGCAAAAAAAAAAAAAAAAAGCTTCACTTGATAAATAAACTGTGACACACACACAGGGCAGGACTTAGGGTGGTGGGGGCCCCTGGGCTTGAGTGTTGACGGGGCCCCCTGGGGCGAGGGGGGATCATAGTTGTTGAGAGCGGGGGGGGGGGAGCGAATTGAAGTTGTTGAGCGGGGGTGCGCATTAAAGTTGTTGAGCGGGGGGGGGCGAATTGAAGTTGTTGAGCGGGGGGGGGGGCGAATTGAAGTTGTTGAGCGGGGGGGCATTAAAGTATCTGTGCACAGAATAAAAATAAAGAAATAATATTAATATATATATATATATATATATATATATATATATATATAAAAAGGGGGGTAGCCACCCGGGACCCTGGGGATCTCTGGGCCCTATAATAAAAAAATAAAAAATAAACCTCTGGGCCCTTTAATAATAAAAAAAAAAACATTCATAAAAAATATAAAGAAAATGTAAATATTTTTATAAAAAAAAGGGGGGGTTGCCATCCGGGGGCCCTGACCTCTGGGCCCTTTAATAATAATAATAAATAAATAAATATATATATATATATATATATATATATATATATTAGAGCTGCACGATTAATCGTCGTATTTTTCCCGTTGCGATATATATATATATATATATATATATATATATATATATATATATTAGAGCTGCATGATTAATCGTCGTATTATTCCCGTTGCGATTCTTGATACAGGGTTTCACAATCTTTCACATGAAAAGAATTTTCTCTCTGCACTTTGGTATGCAAAGAATTTCCTGTCTGCTCTCAGCCAAAAGTCAGTCTGGGCAATCTGCCAAGTTTTGGAAACATTCTTTATCAGTGGAAAGTTAAGTCTTCACGTAGATCGGCGCATTATCATTCCGGCGTAGCGCACCACTTTTCCGTTAGACTTGCGCAATCTAGCCGCGTAATCCGGCGATTCACGTAGCTTTTACGCAAGAGCTTGCGCAAACGTAAGGTTTTTTCCGTAGGCGTAAGGAGGAGTAATACAAATTGGGAGGGACGTGGGCGTGTTACATTGAAATGAGCCGTGACCCCATGCAAATGAAGGGCCGGCCGACTCGCGCATGCGCGCG
The DNA here is from genome assembly GCA_029574335.1 of Rana kukunoris. Classification (NCBI taxonomy): domain Eukaryota; kingdom Metazoa; phylum Chordata; class Amphibia; order Anura; family Ranidae; genus Rana; species Rana kukunoris. The sequence continues at coordinate 64,640,926 of CM056054.1, forward strand.
TGAAGGAAACCATGTCAGCTCCGTTGTGCGCATGCTCACAACTCGGGAGCGGCGCAATCATTGAAATTGGAAATGGACTAGGGCAATGTTGTGAACTACGCAGACAGCATAAATAGACACACACAAACGCCCTTCCATTGCAAAAGTACATCCCTTTGTGTCCCTTCCCATTGAATCAAGTGCTTTTGCTCTGTTGTTCGTTAGAGTGTGTTTTGTAGTTGTGAGATTAGTGTTCTGTGTGATCTTGTGCTTGTTGGTAGTTTTGTGAAAGTGTATTTTGATAAGTGTTTGAGACTGTTTGTTTGATTGATAGATTTCTGAGCGTTTGTTTTCTTGCTTTTTTTTTTCATCTGATTTTTTTGTGTGTGTTTCTTGCTGAGTGCTAGTGTGATTTTTGGCTGTTCTTTTTCTCTTTGTGTGTGTTCTTGTCTGATTGGTTGTGCTTGTATTTGTGACAGATTTTTGGTGACTGCTAGTGAGTTTGTTTGGAAGTATGACTGAGAGAAAAAGAAAGCTCAATTTTACTGTGGGGGAAAAAAGAATTCTTGCCCGGGCCATTACCGACTATGGGCGTTTTCTCCACGGCCCGCAGAGTGCCACCACCACCCCGGCCAGGAGGAGGGAGATATTGGATATGATCACGGAGCAGGTCAATTCATCGGGGGAGGGGGAGACACGGACCCGCTCTGGGATAGAAAAGAAAATAAATGACCTCCGGCGTGAGGTGAAAAAAAAACTGGCCGCAATAAATGCCCATGCCAGGGGCACAGGAGGGGGCCCACCATGCCGGGTTAGATTTTCAGAGACGGAGCGTGTGGTGGCCCTGACCTTTCACCGGCATGAAGTGGAGGGCCTGCCAGGCTTTGACACAAGTCCGGTCCCCGCGGTGCCAGGTAAGGTTTTTATTTCTCTCAGGTGTGTAGCATGTGTGGGGGAGGGGGTGAAAGGGAATATGTGGCAAGTGTGTGGATCCTCCAACCTGTGAATGTTTTGTGTCATCCACAGCTGTGCAGGAGGGTGCAGGGCCATCTGGACTGACCGCTCCAACCCCAGGACAGCAGCCTAATGAGGCCCCCCCAACAAGGCCAGAGTCCGCAGAGGAGGAACAAGAGGAGGGGGAGGATCATGCGGAGGACGATCATGAGGAGGAGCAGAATCATGAGGAGGAGGAGTCCATGGAAGGCACTGGCCCTTTGGTTTCTGCGGACTCTTCCCCTCTGGCTGCAAGAAGCCTGCCCTCCCTAAGGGTCAGCCCCCCCCCCTCCTCCCCCAACATGGCTCCCCTCACAAGGGCCTCCCCTTCTCCCCGGCCACAACCATCAGCTGGAGCCAGGAGGTCATCCCCAAGCACCAGGGGGGCGCCCAATCTCATGCCCGCCTGTCTGAGAAGGAACCTGGCCACCCAGACCCGCCTTCTGAGACAGCTCTGCCAGACTATGGGGCGGGTGGATCAGAGCCTGTCCTCCATTAATGATAGCCTGGGTAACCTGGACTCCCACTCCCGGGCCTCCACAACCTGCCTAAATGACCTGCAAACTACAGCAGCAGGCGTTGGGCAGGATGTGAGGGCCCTTACCCAGGCTATCCAGGGCAACACGGCAACACTTGGTGCTGCCCTGGACAGAATAGCCGTGGCCTTGGAGGGCAGGCCGCCAGGTGGGCAGATCTCAGGGGCTGCTCCTCCTTCCCCGGCTTTTCCCCTCCCCCATGCGTCTCCCCTGAGGGTCCGGGGCCGTGGCCGGGGCGCCCCAGGCGTGGCTCAGGCAGAGGGCAATAATTTTTTTTTCCCCCTTTTGTTTGTTTTGAAAGCTTTTTTATTTTTGTTCTCTGCTTTTTTTTGTTTTTTCTAAGCATTTTTTTTTTCCTATGCATTTTTTGTTTCTATGCATTTTTGTTTGTTTGACTTTTTTTGGCATATTTTGGGTTGTGAATGATGTTTGAATGTGGGGGTGACATTCCTGCTGGAAAAGGGGTGTCACCCTCAATTTTGGTGGAGAAGGGTTCCCCAGGACCAGGGAGAAGTGATTCCCAGGTCCGTGTGAATGGTGTATGAATGTACAGTGACATAATTGGAGCCTTGACGTGGCGTTACTGCTCACCAGTCTTGCATGGTGGACTGGTGCCAATCCAATTTGATGAGGATGTGGGGTGTGTGTGCTAGGGACCATAGTGGTGTGCATGCATGCATTCTCATTGTGCCATGATTAATGTGTGTGTTTAACGTGCAAAGATGCCCAATATGAGCTGCCTCCTGACTGCTCTTCCCTCAGAAGATGGGGTATCCTCGGTTAGGGGTTGATTTTCTGGTTGGGGGGTCAGATCATCACGTAGCTCAACCTGCAGGCCCTTCCTCACTGCGAGATTGTGTAGCATGCAACATGCAGCGATGATATGGCACACGAAGTTTGGGGAATACAACAGTGTACCCCCAGACTTATCCAGGCATCGGAAACGTGACTTCAGGAGGCCAAAGGTGCGCTCCACCACTGCACGGGTTTTGATGTGTGCTTCATTGTATCGTTCCTCTCCTGGGGTTTGGGGGTTCCGGATAGGAGTCATGAGATGGGGTCCCAGTGCATATGCAGAGTCACCTGTAAAGGAAAAGACAGGAGAATGTTAGTCATGCATGTGCCACTTCTGTTGTGCATCACGGGAGGGGATAGTCATGCCTGACTCCCATGTCACTCACCAACCAGCCAGGTGTTCCCATACACGTTCTGTTCGAATTCTGTTCGGATGTGGCTTTGATTGTAGATGTAGCTGTCATGGCTGGACCCTGGGTGTTTGGCACGGACGTGCCATATGAGGCCTTGGGCATCAACTATCACCTGTACGTTGATGGAGTGCCAATTCTTCCGATTGCGGTACATGTGCTCGGTCTCATGGGGGGGCTGGAGTGCCACATGTGTGCAATCTATGGCCCCGATGGTGCGTGGGAATCTGGCAATTCGGTAGAAATCTGCCATTGCCTTGATTCGAAGCTCCTCAGTGGTGGGTTTGATGATTTGGTTGGCCAAGCGTGTGAGGATTGCAGGGACAACCTGGTGCACACATCTGCTCATGGAGGATTGTGACATCCCAGCCACCACTCCACTTGTACGCTGAAAAGAGCCACTGGCAAGGACATGGAGTGTTGCCAGGACCTTCACCAGTGGCTGCACTGCATGTGAGCGTTGTGTTGGGCTGGTGATGTCCTCCTGCAAGGTTGTGGTTAATTCCAGGATGGCATGAGGGGGGAATCTGAAGATGCGAAAGACCTCTGAATCATTCATGCCAAACAGGTGTATGCGGGTGCGGTATACCCTCTCCCGTGCCATCCTCCGTGCCCTCCTCCTTCTTTGGTCATCTATATTCACTAGTGCAGCTATGAGCGACGATGCCCCTAGCATGTTGGCAGTCAAATTGTAGTGCAACACGTGTGTGTGGTCTGCTCCTCAATAACGGTGTTGCTTTATCTGACAATTAGACTTTTTTTCAAAAGTTAGATCAGCTTTTATGTGCTCTAACTTTAGACAGGACATTTTGCAGTTGCGCACATCGCGTAGCCTGCGCAGCAACTGCGTTTTTTTGTGGATCCCCGTAACTCCCTCATTAGCATATTTGACTAGCAAATCAATGGTGTGTCTAGCGCAGTTTTGCGCGAAGGGAAGCGAATGTCTAACTCAATTACGCCGGACCAAAAAACGTAGATTTCTGGCGTATATTGTTTTGTGAATCGCGTCCAACTATACGCACGCGCACATTTAGACTTACGCACGCGCAACAGCAGTTGCGCACGCGTAATCGCTCTGTGAATCTGGGCCTGTATCTCTTCAAAGAAATAAACTTCTTCTGTATGTAAATTAGGAATTTTTAACCACTTAAACACCAAACCTTTTTCTGACAGCTCTTTTCAAGTTAAAATCATTTTTTTTTTTGCTAGAAAATTACTTAGAACCCCCAAAGATTATATAATTTTTTAGTAAAGTCCCTGGCCTAGAGAAAAAAATGGCGGTTGTTGCAATATTTTATGTTGCACTGTATTTGCGCAGCAGTCTTTTTAAATGCATTTTTTTGGAAATACTTTAATGAATTAAAAAAAAAAAAAAACTAGGCAGTAAAGTTAGCCCATTTTTTTTTTTTTTGTATAAATGTAAAAGATTTTACGCCGTGAGAATCGTGATCTTCATTCTAGGCAAAAAAAATGTGATTCTCATTTTGGCCAGAATCGTGCAGCTCTAATATATATATAAACATATTTTTTTATAAAAAAATAAATAAAAAAAGGAAGGGTTGCTGTCCGGGGCCCTGGGGGCCTCCAGACCCCTAAAAAAAATAAAAAAAAATAAACATTTATAAAAAATACATAAAAAAGGGAGGTTGCCATCCGGGGGCCCTGGGGACCTCTGGGCCCTTTAATAAAAAATAAAAAAATATAAACAAAAATAAAAAAATAAACATTTATAAAAAAAAAGGGGGGGGGGTTGCCACATGGGGCCCTGGGGACCTCTGAGCCCTTTAATAAAAAAAAATATATATATATATATATATATAAAAAAAATGTAAATTGTTTTATAAAAAAAAGGGGGGGTTGCCATCCAGGGGCCCTGGAGACCTCTGGGCCCTTTAATAATAATAATAATAATGATTTATATATATATATATATATATATATATATATATATATATATATATATATATATATATATATATATATATATATATATATATATATATTATAAATATATAAAAAACATATTTAAAAAAAAAAAAAAAAAAAAAGGAAGGGTTGCTGTCCGGGGCCCTGGGGACCTCCGGACCCCTAAAAAAAAAAAAAAAAAAAAAAAAAAAATTTTTTTTTTTTTTATTTTTTTTTTAGAGGGGCCCCCTATTGGCTGGGGCCCATGGGCTTGAGCCCAGTCAAGCCCAATGGTAAGTCCGGCCCTGCACACACACATTTACAAACATACACTTGATATGCTGGGATTATTGAATATAGTTGCATATACATAGTCATCAAAGAATTAATAATTTCAGGTTGCTCAAACATATATTATGAGACTGTCGGTGTGTGTAATGGTGGCCATACATGTAGCTATTTTTGACTGAGCTGAGTATGAATGTCCACAAGTAATTTAGTATTAAATATATAAGGATTTAAAACACATGGAAGTGTTCTGCACTTTGTGATCAGCTGAAAATATTAACCTAAAAAACTAATAAAAACTATTGTTTAATTAATCTGCCTTATGATTGGCTCTCTGGAACACTTGTTAAATCAATCAGAATCACCCAACAACATTTCAATCAAGAGCTTGCTTACCAGGCCGTTTTTTGCGATACGGCACTGCGTTACTTTAACTGACAATAGCAGGGTCGTGAGACACTGTACCTAAATAATAAAAAAGTAAATAATCAAATTGCTTCATCAGTTTAGGTCAATATATATTCTGCTGAATAACTTTGGTAAAACAATCCAAATAAGCCAGGGCTCAAGTCCTGCTGGAAAGTATGGAATCAGCGTTCCTGTACTTTTTGCACAGCAGGAACACTGTTAGCCGCAGAGCCCGGTAGGCCGACTGCCCTGTGGCTGCAGAGGTGCCCAGGTCCGATCCTGGGAGGCTCAAGTGCAGAGTCCCCTCACTCCCTCCTTTCTCTTGAGTACCTCACTGCAATGTTCAGCCATTGTAACAAAATCCCGCCTCCTAAACCGGCTTCTGTGATAGGCAGAACATGATTCAATTTCCCGGGATTGGATGTGTGTTCCGTCTATCCCATAAGCCATCGCCGGTATAGGAGGTGAGACTTTGTTACAGTGGCCGGCCCATGAAGATTGCAGACTCAAGTGCCATGAGATGCCTGCTGTGTATAATCTAGGCACAGATGAGTCTGAAATGATGGGCACAGTGAATCTGCAATGATGGGCACATTGAGGCTGCGTTGATGGGCACATTGAGGCTGCGTTGATGGGCACAGTGTGGCTGCCATGATGTGCACAGTGAGTCTGCAATGATGGGCACAGTGAGGCTGCAATGATGGGCACAATGTGGCTGCTTTGATGGGCACAGTGCAGCTGTGTTGATGGGCACAGTGAGGCTGCATTGATGAGCACAGTGAGGCTGCATTGAAGGGCACAGTGAGGCTGTGTTGATGGGCACATTGATTCTGCGTTGATTTGCACAGTGACTCTGCATTGATGGGCACAGTGAGTCTTAAATCATGGGTGCAGTGAAACTGCATTCATGGGCACAGTGAGGCTACAATTGATGGGCACAGTGATTTAGCATTTATGGGCACAGTGAGTTTGGAATAATGGGCACAATGAGGCTGCATTGATAGACACAGTGAGGCTGTGTTGATGGGCACAGTGAGGCAGCGTTAATGGGCACAGTGAGGTGTACTGATGGGCACAGTGAGGCTGCATTAATGGGCACAGTGAGGCTGCAATGATGGGCACAGTGATGCCACGTTGAAGGCACAGTAAATCTGCATTGAACCATTATCACACATTGTGGTGTTTCTTTTGTTAGCATAGCATGTATACACACACACTCACACACTTTGTTTTTTATTTTTGAGGTGGGGAGGGATCTTGGGGGAGTTCCCACATTTTTTGGCTGAAATAAGTGTATATTGCTCAAATGTTATAGCATCTACAAACTATGGGTTATTTTTATTTACAGTATTTATTTGTATTTATTTTTTTACTAGTAGTTGGAGCGATCAGCGACTTATAGCAGAACTGCGATATTGCAGCAGACAAACTGGACACCTAACACTTTTGACACTTTCTGTGGACCAGTGACACTAATATAGTGAACAGTGCTAAAAAAATATGCACTGTTAGTGTACTAATGACACGGGTAGGGAAGGGGTTAATTTGGGGCTTAAAGGGTTAACGGTGTGCCTAGGTTGTGCTTACTCACTGTTGGGGTGGTGCTTTGTCTAGGGGAAGGCAAAGATCCATTTTCCTGCTTAGCAGAAACACAGGCTCAATGCCTTCCCTTCTGACAGAAGGACAATCTTCCTTGTTTACATAGAAAATATGGTCTTTCTGCCTGTGTAATCGACTAGTGCCAGTGGACATCAAGTACACGGTACCCGCTGCTGGGCTCTTAATGTGTGTGATCACAGTGTGAGTGGAATTCTGGTGGCGCGCACGCACCCCAGACCCAGAAGTGTCAGATCATGTACTAGGTATGTGATCTGGTGCAGAGCGGCCATCCTGACACAGTATATCTATGGTGGACAGCCCGGCAGTGGTTAATTAGTTGAATTGAGGGTCTTTGGTTTGCCATTTTTGTTCAATCGAAATTAGTTTAAATAGTTGGAATAGATAGATATACAGTGCCTAAATTATTCCTACCCCTTGAAATGTTTCACATTATGTCATGTTACAATGAAAAACATAAATGTATCTTATTGGGTTTTAATGTGATAGACCAACACAAAGTAGCACATAATTGTGAAGTCTAATGAAAATTATAAATGGTTTTCATTTTTTTTTTACGAATAAATATCTGAAAGGTGTGGCGTGCATTTGTATTAGGCCCCCTTTACTATGATACCCCTAACTAAAAGTGGAACCAATTTTCTTCAGAAATCACCTACTTAGTAAATAGAGTCCACCTGTGTGTTATTTAATCTCAGCATAAAGCTGTTCTGTGAAGCCCTCAGAGGTTTGTTAGAGAACCTTAGTGAACAAACAGCATCATGAAGGCCAAGAAACACATCAGACAGGTCAGCGATAAAGTTGTGTTGAAGTTTAAAGCAGGGTTAGGTTATAAAAAAATATCCAGAGCTTTGAACATCTCACAGAGCACTGTTCAATCCATCATCTGAAAATGGAAAGAGTATGGCACAACTGCAAACCTACCAAGACATGGCCATCCACCTAAACTGACAGGCCGGGCAAGAAGAGCATTAATCAGAGAAGCATTGTAACTCTGGAAGAGCTGCAAAAATCCACAGCTAGCTCAGGTAGGAGAATCTGGCCTTTATGGAAGAGTGGCAATTGTTGAAATAAAGCTATAAGAAGTTCCATTTGCAGTTTGCGAGAAGCCAAGTGGGGGACAAAGCAAACATGTGGAAGAAGGTGCTCTGGTCAGATGAGACCAAAATTTAAAGTTTTGGCCTAAAAGCAAAATGCTATGTGTGGCACAACACTAACGCTGCACATCACCCTGAACACACCATCCCTACCGCATTATGTTGTGGGGGTGCTTTTATTCAGCAAGGACAGGGAAGCTGGTCAGAGTTGATGGGAAGATGGATTGAGCTGAATACAGGGTAATCTTAGAAGAAAACCTGTTAGGCCCTGTACACACGATCAGACCGGTCCGATGAGAATGGTCCGACGGACCGTTTTCATCGGGCCACCGCTAAAGTGGTCTGATGGTCTGATGTGCGTACACACCATCGGGCCAAAATCCAATCGGGTCAGAACGCGGTGACGTAGAACACAACGACGTGCAGAAAAAACGAAGTTCAATGCTTCCAAGCATGCGTCGAGTTGATTCTGAGCATGCGTGGGTTTTTGGTCCGATGCTTTTGTGTACTAACCATCGTTTTGGTCCGACGGTCAGGTGTCCATCGGACAGATTTTAAAGCAAGTTTTAAAACTTTGGTCCGATGGACAACGGTCCGATGGGCCGTACACACGATCAATTTGGTTAGATGAAACTGGCCTTAAGGCCAGTTTCATCGGACCGATCTGATCGTGTCCGATGAGTCTGCAAAAGACTTAAGACTAGGGCGGAGGTTCACCTTCCAGCAAGACAATGACCCAAAACATATAGCCAGAGCTACAAAGGAATGGTTTAGATCAAAGCATATTCACGTGTTAGAATGGCCCAGTCAAAGTCCAGACCTAAATCTAATTGAGAATCTGTGGCAAGACTTGAAAGTTGCTGTTCACAGATGCTCTTCGTCCAATCTTTTAGAGCTTGTGCTATTTTGCAAAGAAGAATGGGCACAAAAGTAACTCTCTAGATGTCCAAAGCTGGTAGAGACATCCCCAAAAAGACTTGCAGCTGTAATTGCAGCGAAAGGTGATTCTACACAGTATTGACTCGGGGGCTGAATACAAATATACGCCACACTTTTCACATATTTATTTGTAAAATAATTTTGAAAGAGATTTATAATTTTCCCTCCACTTTACTATTATGTGCCACTTTGAGTTGGTCTATCACAAAAAATCCAAGTAAAATAAATTTGTTTTTGACTGTTACATCACAAAAAGTGGAAAATTATACTTCTCAAGGCACTGTAGATATGTGCATGGCCACCATAAGACATAACCAACCAACCAGTGTTGTTGCAGGGAAATGTTAACTTACAAAATCTGTTGCGCTAAACTTAGTCCATAAAAGTCTCACTCCTGATATAGTCCAAAACCGCACAACAGACTGAATGAAAAAAAGCTGGAGCCTATCAGCTCAAAGGTCTTGCAGCTTTCATAAATCCAATGGGCACTAGACAAGCTTAACAACAAAAATAAAAGCAAAAACATGAAACCTAGCACAGTTATTCCATTTAATGTAGATATAAAATGATCCCAGATCCCTGCATATGGTGGGCGCTAAGATACCCATCTAAGGCCCAGATTCACAGAGCGATTACGCCTGCGCAACAGGAGATGCACGTGCGTAAGTCTAAATGTGCGCGTGCATTTCGATGCACGGCATCCCCAAAACGAGATACGCAAGAAATCTACTTTTTTTTGTCCGGCGTAATTTCGTTAGACAGGTGCATCCGTCGGCGCAAAACTGCGCTAGACAGACCATTGATTTGCTAGTCAAATATGCTAATGACGGACTTACGGGGATCCACAAAAGAACGTTGGGGCAGCGCAGGCTACGCAGTGTGCGCAACAGCAAAATGTCCTGTCTAAAATTAGACCATATAAAAGCTGGTCTAAAAAGAGAAAAATCATCTACATGTCAGATAAAGCAACACTGTTAGTGAGGAGCAGACCAGTCACACGTGTTGCACAACAATCTGTATGCCAACATGCCAGGGGCATCGTCGTGCATAGCTATACTACTGACTTTAGATGAACAAAGAAGGATGAGGGCACGGAGGAGGGCACGGGAGAGGATATACCGCACACGCATAGACCTGTTTGGCATGAGTGATTCTGAGGTGTTTCGCATCTTCAGATTCACCCCTCATGCCATCATGGAATTAACCACAACCCTGCAGGAGGACATCACCAGCCCAACACACCGCTCACAAGCAGTGCAGCCACTGGTCAAGGTCATGGCAACACTCCATGTCCTTGCCAGTGGCTCTTTTCAGCGTACAAGTGAAGTGGTGGCTGGGATGTCACAATCCTCCATGAGCAGATGTGTGCACCAGGTTGTCCCAGCAATCCTCAGACGCATGGCCAACCAAATCATCAAACCCACCACTGAGGACCTGCGGCTGAAGGCAATGACAGATTTCTACAGAATTGCCAGATTCCCACGCACCATCGGGGCCATTGATTGCACACATGTGGCACTCCAGCCCCCCCAGGAGACAGAGCACATGTACCGCAATCGGAAGCATTGGCATTCCATCAACGTACAGGTGATAGTCGATGCCCAAGGCCTCATATGGCACGTCCGTGCCAAACACCCAGGGTCCAGCCATGACAGCTACATCTACAATCAAAGCCACATCCGAATGGAATTCGATCAGAATGTGTATGGGGCCACCTGGCTGGTTGGTGAGTGACATGGGTGGCAGGCATGACTGTACCCCCCCATGATGCACACATCACAAGGGGCACATGCATGACTAACATCCTCCTGTCTTTTCCCTTACAGGTGACTCTGCATATCCACTGGGACCCCATCTCATGACTCCTATCCGGAACCCCCAAACCCCAGGAGAGGAAAGATACAATCAAGCACATGCCCAAACACGTGCAGTGGTGGAGCGCACCTTTGGCCTCCTGAAGTCATGTTTCCGATGCCTGGATAAGTCTGGGGATACCCTCTTGTATTCCCCAAACTGTGTGTGCCATATCATCGGTGCATGTTGCATGCTGCACAACTTCGCAGTAAGAAAGGGCCTGCAGATTGACCTACGTGATGACCTGACCCCCCAACCAGACAACCCCCCCCCTAACCGAGGTTACCCCGTCTTCTGAGGGAATAGCAGTCAGGAGACAGCTCACATTAGGCATCTTTGCACGTTAAACACACACATTAATCATGGCACATTGAGAATGCATGCATGCACACCACTGTGGTCCCTAGCACACACACCCCACTTCCTCATAAAATTGGATTGGCACCAGTCCACCATGCAGGACTTGTGAGCAGCAACGCCACGCCAAGGCTCCAATTATGTCACTGTACATTCATACACCATTCACACGGACCTGGGGATCACTTCTCCCTGGTCCTGGGGAACCCTACTCCACCAAAATTGAGGGTGACAGCCCTTTTCTGGCAGGAATGTCACCCCCACATTCAAACAGCATTCACAACCCAAAAAAAAAAAAAAAATTACCAGCAAAATCAAAAAATTTCCAGCAAGAAAAAAAAAAAGGCCAAAAAAAAAAAGGGAAAAACAAATTAGTGCCCTTGACGTGAGCCACGCCTGGGGCGCCCCCGGCTCCTCAGGGGAGACTCATGGGGGAGGGGGAAAACCGGGAAAGGAGAAGCAGCCCCTGATCTCTGCCCACCTGGCGGCCTGCCCTCCAAGGCCACGGCTATTCTGTCCAGGGCACCACCTAGTGTTGCCGTGTTGGCCAGGATAGCCTGGGTAAGGGCCCTCACATCTTGCCCAACGCCTGCTGATGTAGTCTGCAGGTCGTTAAGGCAGTTTGTGAAAGCCCTGAATGGCAGTCCAGGTTCCCCAGCGTATCCTTGATGGAGGACAGGCTCTCCTCCATCCGCACCAATGTCTGGCTTACCTGTCCTAGATGGCGGGTCTGGAGGAACTGGTCCCTTCTCAGAGTGGCAGGCAGGAGATCGGCCACCCCCTGGTCTTCTGGGTCGCCTTCCTGCCTCCAGCTGATGCTTGTGGCCGGGGAGAAGGGGAGGCCCTTGGGAGGGGAGCCATGTTGGGGGAGGAGGGGGGGGGCTCCCCCTTAGTAAGGGCTGGCTGCTGCCAGCCAGAGGGGAACGGTCCTCCAACAACAATAGGCCAGTGCCTGACATGGACTCCTCCTCCTCATCAAGCTCCTCCTCCTCAACTTCCTCCTCCTCCTCTTCAACCTCCTCCACGGACTCCGGCCTTGTAGGGGGGGCCTCATTAGGCTGCTGTTCTGGGGATGGTGCGGTCAGGCCAGATGGCCCTGCACCCTCCTGCACATCTGTGGATGACACAAAACATTCACAGGTTGGAGGATCCACACACTTGCCACATATTCCCTTTCACCCCCTCCCCCACACATGCCACACACCTGATATAAAAAAAAAACGTACCTGGCACCACGGGCTCCGGACTTGAGTCAAAGCCGGGCAGGCCCTCCACTTCATGCCGATGAAAGGTCAGGGCCACCGCACGCTGCTCCGCTGTCAGCCTAACACGGCATGGTGGGCCCCCTCCTGTGCCCCTGGCATGGGCAAGCATTTTGGCCAGCTTCTTTTTGACCAGACGCCGGAGGTCATTAATCTTTTTATCAATCCCAGACCGGTTCCGTGTCTCCCCCTCCCCCGCTGAATTCACCTGGTCAGTGATGATGTCCAAAATCTCCCTCCTCCTGGCCGGGGTGATGTTGGCACTGTCTGGGCCGTGGAGGAAACGCCCATAATCGCTAATGGCCCGGGCAAGAATTCGTTTCTCCCCCAAAGTGAAATTTAGTTTTCTCTTTCTCTCTGTCATACTCATACAAAAACTCACTCCCAGTCAACAAAAATCAGTCACAAAAACAACCACAACCAATCAAGCAAGAACACACACAAAGAGAAAACTAACACCCAAAAAATCACACAAGCACTCAGCAAAAATCAGTCACAAAAACAAACAGCAACAATTAAGCAAGAAAACAAACGACCAGAAATATATCAAACAAACAGTCTCTCAAACACTTATCAAAAAACACTTTCAAAGATTTACTAACAAACACTTGATCACACAGTACACTTATCTGACAAATACAAAACACAATGCAACTAACAACGGGACAAAAGCACTTTGTTAAATGGGAAGGGACAAAGGGATGTACTTTTGCAATGGAAGTGCGTGTGTGTCTGTCTATTTATGCTGTCTGCGTAGTCCTTAGTCCATTTCCAATTTCACTGATTGCGCCGTTCCCGAGTTGTGAGCATGCGCAGAGAGGTGCTGACCATGGTCTCCTTCAAGCACGCATGCGCGAGCCGGCCGGACATTCATTTGCATGGGGTCACGGCTCATTTCAATGTAACACGCCCACATCCTTCCCAATTTGTATTACTCCGCCTTACGCCTCTGAAATAACGTTACGCATGTGCAATTTTCTGCGCAAAAGCTACGAGAATAGGGTGATTACGCGGCTACATTGCGCAAGTCTAACGTAAAGGCGGTGCGCTACGCCGGTCCAATAATGCGCAGATGTACCTGAATCTGGCCCTAAGAGATTTTTTTTAAACCATCAGTACTTCCTGCTGACACCACCAATTGTGGAAGTGAGTTTCACATCCTTACGGCCTTACAGTGAAGGGTTAAACCACTTCTCCTTTAATTTCATTGAGTAGTCCAGTGTCTTCTTATACTTCCTGAGACTGAATAGTGTATTTCCTATGCTCGAATCACCATTGAGGTATTTGTATATTGCTATCATATCTCCTCAAGCGTCTCTTCTCCAGGGAGAATACATGTAATGTTTGTTGTTGTTCCTCGTAGCAGAGGTCCTCCAGTCCCCTTATTACCTTGTTGCCCTTTTCTGGACTCTCTCCAGCTCCAGCACATCCTTTCTGAGGATTGGCGACCAGAACTGGACAGAATACCCCAGATGTGGCCAGACCAAAGTTTTATAAAGTGGCAGGGTTATATTTATATCATTTGTAAATACTCTTTTTTATGCATGTTAATATTCTGCTAGCTTTGCTTGCTGCAGCTTGGCATTGCATACCATTGCTGAGTATCTGCCATCTGCCAGAAACGTCAGCCCAGTTCTCTAGGAACCCAAAATCCTTTTTCCTGCACCATTTCCTCAGCCGCTTGTTAAGTTCCCTAAGCTCCTGCTGCTTCTCTAGTGTGGCTCAAGGTACAGGCAGTATCTCTGAGAATACCCCCTTGGCAGGTCTTTTTCCTCAATATAGCCCATAAGCCCCTGAAATAATTTTTAGATGCTCCACCTTCCTCTAACTTTGTCATGTGTACCATAACAACTGGGTCCTTCCCAGCCCCACCCAACAATCTGTTTATTCGATCTGCAATGTGTCAAACCCGATTCCCTGGTAAACAACAAACTGTTCAGTGATTATAGGTCTTTGTTACAGATTGCCCTATCTGTCTTCCAATAATTAACCCTACCACCAGTATCAGCCTAACCTTGCCTGTATCCTTGCCCCCCTCCTTACCAGAGCAGTCATTGCCCTGTCAGCGAGGGGAGGCAATGCCACCCTGAGCTGATATCCCCAACATCATTCAACTTGGCATATTTATACTGTCCTGGCCCCTGCGAGCACCTGCTGGATAATGTTCAAAGTCCTTTTTCAGATTGTTGGTGCTTTGCAGTGTTGCCACCTTATTCTTTAGGCTTCCAGAGAAACAACTAGCTCACATCTTGCACAGCAGTACTCACCCCTGAACAGCTCTTTAAGGAACGCATACATGAAGTCCCATCCCCACTCCTGTTGGACATTTTACCCACTACTCTAATGAGGATATTGTCACTATACTCAGGCCCCGTACACACCATTAAATAAATCTGTTCAAATTGGTCTGACAGACCGATTTGATCAGATTTGTCTGCTGGGCTGTTTTGGTTTGATCGCTGTACACACGATCAAACCAAAATCCCCGCTGGTAGACAGCGCGGAAGCGTGGAAGTAAAACACTTCTGCGCATGCGTCGAATCCATTCAACGCATGTGCGGGCAGATATGTCTGCTGGTAAGCGTACTAACCAGCAGACATATCGGACCGACGGATTCCCAGCAGACAGGTTTTAAAGCATGCTTTAAAATCTGTCTGCTGGCAAAATCTGTCTGTCTGCCCGTACACACGATCGAATCTGTCTGCTGAAACAGTCTGTCAGACCGTTTCCAGCAGATAGATTTGATTGTGTGTACGCGGCCTCACAGTATCCCTAGTTACTTAAAAAAAATACTCACAGAGACCCTGAGTTATATTACAGTTATTTCCAGCCAGTTCTCCAATTTACTCCAAATAATCCAATCTACCCCTACTGCTACAAGCTACTCCCAATTTCTCCAAGTAATCAAAGTTACTCCCAATTACTGCCAGTAATCCAAGTTACTCCCAATTACTCTTGGCAATCCAAGTTACTCCCAGTGATCCAAGTTACTCCAAATTACACCCAGTAATCCAAGTTACCCCCAGTAATGCAAGTCAAGCCCTGTACACACGGCCGGGAATCTCTTCAGGAAAAAACGTTGGTTTTCCTGACGAGATTCCTGGCAAGCTTTCTTGCTCGCCGAGTGTACACACACACCATTCAAAAGAACTGTTGTTCCTTTGAATGGCAAGAATACGGGGACGTCATCGACTACGACAAACATGCGGTCGCCACATTCGATGCCGTCGCCGCCATCGTGCTACACCCTACACTATGCATGCGTCAAAGTCTCATCAAGCATGTGCGGGCTTACCGGGGCCAGGTAAGCATACACACGCTCTGGTTTCTCGACAGGAAAACACTGCCGAGAAGCCCAACTAGAAAATTGAGAATTTCAACGAGAAAAAAAAAACAGGTTCCCTATTTTTCTCGTCAAGATTCACAGCAGTTTTCCCGGTGAGAAACCATACACACACACACACACGGTTTTCTTTGCAAAAAGCTCTCCCAGCAGCTTTCTTGCAAAGAAAAAACGTGCGTGTGTATGAGGCCTCACTCCCAATTACTCCCAGTAATTCAAGTTACTCCAAAATGTTCCCAGTAATACAAGTTACCCCAAATCACTCCCAGTAATCCATGTTACTTCAAACCAATACCCATGAACACCTATGCGATCCGATTCTGGTGCGGACCCAAAAAAGAGTCCTGCACAACTTAGTGAATTCAGCCATGCAATCTGCATGCTGAATTTGCATCGCACAGACATCGCATGTGATTTGCACAGCAGCGAACCACATGCAATGTCTTACATCGCAGCAATGTGAATCCAGCCTTAGAGGGAGGACAAGAAACTTAAAGCAGAATTTACCCTGTCAATCGACATTGACTATTTTTAATCATTATGCTGCTAGCATTAGTAAATGGATAGGAAAGTTTATCATATTTGCTTGTTGTAAACATTTTTTTTACATTTCTTCTGTTATTTGCTGGTCTCCATGTCTAAGAAAAACTTATTTCATAAATCCCAGAAGTCTTCAGTAGGGGAGGAGTGGTGTTCTCAGCTAAGCACACATTCTCTTGTTTGCATGCCTGAGAGAGGGGTAAGTTGATTCCAGGAAGTAAATGCTACATGAATCATCTGGCTCGTGATGAACACAGCTAGAAATGCTAGTGGGGTGTTTTTCATAGTTTTACAGTTGGCAAGGTTGAATAAAGACACAAGTCTTTAGAAATAATGCTATAGAATAATGCTATGGAACAATACTATTGGAGGGAAGGGGAGAGCTACCATTAGGTGGTAAACTCATTAACTTAGGTGGTGTACGCATCTCATTAACATGATTTTACACACACTGATTATGAGATGGTTAAAATCTTCACGGAATTGGAAAATGAAAACTTAATACGTTGTGAGGAGAAAGAATCGCCCAAGGCAATGAGCTATCATTCCCATATGAAAGACCTAGATCTGAAACAGTGGTTCAGGAATATAGAAACAAAGCTAAAAAGCCCCATCCCTAAAAAAAACAAAAAAAACAATTGAGTGTTTGTAGATTTGGTCATTAAGAAAAAAAACTTAGAGATGTGTAACCAAATTCTTAAGAATTCTTCTTGGTATCGTAAGTATTGTAAGTATCCAAGTATTGTACTGCAATGAAAGTTTGATTAACCAGGCTTGTGATGAACAACCCATCAATAAAGAATCAAGTTCCCAGTTATTCCTACTTTTTATGCCCTTCTGAAAACACTTGCAAATATAACAAAACCACCTGGTAGATTCATTGTTTTGGGTATTCAAAGTCTGACTCATAAAGCAAGCATACATAGTTAGTCTGTTTGAAAAAAGGCACAGGTCCATCTAGTTCAACCAATCCTATACCCACAGTTGATCCAGAGGAAGGAAAAATAACACTAAAGCATGATCGAGTTTGCCCCAGCAGAGGCAATCAGATATTTCCTGGATCAGCTGTACCTATAAATGTAAGTATCCAGATATATTATGTACATTTAGGAAAAAATCCAGGTATTTTTTAAAGCAATTCTTTTTTTAGAGTCATTTCCCATTTTCACAGCTCTTACTGTGATTATGTGCATGTTAGTGGATGATTATCTACACCCTTATGTGGAGGGGCTTCCTTCATATTCAAAGGATCAAATCCACCATTTGACTATCCTAGATATTCTCTAAATTGGGAAAGAGACCATCCTTGCCTCTATTCTAGCATCCCTCATTCCAAATGAATTCATGTGGTAAGAGCCTTCCTCCAGCAAAGAAGTATTGAATAGTCTAGATATCATTTGTAGGGGACAACCTGTACCTAGGGGGGTGGAAGCAACACATTTTCCCCTCATTTTGTCATCATATCTCTGACATGTATCTCTTTGATTGAGAAATATTGATGACATTCTGATTTTCTCGGCCCTCCATCTCTGGTGAAACTAGAAATCCCATCATGCCTCACCTCGGTGATTAGGTATTTTTTTCTTTTTGCCTCTTCCTCTGAGGAATCATGCCTGTGATTGTCAGGGTCTTGCAATGTCTCATGGGACTTGTTGTTTCAAAACAGCTGGAGGGCTGAGGTTACCTACCCCTGCTTAAAACTTCGACCAGTTCTCCTTACATTTTCTTGACATAATGATCTCTAAGAATGTCAATGGCATGTCAATGGCATGTCAATGGCATTATTGTAACACATTTGTATTGTAAACCCACAGTTGGGATAATGTACTGCATAGCCATAGTGCACACCCTTAACATTTAATCCATAGGATTCCAGTAGGCTAATACTTACAAATTAGACAGAATTGTAAGAATGATGTAGCATTTGAAACTCAAGCCCAACAGTTGAGAGGCCATTTCCTCAGTTGAGTATACAGAAAAAATTATTTAAGGGTGAAAAATAGCCCCCAAGATTTAGTTTTGTTTCAAGAGGAAAATAAATCAGGAAAAAAAAAATTCTGTCCAATTATTAAGTTCAATCATCAAGCTAATGTTAGAGAAGGTATGAGTAAATACTGAAAGGTGGAGGCATCTTTTTATACTGAGGAGGTGGGCTGTATACTGGATGGGGGGCTGTGTACTGTATGGGGGAGGGGGCTGTGTACTATAAACGGGGCTATGAAAAAATGTTTTCCTTAAACTTTCCTCTTAAAATTGCATTAATGCTATATTAGTACATAGGGGAGCTGGAATTTAGGGAAAAAAAGTGAACAAAGGAGAACTTAGCCTTTAACTCTTTGCCTCATTATATTAACTTTTCACCATATTATTTTGTTAACTGTAAAACTTGAATTGAATTCAAAATCAAAACGAATTTGAAAACAAATTCGAAATTCAAACATATTGCTGACTATTGCTGATTTTCTTCAAAAGCTGTGTGCATGTATACCTACAATAATTCATGCTATTTTGAAGCTAAAGGTATTCAAATATTGATTTCATTTAGTTTTTTCTTCTGTTCGCTCACTCTCCATTTTTAAATTAATGAAAAAAAAAGGAAAATATATATTTGTGAAAACATTCTTACTTTACACTATCTCTTCACACCTACCTAAAACTTTTGCACAGTACTGTACATTTATTTTATAACTTAGAACCCTTAACATAGTCTGAATAAACCTTATTAACTACTTCCTGTCCGCCCGCCGTCATATTACTGCGGGACGGTGGCACTGCTACGCGGGAGCACGTAGCGCTACGTCCTCTCTTTAGCAGCTTGTAGGGCCCGCGCGCGTCCCCCAAATCCCACGCGCATGCCCGGCGGGCAGTTATTCCTACTTTTTATGCCCTTCTGAAAACACTTGCAAATATAACA
Organism: Rana kukunoris; assembly: GCA_029574335.1. Lineage (NCBI taxonomy): Eukaryota > Metazoa > Chordata > Amphibia > Anura > Ranidae > Rana > Rana kukunoris. The sequence goes on from CM056054.1 coordinate 64,660,164, forward strand.
AAACCACCTGGTAGATTCATTGTTTTGGGTATTCAAAGTCTGACTCATAAAGCAAGCATACATAGTTAGTCTGTTTGAAAAAAGGCACAGGTCCATCTAGTTCAACCAATCATATACCCACAGTTGATCCAGAGGAAGGAAAAATAACACTAAAGCATGATCGAGTTTGCCCCAGCAGAGGCAATCAGATATTTCCTGGATCAGCTGTACCTATAAATGTAAGTATCCAGATATATTATGTACATTTAGGAAAAAATCCAGGTATTTTTTAAAGCAATTCTTTTTTTAGAGTTATTTCCCATTTTCACAGCTCTTACTGTGATTATGTGCATGTTAGTGGATGATTATCTACACCCTTATGTGGAGGGCTTCCTTCATATTCAAAGGATCAAATCCACCATTTGACTATCCTAGATATTCTCTAAATTGGGAAAGAGACCATCCTTGCCTCTATTCTAGCATCCCTCATTCCAAATGAATTCATGTGGTAAGAGCCTTCCTCCAGCAAAGAAGCATTGAATAGTCTAGATATCATTTGTATTTCTTGGACCTTCTACAGCTGACACATAATATATTCATTTTCGATGGCTCCCACTAATCCAGGTTAAGGGGGAGGTGATGGGAATACTTGTGTCCCATCATATGACAACCTGTACCTAGGGGGGTGGAAGCAACACATTTTCCCCTCATTTTGTCATCATATCTCTGACATGTATCTCTTTGATTGAGATATATTGATGACATTCTGATTTTCTCGGCCCTCCATCTCTGGTGAAACTAGAAATCCCATCATGCCTCTTCCTCTGAGGAATCATGCCTGTGATTGTCAGGGTCTTGCAATGTCTCATGGGACTTGTTGTTTCAAAACAGCTGGAGGGCTGAGGTTGCCTACCCCTGCTTAAAACTTCGACCAGTTCTCCTTACATTTTCTTGACATAATGATCTCTAAGAATGTCAATGGCATGATTGTAACACATTTGTATTGTAAACCCACAGTTGGGATAATGTACTGCATAGCCATAGTGCACACCCTTAACATTTAATCCATAGGATTCCAGTAGGCTAATACTTACAAATTAGACAGAATTGTAAGAATGATGTAGCATTTGAAACTCAAGCCCAACAGTTGAGAGGCCATTTCCTCAGTTGAGGATACAGAAAAAATTATTTAAGGGTGAAAAATAGCCCCCAAGATTTAGTTTTGTTTCAAGAGGAAAATAAATCAGGAAAAAAAAAATTCTGTCCAATTATTAAGTTAAATCATCAAGCTAATGTTAGAGAAGGTATGAGTAAATACTGAAAGGTGGAGGCATCTTTTTATACTGAGGAGGTGGGCTGTATACTGGATGGGGGGCTGTGTACTGTATGGGGGAGGGGGCTGTGTACTATAAACGGGGCTATGAAAAAATGTTTTCCTTAAACTTTCCTCTTAAAATTGCATTAATGCTATATTAGTACATAGGGGAGCTGGAATTTAGGGAAAAAAAGTGAACAAAGGAGAACTTAGCCTTTAACTCTTTGCCTCATTATATTAACTTTTCACCATATTATTTTGTTAACTGTAAAACTTGAATTGAATTCAAAATCAAAACGAATTTGAAAACAAATTCGAAATTCAAACATATTGCTGACTATTGCTGATTTTCTTCAAAAGCTGTGTGCATGTATACCTACAATAATTCATGCTATTTTGAAGCTAAAGGTATATAAATATTGATTTCATTTAGTTTTTTCTTCTGTTCGCTCACTCTCCATTTTTAAATTAATGAAAAAAAAAGGAAAATATATATTTGTGAAAACATTCTTACTTTACACTATCTCTTCACACCTACCTAAAACTTTTGCACAGTACTGTACATTTATTTTATAACTTAGAACCCTTAACATAGTCTGAATAAACCTTATTAACTACTTCCTGTCCGCCCGCCGTCATATTACTGCGGGACGGTGGCACTGCTACGCGGGAGCACGTAGCGCTACGTCCTCCCTTTAGCAGCTTGTAGGGCCCGCGCGCGTCCCCCAAATCCCACGCGCATGCCCGGCGGGTACGATCGCCGCCGGGCACCCGCGATTGCTCGTTACAGAGCGGGGACCGAGAGCTTTGTGTGTAAACACATACCTCTCGTTCCTGTCAGCGGGGGAAACGCTGATCTCCTGTTCATACAATGTATGAACAGAAGATCAGTGATTTCCCCTAGTGAGGCCACCCCTCCATACAGTTAGAACACACCAGGAACACACTTAACCCCTTCCCTGCCCCCTAGTGTTAACCCCTTCACTGCCAATGGCATTTTTATAGTAATACAATGTATTTTTATAGCATTGATCACTATAAAAATGCCAATGGTCCCAAAAATGTGTCAAAAGTGTCCGATGTGTCCGCCATAATATCGCAGTACCAAAAAAAAAACGCTGATCGCCGCCATTACTAGTAAAAAAAAATAATAATAAAAATGCCATAAAACGACCCCCTTTTTTGTAAACACTATACATTTTGCGCAAACCAATTAATAAACACTAATTGCGATTTTTTTTAACGAAAAATATGTAGAAGAAAACGTATCGGCCTAAACTGAGGAAAAAAAATGTTTTTTTTTATATCTTTTTTGGGGATATTTATTATAGCAAAATGTTAAAAATATTTAATTTTTTTCAAAATAGTCGCTCTATTTTTGTTTATAGCGCAAAAAATAAAAACCGCAGAGATGATCAAATACCACCAAAAGAAAGCTCTATTTGTGGGGAAAAAAGGACGCAATTTTGTTTGGGAGCCACGTCGCACGACCGCGCAATTGTCAGTTAAAGCGACGCAGTGCCGAATCACAAAAAGTGCTCTGGTCTTTGGACAGCAATATGGCCTGGGGCTAAAGTGGTTAATACAAAGATGATTAATGTGTCTAAAATTGAAATGTCAATATTGCTGGTTAATTAATAATTTTATCATAATTTGTGACCAACATATATGCCTTTAATAACCTTAGACTCCATTTTTTTTTGTTTCAATCCTTTTAATAAAGGTTTAAGCCGGCCACAGATGGTGCGATTTTCTTTCTGCAACCAGTGAGTGTTGATGGGGAAATCTCTTCTGTGAAGCTAATATGTTCTCCATGTTCTATAGCTGCTGAAAATAACCGCATACAAATTCCAACATGCTGGTTGTACCCAAGTCAATCAATGGATTGACTTGGGTACAATCAGGGCTTTTTTTCTGGGGGAACTTGGGGGAACTCAGTTCCACCACCTTTGGCTCAGACCCTTTGGTGCCCGCCCACCGCAATCACTTGTGAACACAGAAGTCTGGTTTCTGTGTTTACAAGTGACTGCTTTGTAACCCCCTGAACTCTGCACACTGTATGTAACGCAATTCTGGTATTTAATGCCCCTTTAAGACCCTTTTACTGTTTGTGAAATATGAACGGGTCGTGGTTGAGTTCCTGCACCTATTTTCTGAGAAAAAAAGCTCTGGGTACAATCATCCTGCACATAGATGGTTCATATCTCGGCAGTTACCCTGCTGAACTTGCCAAGATTCAAACCATCTACAGTATGTCAGGCTTTACTGTAAGTACAATTACAGAACGGTACAGCCATAGAACTTTTGTGGCAAATGTTGCTTGCAAGCCATGCAGGCGAGATGCAGTTTGAGAATAACAAACAACAGTGGTGTACGTAAATAGTAGGTACCGCAAACTCTTAACGATCAAACTAGACCATCAAAACCAACCAGGGATGGTAAAAAAAAAATATTGAGTGCGCTAGATCCAAGAGTGCTGGTCAAATAAGGTAGAACTTATTTTCTTCTCCATATTGCTCCATAGGACAGAAACAAGAAGGCTAACATGTTGCTGCACGACTCTCATTACAATTATTAAAAGGGCAGTGGGCTCCATTCACAAAGCAGTATCTTACCACATCTGAATATGCGGTAAGATATCGCACAACGTTTTTCATAAAGTTTTTTGGCATTTACTAAAAAACTCTACAAAAATACTGCATGAGTTATTTTATGAAGTTGTGTTGTATTTATTAACAATAATTAACAGGTGAGTTTAGCACCTGTTCATGCAGAATTTACAGAGCTTTTTTAGTGTTTTGCTGTAAATACCGCAGAACCGTATAGTGACAGTTACAAGATCGCATGCGATATTTAGGCAAAATGTGTCCAGACACCTAAATATATTGCATGTAAGTTCCTTCCATGAATGGAGCCCATTGTGTCATACATAATGTTGTAGCGCCACCCCCCGAAAGAGCCGCTTGAATATGTTTGGTTTTGTATTCTTCCCACCTCTGGCACACCTAGTAAGCAGTGTAAATGCAAGCACGGAAATAACAGACACAAACTGTAGTAAACCAAGAAGTTTGATTACTGGGAGACCTTCCACAATCATCAAACAATCATACAGTATCTTAGTAGTCAAAAATGACAAAACTCTGATTTTATAACAGTACAGCACAGGGTTAAGTGTAAATTTCCAATAGCACTGTTAAACAACTTAAATGATTTTAGTATGGCCTATGTTCTTAGGAATGAAGGGGAACAGGTCAGTTTGGTTCCCTAAAATCCTGAAATTACAGACCCAGGAAGTAAACACTTGATGCAGTATATGAGTGAGTGATCTACCAGATGAAAAAAAAAACATCTACCACTGTGCCAAAGAATAATAAATGTGACCAATAAATGTAAATAAAAGTAAATTTGTAGCCGCAAATTTCAATAAACGCAATACTTCCACCTTATCTCGTATGCCTCGTACACACGATCACTTTTTGTGATGAATTTATTTTTTATTTTTTCTTCATGAAAAAAAACGAAATTTTTCAAACTTCATTTTCAAAAATGACGGTGCGTACACACCATAATTTTTGGAAAGTTATGAACAAAACGACGACACTCTAAAGGGGAAGTTCTATTTGCCTTGAGGCTGCTTTTAGCTGGTTACTTGTTAGTAAAAGACGATTCCTGCTTTTTTGTCTGTTACAGATGAATGTGCTTACTCCATTATGAATGGTAGTTTTACCTCCCGTCTCCTAACTTGCTTCTGGGCATGTGCGGGTTTACGTAGTTTTGCCCACACATGATCATTTTTAATGACACAAAAAATTACATTTTTAAAAATGACATAAAAAATTTGAGCATGTTCGAATTTTTTTTTGGTCGTTTTTCAGAAGACATAAAATTACATTTTGCCCACACACAATCATTTTAAATTACATTTTTAAAAATGTCTTTTTTTTTCATCACAAAAAGTGATCGTGTGTACGCGGCATTAGGCTGGGTTCACACCAGAGCATAGAGCAGCTCACAGCAGGGGATCCGGTGTGTCTCCATTCATCAGTTCAGGTCTGATTTCAGGATTCGGCTAAATTCGAACCTGAAACTGACCAAATGACGCACAGGACTCCTGTATAATTTGCACCGGAGCCACTCCGGAGAAGTGTGAACCGGCTCCATAGAGAGTTATACTTAGCCCGTTTTACAGGATTATACAGGATTGTCTGTGAGTTTTTCGGACTGGAAAATTGTTCTCTATGTCCGCCTATGTTGCATTAGAAAGCCCTTCTTTTTATTTCATTTCAGACAGTCCTCATCCTGTCTGTTTGGCAGTGTGGAGTGTGTTGTATTCTATAAAGAATTTGGACTATTGCATATACATTCAAATCTCTTCTCATTTGTTTCTTTCTTTTTATTTGGATACAAATAGGTTGTGGTTTCTCCATTTCCTTATTGGCTGCCCCCTGTGTTATTTTATATGCCCTCCCACAGGCCATTAGAGGAACCTGGTATGAGCACAACTATCACTCTGAGTAAATCAAGCATGCTTTACTGCAAATACAGATTGATTTTACTGTTGTGGGTTTAGTAACACTTAAATTAAACTTACAGTAAAAGCTTTCCTAAAGCTTTTACATCTGTTGTTGCTGCTACTTTTTGGTGTTGCAACCAAAATTGTCTATTTCTTTACTTTTTTACTTTGAAATAAATCAGACTGAGGTGCTGCTGCCTTTTTTTAAGTCAAGCTTACAAATTGAAAATATGTGATGCCAGAATACAGTGTTGCTGATGCTGTTCATGAAAATTGTACTTAGGGCTTTTTAAAGTCAGCAGCTACAAATACTGCAGCTGCTGACTTCTAAAATAAGGGCACTTACCTGTCCAGAGCACCCGCGATGTCAGCACCCGAAGCCAATCTATTGCTTGGCTCTCGTGTGCTGCCGCCACCATCTTTGGTAGGGGAATCAGGACCTTGCGGCTTCACTTCCTGGTTTCCTACTGCGTATGCGCAACTCGTGCTGCTCTATCCCACTGGTCCCTGCTGTCTTCTGGGACATTTCTGTCTCCCAGAAGACAGCAGGGGGGCTGGCGAAGGAATTGGCGTAGATAACCGTGAGTGGCTCGGGCCCGGAAGTGGGAGCAAATACCTGTATTGCGGATGTATCTGCTCCCCCCTCCCCATTTTTGGGTGGAACTCCGCTTTAATGACAATTTATCTAGCAAGGACTGGTGTTTTCCTACATCACTCTTGATATCACATTACAGGACCCCCTACTCACTGTACAGTATATTAAAAAAAAAATGCCTTATTAATTTCTCCTAATGTCTGTGCCCAGCTTCTCATGGTCTTTTTTAAACAATATCTTACCTATTATCCTTATCTATATTTTAGTAGCAAGATTCACCCCCATAGACATGTATTTGACGTGCCCCCTTCAAATCAAACCCCCTACTTGGAAAGATATTATGATTATGCGGCTGCAAATTATAATGTTTTTAGGTCCCATGCAAGCTAAAGTTTTAGTATTTCTTTGGAGAGTCAAAAACTATTTTTCCCTAGTTTTGGATTTGGTCAGTTTTTAACTGCTGTCTGGGGCTCTGTTAACTAGATTTACCCTCCCTTCGTTTCCCTGAGGACAATGATTTCGCCAGACAGGAATTAAGAGAAATTCTTCAACAGGGATCAAATGACAGTTCTTATGATATTAGGCTGGCCATACACGGTTCAAATCTCGGCCGGTTCAGCAGGAACCAGCCGATATTTGAACCGTTAATGAGCAGGCTGAATGATCGATCAACTTGGGTACAACCAGCCTGTCCGATTCTCTTGTAATTTTTGCTAGAGCCTGTTATAGCCACTAGCAATAATCACTGTCTTTTCCCTGCAGTGATGGCTTTCTCAGTCACCCCCCCCCCCCCCAGGAGAAGATTCCCGATTCCCTTGTCAACAATGTCCCAAACAAAAAAAACACCAGCCGCCACTGTGTTCAAGGCTGAAGCTTTTTTACCGTTATGCATTCTATGCATGATGATAAAAAAAAAAAACTTCAGTGTGCAGCTTCCCTCTCAGCCTCCCTAATACTTACCTAAGCATCATCTCAATCCAGCAACATGCACAAGAAGTGCGGTCTCTCCTATTTTTTTGGCTGAGATGAAGCAGCAGGAGACATTGGCTCCCGCTACTGTCAATCACAACCAGTGAGGTGGGGGTCGGGGCTGAGACATGCACACTGTGTCTTATGAACACAGAGACCCGGCTTGAGAACGAGCACGCACAAGAAGCTTGCTACTTAGCAAGGAGAAGGGGCCCAGAGCACCAGCAGGGGATCCGAGAAGAGGAGGATCTGGGCAAATCTTTGCAAAACCATTACAGAACAGGTAAAAATACTTTACAAATGCTTTAAGCTTTGTCAACAAAACCTAGATGCTGATTGATACTATGGTACAGCTGCACCAGATTCTGTGTGCACCCTATATAATATTAGTTGAACACTAACTATTGATTTAAAAACCCTTCATCAAAATTATGATATTGTTTTTCAAGGACTAAGTTTCCAATATTTTTTTTTATTTTTATAATCCAATATCATTAAACTTTGTATTTTTTTATTATTTATTTATGACTATGATGCCTGAAGCTTTTCATAGAATTGCCTCCCATATAAACAATAATATTTGAAGTCAAGGGCCCAGATTCATAAAGCAATTACGCCTGTCTAACTGGTGTTAGACAGGAGTAATTTCAAATTTCGCGCGCCGTATCACTAGTTTGAATCCTCAAACCATGATACGGCGGCTTCGGGCTTCGATCCGAGAGGCTTACGTCTTCGTAAACCTTCGGATCTACGCTGCGATATATTTGCGGCCGCTGGGAGGAGTTTGCGTCGTTTTGATGCGTCGGGATATGCAAATGTGTTTTTACGCCGATCCACGAAGATACGAGCGGTCTTCGCAATCGCTTACGTCTGTTTTTTTTTACGTACTGTTAGACCAGCTTTTTGCTGGTCTAACGGTGCGTAACCCATGTTAAGTATGGCCGTCGTTCTCGCGTCGATTTTAATTATTTTTTTTTTTTTTTTACGTAACTCGTTCGGGAATAGAAATGTCCGTAAACGACGCTACTCAAACAACGAATGACGTAACGACGTGATTTCGCGCAATGCACGGCGGGAAATTTGCGAACGGAGCATGCGCAGTTCGATCGCCGCAGGAACGCGCCTATTTTAAATCCTTCACGCCCCCTACTCGTCTATATGGATTGCGACGGGAGAAATACACTACGCCGCCGTCGTTTACTGGACAAAATCTACCTGGATTCCACGTAGAGCCAGGTAAGAAACGGCGGCGTAGTGTATTTCTGATACGCTACGAGAATCCAATTCTCTCTGAATCTGGGCCAAGGTATCTGTATTGTCTAAAAACATTTATTATTATTTTTTTTAACTTTTATTTGGAAGACATCAGAAAGGCCAGAAACTCACCTCTCCTTAAAGAAATAAAAATTAAGCATTCCAGGCATTTCCCTATTCAACTAAAAGAAAACATTTTAGTTTCTGTATGCATTGCTGTTGGAGTATTACCCTCACTTCTTGTCTGGTAAAACATTATCAGCAAGACAGAAAGTCAGGGTAAATCCTTCTCTAGGAGTGTCCCTAGACCATCCTTAAGCTGGCTATAGACGGATTGAAATAGGGCTGGTTCAGCAGGAACTGGAGGCATGGATAGTAGTAAAGACATCACAGTCATTCTAAACCTTCCACACCCCATTGAACAGTAAAAATCTAAAAGTATTCAGAAGTGGTAAAAGACTGCCTAACTTTTCTCAGATAAACTGATATTGCTTAACCACTGAAGTTCTGTATTTTAGATTTGGGTAAATGATAGAATGATAGCAGGCAGAAACACTCACCAGCTTCATGGACCTCTCTGATGGCATTATCTATTTGCATTGGTTACATTTTTGAAACTATACAGTGAAAGACAAATCCAACTGGGAGAGTGAAATCCTTCTTTATAAATGACTGAAGCGTGTAGGACCTGGTATATGGTGAATTAGTTCTTGTGTCTGGAGTACTCAGCAACATGGGAGGTTGAAGGGTGATTTATCCCAAGATGCAGCCAAACCTAATTATCAGCTTTCGGGAGACTGACCCCCCTCCTCCAGCTGCCTTACTTTACATTGAGCATTTGGTTATTTGGTAGGTTCCCTTGTACTTAGACTATTCCTAGTCTGCTATATTGTTTTTGCAAGCTGAACTATGAGTTGTAACAAGAATGTGTCAGTGTTCTGTTGGTTCATTATTGTGCAGAGTATTCAGTGAGTCAGGAAGAATATGTAATATTGTAAGATTAAAAGTCTTGCGGTTAACATGCTTTTCAGACTAAACAATTATGCCCTAGGCTCTCTTTGCTCATAGGGTGGGGGAGACCTCAGCTATGACATATATAAAACAATTCCATCTCTGAGTAAATGAAGCAGACATCTAGCAATAATCATGGAAGAGCTAGTCCATATGGCATTAATGTTTTTTATACTAGCTGCAGGAAAATCAATATAAACTAGTGTTTTATTTTGATTAGCAACGCTTCCGTGAGAATAGTTTCCTTTTAAAAGGTAAAGGCGATCATTCCTGATGAGTTCCTACTTGCCACTCAATTACCCAGAACATAATTATGTATGGTGTAATAAATCTCTGACAACTGGGGGATACTGATACCTGTCCCTATGACATCACCTCACATGGAGATGAAAACTGAGTTTTGGGTAGATGCCAGTGAATTCAATCCTAGATCACATGCTAAGCAATTTTGCAGTTCAGCTTGAACTCACTAATTCCTATAAATCCAATGTGCCAACACAACTCAAAAGCATTTAAGATCTCAGTGGAAGAATTTCTAGATTGGGTCCCCGTGTGGGTCACTGGAGAGTGACTAAACCAGCTGCCATCCAAACAAAACTGAACCATCAATTCTGGAAGGAGTTAAATGTTAAATCTACCAGAGGACTTTCAGTCAGGTGCATGTAATTAACCAATCTTCCAAGGTGTAAAACTGATAAAGGCATATGTACTGTCCTAGCTACAACGCTCACATAAAACGCTCCCATTGGTTCAGCATTAGTTTCCTATTCATAGAAAAATTACTTGGACTTTCAGGATAAAAGCAGAACACTTGTAATTACATCAATGGGGCATAGAGGATGGGGGGAACTGAAAACTTAAAAAGATGGTCTATGAATTTATGTATAACCTAATCTAGACTTTCTCAATGTTTTACAATGGAGAATCCCTTCAGGCAAGTTTTCATGTCTTAGTAAAGCCCTGTTAAAAGTTACAGCCACAGCTTAAAGCAGGGGTTCACCCTAAAAACAATTTTCTAACATTACATTGAGCTCACTCTCGACATTGACAGTATGCCGATTTTTTTTATTTATTTTTTGCTGTACATACCTCGTATAGCTATTTTCTTCCCTGGCTTCCGGGTAGTGGGCATTCCTATGCAGCAGTTAGTGACAAAAACTACCCCCCCCCGTCGCATAAGGAGCATCACGAGTTGCCGAAAGAAGCCGAACGTCGGTGCGCAGGCGCCGTATAGCGCCGACTTGACGCTCGGCTCGACTCGAATGTCAAATCGGCGCTATACGGCGCCTGCGCACCGAAGTTCGGCTTCTTTCGGCAATTCGTGACGCTCCTTATGCGACGGGGGGGTAGTTTTTGTCATCATGTCAATCACTAACCGCTGCATAGGAACGCCCACTCCCGCGGGAGGCACTACCCGGAAGCCGGGGAAGTAAATAGCTATACGAGGTATGTACAGCAAAAAAAAATTTAAATCGGCATACTATCAATGTCGAGAGTGAGCTCAATGTAATGTTAGAAAATTGTTTTTAGGCTGAACCCCGCTTTAAGCTATATTAGCATAATTGACAAGTTTTAGATATGATCATTAAGGAGTAAGTAACAAAGAAAAGTATGTAAAATTTAGAGCAGTTCATTTCTCAACACCACTAAGAAAGGCAGACAGTAACAATTATAGAGTGACTTTACATTGGTGGTCAGTGGAAACATATGCTTTTTTTGGTGGTTGTCAGTGGAATCTTACACCGGAAGTTAGTGAAGTGTTCCTTTGGCTTAGTGGTCAGTATAAAGGTGATCTTTCACAGTGAAAGCCATAGGAAAAATTTTCCTTTAAATTTGTGGTTGGTAGGAGAGGTTCCCGCCTACAATGGTGGCAAGTAGGAGAGAAGAAAGCTCTGTTACAGTATATTGTTGGTCAATGAAAAAAATACCTTGATGAATATCATGAGTGCAGGAACTATGCAGGCATGGTCAGGTGGGTATCAATCATACCCTGCTCAAGGTAACTCTATAGGAACCCCAGGGTTCCACAGAACCCTGATTAATAAAAGCTGACCTAATCTGTAGCTGTCATGTACAGTATATTCAATTTTTGTATATACTGTCTTACTCGGAACCTAAACCTAAATGGTCTGAGAAACTATGCAGAAGCAAATTCACTATATTAGTGATGAACTGAAAGTACCTGGTTTTGGTTTGACACAGGATTGGCAAACATAAACAAAGTTCAGATCCCGATTCTAACCATGCTGAAGTCAAAGGGAGATGAATCTTAGAAATCAGCAATAGCCATTTTCTTAGCCAATAGGCAAGGGATTGCCAAACAAAGTGTGTGGGGAACTGGAAAGTGGCTTGGGGGACATTTAGTAATAAACTAAAAAAAATATTATTGTTTAGTGGGGAGGAGGTCTTTTTTGGGCAGCTTAATAGGTAACATTGAAAATAAATGCATGTGGAGTCTCCCCTCCACTACTTCCTTTAGCATAATTTCCCATCCTGAGCTCATGATTCAATCCAACAGGATCATTGGCATATGAATAGGGAGAGCCGTAGCTTCTAAAAAATACATGGTCTTGAAAATGTTACTCCATATTTATGCTATAAAATGAATTAAAATATCATTAGCAACACATTCTACCTCTTGTTTTTTAACTATAATATAGGAAAAACATTTATTGTTTAGAAGCTAAGGTTCCCCCTATTCATATCCTAATGAACTTGTTGGGCTGCTTTATGAGCTCAGGACATGAAATGCTGCTACAGGAAGAAGGGGGAGAGGACTTAAACAAGCTATATAGTGAGAGACAAAGGAATAGTTGTACAGGAGGACTCCATAACAGCATAACATCAAGGGAAGTCTGTATTAGAAGACACTTCACTTGATGATGATGCTATTGCCTATTTCCTGCAATCACTTGTAGAAGTGGAGCCTAGGGTCCTGGCCACCTATGGAGATCACAAATCAACTATAACCTGAGATAAGTAACTTTCTATAGTGTTCTTATTGTATACAGACCTTTATTCATGACTATTCACTGAGAAATATGTAGCACCTACTGTATGTATATCTATCAGTCTTGTATTATTTTCCTGTAATTGTAAATAGTTTATTTAGTAAAAGCGCATGTATCTTATACAGCTAAGAACCATTTGGGGGCTCATTACACAGATTTGTGCTTAAGTTAAACCGAAGCAGACCTGTTTTCTGTAGTGCTTTCTGTTGCTTGTAAGCCTGTAAGCAGAAGTAGGACATGTGCCACTGTTACTTCCCATAAGCAAAAAGCTGTGAATCTGATCAATTTAAAAAGTAATGGCTGAGTTGAACCAGATAATAGGAAGGCAAAGACTATGATCTCCAGGAGACACATGTGGACTGATTTACTTAAGGTGGGGGTCCCTAGAGAGGAAATTGATCGTATTCCTACAGCAGCTTTCCTTAAGAGGTGGTAACAAGTGGCTGGAAATGGTAGATTTAGCCACATTAAGTGTTTTGGTTGTTGTAGACTGGGGCACATTGCTGAAGAGTGCCATGCTGTGAAAACCAACCAACAGCAGGCCAGTGCTCCCAATACAGCACTGAGAGAGATACATGTTAATTCTTTCCGTTGGAAATCTATTCCTTTCCGTAACAATGTTACAAGGCAACAGTGGGCACCCTACAATAGTTTTGTAGTCATATATGGGCAGATTGCACAGAGAAATGTGAAAGGTGAACTATGTTTTTAGCACAGTTTGAAGAAACATATAATCTGCTTTGTCTTTTACTCTTTCAAGGTAATGGACATCAACTGGTGGAGTAAACATAGCAAAAAAACATGCCATATAAGATGCAACAGACCAGAAGAATTTATGAGAGCATGGGGAAGATGCAGATGATTTCCCAATGATGGCTGAATTAGAGTGGACTTTCACCTGAGCATTACCTTATGAATAATATAGAATTGCAGCACTATTAAAATACAAATCTATAACCATACAAAAGGTGCATAACATGTGCAAACAGTCCCAATAAGGATATATAAAACAAATGTCCCAATATATGCAAATCAAAAGTTCCAAAGTAATATCTGAATTAGCTTCAATTGAGGTAAGTGTCCATTTTCCATATCACCATACAACTGCTCTAAAAGACACCAATACTACTATGTGAATCTGTGTATCAGATGGAATGGCTGCCAAGTTATAAGCAGCATATGCGTTTACTTATGACAGATGGTCAGCCTCAGGCCTTCCTGGAGTCCCAGATTCTACACTTGTTGGCAACAGGTTTTCAGTATCCTCCACTGCCAGGTTGGTATCCATTATATATTGACATACTATATATATATTACCATACACCATGAATAAAGGAATAATGCATGGTGTAGTATTTATTAGAAAGCTTAATACCAAACATGAGTGTCAGTTTAAAAACGAGACTGTAAAAGATGAAAAACGCTGCTGTGCACTCACGTTCCTTGCCGCCACACCACAGATTGATGCAGCGGCGTGATGTAATGCATGTTGCTCCGCCCAGCACGTTTTCCACAAGCGTGCATCCACAGGGGACTGTAGCGTATTCTAAGATAGTAATTTTGATGTAGCCTATAACCAGAATAGGCAATATCTATACTTCCAGTCTGGGCGCCATTTTCAAAGAGACACAGTGGCATCCTTTCCGGTCTCAGCATTACATTAATCTGAAGATGCAATTTTAAAAAAGACCAGAAAAAAAATCTACATCTGTAACATCACTACACTGACCACTACACTATACACACCACTACACTGACAGCTACACTGTACACACCACTACACTGAACACTACACTACACACACCACTAAACTGACCACTAAACTATACACACACCACTACATTACCCACACCACTACACTACACTACACACACCACTACACTGACCACTACACCATACACACCACTACACTGACCACGACACTATACACACCACTACACTAGTAAATGAGATGGGAGCTATCGGTGAAACACATAACACAATAACTGAGAATAAAAGCTTAATATAGCTTAACCTTCTCATATCATGAGAAATTGTTACTTCAACTCGCTAGATCAACTAGAAAAATGTTTATTGATATCAGACAATAGAAGAAAACAACAAGTAAATAAAATGGTAAGGAGATAATTTGTACGGTGGTGGTGCATGCTGTGATTCATCCAAAGGAAAAGATTAACTGCTATATTTGCTTGTTAGTCGGTAAGGAGGCTCTCTATGCAGTGGCGGTGCACTTTCATGTGATTTACTCACCGGGTGTCTATCTATGCTGTAATTGATTTTTCACCTTGTAAGTGCAATAGTCTTACTATAAAATCAATTGACCTCACAATATTACGCTATGGTTATACAATTTCTTTTTTGGGTTGATTGGTAACTACATCTGTGGAGTCAAAGATACCTGCACTTGGAGATCTTCCCACTATTTCCGGAGTGTTTGTGTCATCATGCAAAATAAAGGCCTGGGCTGGGTTTAATCCACCTGCTCATTTGGCTTACTGTCCGGTAAGCATGTTTTTCATGCTACCATTGATTGCAGTGTTGCATGTATTTTTGGATGTTATACAGCTTTGGATTTTATCCTTTGTTTATTTTGTTTCAATAAATCACCTATCAGAGTGCAGCAGTCCAGGAACATTTCTTTTTTCCACGGATCAGCGCAGAGTCTGCACCTGTCAGTGCTACAGGGTGGGAGCACAACATAGGTCGCAGGGCTTGGAGCGGTACTCTTTTCCATTGTTTTCCATGTTTTTCATAAGGTGCTATTATAATTTCTTAAATAAGAATTGAGTACACCTTATTTGCTTCCATTTGTGCATAACATTGGACTAATTATACAATATTTGGACTATTATCAGCGCAATTTTCCCCTTTCCATTTCCATTGTGCTCTATCTCACCTTAATTGCTGCTTTTTGGACTGGTTCATCCTTTTAAGTTTTGTTCAATTTTTATTTATTTTTATTTTATTTATGTTTGATTAGTGCAGTTTTTTACCCTTTAAATAGAATGGTACCACATCACACAATAACCACTCACACTGATAAAATGTCCACCTTGTTTGTATATAAATAAACAAAAGTGACTGGTATAACTATGAATTTTTGCCCCCCAGGCTAATGCTGCCAGTGAAATTAGGTCAATAAAGTCCAGTAATCCTAGACAAATAGTCATGCAGAGGGACACTCTGGAATTGTCCCTTAAATGGCACAATAGGAACTGCAGATATCAGTAAAAAAATATACTGGATTCATACTGAGTTATATGTAATGTACAGAATTCCAAAGATGGTCCATCATTTTATACATCTGGATGGAGACCTGGAAAGATGCAGTGGTCTAGAGGAGGCTTGCTGGTCAAAGCTTGGAAGATAGAGCTCTGCTATAAGATCTTAGCAGAGGATCAAGTCTATGTAACTGCACCCAGATGTGTCTCTATGCTTTGAATTCCTCCCTCACACTGTAAAATGAGCCACGCTTGTGGGGCATGTATATAAAAGCTCCACACAATGTTCCTAAAGTATCAAATATAATCTTTGTGAAAAATAGCTTCAGATCATGATCATAAGTCCCACATCCAAGAAAGATATATATCATATTCCTGTTGTCTGCAGATTTCTTAAAGCCAGCAGATATAGCATCCATATGAGCAACTCGATCCTGTGAAGGGTTGATTTAGGTCATAGTAAAGAGGTGGACAATGGCGTTAACCTGACCGGATTTGCCGGTCTCAGATGGCTGCTTCAGAGGCTGTTTAAAAATGAGGACTGCAACCATGTGTTCCCCCTGGACTTAAGATGGCTGCTGTAGCATGCCTCCACGCCATGCGCATAGTGTCTCCTCGCATGCGCCGCAAAGTCATCACACACGTGGCGCAATGACGTCACCACACGTATATCGTGATGGCATGATCTCAACAATCTGCATCATTCCACACTGTAACAATCAGGGATAAATACCCACTGTATCAGCTTTCCCAAAGAACCCCACAAGGGGGAGGCAGTGGATGCAAAGTCAACTTTAATATTCCATGGAGCCTGTACATCATTTTGCCAAAACAGCAAGACATGTGGTGGCTGGACCTCATCTCTTAAAATTGTACCATGGACCTTTACTATATATAGCTCAAATTAGTTAAATCACTAGTGATCCAGTGAGTTAAAGATCTTTAGACAGCGAACATTTCTCTACAACTCACCTTCTTTTTTTTTTAAGTCTCAAATAATATATGGATCCCATATTTTTTACTTTTTGATAACTAACAAATGCGGTTCCTATGATGCTAAGACATCCATTCAAGGGTCCATACCAGAGTGTCCCTCTGCATAACTATTTGTCTAGGATTACTAGACTTTGTTGACCCAGTTTCACTGAACATTCGCCTGGGGCAAGAATACATAATTTTTGATCATGTATATACAAATGAGGTGGACATTTGTTTTTTTTATCAGTGTGAGTGGTTATTGAGTGATGTGGTACCATTTTATTCAATTGTTGTTTTCTTCTATTGTCTGATATCAATAAACATTTTTCTAGTGGATTTAGCTAGTTGAAGTAACAATTTTTCATGATATGAGATGGTTGAGCTAAATCAAGTTTTTATTCTCAGTTATCATGTTAAGATATGATAATACCATCAATCAGATAGGCTACATAACAATATAAATATACAAAAAAAGTTACACAATACAATATATATATATATATATATATATATATATATATATACAGCCCTCTGGAGGATATACAAAAATATACAAATAATCTGCATAGAGCTTTACAGAAATAATGAATGCACTCACATCTATACGTAATTAAAAACATGTGTACCTGCTCATTCAAAAAACGAATGCACGAGCATGCATGTACTCGAAAAAACATTATTATTTTTTTAATATACATCATACACATGTATATATACAGGTATTAGTAATATTATTAGTTATATACATGTGCATCAAAAAGGAGTACCAACAATCACATACAAAAACTTTAAAAATATATTTTATATAACCTATATACAATTATTGACTGGTATCCAAAAATAACTGACATCAAATGGCAATCAGAAAATGAATACCATATTATTTAACTAATGTCCAAAAATAAATTGATGTCCCATGCAAAAGGGAGAGAAAGTTTTCAGTTAATGAAATCTTCTCATTTGCCGCCTCCCTGGCTTGGTTACAACCCTCCAATTGGGTTGTAGTCTACCAATGGCAATACATTTTAAACCACTAGGGTCCCTTCCATGATGTTCCTGAAAGTGTACAGGTGAAACTCGAAAATTTGATTATTGAATTTGAATATTGTGCAAAAGTTATGTACAAACATGAAAGCTTTATAAATGAAGAGTATTAACTTGGGCTGTGGAAGTTAATCCTTGCACAGTGCCTACATATTGTGACTTAATTTCAGTAATGTAACAACATTTTCAAACTTTTTAAAATTTTCTGATTTTGCTTTTTTACAATTAAATGTTCCTTCTGTACTTCTCTCTACTCCAACCCTCATAAATAGGATTGGCATGGTGGTCTTAGTGCCTCAAAAGTCACATGATGTGATGACAACTACACATTAAAACTTTACTGAATAATAGCCGCCAAACTATAATCCATTAAACATTGTATTGTTTGTTACTAAGTTATATTATCCTTTTTCCTTATTGTGCTGTTCTTTCACAGAAAGACACAGCTGGCTTGGCATACTGGTATACAACTTTGAATTATGTGACACTGCAAATCCAAAAGTAAAAGTGCATAACATAAGAAATAAAAACTCTGGCCCAGATTCAGAGAGAATTAGATTCTCGTAGCGTATCAGAAATACACTACGCCGCCGCTTTTTACCTGGCTCTACGTGGAATCCAGGTAGATTTTGTCCAGTAAACAACGGCGGCGTAGTGTATTTCTCCCGTCACAATCCATCTGCGCGAGTAGGGGGCGTGAAGCATTTAAAATAGGCGCGTTCCCGCAGCGATCGAACTGTGCATGCTCCGTTCGCAAATTTCCTGCCGTGCATTGCGCGAAATCACGTCGTTACGTCATAGTAGCGTCGTTTACGTACATTCCTATTCCCGAACGAGTTACGTTAAAAAAAAAATAATAATTTCAAATCGACGCGGTAACGACGGCCATACTTTACATGGGTTACGCACTGTTAGACCAGCAAAAAGCTCCTCTAACATTACGTAGCCAAAAAATGACGTAGGCGATTGCGAGGGACACTCGTGCCTTCGTGGATCGCCATAAAAACTAATTTGCATATCCCGACGCATGGAAACGACGCAAACTCCTCCCAGCGGCCGCAAAAATATCGCAGCGTAGATCCGAAGGCTTACGAAGACGTAAGCCTCTCGGATCGAAGCCCGAAGCCGCCGTATCATGGTTTGATGATTCAAACTAGTGATACGGCGCGCGAAATTTGAAATTACTCCTGTCTAACACCAGTTAGACAGGCGTAATTGCTCTGTGAATCTGGGCCTCTCTTTTTAAAATGAGTACATATGGCATACATTTTAATATTTCAGCTGTCACGGGGATTTTACAGTTCCTGTAGTGTTGCTGGCGAATTCTGCATGAGAATGTCAAGAATTCCAACTTTGTCTCAAATGTTAATTTCTATGTTGTATTCCTCTTCTAATTTGCCATATCCTCAGCTATAAGTAACATAAATCAGTTGTAATTTAAATCAGCATAAAATAGCAACTGCACCATAGAATAAGAGCCTATCCTCAGCTATAAGTAACATAAATCAGTTGTAATTTAAATCAGCATAAAATAGCAACTGCACCATAGAATAAGAGCCTCAATAAATAACAACAGCATTTAAAGACAATAAGTCAGGAATATACATTTGTAAAAATGTAAAAATATAAATATACACTTTAAAATGTTTACAATAGTGAAGGCTTAGCTTTCAACATAAGCTTGTTTGCTGTTATTTACTTATATTTTCTCCCTAATAGATCAGAAACATCATCCCAGTATAATAATGTAAGGCCCCCATCAAGACTGACTTGTTTCCTGCCTGAACTCTGAGCTGAAAGCTGACACAATCTCCTTGCTTCTGGAAAAGGTACGACTGTAAATTAACAAAGTGTTTCGTTTTGATTCATGTAATAATGAGAGCACCTTTGTCATATGAGTTTTAAGTAGGGATGAGCCTGCGGTTTGAGTCAAACGTAAGTTCAACTCGAACATCGAGTTCTAAAACAAACCAAACATATTGGGCTTTTGGGGGAAATTTGAGTGCCTCGGAATGCCCCCTAATGCACTGCAAGATTGTAGTGCATTGCTATATGATGATTGGCCAAAGCAATGTGCCTAACCTTCATGTTTTGGCCAATCACAGTGCGCATTGCTGAGAGAGCCAGCGAATAGTTCCCAGCAAACATCGCTTGTTCGCCGCCACGGGCGAACATATGCGATGTTCGATCCACCCCCCATTTGTCATCATTGAGCAAACTTTGACCCTGTACCTCACAGTCAGCAGACACATTCCAGCCAGTCAGCAGCATACCCTCCCTCCCAGAGCCTCCCACCTCCTGGACAGCGTCCATTTTAGATTCATTCAGAAGCTGCAGTCTTAGTGAGAGGAGGGACAGTGTAGCTGCTGCTGATTTAATAGGGAAATCGATAGGTAGGCCAGTGTATTCAGTGTCCACTCCAGTCCTGAAAAACTCATCTGATCTCTGCTGTAACCACAGCATCCTGACAGCACCCCAAAAAGCCCTTTTTAGGGCTTTTTTTCTCTGTAATCTAATGTGTGTTGCTGTGGTTTACAGAGAAAGAGAGAGAGAGTGTAATTTTTTGCAGGTAGATAGAGCAGGCAGGCAACCAGGCAGGCAGGCAAGTCAATTAGAGTTACAGTGTGTAGAGGATATATATACATCCCAGGTGTTGTATATATATTTATACACTGTATTGAGTTTAGCTACATCCGCTATTCCTAATATACTGACAGCACCCCCAAAAAGCACTTTTTAGGGCTAGTACATTAGTCAGGCTCACAGCCAGGGCCGGTGCAAGGATTTTTGCCAACTAAGGGGAAGTTGCATTTTGCCGCCCCCCCCCCACCCCGGCGAGCACGCACCATACATTATATCTGTGCTCAATTAAGCTTTAATGGTTATGATGCTTAAAGTGATTGTTCAACTTATTTATCTTTTACAGAGAAAGATAGCATAGATGGCGTTATTCTGTATTGCGTTGTATAATGTACTATTGCTGGGATTTGTTGTTCCTCTGTAACTGCTGGTATTCCCAATTGCGTTGTATATAATGTACTATTGCTGGGATTTGTAGTCCTCTATAGCTGGTGGTATTCTCCTTTGCGCTGTATAATGATTATACTGCACAATGCAGATTATCACTGACCAGTTATAGAGGAACTACACATCCCAGCAATACATTATATAAAATGCAATGGAGAATACCAGCAGATATAGAGGAACTACAAATCCCAGCAATACATTATTTAAAACACAATGCAGAATACCAGCAGGTATAGAGGAACAACAAATCCCAGCAATACATTATATAAAACGCAATGCAGAATGCCAGCAGTTACAGAGAACTTCAAATTCCAGCAATAATACATTATATAAAACGCAATGCAGAATACCAGCAGATATAGAGGAAGAACAAATCCCAGCAATACATTATATAGATCCATTAGTACAGACCCCCCCATAAACCACCCCCCATTAGCAAATGGACTGTTTGCGGTTGTTTGCGGTGCGTTAAACGGGGAGTTTGGTCTGTCAGAGTTTGGTCTGTCACTGTGAAGCGGGCGTAACCCTTACACTACCTGATCGATACAACATCATACCCAGGGGCAGACTGACCATTGGGACTTTCGGGCACTGCCCGAGGGCCCCATGCAACTAGGGGGCCCCATCAGGGTTGCCAGGCTCAATAAACCAGGGACAGTATGTGGAAATCTGTGTTTTTTTTACATCTGTCCCTGATATGTCTTAAACCAACATGCTTTTGATGTGAAAATCCTGAGATTTTAGCTGCCCTGCCTCTGCACTGCCTCCTGGCGTGGTGGCCATCTGTAAGCCCAGGGGCCCCATAATCTTCTATTGCCCGGGGGCCCCATGGGTTGTCAGTCCACCCCTGATCATACCTGATGTTTTAATGTACGTTATTCCAAACAATTTAGGAATGTTAGGTGATTTATGCCCTTTATGGATTAAAACCTGACTCTGTGTCAACTACGTAATTTTCCATGGGAGTTTTGCCATGGATCCCCCTCCGGCATGCCTCAGTCCAGGTGTTAGTCCCATTGAAACAACTTTTCCATCACTATTGTGGCCAGAAAGAGTCCCTGTGGGTTTTAAAATTCACCTCCCCATTGAAGTCTATGGCTGTTCGCCCGGTTCGCGAACATTTGTGGAAGTTCGCATTCGCCGTTCCCGAACGAACATTTTTATGTTCGCGACATCACTAATAATAGGCCAAAGACAGGGTGCCTTCGACAAATCAAGGCTCAGGGGGCTAAGTTCACGCCCAAAACTATATAAGGTTGCTACTTAAACGGCAGCCGTATCGTGTAATGAATGAAGAGAGATTAGGCAGCTTAGAGGCGTGCAGGCAGTGTATTTGATATATATATATATATATATATATATATATATATATATATATATACAGTATATATATGTATATATATATATATATATATATATACAGTATATATATGTATATATATATATATATATATATATATACACATATACAGCCTAGTATATACTCTGCATTTAGTGTAGATTAGATATTCAGTGTAGAATCTATATTCAGGCAGTGTAGTATATATAATATAGTGTATTGAAGTGGTTAAGGGGAACCCTGCACCAAAACTTAAAAAAAAAAAATGGCATGGGAGCCCCCCAAAATCCATACCAGACCCTTATCCGAGCACGCAACCTGGAAAGCCGCAGGAAAAGGGGGGTGGACGAGAGAGCGCCCCCCCCCCCACACCATTTTTTTAATTTCGGCTTGGGGTTCCCCTGAAAATCCATACCAGACCTGAAGGGCCTGGTATAGATTTTGGGGGACCCTCACGCCATTTCTTTAAAAACTTTTGGTGCAGGATTCCCCTTAACCACTTGCTGACTGCTGGCAGTAGATATACATTGGCAGAATGGCTCCTGTGGGCATATAAACATACAGGTACGTTGCGTTGAAATTTTCACCATGCGGGCGCACTTGTCCCGCCGGTGGCTCGCTCACGACGGAAGAACGATGCAGAACAGGGGGATGCCTGTGTAAACAAGGCAGTTCCCTGTTCTGCCTTGTGACAGGTTACTGATCTACTGCTCCCTGTGTTCGGAAGCAGTGATCAATGTTGTGTCACCTGTAGCCCAGCCCCCACACAGTTAGAATCACTCCCTAGGACACTTAACCCCTTCCTCGCCCCCTAGTGGTTAACCCTTTCCCTGACAGTTTCATTTACACAGTAATCAGTTCATTTTTATAGCACTGATCGCTGTATAAATTACAATGGTCCCAAAATAGTGTCAAAAGTGTCTGATGTGTCCGCCATAATGTCGCAGTCAAGATAAACATCGCCGGCATTTCTAATAAAAAACATATTAATAAAAATGCCATAAAACAATCCCCTATGCTCCTCTCCACCCTAAACGATAACCTCCTCCCCACCTCTCCACCCTAAACAATAACCTCCTTTCCACACTAATCAATAACCCCCCTCCCTGACTCTCCACCCTAAACAATAACCTCCACCCCACCTCTCCACCCTAAACAATAACCTCCTCTCCATACTAATCAATAACCCCCCTCCCTGCCTCGCCACTCTAACCAATAACCTCCTACCTGCCTCTCCACCCTAAACAATAACCTCCTCCCACGTCTTTACCCTACACAATAACCTCCTCCCCACCTCTCCACCATAAACAATAACCTCCTCCCTGCCTCTCCATCTTAAACAATAATCCTCCTCCCAACCTCTCCACCCTAAACAATACCCTCCTCCTTGTCTCTCCACCCTTAACTATAACCTCCTCCCTGCTTCTCCACCCTAAACAATAACCTCCTATCTGCCTCTGTACCCTAAACAATCCCCCTCTTCCTGCCTCTCACCCTAAAAAATAACCCCCTCCCCACCTCTCCATCCTAAACTCTCCCCTCCCCACCTCTTCATCCTAAACTCTCCCCTCCCCACCTCTTCATCCTAAACAATAACCCCTCCCTGCCTCTCCACCCTAAATACCCCTCTCCCTGCCTCTTCACCCTAAACAAATAACCTCTGTGTTTATTAATGAGGTTAGTATGAGGGAGGATGTCCTGTTTAACAATGGGGAATAGTGTTGAGGGTCCTGTGTAATGATGGGGAGAGGGGTGGTGGTAGGGGGGATTCATTTTGTTTAACCATGCTCCTTAAGCCCCTTCCACTGTTAACAGTCTCCCCACACTCACTTTTTGGTCTGATGTGCCGCATGCTTACATCAGCCTCAAGTGTCCCTCATTTTCAAGTTCTAAAGTTGGGAAGTATGTACTCTGTCCTGTGATGCTGAGCTATATACTCTGTCCTGTGATTCTTGGGCTGTATATTCTGTCCTGTTGTGCTGGGGCTATATACCCTGTCCTGTGCTGGGGCTGTATACTCTGTGCTTTGATGCTGGGGCTGTATACTCTGTCCTGTGATGCTGGGGCTGTATATTCTGTCCTGTGGTGCTGGCGCTGTATTCTCTGTCCTGTGATGCTGGACCGGTATACTCTGTCCTGTGATGCTGGGGTTGTATATTCTGTCCTGTGGTGCTGGGGCTGTATTCTTTGTCCTGTGATGCTGGGCCTGTATACTCTGTCCTGTGATGCTGAGCTGTATATTCTGTCCTGTGGTGCTGGGGCTGTATACTCTGTCCTGTGATGCTGGGCTTGTGTACTCTGTCCTGTAATGCTGAGCTGTATACTCTGTCCTGTGATGCTGGGCCTGTATACACTGTCCTGTGATGCTGGGCTTGTGTACTCTGTCCTGTAATGCTGAGCTGTATACTCTGTCCTGTGATGCTGAGCTGTATACTCTGTCCTGTGGTGCTGGGGCTGTATACATGGAATGGAATACAGGGGATGGAGTGGATGGATTCTATAAGGGGTGGGGCTTATGAGAAGTGGAATGGATCAAAAAGGAGGGGTAGGGTCTGGCGCCCCCCATCCTAAAATGTCACCAGCCGCCACTGATTTTTTTAATGTGGTGATTGCACTTTTTGTGGTAGCTGCTCGGAAATAAATATGTTTTACTTCTTATTTTTGCACTATTAATAGTGAAGGTTGTTTTTATCTTATATAGCAGCCAGTAGTGCCAGTGTTGTCACAGAATATATACTGTATGTATATGTATTTTTTCCCAGTATTTGATCTTCAGTAAAGTGCCCTTGCCTAAACTGGGATGAGAGTCATCAGTCTGCTGCAGGCAGGAGGAAGCATTTTCCTCTGTCTCCTCTCCTCTGGTGATCAGACTGCAACATTGTAACTTTGTAGCAAGGTCAGAGGCTGTAGCTAGGTTTGATGTGCATTATGCCAGACATTTATAAGCACAACTGAACTGCACAGGGACCAACATTTACATCTAAGGCCTCATTCACACATGGCGGACTCCGTCGCAATGGAGTCCGCCTGCGTCCGCCAGCTCAGCGGGAGATCAGTCCGCATATCTCCGCTGAGCCGACGGGTGACAAGCTCCTCTCTGCTCAATGAGCAGGGAGGGGCTTGTGCAGCGCCGCTGATTCCAATGGAGCGATCTGATGAAAACGGACAGCATGTCCGTTTTCGTCAGATCTCACCCGATCCGATCCGCCATGACGGATAGGGACGTGGCTCCTATACTTCTGTTTTTAGCGGATCGGATCAGGTCGGATGTCAGCGGACATGTCTCCGCTGACATCCGACGCTCCATAGGGATGCATGGAGCTGCTGTTCAGGTCCGCCGTCAAAACTGACAGGCGGACCTGAACGGTCCGTAAGTGTGAATGAGGCCTTAGTCCAAAAAGGAGACCTGGGATGATGCCTAAACAATGAAACAAAAGACCTGTCACACTCTGATAGGACAGAAGCTGCCATGGTATCATGTCAATATATTAATAGAGTGGTTTAAGTTGTTGTGGCTGACTCCAACCACTCTATTAATGTCATCATTTTTTGACATCACTTATGCCGCGTACACACGATCATTTTTCGGCATGAAAAAAAAACAACCTTTTTAAAAACGTCATTTAAAATGATCGTGTGTGGGCTTCACATTGTTTTTCATCTTCTGAAAAACGACAAAAAAAAATTCGAGCATGCTGCATTTTTTAATGTTGTTTTAAAAAATTTCCTTTTTTGGGTTGTAAAAAATTATCGTTTGTGGGCTAAAACGACGTTTTAAACCCGCGCATGCTCAAAAGCAAGTTATGAGACGGGAGCTTGAATGGAACTTACCCTTTAGAGTGCCGTCGTACGTGTTGTACGTCACCGCGCTTTGCTCATCATTTTTTAAAAACAATGGTGTGTGGGAAACGTCGTTTTTAATGATGAAGTTGGAAAAACGTTGTTTTTTCTACATGCTGAAAAACAACGTTTTTTTTCATGCCGAAAAACGATTATGTGTACGCGGCATCAAAGTTTTATCACACCATTCTGATTTCCCTTACCAGGACCTAGGATAGAATTTCTTAAGGGGTTGATAATGACCAGTATAAAAATAGGGCTATTCTCTACATGCATACTGGGAAGGTATCATTCATCATCATATATTCACCCTTGATTAATGAACATTACATGTTCTTTATTCTTTGGACCCTCCAAAATTGTCATATTACTACACCACAAGGGCTCTTCTGTCTCTCCTCTTATTTCATTTTTTTGCTGGATACCTCTGAGCTTTTCCTTCTCTTCCACGCCATTTCGAAGAGAGGAATTTTTCAGCGAGAGTACTGTGATTTCTGTATGAGGTAATAAATATCTGTCCCCAAATTGTCTTATCGTTCCCACAGGATGTACTGGGACAAAGTGAAGACATCCCTTGTACCGAAGGGTGTCAGTAATCTTTTAATTAATAGGAACTGCATTTCACACGTTAGAGATGCCATATGTCACGTTGTGTTTGTAGAGTGAGTTTGTTTAATTGTGTATGTGAAAACGAAATCCTGCACAACCATACTGCCCAGGTACTATACACATAACCCAGTACTTTAATATACATTTTCAATAGGTATAAGGAGAGAATATATAAAGGAATTTTTGCTAATTATCATGAAAAATACATGCTCTGGGCCACCACTGATAGCCAAATATAAGCATATTAGATCAAAGACAACTGTCACATATTTTCTGTAATTGTTTATTATACGCCCACATATTTTTACTGAATGCAAATTAGAACCAATAACCGGCTTATCTAAACTAATTTCCTTGACAGGTAATGCGATTCAGTAAAAATCAGATGTGGGAAACACAGTTGTAAATCCAAAGGTTCAATGCCAAATGTTGCTCCATAGAAGTTGGCAGAGAACCAGCAGCTCTGGCAGCTTCCAAGAATGAATTGCTCTGTGCAACAATTTTTATGCTGTTATTCAGCTGAAACTGCTTCTGAAACTGTTTTTTCTGGACTGCCCTATGCTACATGAAACAGGCTTGACTGTGATGAAGCAAAGTGAACATTTAGATCATCTCATGCAGATAAGCCTTCCTGGGGTAGATTTCATATAGGAAGGTGACTTCATTCATTTGTTGATTGCGATTTTTGGCTTAAGTTGGAGGATGTAAAGAACTTGAATGTGTTCCAATAATTATATATAATCACAGCCATAAACCCAATCCAAAGTAAACTGGAATTTTATGATGTATTGTCAAGCCTTTAAAGGGACTATGTCAGAAAAAATGCAGTTATTAACAAGCATGTCTGCGCATACCTACAGAAATGTGAGTTCCCACTGCTGTTACTTAAGTCAAGGCAATTTGGATATACAAAGCTTTGACACTTCCTGGTTCTTCCTGTCTCCCACACATTCCGATTGGTCCATCACTATGATAGGCTGCCTCCGTGGCCAAAAAGAACAGGCTGTACACTGGATCCAACAGGAAAGTTTAAACACAACTCAAGAATGGTTGGTCCAACATTTGACCAGAGCATTGTATACCATTTCTACAATCTTTAGCATCTATGACTACTAAATCTATTCTATTTTTATATTTCTGGGTTTAACTAAAATGTACATAAAGATTTTTAGCATGCCATCCAAATAATACCAACACATATAATGCCGTGTACACATGACCGTTTTTAATGTCATGGAAAAAAATAAGTTTTTCTCAACGTGATTCTTGTCAAGCCTACCTTGCATACACACGATCATGAAAAGAAAAATGCTTGAGCAAAGCGCGGTGACAGACAACACGTATGACGGCACTATAAAGGGGACGTTCCATTCGGATGGCGCCACTCTTTGGGCTGCTTTTGCTAATTTCGTATTAGTAAATGTTTGGTGAGAGACGATTAACGCTTTTCAGTCTTCGTGCTTTTCAGTCTGTTACAGACAGTTTTCACGGCGAGAAAAATGCTCTGTACCCTCTACACGGTCGTTTTAAATGACCAATTTAAAAAATTGCATTTTTCTCGTCATGAAAAACGGTCGTGTGTACGCAGCATTACTTTTAGGGACAGTACTGGAAGCATTTTGGTTGAGTGGAGTGTTTAATAGAATAACTGTGGTATGTGGACCCTGTCTAAGGTTGCGTTCCTGTTCACAGGTTCAGGTGCGATTAAGGTCTGAATTTTTGCCTATATTCGCACCTGAACAGGACCCAAAAAAGCACAGGCCCCTTTTGGAAATCACACCATGGCCGCCTCGGACATGTGTGAAACGGCTCCATTTAGAACCAGTCACACTCGCATGTCATGCGAATTGGATGTGGTAAAAAACGCATTTAATTAGCACATATGTGAACCTGGCTTTAAGCTGGTGTGTCTTAACCTCCCCGGCGGTATGATTCTTTCAGATTTTAGGTGCTGAAAGCGGTACCATTATTTGCAAGGGAATTTGGCGTTTTATACTGTAGGCTTGAAATTCTTAGGAATAACTCACTTAAATTTATCCAAACAAGAGTTTAATAGGCATCCCGGGTATGATATTTTTTTAATTTTTTTTTTTTATTAAAAATTATAATATAATAAATAATTATAAAAAATTATAACAAATAGTAAAAATTATTCAATAATGTAATCAAATCAAAATCACTGAAATTTGCTCAGTTGCAGAATTTTTGCTGTCATTATTTTTTTTTCTATGACGAATTTCCCCACAAATCGCTATCGCTAAATTCTGCAAGTGATTCTGATTTATTATCGCTGTTTTTTAGCTGCTCTAAAACAATTTTTGCCATAAAGGGACACTTTTGGTTGCTATGGGCAATCTACAGTTTGCAGGGCGAAAGAACAGTTTTTATTATATAAAAGGACATGTAGTGCACAGGGCAGACCACTAGGGACATGGGGGGTGTGTATTTTTTACATAAAGTACTGTAATCTATAAGATTACAGTGTACTGTATGTATAGTGTTTGTTTACATTTTTGAATTTGGCACCACCGATCTCCGTTCCCTGCGACGTTACGACGCACGGGGACGGAGAACGGCGCCAAATTCAAAAATGTAAACAAACACAGCGCGGATGCATCGCTGGATCCACGGAGAAGGTAAGTATACAGTCTCTGTGGATGCTGCGAGGCGAGCCCGAGTCTGACTCGGGGTTACCGATCGTAGCACAGAAATCTTACCCCGAGTCAGACTCGGGAACACCGCCAGGGAGGTTAATTAAATATAGGTGTTTGCAGCTAGGCTAAAGCCAACCTAAGCTTTTTTTTTTTCCTCTCTGTGATCAACAGGTTTCCCCTAAGCTTAGGACATTGATTACAATGGACAACAAAGATTTTGCTTCCTGAACACCGGGCATATTGTATAACATTTGATGTGATTGTTTAACCACTTCAATACTGGGCACTTTCACACCCTTCCTGCCCAGGCCAATTTTCAGCTTTCAGTGCTTTGACATTTTGAAAGACTGTACCTAAACTACATTTTTATCAGACATATATAGCTTTCTTTTGGTGGTATTTAATCACCACTGGGGTTTTCTATTTTATGCAAAAAAATACAAAAATTTTTGATTTTTTTTCTTTGTTACTATTATAAAGTTGTGAAAATAAGTAATTTTTTATTCTTCACCGATGTACACTGATGAGGTGGCACTGATGGGTACTGCTGTGGCTGCACTAATGGGCACTGATAAGCTGCACTGATGGCCACTGATGAGGTGCCACTGATGGGCACTAATAAGCTGCACTGATTGACACTGATTGGCACTAATGGGGCTGCACTGATTATCAGGACATGGAAGTTCAGTGGCCTGATTATCAGTAAAAATGTGCCCTGTCAGAATTGCAGATTACCGACTCTCCTTTTCTCACACTGTAACAGCATGTAAGTATAGGACAGCTGATAACCAGCAAGTCTGTTTACATGTGATCAGCTGTAATTGGTCACAACTGATCACATAGTAAAGGGCAGTGATTGGCCCTTTACCGTGATTTGTGATCAGCTGTGTCCCAAGGAAACAGAGGTCACAATGCATGCTTCATGTGCACCCCAGGGGGGCGCGGGGAACATGGTTCTAGGAGGACGTCCATTAACTCCCTTCCAGAATGAGAGAACAGTGCTGTAGCTGTCTTTTGGTTATAGCGTGGGCATAAGGTGGTTAAATGCCAAGCATTGCCTACATACATGTTATTTACATAAACAGTAAGTCAGTTATAGACTTGCTCTAGGCAACAGCAGAAATGTCTCGCCAATGTCAGAACAGCCGTGATAGATTTGTGGTGAGTACATGGCGAGTACATGCTCCTCAAAGATCCACCATGACTGGACTTGGTTCCGGGCATCATTTTTTATTTTTTGCAAGCCAAAATTTATCACATTAAATAGTCCCTAAAACATATGAACAGCTCCCTAATAGTTTCAGAAATTATTGCAAACACTTGCCTTATATCTGCCAGCTCATGCTGTGGCCGTATCCATCATATGTGTGGGCATGTGAAGTCCAGTTCCTTTTTCTTCCTGGTTTTCAGGGAGAGGTGCATTCTGGGTGATTTCTAGGCACAGTAATGCCCAAAGACTCCTGGGAAATGGGTGTTATTTCCCAGGAGGTAATGGGGTCTTAGGACAGAAAGTTGAACCACTTATTTTGTTTTGTTTTGTTTTTTTTACATTAAAGGCAAGCTGTTAATAGAAAGTTCATTTTTAGGGTGAAACTCCACTTTAAGAAATATGAACTGTACATTGGTTTTTAAAATTAGAGATCAACACAAAGCCTCGGCTCTTCACATTTTCCTTTTTACGAAATGTGCTGTTGATCTTAGTACTTGACTCTGAGGAACTCGGAAGTTAAAATCATTTGCTGTACCAATGATATGATGAGAACAGAATGATTACATGACAGAATGTTATTTCTATGTGATTAATGTCACTGGTTTCTCTACTAAAAATAAGAAATTTGCCTTCAGCCATGAGACAAGCCAGTGCCACATGATGACAATCTGCCAGTACAAAGTCACCAGAGAAATAAAGCTTAGATGAAACAAATGAAGATGCTGCAAAACACAAGCAAGGCACAGACAACGACAACGATCAGGATTTTGAACTGTGTATGTCTAGTGAGCCTCATTTCATAACATAGCCAAAATTAAATGACCTAGTCAGGGCCTTAGATTTGTCAAAATTTAAATTATTCCCTGCTTGAGCAAATAGAAGCATGCTTTCCTTTTTGTTTTTCGCCTTCCTCTAGATCAGTGGTTCTCAACCTGGGGGTCATATGATGATTTGCAACGGGTCACCGAATCTTGGGCTGTTCCTGGAGCCTGCAGCCGCGCATTCAGTTTTTGGCTGTGGGGCAGAGACTAAAGGTCAGCTGATGTGAGGAATGTGAAGTGGGAGAGGCTGGAGGAGACCCTATCTCCTGATTTCGGCATAGGTGTCACTGCTACGAGACACCACAAAGTTGGAGACACAGTGAATCCGGAGACACTCACTGTAAAACTACCTGTGATTATAGTTGCCATTAAAAGTGCCCACTACAGTTCTCAGATCAGCAGATGACCTTGATCAAGAGCATCTAAGTTGACTGATCAGAACTTTCTCCCAGCCTTGCCACTGATCCTATTAACCCCACCCCCCATCAAGGAGTAAGAGAAGGAATAAAAATTGAGAATACAGTACATGGAAGGGAGACAAAAAGAGCGGGAGGAACAAAGAAAAAGGTAGCAAAAGCCTGCTAGAGAGAGGGATGGGGGGAAAAATGGAAAGAAAGGAGAACAGAGAGAAAGAGTGGGACGTCCTCAAATGTACCATAAGGGGTTTTAATACTGTAGGAGTAGAAGAGACTCAGGGAGCGCTAAATGTCCATTGATTAGGGGCGCAAATTACTTGTCTTGCCTTGGGTGCTGACAACCCACGCTACGGAAATAATTTTACTGTTGGGGGTCCCCACAACTTGGGAAGTGTTATCAAGGGGTCACGGGACTAAAAGGTTGAGAACTACTGCTCTAGATCAACTGAGGGTATATGAGATTGTATGTTTGAAAGCAGGACTACTGGGTTGCAAGAACTGTGTTTGCCATCACTAGGTACAAACATTTATGGTATTTAAAGCCGCCAAGATAATTAAATTTTTTTTTTACAGATTGTTAACCTTGTTTTCTTTACTGACATTGACAGTTTGTTCACAGCTTTGGGTTGTGAGCATAACCCACTAGAATGTCTTCTCTTTAAAAATTCATGTTCACTCTTCCAAACGATGTGTCTACAGTGAGGCCCACCTTCACCTATCCCAACACCCCTATCGCCCCCCAGGTCAACATCTAAACCCCTATAAAATCCCCCTATTCTGTAAGAATTCAGTCCACTTATTTCCAGCTTCTCATCATCAGATGTGTAAATTAGGGGTTCATATCCTAGTAGAACACTTTTCACAAACTGCACCGATAATAACCCCAAATCCGCAAGATTCCTTCAAGGAATTGTGTTTTTGCCAGTTTATCTAACCAAAATTGTGTTTTTGTGTTGTGACAATGTTATGTTATAATATGACAACAGATTGATATATGTGATGTACTAAAGGGAAATCCACTTTGCACTACAAGTGCAGTGCACTGCAAGTGCATGTGAAAGTGCACTTGTAAGTGCAGTCGCTGTAGATCACTGAAAATCTGAGGGAAAGCTCTGAAATTAGGGGAAGCTCTGCTGATTTTATCATCCAATCATATGCAAGCAAAAATTCATTTTTTTTATTTTCCTTGCATGTCCCCCTCAGATCTACAGTGACTGCACTTGAAAGTGCAATTTCAGTGCACTTGTAGTGAAAAGTGGATTTGCCTTTCGTAAATAGCCTCCATGCCTTCTTCTATGTGCATGAGTCACTTCAGACAAGTTTCAAGAGGTACAGAGATGACAGGAGAGAGAACTTCAGTGCACAGCTTGTTATTTTAATTGTTCATTTTCCCAATATTTTCTTTTAAAAAAAAAATTCACCTGCATTTATATTTTTTTTTTCAAAAACATCAGAAAAAAAATACGATAAAAATAAAATAAAATGATTTTTTTTTTACAATTATACCTGTGTGTGCATTTAAAAAGTGTATTAAAAATGCACAACACTCTACAAAACGTGCTGCAAAATACATCACGGTATGCATAGGTTTGAACCGACCCTCCCCCCCATTTTTTTTTTTTTTTGCCCCACTTACCTGAAGGTGATATCTGCACATTTCAGATACTCATCCATCCAGTGGATCCAGCATCCCACTGATATCCTCTCATGCCTGGACACAGCTCTGTCCCACACTGCCATGTTCTTTCTGATGTCATTGAGAGGCCTATCGGCTCTTCCTGGTTCAGCGATTGGGCCTCTCGATGATGCGCAATTAGGTCATTCGCCTCCTCCTTTTTGTGAATGAAAGGCTATCCCTCCTGGGATATGTGACGTGCATATTCCGGCAGGCACGTGGGCAGTGTCAGGGTCTTCTTTAATATTGATTGGACCCTGGGCAAACATTTTCTTGGCCCCCCTCGCTCCCTGAAATTCCCTCTCCACCTGCTCTGGGACATACAATAAATAGCAGCTAGACTCAAAATCAGTTTACTGAATCAGATCAGGCAGTGATTGCGATTTGTTGCCAGAGGTTACAGTGTATCATTCCAAATCACTGACTGGCTGCTAGAAGTGAAAGCTGAAGTAAACCTATCCATAAAACAGTTTTATTTCCAGCATTTGTCGTAAATGTAACACTCCCATTGGTTGTGCTCTCAACCAAACAGTCAAACTATCCAATGGCTGGTGTGATAAATCACATGTGCAGCATCATGGCAGTTGTAGAATAATTAGAGGCAAAGATGTCAGCTTCCTTGGCTAAAAACGATTATTTTCTAGAGGTTACAGCAGATGCCTTCTGCTTGTTGATTGGCTGTCAGAGATTACTGTACATGAATACTGCTCACTAATTGGTTGCTAGAGGTTACTGCATATCCTTACTACTCAATGATTGGTTGCACACGGTTAGTGCACGCCATTACTGCTCACTGATCGGTTGCTAAAGGTTACAGCAGATCATCTCCTCACTGCCTGCACACTAGGGATTTGGAAGGTAAGTTGGCCTATCAATGGACAGAAAACTTTTAGGGATCCTAGAACTCTTGGGATCAGTGGCAATGCTGGGGGGTTGGTGGGATCAGTAGCAGTGGTGGCAAATTCTGAATCTTGTAGGGCAAAATTGGAAATCTTTGGAAAGTTTATAGTGGGGGATTCTGACCAATGTGAGGGTGGATTTGCACTGACCTCCAATGTGAGGGGGGATTTGCACTGACCAGCATGTAATGGGAGCCACCCACCAATTTAACCACTTAGGCACCGCCCTATAGACGAAATACATCTATAAGGCGGTTCCTGCACTCTAACAGGACGTCCATGGACGTCCTCCGTTAGAGTCAGGTGTGCGCGCCCAACCGGGCGCGCACACGCAATCACAGCTGCTCACCGGGTCCACGGGACCCGCAGTATTGATGATCGCGGTAAGGAGCCAATGGCGGCGGCTTCTTACCACGTGATCGCGCCATCCAATGACGGCGCGATCACGTGTGTAAACAAACCCGGCGTGCATCAGATCCGCTTGCCCGAGCGGGTGCGCGGGTGCGCACACGCGGTCACGGCGCTCGGCGGGTCCATGGGACCCGCAGCGTCAATGATCTCGGTAAGGAGCCAATGGCAGCGGCTCCTTACCACGTGATCGTGCAGTCCAATGACGGCATGATCACAAATGTAAACATTGTGGGGCACCTCTCTCCTCTTCTCACAACATTGCAGCGTGATAGAAGAGGAGAGAGATTAGTGCCCAGCAGTGCCCCCCAGTGCCACCAGTGCCCCACCAGTGCCCCCCAGTGCCACCAGTGCCCCACCAGTAGCCCACATGTGCCCCACCAGTGCCACAACACTGCCACATCAGTGCCACCTGTGCCCATCAGTGCCACCTGTGCCCATCAGTGCCAATCAGTGCCGCCTGTGCCCACGGGTGCCGCCTGTGCCCACGAGTGCCGCATGTGCCCATCAGTGCCGCCTGTGCCCATCAGTGCCACCTGTGCCCATCAGTGATAATCAGTGCCGCCTGTGCCCACGAGTGCCGCCTGTACCCACGAGTGCTGCCTGTGCCCATCAGTGCCGCCTGTGCCCATCAGTGCCAATCAGTGCTCATCTGCACCCCACCAGTGCCATATTTGCCCACCAGTGTTATCTGTGCCCACCAGTGCCATCTGTGCCCACCAGTGCCACACCAGTTCCACCTGCACCACTGCAGTGCCACCTGTTGGCTTGTTAGGGTCTCAAGAAATGGGTCCACAAGCTCCAGGTGGTGCAGAACCACGCTGCTCGCTTTGTTCTGAGTCTAGCGAGACGAGATCATATTAGCCTGGCTAGGAGATCACTCCATTGGCTCCCTATTGAGCAGAGAGTGATCTTTAAAACGCTCTGTATCTTTTTCCGAGCATACTGGGGACTAGGCCCCAAATATTTACCTACGCGGCCATTAAGGTCCACGACCCAACACCTAGCTGTAGTTGTTCCATCTAAACTTTCTTCCATGGGAGGCAAACGACTTCAGAGTCGGGGTGCTATGCTGTGGAATGCACTTTCTGTGGAACTTAAAATGACACCAAACTTGCTCCTCTTCAGGAAAAAACTGAAGACAGACCTCTTTGTCCAGGCTTAAGGGTAGATTGAGCGTTATTTTATTCCCCCCCCCCCCCCCCCCCCATACACTCCGCTCCTTCATTGATGGGGTCAGTCATGCCATTTTAGTGATTATGCCCCTGGAATGGCCCTGACTACTCAGATACCAATGATGTTATGTACTCTTTCTATAGATTTCCTTGTTTCTTTTTCCTTATCATATTCTTTGAAGCTCCTAGGCCTTTTTCTTTTGTTTACCTAAGAACTGGATATTTTTCTTTTTAGTCTCTGTCATCTTTTTTTCTTTTTCTTTTTTATTACTGTGGATTGATTCTAGGTAACACCTAACCAGCGGCGCTTAGACGCTCACCCCCCAGTGGGTATTTGGCGCCTAACCAAGCTTAAAATCAAATCAAATCAAATGAGAGAAGCTGTCAGTACTTCAGGTGTGATCAAATTGATAAATTTTCAGAAATTGGTACCATAGCTTGTAGACCCTATAACTTTCACCCAGACTAAATAATATCCATTTTTTTTTGTTTTACCAAAAATATGTAGCAGTATACATTTTAGGCCAAATTTATGAGGAAAAATTACTTTTTTACAAAATGTTATGATAGAAATGAAGAAAAATTCATATTTTTAAAAAAAAATTGTTCTTTTTTCATTAATAGCGAAAAAAACAAAAACCGCAGAGGTGATCAAATACCACCAAAAGAAAGCTCTATTTGTGGGAAAAAAAGGACAAAAATTTCATTTGGCTACAGTGTTGTATGACCGAGTTATTGTCATTCAAAATGTGAGAGCACCGAAAGCTGAAAATTGGTCTGGTTATTAAGGGGGTTTAAGTGCCCAGTGGTCAAGTGGATAAAGAGGGATTTCTACACTGACACCAATGTAATAGGAACATTTACACCAACCATCAATGTAAGGGGGATATGCAATGACCTCCATGTAAGGGGAAATTTACGCTGAAAATCATTGTCGAGGAGATTTGTACTGACCACCACTTCTTTTTTTATCAAACAGTTTTTTTTGGGTCAAATAACAAAAATTTACAAATGATGCATTATTACAGGGATTGTCATGTATAGGTACCAACAAATATTATGATCAAATCTCCCATAAACAGTACATTGCGTGGTGAGACACTTAATATTACTTCTAGTGGTGAAATATTCAGATTACATTTGGTACACTTTTTATTGATTCTCCTAAATACACATGGTGCAAAGGGTAATAGCAGAGGTATTTAGGGGTAAGGTCTTGGCTGAGCCAAGGTGGTTCCATCAGCCCAGGGTTTCCGAAGTCTGCAACCATCTATCCCAAATTTTGGCTTATTTTGCTGGACAGACCCTATGCATATAAATGAGCTTTTTGTGCTTTAAACTGTTGTTCACTTCTGGTAACCATGCACTAAACTCTGGGTGGGGGTGGCTCTAATCCACTTCCTTGCTATGACTTTTCTTGCAGAGAAGAGGGTTTCATTCTGAAATATTGATGAATTTATTCATGTCTGGTTCTGGTTATATTCCTAGGAAACACAGCTTAGGGAGCAAGGTGAGGGGAGAGCTCATATTGTCGTTAAGAAACTGTACGATCTGCATCCAAAAGCCATGAATCCTGGGGCAATCCCATAGTAGGTAATAAAACGTTCCAGTTGCCTGGTTGCACATTGCGCAATTGGCAGATTGGTCACACCTATATCTGAATACTGGAGTGATTAAGGTGACACTTCTACACTGACCATCAATGTTAGGGGGATTACACTGACCACCAATGTAAAGGGGGATTTACACTAACCACCAGTGTAAGGGCAATTCTGCACTTACCACCAATG
This sequence comes from Rana kukunoris, assembly GCA_029574335.1. Taxonomy (NCBI): domain Eukaryota; kingdom Metazoa; phylum Chordata; class Amphibia; order Anura; family Ranidae; genus Rana; species Rana kukunoris. Next base: position 64,697,917 of record CM056054.1, read on the forward strand.
TAAAGGGAAATGTACGCTGACAACCAATGTAATGGGGGATTTGACATCAACAACCAATAAAGGGGGATTTCTACACTGGCCACCAATTTAAGGGGGGTTTTACACTCACCACCAATTTAAAGGGGGATTCTACGTGGACCACAAATGCAAGTTTGGATTTTTTTAATGATTATCAATACAAAGAGGAGTTTCTACACTGGCCACCAATGTAATGTGGATCTACACTGACCACCAATGTAATAGGAGCATTCACAGTAACCACCAATGTAAGGACGGATTTAGACTGACCACCAATGTAGGGTGAAACTTCACACTGGCCACTAGTGTGAATGAAAGGATTGTACACTAAGCCCCAAAGTAATGAGAAGATTTACACTGACCACCAATGTAACTGAAACATTTAGCCTCCGTTCATATTTGTATGTGTCAGGAACGCATGCAAAATCCCTTTTCTGATTTCACAGAAACATGCTGCCCTTTAGCAGATACATAGCAGTGCCATTAATTGTTAATTACACCCTCGAACATCTGCTGACATATGTGTATTCACATGCACCAAAATTCACGGTGCTGTGGCACCATGTTATTTTGAAAAAGGGTTCCACTACCAATTTGCTTAACTTTTGCAGAACAGGCTGATATTAAACTTAATGACCATAGTTGTGGGCAGGATTTTCAAGCATGCTCCTTTCCGTCCCCAGTGGGCAGCATTCAGCATAAGTGATGATGAATATGACCTCAGAGGGCAAACATGATATACATATGAATGCTGCCTCTATTTACATATGAATGCTGCCGATCTGGGGCTATTTACATTTAATTTCCATATAAATTCAGGTTATTTAAATGTAAACACAGGGTCTGCAGGTGAGTCATCTGTACACGGCAATAGGGCAGAGCTGTGCAACATTAGTAACATAACTTCACACTGAGATATTGGAACACATCACAGGACTAAAACTTCAAAGGATAAGGACATTTTAACTGGGATTGTTGGCACATATGAGGCAGCTGCTTTATGCCCCATAACAATGATGGGGCCCAGGGCAGCTGCCCATTTTGCCCTGCCTTAAAGACAATGGCCCAGATTCACATACAATTAGATTCGCGCAGAGTATCAGAAATACACTACGCCGCCGTATTTTACCTGGCTCTACATGGAATCCCGGTAGATTATTTCTCCCGGCGCAAGCCATCTACGCGAGTAGGGGGCGTGAAGCATTTAAAATAGGCGCGTTCCTACGGCGATCGAACTGCGCATGCTCCGTTCAGAAATTTCCCGCCGTGCATTGCGCGAAATCACGTTGTTACGTCATTCGTTGTTTGAGTAGCGTCGTTTACGGACATGCCTATTCCCGAACGAGTTACGTAAAAAAAAAAAAAAAAAAATTAAATTCGACGTGGGAACGACGGCCATACTTAACATGGGCTACGCACCGTTAGACCAGCAAATAGCTGGTCTAACAGTACGTAGCAAAAAAATGACGTAAGCGATTGCGAAGACCACTCGTATCTTCGTGGATCGCCGTAAAAAGTCATTTGCATATCCCGACGCTGAAAACGACGCGGACTCCTCCCAGCGGCCGCAAAAATATCACAGCGTAGATCCGAAGGCTTACGAAGACGTAAGCCTCTCGGATCGAAGCCCGAAGCCGCCGTATCATGGTTTGAGGATTCAAACTAGTGATACGGCGCGCGAAATTTGAAATTACTCCTGTCTAACACCAGTTAGACAGGCGTAATTGCTCTGTGAATCTGGGCCAATGTGTGCATCATTTGCCTTAGGCGAGAAACGTGCATGGGGAGGCGGACCAGACATTTTTGCAAAAAAGAAAGGTAAACAAAAAAAATAAAAACAGCAAAACTTTTGCAGGATGGGAGGAATAGAAGAAACCTGTGGAAGAGCGTGAAGGTCCGCTTTAAGCCTGAAGGCCATCCTGCTACTTAGTGGCAATGTACACCAATCAGTACCTGTTGGTTCTGCTGCTTTGGAATGTAGTTTTAATATACCAAGTACTGTTGTTACATGTGCAAATGGGACAGCTGTGTTGCATCATACTTAAAAGAAATGGCTGCTCCACAAGATTTTGGTTCCCGGACAGAAAAACATGGCACCTGAACCACATTGACCTGACAAATATATTTTTGCCTTCCCTACACATCAAATTTGGATTGATGAAAAATTTAGTGAAAGTGATTAAAGTATATGTGAACATTTACCTTTTTAACCACTTAAGGACTGCCTCCTGCACATTTACGTCAGCAGAATGGCATGGCTGGGCACAGGCACATACCTGTACGTTGCCTTTAAGAGCCCAGCCGTGGGTCGCGCACGCGACCCGGTCCGAAGCTCCATGACCATGCCCGCGCTTTTCGCTGTAAAAATGACAATGGTCCCAAAAATGTGTCAAAAGTTTTCGATGTGTCCGGCATAATGTTGCAGTCACGAAAAATCACCAATCGCCGATATTAGTAGTAAAACAAAAATTATTAATAAAAATGCCATAAAACGATCCCCTATTTTGTAAATGCTATAAATTTTGTGCAAACCAATCGATAAACGCTTATTTCGATTTATTTTACCAAAAATAGGTAGAAGAATATGTATCGGCCTAAACTGAGAAAAAAAAAATGTATATATTTTTTTGGGATATTTATTATAGCAAAAAGTAAAAAATATTGAATTGTTTTCTAAATTGTCGCTCTATTTTTATTTATAGCGCAAAAAATAAAAAACGCAGAGGTGATCAAATACCACCAAAAGAAAGCTCTATTTGTGGGAACAATTTTGTTTAGGAGCCACGTCGCAATTGTCAGTTAAAGCGACGCAGTGCGGAATCGCAAAAAAGGGGCATGTTCCTTAGCCTGCATAATGGTCCGGGTCTTAAGTGGTTAAGTTTAAAACAGAAACGCAAGGCAAAACACACACGTATATATGTGTGTATATCTGTATATACCCCTCACATATGGAGTACACCCCTCAGATTTTTGTATATATTTTATTATATCTTTTAGTGTGACAACACTGAAGATATGACACTTGTCTACATTGTAAAGTAGTGAGTGTACAGCTTGTATAACAGTGCAAATGTGCTGTCCCCTCAAAATAACTCACACAGCCATTAATGTCTAAACCACTGGCAATAAGACTGATTACACCCCTAAGTGAAAATATCCAAATTGTCCCCAATTAGCCATTTTCCCTCCATGGTGTCATGTGACTCGTTAGTGTTACAACGTCTCAGGTGTGAATGGGGAGCAGGTGTGTTAGATTTGGTGTCATCGCTCTCACTCTCTCATACGGGTCACTGGTTCAAGTTCAAAATGGCACCCATTGGCAAAGAATTCTCAGAGGCAGAAAACTGACCACGCTGCAATAAGTGTGCTTCCATGCCCTGGTATTGTCAGTTTGTAATAGAAAAGCAGGATTACCAGGTATTTTACACAAGGGAATCAATGCAAAGAGAACCTGGTTCTTGTACATGGTACAACAAACACATATCAGGAATGTGGAATTTTGGGATAATATACATTTTTACATAGAAAGGTGAAAGTTTTCATTATTTGAGACAGATGTTTCCAAGAATAACTAATGCCAAGATAAAGTAAGGCAGTTTGGTTGGTTAACGGATCAGATACGTCATGAATGACAAGCGGTTCGAAGATCTGTTAGTGGAGCCAAAAAAAAAAAACACTTGCAAAGCATTCAAGGATGTTGTTGAGAATATTCTTCTAATAGTAGATGTTTAGGTAATTTAATAGGTTAATAGATACAGGCAATTCACGTTTAGTGAAGTAAAAACAAGCATTGTATAAATATCCTTGGGTGGAAGAAGTCCTCAGATCAGTCACTGGTGTTCTTATGCGCTGCGCTGTCTGCAGTAGTCCTTTTCCAACCGCTGTAAGGTGTTGGGGCCGGCGGCGGTGGTAAAGCTGCAGGGTCAGGCTGGAACTTTGAATTCTGCGGCAATCCGAACGTGGTGACGTCACTGGTGTGCGATGCGTTTCAGAGCAGGCGCACTGCGATGACGCGGCAGTCGCGCTCCTTTATCCACCCAAGAATATTTATACAATGCTTGTTTTTACTTCACTAAACGTGAGTTGCCTGTATCTATTAACCTATTAAATTACCTAAACATCTACTCTTAGAGGCGCCTCTCCCCTTGTTTTTTTCTGACAGTACTTAGAACTAGTGTTGCTCACGAATATTCACATTGCGAATATTCATTACGAATATTGCATATTCAAGTATTCGCGAATAACACGAATATCGCGGCGAATATTCGCTATTGCGAATATTCGTATTTTTTCAAATTTATTTTTAAAACAGATCACATCCTAGTGATCTCCATCGACGTCTAAAAGCATTGCTGGTATGATTAGAGACCCTGAGCCGAGTAGCTGAGGCGATCCTTTTATGTTGCCGAATATTCGCAATGCGAATATTCGTATTACGAATATTCGCTAATACTTTCTCTGCCCTTCTTTTGCATCAGAGCCAATCAGAGTTCTCCTACCACAGTTGTCAGAGGTTAGCAACCTCCATAGCAACCAATAGGAACCTGCCTGCACGACCATTATATAAGATCACTCCCAGCAGTATTTCAGTGCAGATTCACAAGGTGGCTAGAGAGAGTGGAGTGTTTCTGTTTGTTTTTCTGTGTATTGCGATCTTAGAGCTTAGCATTGTGCTTCCTATAGTGCTTTCAGTTCTGAGTTTCCTGCTTCTAAAAACAAATGCTTTTTTCAAAGCAAAAGACCCAACAGCTTTTCTAAAAGCTCAGATTTGTGTTGTTTTGTTCAGGTTAGTGTAGCTTAGTGTTAGATGAATTTCTGTGTAGTTAGTGTAAGTGTACATTTCTTTAAGGTAGCTTAGTTTAGTCTCAGTGTTTTGTGTATAAAAATAAAAATAAAAAAATAGCTTTAGTTTAGTCATATAAGTTTGTGTAAGTAGAGTTAGTGTTTAGTGCATATTATTTTATTATTTGTAGTCCTCGTCTTTGTCCTTGTCAGTCAGTGTAAAAAAAAAAAAAAAAAAAAAAAAAAAAAAATTAGCTTTAGTTTAGTCATATAAGTTTGTGTACGTAGAGTTAGTGTTTAGTGCATATTAGTTTAGTATTTGTAGTCCTCGTCCTTGTCTGCGTCCTTCAGTCTAAAAAAAAATAAAAATAAAGTTTTAGCTGTAGAATTTTAGTTCCTGTTTAGTAGCTGTCCGTGTCGTAGTCTACGTCTTTGTCCGTGTAAAAAAAAGTTTTAGCTGTAGTATTTTAGTTCTAGTTTAGTAGCTGTCTACATCTTTGTCTGCGTCTTTGTCCAGCAGTGCCACAGAGTCGTCAGTCCCGACTCCCAGTAGCACCACCAGTACATCGGTGCCTTTAGGACCCGCCCCCAGCCCCCAAGGGTCCAGCCTCTTACTGTTTGACAGCGACAGTGAGAGGGATATCTTGGGGGAGGTCCTGCATCAGGCAGACATCCAGTTCTGTACTGATGGTCAGGACCTTTTGGAAGGGATGATGGAGGAGGAGGATGGGGTACCTGCTGTCAGTATCCCAGAGACATCCCTTCCAAGTGGTGCTGGTGTTTTTGGGCAGGAAACACCCGAAACCTAGTCAGACCCAGGCGTCGGTGAGGGGACAGCGGAGCCAGGCTAGCGGCTCCATGTCAGCTGTTTCCCTCAGACCACCACATTTCAGCCTTGGGTCTGACATATCTGGGGGCGAAGAGGAGGGTGACCCAACATGGGTGCCACCTGACTTGTCGGTTCACAGCAGCAGTGACGACGAGGAAGGTAGGCACTCTGGGGAAACGGTGCGCCAGGTCACCAGGGAGACCAGCGTCAGGGTCTCCACTGGTGATGGCAGCAGGAGGTGTCAGCAGCAGCAGAAGCAGCAGGCAGCTTCACCTGTGCGCACCGAGTCCCAGCAGGTGCAAGTCAGCGGCACCCCATCCGACAGGAGGGCGTCGCTGAAGTCACCTGTCTGGGCCTACTTTATCCTGGTAGCAGATAACCAGACCATAGCCATCTGCCATATCTGTCGTGCCAGGGTGAAGAGAGGGAAGTGCTTGGCTCGGGTGGGTACCACAGCTCCGAACCAGCATCTGCGAATCAACCACTGGCGGGAGAAAGACCAGATGAAGCATGGTGGTGGTAGCAGCGCCACCACCACAAGTGTGCAGGGTACAGCAGCCTCTGCCACAGCTTCATCTGTTCCCAGCAGGTCATGCCCCCCCGCTCCCTCTAGTAGAGGTACTGGTACCGGCAGCCAGACCTCTACTTCCACAGCACCCTCCTCTTCTGTGTCCTGCACTGCCAGGCGTCGCTTTCCGATGCCTTCGAACACACCACTCCCTTCCCAACTGGAGACCGACGTGTGCGTTCCCTCAATGGGCTCCTGGCAAGGGTTATTGCCCAACATCTGCTTCCCTTCAACATTGTTGACTGCAACCCCTTCGGGCAGATGTTGGAGCAGGCCCAAGCTCAATGGCGTGTCCCCAGCCGCCATTTCTTTGCCTGGACTGGTGTCCCTGCCCTACACCAGCACATTGTGCAGAATGTAACCCTGTCGCTGGATCACGCTGTCAGTGACAGGGTGCATCTCACAATGGATGGCTGGACCAGCAGGCATGGGCAGGGCCGGTACATCAGCTTCACGGCCCATTGGGTTTCCCTCCGAGGCGCCGGGGAGGGAACGGCGGCATCAGATTTTCTGGTGCCGCCCTGGGGTGTCCAGGGGAGAACTGCTGGTCTCCCTCAAGCCACTGTCTCCGCAGCTGCTGAGCCTCACAGCAAGCGCCCCCGTAGCTACTCAAGTGTGGGGCACGTGCACTGTCAGGCCGTGCTCTAGCTTGTTAGTTTAGGGGACCGGAGACACACTGGACAAGAAGTGCTGACCGCACTTCAGGCTCAGGTCCAGAAGTGGCTGACACCCCGAAGGCTCCAGGCAGGTATGGTTGTCTGTGACAACGGCAGCAACCTACTCTCCGCCCTCCAGGCTGGCAGTCTGACCCACGTGCCCTGTCTGGCACATGTCCTCAACCTCGTGGTGCAGAAGTTCCTGCGCACCTATCCCGGGTAGGACCACTTTAGGCGCGCCCCAACCGCTACCGCGTCCCTGTCCAAGTTGCAGCGGGACAACAGCCTGCGCCTTCACAGGCTGATTGTGGACAGTGTGACGCGGTGGAACTCCACCCTCCACATGCTGGAGAGGTTGTGGGAGCAGCGAAGGGCGGTGAAGGAATACCTGCTGGAGCAAGGCACTGCCGGGCCATCACAAACACTCCCGTACATCACCAGTGCGGAGTCGGGGCAGATACACCAGGTCTGCCATGTGTTGGCCCCTTTCGAGCAGGCGACCAAGATGGTCAGCAGGGAGCATGTAGGCCTCAATGACGTGCTCCCTATAGTGTTCCTGCTGGACAGGGCACTAGATCGCCTGCTCGAAGCTGGGGAGAGTGCCTTGGTGGAGCAGGAGGAGGCAACACTGCTCCACCAAGACCAGGCCCAGGACGAGGAGGAGGAGGATGATGATGATGAGGAGGTTACTGGTGACGTCCTGGAGTCAGCGCCTGGTCAGGAGGGAGAGCCGGTGTTGGGGGCACCGATAGTCCGGGGGTTGGGCATCTCTGAGCGCGAGCAGCAGCGCCTCCAGCATGAAGACTCAGACGTCATGGACCCGGTCAGCCATGAGGAGTCACAGCAGGCTGTGCTCTTCCCCATGGCTGCCCACATGCTGAGATGCCTCAGGAGGGAGCCCCGGGTTAAGACTATCAAGGAGAGGGATGAATTTTGGATGGCCACCCTTTTAGATTCAAGATGCAAGGGGAAACTGGAGCAGTTCCTCCCAGCCAGCCGGAGGCAGCACCGGATGGAGGAACTGCAGGCACGCATAGTCAGCCGGTTGGAGCAGGCAACCAGCAGCAGCCGAGCAGGGGACCTAATGGGTGAGATAAGGATGTTCTTCCAATCTGAGCGACCCAGTACCAGCAGCAGCAGCAGCAGCAGTCACCACCAGCGGCTGGCCCACATGGTGGCAGACTACATGGGGTCCGTCAGTGCTTCTGACAGTATGAGCACCGACGACCCCATGGAGTACTGGGTTGCCAGATTGGACACCTGCCGCGAGCTCGCTCAGTATGCGCTGGAGTTATTGTCTTGCCCCCCCTCCAGCGTACTATCTGAGTGAACATTTAGCACGGCAGGTGGGGTGGTCACAGACAAGAGGACCCGTCTGTCCACAGACTCCGTGGACAGACTCCTGGATCGGCGGTGACTTTCTAGCACCCGCCGTCGGTTCAGGGAGATGAAGGGTCCCTTGTCATTCATTCCCTCTCCTTGGCTCTCTCTCCACTCTTGCCCGAGTGATTTGACACTATATTGTCTACTCTTACTACTACTGCTGCTGCTCACGACACCTATGTCACAAGTTATTTGCCACTATATACTACTATTACCACTACTGCTGCTGTCAAGTCTTGCCCAAGTGTTTAGATGATATCTAGTACTATTACCACTACTGCTTGTAAATGTTGCCTGTGTGATAATTACATTATATTTTAATACTACTGCTGCTGCCTTCATGCTGAGTAATGCTTCATGACCTCTCTGGCACAGCGGATCCACCAACAGCCTCCGCTACAAGCTACCAGACCGGATCGTAACAGCAAGTGTGACTAAAAGACTGAACTTTATGTTAAACCCTGGTTTGCGGCCTTTATACTGCAACCATTAGCCTGTCTGCAAGAGCAAATCAGCTCTCTCTCTCTCTCTTTCTCGTCCTCTCTCTCTCTATATCTATATATATATTGTAGCTTTTGTTATAGTAATTTTTCAACAGTTTAGTTTGTGTTAGTAGTGTCTATGTCCATGTATTTTAGTTTGTCTTAGGTTTGTGTTAAATAAAATAATAGTATAAAATGTTTTTGGTTATTATGAAGTTAGATGTGCTAAAAAAAACTAACAATCTCAATAAGAAAGGAAACATTTTAGAAGAATAACATTTTTTATTACAAGAAAAAAAATTTACATGTATTTTTGCATGAGCTTGTGAAGCTCAGCCATCGCGTCCAAATTCTTCCTCTGCTGTTGCTCCAGCTGTTGGTTTTGGAGGTCTAATATTCGCATTTTCCGGCGATTTGAGAGGATTTTCTCATTGGTCCTCTGGATGAGACTGCAATTTTCCTCCATCTTTTTGAAAACTGTTAGGATATAAGAAAAAAAAAATAGGATTAAATGCTGTCCATTTATATATCTACATCTTACTGTTGAAATGTTATTAATCTTTGTGCACATATTTACCCTCCTGCCTGGGTCTCACAGGAACTGTCTCATCCTCCTGCTCCTCTTCTCCATCACCCGATTCACCAGGAGTTTGGGGGGGGGGGGGGTTGCAGCTCCTCCTCTTGCTCCTCAACAGGAGCTGGGGGTGGTAAACACTGGGAGGGCCCTGGCTGCTCCTCATCCCTCTCCTCCTGTGCATCCTCCTCCTGCTCCTCCTCTTCATCCTCCTCCTCTGCGGCCTGTCGCCTTGTGCGCTTGGGGCGCACAGATGGTAGAGGAGCTCCTATAATAACACATGTTCATATATGTAAAAATGATTTCTAATAACGTATGCAAATTCTGTGTACTCTGCTGTACTGTATATGAATACACATTTATTTATATAGACAGTTAACCAATGGGATAATGTTATACTAAAGGGTCTTGCTGGCACTACAGGGGACTGAGTGTGAGCTGGGCTGCCACCATGGTAAAATGAGCTGTTTGTGTTTCCTTTGTATTATTCTGACGATCTCATGTTAAAAAAAGGGCCTGATGGAGTACACGGGATTACTATGATAACCCCACGCCTAGCACAGGAATTTAGTGGTAATTGAGTTATAAAATACCACCCCTTCCCCTTTAACCCACCACACCACCACTTTAATTCCATGGTTTAACTTGATGGAATAATGTCTTTTTTCAACAGTAGTATGAATACCTTGGGTGGTGATATATGTTACCACAACATGGCGTCTGGGTTAACAACATCTGCCCTAAGGTTAATTACATATGACCTTACATAACTGTCACCAATAACTTACCTGGATGAAATTCATCTCGGATCTGTCTGACCCGGGCCATGTGGCACCTCTTTAGGTCTGACCACTTTTTTAGGGTGGCCATGTGGTCATGTGTGCAGCCATGAACTTGACGTAACTCCCGCAATAGGGAGCGGACTATTTTGTTTTTGTCCTGCTGGCTCCGGGTTTCGTCATATCCCTGTTGCAGGAACCTCTGCAAGATGAAGAACAAAGTATATTATAATACTTTTGTTTAAACCCTTATGGAAATATGACGTAAATGTATGGTATTCAACAATTGGAAGCATTCTCACCTTATTAATCACTGACAGGGGTAACATGACAGATTTTATATCTTGCCATTTTGGTCGCCACCTTTTTTGCATAAATATAGCAGCCATTATCATTAGCTTAATTATGTATATATGAGTAACATCACAGGATACACGTATAGGGGAGAAATGAGTTGCTATTCATCTGACCGCTATAATTATTTTTTGACCCTTATACTGGGCCTGTACAATAGATTATTTTTTTTTCATCCCTATCTTTATATATGAACAATAATATGTTTGTTTCTTTTTGATTAATTAATTTTGAATAAATGATGGAGTTGATGTTATTTAAAAACTACAACTACCAGCATGCTCTGATACACCATGTAGCTCACCGTCACCAGCTGTACCACAATTATACTTTAACTCCCAGCATGCCTGGACAGTCAATGGCTGTCCGGTAATACTGGGGAGTTGTTTTGCAACAGCTGTAGGCTCCGTTTAGTAAACAGTGCCGTACCAGACGGTTTTCATTTTTAGTGTGGAGGGGAGGGGGGCTATGTAGAGGTATGTGTATATGTTGTGTTTTTTAATTTTTATGTAGTGTGGTGTAGTGTTTTTAGGGTACAGTCAGAGGGGCGTGGGGTTCACAGTAGTTTCCCGCTGAGGGTTTGAGCTGCACCAAATTTGCTTCAGCTAGAAGCACACTGTAAGCCCCAGCCCATGTGAATGTACCCTGTACATTCACATTGGGGGAAAGGGGGGGTTATTGCAGCCAGTTGCATGCAGGGAGTTGTAGTTTTGCAACAGCTGGAGGCACAATGGTTGCAAAACACTGCGAGTTTGTTACCTAACTCAGGTTTTCAAGACCAGTGCGCCTCCAGCTGTTGCAAAACTACTACTCTCATCAGGCATGGTCTGTCAGTGCATGCTAAGAATTTTACTTTTGCTGCATCTAGACTGCCACAGTTTAGAGACCCGTGTATAGTGGTCTGAAAAATGTGGGCCTGCAGAACTTGCAAAACTAAAAGTCCCAGCATGCCCAGGCATGCTGGAAGTTGTAGTTCTGCAACATCTAGAGGGCAATATGTATTCGAACGTCTTGGGCCTTAAGGACCCTGAAGTCAGGACGTTCGCATACGTCCTATGTCCACAACATGTTAATTATGCTAAATAGCAAGGAAAGTGCCTAAATACACATTTACCAACCAGGGTGTCTGCAGCTGTCCAGGCATGCTGGGAGTTGTAGTTTTGCAACAGCTGGAGACACACTGTTTGGGAAATACTAATATCTGATCTTATATCCTAACGTTTAAACTAGTCTAAAATGCAGTTACAGATAATGAAATAACAGTGGTGAAATTACTTACACTAATCAGCAGTTTTTCCTCACTGGATGAAAAGTTACTCCCCACCATCTTCGCTTCGCAGGGCAGCACAAAATAGCGATCCGAAAATAGACTGGCAAAGATCCAGGAAATGATCTCGGTTTTCGCGTGTTGTTTGCGCGCATGCGCGGATGAGAATTTCGCAATCAATTTCGCATTCGCATTAGCAAAATTTCGCAATTTTTTTTTTCTTTATCGTACATCACGGGACACAGAGCGGCAATCCATTACTATGTGGGTTATAGAGTCTACCTTCAGGTGTGGACACTGGTGTAATTAACTACACAGGAAGTTCCCTCCCTATATAACCCCTCCCATACTGGGAGCTCCTCAGTTTTTTCATCAGTGTCTAAGGTGTTGGTCACGAGTGAACATGTGCTCTTAGGAGCTCCACTGGAGGGATCCATGCTGGATGTAAAAAACCTCCATAAATCCGGATCCGTCCAAGGTGCTTCATAGCCAAAGTGGACGGTACCCGGGCCTCGGTACGAAGAACGAGGTTTAGCCTATAATGCCTCTCTGCGGAGGGCTGGATCCTGGGTTCCAGAACTTTTTGCCTTCTAAGGACCAAATGTTTTTTCTGCTGCCAGGATGCTATATAGGTCCAGGGGAGTTGGTGTTCCTGCCATGGACCCCGGTCCCTGAAGGTCTAGGACAATACCCACGGTGAAGGGGGAAGATTGGGCCTCTTGCTTGGCAATACCCTGCAGCGTGGAGAAGGTAAGAGGAGGGCCTACGGGACTTGGTTCGACAGTAGGTCCTCCGTGGGGGACTTGGGTCTCGCCTATATTAAGCTTCTATGCATGGGCAATGTAAACCACTATGTCTTCTGAGACAGGATGGCTCAGGGCACCCATATACCTCCCCTAGCCGGCATGCAGCCTGGCCCACCATGTCTGTTAGACAGGATGGCTGCAGTACCTATATATCTCCCCTTGAAGGGGCCGGTACATAAAAAAAATATGCCCTTAATCCTATACAAAGGATTGTCTTCCGTGAGTAGTTGCAAGTCTTATCTGTGTTTCCACTACTATGGGCAGTAGAAGACATGCCTGATGTTTTTGCTTACCATGCTTTCCAGAAAACGGAAGCTTAAGTGTTAGCTGATCTATTGTGTCCCACTTCCTCCGCTTCAGGCTCTACCATGTTGCACGTGCTCACCGGCTCAGTGCAGTCACAGAGAAGGCTCTTCAAAGGGCCCGGACGTCAGAGCTCTGTAAAGCTAGGGGGACACAAACGTAAGCACCTTGTGTGAGTTGGATACAGATTCATCTAAGACGCCTACTCGCATCTAGCTGTGCAGATTAGCAGGCATTGTGTCAAACTAAATTCAGCTATTTGATGCACCTGGGTTAAGTGCCTCTGCTTTAGCTTAGGACTTGGTCTCCCCATTGAATAATGTCAGGGGTAGGAATATAAAGAGGGATCGCCACCTGAACCTGGTGGACCCTTATTCTCCTCTGTAGAGACTTAAACAGCTCATAGATTGAGCCATCAGACCTGTCAGGCAATGCAGCCTTCCCCCAACATTGCAGTCACTCTGCATGTGTTTTGGGTTTTGCAAGGAAAAAAAAAAAAAAAAAAAAAGGGGGTGTCCCCCTTTTCCTGCTTTAATCCTGAAACAAAGGGATTCGAAGGCTTGGGGATAAAAGTTTCACTGTCAGAGGACAGGAGACAGGAGCTGCAGCCTAACAAGGAGAAGCTATCAAAAGCCCTACAGGTTCTGATTACACCTCTATCTTCTCCTTAGAGTGTAAAGAGAGGTTTTCCTATAGGTGGCTAGTAAGACCTCCATATAATCCTCAGCCTGGTGTCGGCTTCAGGCTAACCAAATGCATCGGAGGGATGCACAGTTGCGGGCACACATTGCTAATGTCTCTTAATTGAGGAAACACACATCTGCAGAGGATAATTTCCTCTTTACCAGTCCGCATGTTGCATAACATACATGAGTTTGGAATGCATGTGGGATAAAAACAAGTAACAGAGCAGATTCTATTGTGGATCGCATAAACATACATGTTTCTGTCTATATGGTGCTGCATGTTTCCACAAAAGAGGTCGCATAAAAGATGCTTGTAATGCTGAATCGCATAAAGACGTTTGTAGGCATAAAAATGCTGAATCACACATGATTACCTGATCACCCAAGTCCTTGTTTCCCCCAAGGATGTTTGGTTACACAGAAGAGGTTTGTTTCCACAGAAAGGCCTAAAATCGCATAAAGTTGCTTGGATGCAAAAAAAGATGCTGGATCACACATGGTTAACTGATCATCAGCGTCCTGGATTACCCAAGGATGTTTGGTCACACAAATAGGCTTGTTTCCACAAAGGTACCTAAAGTCCCATAAAGATGCTTGTATGCATAAAAATGCTGAATCACACATGATTACCTGATCACCCAAGTCCTTGTTTCCCCCAAGGATGTTTGGTTACACAGAAGAGGTTTGTTTCCACAGAAAGGCCTAAAATCGCATAAAGTTGCTTGGATGCAAAAAAGATGCTGGATCACACATGGTTACCTGATCATCAGCGTCCTGGATTACCCAAGGATGTTTGGTCACACAAATAGGCTTGTTTCCACAAAAGTACCTAAAGTCGCATAAAGATGCTTGTATGCATAAAAATGCTGAATCGCATAAAGGATGCTTGTATGCATAAAAATGTTTAATCACACAGGATTACATGATCACCCAAGTCCTTGATTCCCCAAGGATATTTGGTCACGCAAAGAGGCTTGTTCCCACAGAAATGCCTAGAATCGCATAAAGAGGCCTAAAGGCATAAAAATGCTGAATCACACAGGATTACCCGATCACCCAAGTCCTGGATTACTCAAGGCCTAAAGGGATCGCTTAAAGATGCTTGAATGCAAAAAGAAGCTGGATCACACATGGTTGTTGGATCAACAGAGTCCTGGATTACCCAGGGATACTTGATCACATAGGGAGGCTTGTTTCACAGAAATGCCTAAAGTCGCATTAAGATGCTTGGGTGCATAAGGATGCTGGAACGCACAGGGGTGCTTGGTCACACAAGGGTTCTTGTCCGCACAGTAGTGCTTAAAATGCATAAGATGTTGATCGCATGGAAGATGCGGAATCGCATGCATGGTTACTTTAAGGTTGCACATGGTGGCTTAATTAAGCAATACAGGATGCCTTGTGTTTGCATAGAGATACGTGTCTGCATGGGTTCATGTTGCACATTGTTGCATAACACGTTTATAGCACATGCTTGCTTGCTTGCAAGGATGCTCGTTCCAGAACACACATGCTATATGCATGTTTGGCGTGAGACATATTTATATGATTAGAGATAGGGGGGGGAGTCGCGCTAAACGTGAGACAATGCTTACTGATAGCACAGTGTAATATCAAAAATTATAATGAAATAAAAAACCACAATTGCTATTAGTGAAGTCCACACAATGTGATGATATATGAACAAATAAACCTAAAAAAGTCAACCGTAAACAAAAGGGATTAGATTCTTGATATTGGTCAAAAGTCCATCAATATAGCCAGTGACGTTGGATCTTGATACACCAAAGATGTGAAAAAAACAGTGTCCCGTTACATTCATGTAGATCTTGCACTTGTAGAATTTCAATAAGCAGTGACAACACCGAAAAGAAAAGAAAAAACTTTCATAGTGTAATACTGTTATAAAAAATATATATGCACCCGTGAAAAATAGCTATATAGTGGACAGAAAACAATGACAACCCTTCACAATGGGGCACAGTTCACACTGACCCTTACCAGATCGTAAGACCCTCTCGAGGTCAAGTGCAGCCTTAAGGATGGTCAATATGGGCTTCGTTTTATAGCATCATGTTTTCCTCAGGTGAAACAAAAAAGAAAAACTTTTCATAGTGTGGATTGCATGGAAATAAACACAATCACCCGTGAGAGAAACAACAAATACTGTGAGGGAGAGGGGTGCTGGTACCACCACCGAACGCACACACTGACCCTTACCAGATAATGAGATCCACTCTAGGATCAATGTAGGCAGCAAGGGGGTGAATGCACTGTGTATGATGTATCAGAAACCAGTCCTCGATGTGTCACAGCATAAAGACAGAAGGAAACCAAAAATAGTGTGAAATCCTTAAAAAATTTATTCTAAAAAAAGCCAAAAATGCGCACTTACAATACAGATGCAAATTCAAGGCGATATATAAAAGATGCCGGCCGGCTTGTGGAACGCGGATGTCCCCTCGTGTTGTTGCGATGACGTGGGAACGTCTCCTCCCAACGGAGATGGATTTGTGGAGGCCAGGGTTTGAGCAAGGAGACAACCTTGTGTGCAAACTTCAGAAGAGCATCTACGGTCTTAAGCAATCTTTAACCATGTAGAGAATGGACCTCATATGTATGTCTCCTCCATGCTGTGAGGATGGAGGAGACATACATATGAGGTCCATATGGGACATCCGCGTTCCACAAGCCGGCCGGCATCTTTTATATATCGCCTTGAATTTGCATCTGTATTGTAAGTGCGCATTTTTGGCTTTTTTTAGAATAAATTTTTTAAGGATTTCACACTATTTTTGGTTTCCTTCTGTCTTTATGCTGTGACACATCGAGGACTGGTTTCTGATACATCATACACAGTGCATTCACCCCCTTGCTGCCTACATTGATCCTAGAGTGGATCTCATTATCTGGTAAGGGTCAGTGTGTGCGTTCGGTGGTGGTACCAGCACCCCTCTCCCTCACAGTATTTGTTGTTTCTCTCACGGGTGATTGTGTTTATTTCCATGCAATCCACACTATGAAAAGTTTTTCTTTTTTGTTTCACCTGAGGAAAACATGATGCTATAAAACGAAGCCCATATTGACCATCCTTAAGGCTGCACTTGACCTCGAGAGGGTCTTACGATCTGGTAAGGGTCAGTGTGAACTGTGCCCCATGGTGAAGGGTTGTCATTGTTTTCTGTCCACTATATAGCTATTTTTCACGGGTGCATATATATTTTTTATAACAGTATTACACTATGAAAGTTTTTTCTTTTCTTTTCGGTGTTGTCACTGCTTATTGAAATTCTACAAGTGCAAGATCTACATGAATGTAACGGGACACTGTTTTTTTCACATCTTTGGTGTATCAAGATCCAACGTCACTGGCTATATTGATGGACTTTTGACCAATATCAAGAATCTAATCCCTTTTGTTTACGGTTGACTTTTTTAGGTTTATTTGTTCATATATCATCACATTGTGTGGACTTCACTAATAGCAATTGTGGTTTTTTATTTCATTATAATTTTTGATATTACACTGTGCTATCAGTAAGCATTGTCTCACGTTTAGCGCGACTCCCCCCCCCCTATCTCTAGTTTATTTTATGTTGTATAACATTTTTGAGTCGCAGCTTTTTATTTTATTCATTTATTTTTTGTATATGTGGTATGCGCAATTTTCTTTCCTTTTACCATATTTATATGATTTCATGCTTCCATGAACACACACTGCCATGTACACACGCCTCCATTGAGGCATATGGCTTTAACACTTGCCACATACACATATGGGGAGCCAGTTGCATATGTGTTTATTTACTTGGGACTGCAGAGGTTGTCTGCGTTGTGCAGGGGAACAGCACTATCTCCAGTTGGTGGTCTTGCCCTTTTGGGTTAGCCTCCGTGTCTGGGTTGTCAGGGTGCTAGGGCCCGCCTCTAGCAGGTCTGTAGGCCCAGGGTATAGCAGTAATGGCATACGGAAGCAGACTCCTGCTGATGGGATCAGTCAGCAGCATGGCTGGACCTAAGGGTGTCCAGCATGGTCAGGTATCTGGATCTCCTGGGTTAGGATTCCAGTCTAAAGATACATTCTTCATTGACAAGAAGCTGGGTATGTTTTGCACCAGGAGAGTCCTTTTGGCCTAAGACAAGACCATTGCTATGAGAAAGCTAGTCTAGGTGGTTACGGCAAGGAACAGTTCCTTACTTTTTGCCTTCTGCTTAAGGCACTAGAGAAGATGCTGCTTCATTCAAGACAGTTCCCTATACTTTTGTTCAGGACTGTTATAAACAGTATTGTGTTGGCCTAGAAGGAGTGGATCTTGACCTAGCATTATCCAAAGAACCGGTCCCAGAGATAGGCTGGAATTCCTCTTGGTGGTTCTTAACTAAAGGGTTTGCCAGGTCAGGAAGAGACCTTGGCCCAGGGGAAGTAGTCGAGCTCCAAGGGAGCCTTATCTGTCAGCTAGAGCTACCGATGGAGCATCTGGCTTAGGGGCCTGAACGTTCAGGGGCTGGTTGGTTCGGTCAGAGTTCAATCAGACTATACCATATTAAGTGATTTACTTAATTTACCAAGGAGGAGCTTGTGCCTTGCCTTTTGACATTCGTCATTTCATGAAATGCAGAATTGGCAGGCGATTCACTGTAGCCGTCAACAAGTGTCTCCAGGAGAAGGACCTCTACACCCCGACTGTTTTCCTGACCAAGGGCTACAGAAATAGTACCCTGTACATAAGATGTATTGGCGTCCAGGCTCAACAAGAAATTGAACAGCTTGAGGTCAAGGACAAGGGATCCACCCGCATGCGGGGCAGATGTGTTAGTAATCTGGTGGGACCAGTGGTCACTGGTTATGTCTCTCCCCCCAGTGCCGCGGCGTTTGTGGCTTCCATGCAACATTAGAGGATGGCGGAAGTTGGCCTGATTACTCCGGCATAGCCCTGACGACCTTTTCTGTGCAGGGACAGTAGGGGTGGTAGTAGAGGACCCACGGTCCCTTACATCTTGTCCAGGCCTACTTCGAAGGGGGATATTACATCCTGTCGTGCAACAGGTGAATTAATGGTCTGGCTATTTTAGCCCACATTCTTCAGGATCAGGGTTTTTAGAATCAACGGCACTTCCTTGATTCATACAGGAAGGCTGGCCTCCAGGACCAGATATCCCAGGATCGGGAGAGCCCATGTTCCTGGTATGAAACAGATGGTGGCATCCTTGGAAGTTTGTCAAAGATAAAATTCCTGCCTTCCTGCATTTGGAAAGGAGACGGAGCCAGCCTTAAGTTACATCAAGGATCTGATCTCGGCCTTGCCTCCAAAGGTCGCTTGCTTCACACTCTTTGTTCCGAGCCATTATACAAGGGGTGACGCGCATAAGTCCACCAGTTTAGTCGCCCTTGTGCTTGGAGGATTGGCTCTAGTTTTGTCGGCTTACAGGGTCAGCTCTGTGGGCCGATGCACCATATTTCCCTTCAGCCTTTAACAAGGGAATTGGTGTTCTTGGTTGTGGTAGCCTCCAAGAGAGTTTCAGTATTGGCAACCTCTTGGTATAAAACCATACTTATTCTTACTAGTAGGGTGATGTTAATCCTCACCCAGCCTTATTTACTAGAAGGATCTAGTGTTCATTTGAATCTAGATATTCTTACCTCCCCCTTTTTCAAAACCTTGTTTTCGGAAGGAAAGGTTATTGCTTTTTCTCAGTAGAGATGAGAGCAGTTAAATATCTATCTGAAGGTTCAGATATAGAAATCTGAAGTTTTTATTGTGCTGCCAGAAGACCCTAGATGTGGGCAGGCAGTGTTCAGTTCAGCTATTAAAATGGTTACACTCTCTCCTTTGGAGTAGAAGGGTCAAGGCCTATCTGAAGCGGCTGCTCGGATACGGAAAGCTGATGTTGTTGTTGCGCTACCAGGAGGCCCCAGGAAGGGGCAGGCAGCGTCTAAAATCAACTGTTTTCAAGATTGATTCATCAGGGTATTATTCAGGCTTGTGGTTCGGAGAGTGGGACTCCCCCTGTTTCTTGGGGGGGGTGCTCCGTACCAGCATAGTAAGCGCTTTATGCGCGATGCTTTACCGAGCCTTTATGATGCAGATTTTCAGGGCCGCAACTTGGCGTCTGTACTTAGGTTCACTGATTCTTGTCAGATGTACATAGGAGGGCAAAAGGATACAGCTTTTTGGCGCAGTATGCATCTGGCAGCATTATAGATCCTCACATCTGATGGCGGCCTGCGTTGTTTGTGTCTCCCTCCCCTCAGTAAGCATTGCTTTCGGACATCCCACATAGTAATGGATTGCCGCTCTGTGTCCCGTGATGTACGATAAAGAAAATAGGATTTTTTATGACAGCTTACCTGTAAAATCCTTTTCTTGGAGTACATCACGGGACACAGAGCTCCCGCCCCTCTTGTTTGGGGATATTGGGACACTTATTGCTTTGCTACAAAAACTGAGGAGCTCCCAGTATGGGAGGGGTTATATAGGGAGGGAACTTCCTGTGTAGTTAATTACACCAGTGTCCACACCTGAAGGTAGACTCTATAACCCACATAGTAATGGATTGCCGCTCTGTGTCCCGTGATGTACTCCAAGAAAAGGATTTTACAGGTAAGCTGTCATAAAAAATCCTATTTTTTGATAAAATATCACGAATATTCGATATTAACGAATATTTCGCGAATATTCTTCTATATATACGTGATATATCGCGAAATCGAATATGGCGTATTCCGCTCAACACTGCTTAGAACAAGGTTTCTGTTCTTCCATGATGGCAGCCCTGAGCATGTATATGTGATCTCCATAACAAACAATTCTTCACTCATCTTCGGACTCTCTCTTATCCACATGCCTTTGAGCCTTGGACTTTTTTAATTTAAACTTTATTTTAAACTTATCCACTTATACTGTACAAAATTTCTTGTACACTGTTATTTCATTATTATCAATTTTAAGCTCACTATTATTTATACTGCTGAGGTACCTGTGTGTTTTTCACTCCTTGCGCATATTCACTTGTGTATTGAGAATATTCTTGGCAACTATAAAGCACCAAATTACAGTCAGCTGGTTGACAAATGTAGTGCAACATGTCACTGAAGATTAATTTTCAGAACTTCTTTCCTGAAAATATAGATACAGTCGTGATGAACATGGTGAAAGGTTTTACAAAAACATTGCCACAATTGAAAAACATTATCAAAGCTGGCTGACTATTGTTGGACACTGCAGCAAGTTGCACTGGACACTGAGTACAAATGAAAATCAACAGCAGAACACTTTTAGCCCTGCTGAAGTCATGCAGTGTGTCAGAAAGACTATGCAAATATATACATTATAAGTACGCTGTATACGATGAACGGAACAAGGCAGGGATGCCCGCTCTCCCCCCTCCTATATGTAATATCTTTGGAACCACTGCTGTGCATGATTAGGAAAAATCCTGATATAGGAGGGGTGAGAGTAGGAGAAGAGGAACAGAAGCTGGCAGCATATGCTGACGATGTCCTCCTGTATGTGTCTAAACCTAGAATATCAATCCCTAATATATTAGAAGAAATAGGAAGATACGGTAGACTCTCAAACTTCAAAATAAATCCAGTAAAAACAGTAATTATGGATATAGGGATTGAACAAAAGGAAGAGATGGCACTACGTAGAGCATTCCCTTTTACGTGGGAACAAAAATCACTCACTTATCTAGGGATAAAAATAACCCCCAAAGTAGCAGGCCTCTTCGAGGCAAATTATATCCCCTTACTTAATGAAGTAAAACGAGATTTAAAAAACCTCTCCTACAAACAGATTTCCTGGATGGGGAGGATTAATTTATTCAAAATGGTAGTTTTACCAAAGATAATTTACAAATTCCAAATGCTTCCAATAAACGTCCCACAAAGTTTTTTTAAGGTAATAAAAAATATCATCTCAAAATTCATATGGCAAGAAAAAAAACCTAGAATAAGTTATGCAATCCTAACCCGGGGGAAAAAAAGAGGTGGATTGGCTCTCCCAGACATAAAAAGATACTACCAAGCCGTAATCCTTGCGAGACTAGTCGAATGGACAAATAAGAACTCACTAAAAAAATGGGCCCATCTGGAAAATGTGATAAGTAAACAGCACTTAAACACAAATATTTGGATCCCACCTAAATTTAGAATAATTAATTTAAATACACACAGTATCACAAAACAGGTTTATAAGATATGGGATCTGGCACATAAGAGGGAAAAATGGGAATATAATTCCCCCTTAATCCCATTAGTAAACACTAAACTATTTGCACCGGGTAATAGGACTAACTTAGGAAAAAAATTAGGCAGCAAAAGACTAGGGGATATAGTAGCACAAGGAAAGATAAAAAAAAAGAAGAGATACACGTAGCAGAAGGGGCACAACAAATAACCGATTGGGAATACTTACAACTAAAGCACTTTGTAATCACACTTCCAGCACCAATAAGAGACGATATAGCACAAAACCCAATAGAAAAACTTTGCACAAGGGTAGAACCACTATCACATGGAATCTCGAAGATCTATAAAATCCTCACAGATATAGGGACAAAAGATACACTACAAAGTATAGAGGCCTGGGATAAAGAAATTGGAGAAAAATAGAGGAAGGGCAATTGACCAGAGCGACATTCTCTTACGCAAAAGATATAACAACAGTAGAAGCTAACTATAAATGCATGATGAGATGGCACTTGACACCCGTTAGACTTAACAAAATGTCTTTAGCTAACTCCCCCCTCTGCTGGAGAATGTGTAACCAAGTAGGGACTGCTCTACATATATGGTGGGACTGCCCTACAATCCGGGAATTCTGGATTGAGATCCTCAAATTAATTGAGGAAATTTCCGGAGAAAAGATCCCATTAGATCCCTTGACCTGCCTTTTTCACAGACAAGGCTTAGTAAAAGGGGGAAAAAAATACGCCTCAACATTGGTCCCAGTGTTACTAAACGCAGCAAAGGGACTGATCCCGAAATTCTGGCTCCACCCACTTAAACCACCCCTAAAAGAATTTATACATAGGGTTGATCATATTGCAGAGATGGAGTATTTAAGAAGGGTAGATTTGGGAGAGGATGATAGCGGAAGAGGTGGAAGGATATGGGACCAGTGGAGAACCTACAAAACATCTGAAAAATTCACACTAACACCACTAGAAATAAATCAGTAAATGGTTTGGACCCGATCCAATAGGGAAATGAAGTATGAATGGGGGGGGGATATAATATAGGGAGGGGGGTGCAATAAATAATACCACACATTAAGAGACCCAGGGGGGTAGGTGTAGAGGGGAGAAATTAGTTCCTATAACCCTACTAGACCCAAGCAAAAAGAGATTGTATAGACATCTGTAACTATATCTTTGTCTTCATAATATTACCAACAAAAAAAAAAAAGAAGATGATGGTAAAAAGAAAAAGAAAAAATAACAATTTTAATAAAAAAAGAAAGAAAAAATAAGAGATAAAATAATTTAAATATACTGAAGTATCCAAAAATGATGCAATTCTGAGGTGGAAAGATGAAGGGTGGAACAATGATGAACCCCTCCAACACCTCATAACCCTGGGTTAAGCCTGATGTGGAAAAAAAATAAATAAATAAGTACGCTGTATACATGTACTGTATAATGTACATTATAAATACATTTCATATATTTCAAGATTCCTACATGATACAGTCATTATGAAATTATATTTATTTTTGGTTTAAACGGGTCTATCATATTCACCAAGGTTTTTCAGGAAAACCTGTTATTTTTGCCTGCTGCTGTTGAGTTGTGTCCAGTAATTAGTGTAACAATGTATTGAGTTATGAATATTTGTCTGCCTTGGCGAATCACGGAGGGTATTAGTCCAGTGATGGGGGCTAAGGGTGGAGGATAAATATTTAGCGCAACCTTCCAAAAATATTTTCCTTCTCAGACCTTTGCCTGGAGAAGATGCGAATGTAAAGCATTCAGTCCTTGCCTCACAGATTTTGTCTGATAAAGATGTCATTGTAATGGTCTTTAAATGAATATAGATGTTTATTTACTTGGAGGCCTGAACCTGGGTCTAAGGACTCTAATCTGGCCTGTGGCAGAGCCCTAAGAAACAGGAAGATAGTTACCTGTCTGGAGCACCTTCAGAGGAGTCTGCTATGCAGAAGATTGCCCAGGAGAGCTTGGGGGAATGGGCTGCTAGATGAACACTACATGGAGACCTCATTACTTAGCTCTTTAGGGTACCTGTGACCATTGTCATAAGGTCAGAGGATTCATGTTTATAATGAGACTGCTCCTATAGAATCTAGGGTCACTAATAGAGATCTGTGAAGGATCTACTATCACTAGGATGCTGATACTGAAATATTAGAGCCACCAATGTGTTTGCCTTTATTGGGTTACTTGAATAATTTGCTGTTCTTTGGGTGTCCTGTATACCTAACCCTCTCTCCACAAGTTAATAAGCAAATACATCTTTACATATAAAGAGACTGAAGCCTGTGCCACCTGTGTAGGCAAAATATGCCCATGTGAACAACGCCTTAGTGTATTTTTCTTATGACCAGGGCCAAGACAAAGGGGTGGATAAGACCCCACATCTCTCCTCCAGGCTGGAAAGCATGAGATTGTGAAAAAAATTCACCGATCTCATGCTTACTAGCTGAAATCGTGGCTTTGTTTACTTCTGAGAACCCGGGCTTGATGTCATCACATCGCTCATGGGCCTCTGATGGTCATCTCTATGCTTCCCATCCAGGGCCGGACAATTCATTCTCCGGGCCCCCGATGGCACGGGAGAGCACGGAGAAGCACCGGATGGTGGCGGGAGGGGGGATGTCCCCTCCCGCCGCCTATAAGAACGATCAAGCGCTGGAACCGCCGCTACGATTGTTCCTCTAGCTGCAGGCATCATTCAGATATCCCCCCACAAAGCCCAGGATGTCATATGACGTCGACCCAGGATTGGAGATCCCATCTGTGGACTTCATATTACAATGGGCCAGTATTGAAGTGGTTAAAGACACATTTTAAATTGTTTAAAAACAATCATAGCAAGTACGTAAGAGACAGTTTTATGGATTTAGCACTTTTGAATGAAATTCCCAACATGTTTTGCCCATATACCGTGCTTCTTCAGGGAATGCTATTCATTTGAGGTACAAGCCTTCTGATGAGAGAACATCTACATATAATAATCATATAAAAAATTATGATATAAAAAATATATAATGCACATACATTTATCTACTCATTTTGGGGAAATTGATTTTCCAATACATATAGATATTTGCATAAAGGTGCACATTCAATTCAACGACATCCTTTCTCACCCTGGTCTCTGGAAATATTGCATACTATGATCAAGCAAATATATGGGTCAAGATGTCTGCCAGTGTCATAAAGACCAAGAGCTATAAGTGACCATATGGAGAATTCAAGGGCCAGCTACAATAACATAAAGGGTAATAGAATTAATGTTGTGTATAAATTATGTATCACAAAATGAACAGCAACAAATAGGTGAATGAAAAAGGGGTCAACTTACAAAACAAAATGTTGCAATAGACTCAATACCCATTGATACAGACTCTCTGCACAGCAGGATACTTTTATCTAAAGCTTCAAAGGCCAAGAAGAAACAAAAAGGCTTTCTAAAGCACATAGTAAAAAGAAGAAATCAAATCACTAACAGGGAGCGCTCAATTGGGCCTTTCAAACCAACAAGAACCGGCATCAGAGCATTTCATTAGATGTACAATATATAAGGATATTGTTCATATACACAAGTACCTGGAGTCCTGCATTAGCATATATGTCCCTGTGGTTCCGGCAGCGAGTAAAAGTCAAAATGATTCTGCCCAGAAAATGTACCACTTGGTATTTTAAAAGAAGCCTGTTCTGAGAGAAAGGTGGAGAATGCCATTGATAATCCTCTGTATACTTGCTTTGGATCAGGGACTCAAAAAGTGTTTTTAGCTATTGAAAAACATGGCAGCCAGGCAGCTAGTATTTTCAGAAGGAAAGGTCTGCAGTGGAAGACTGTAATGTTTTCCATTAAGTATATTTAAGAAAATCTTCCATGAAAATAAAAAGTACCTTATACCTTTCAACATTTCCAGGAGGCACAGGTGAAGTCACCATACCTCACCGCTGCCTCCTATGAAGAATGTGCTCCAGGCTTTTCACATGAGTGCATTCACATGAGATTTTGAGCGCCCAGCTTTCTTCGAAAGCAGTAGTGAGAACAATACAAAACCTCTCAGAATTATTAGGAGGCAGGGTTAAAGTAGGCTAATTTTCTTCCTGGAAGGTTCACTTTTTTCAAAAGAGGTATTCTTTAACAACTGGTAAGGATCATCAGATTATCTTCTTATAGTCATCTCTATGATCTCCTATAATATTTGAAATACTTTATTCTATTCTAAGAGAAGATTATGTTTTAAATAAAAAAAAAGGTCGATCTCTATATCGGAAAGAACACAATATAATGCAATTGGAAAAAAAAACAGTTCTTTACTATGGAAACACAAATGGCCTGTCCTACATGCAGATAATTTATATAATGCATATAATTGTTTCCAGGTTGCACAGAAACTTAAAACGATCAGCAGTAGAAACAAATGATGTGGTCCTTGAAAACCGATGGCTATTCATGAAAGTGAATAGAGAAACCAAATTTGTAAAGATATTGTCTACTGAAAATAAAACACTGCTGAAGACGAATAGAATGTATATTTAAACCTATTAAAAACGGAAAAATCTAAAAGCCTTAACAAAAAAAATATGGAATAATTTCCCTAAACAGTTCTAGTATCACTATAAGGCTTCCTAACACTTGCTTACTTTGGAGGTACAATAGCCACTGAACATTAAAACATTCCAGTTACTTTTGACACAAAAACATCAACGTTTGCTCACATTTAACCTTAAACACATCATTAAAATAGTGAACGTCTGTGGGTACATTTTTTTTTTGCAAGGTGTTTGAAGGCTGTCAATGTAGTTATCACGTATTTATTACAGCGTCTAAGTAGCTACACTAAAAATAATAGCTGAAGAATAAGAAGGAAATTATCATCTAAGTTGAGACATTTCAATAAATCAAGTCAAACTTACTTTAAGATGCAGCAAGGTATACTGTGTCCAATCCTTAACCTTTATATACCGGTAGTTTATTTGCTCTGTGTTGGGCAAAGGGGTTTCTAATATAAACTGGCTTTCATGTATGAAAAGTATTAAAAAAGAATCTTTTCCATACATGACACCCTAAAAGCAGAACGCTGCTCAGTAGGGGTGAGCTGTTTTCAAAATGTTTTCAAAATGTGCAAATTTGCACAGCATACTTGCAAGTATGTGCATACTTACACATCATGGCACGCATACCTACTATAAACGATGACAGCCATAGGCTTGCTGTAGTCCTGCTGCAAAATCTGTATTTTCATATACTGTAAGGGCACCACAGGTTGTGGGAGCCTAAAGTGCTTGTGAAGAAACTAAAAGATAAATAAAAGCAACAAAGGTTTTCTACCTTCCACTCTTGTTGCAGATTTATTATTTGTTAATATAGATAGGCTACTTTAAATTAACCCAAACAGCAACATTGTGGTTAATTAATTAAAATAAATACTATCATGCATCTGAATGTAATAAACTGTACATTGCTTTATGCTTTCTTAAACTTACAACTAAATGCATACTATTCTCCTCTTATTATATTACCAGCGTTGTCCTGAAGGTTCTTAAATAAAGTTATATTCACTGTCATTCATGCAGGCATACTTAAATACATACATACATACATGTGTAAACGAAACCTTCTAAGAATAAAAAGCTAAGATTATCTTACATGAATGTATGTAAAGCCATTGAATCATGAAAAAGTTTTTATAAAGTCACTGCGTTGAAGGGTCTTGCTTACTCTCTAGAAGTCCTAACAAAACAGTCTAATAAAAAACATCAAATTTTAAAAGGCTCACATAGCAATTTTTGAAAAATTAAATTAGTCCTTTTGCAACTGACCTTTATATAGTGTGCTGAATCGTACCTTTTTGGACTGAGTAGTATCCTTTTTCTTTCCTATACTGCACTTAGGGAACAAAATATATGCACAAACACATATTCAAAGTTCCTGAGAGGATTCGTCAAATTTAATTGCAGACACATTGAATTGAAAAATCTTCATATTGAATCATTACAACGCATTGTAGCACCAAGATTTGTTGTCACTTCTTATAAGAAAATGCAAAAACATACTTGCATACATCAATTTCCAGGGATCCCTTCAGTACATTCTAAAGTTTTGTAATAGATGTGTTATGGATGAATATAGATCTGAACTGTGTACCTCTGGTATGTTCAATCAAGATCCCAAGTTATAATAAACGTACTGTGACAGGAAGTTAGGTAAATCTGTGTGTGTTGTCACAGACGGGAGAAACTCTTCTGCCTTGTTTAGACAATACACCAATTACTATTGGGCGTCGGCTGCAGAAAATGGCCAGAGAGGTTTGGGGCGTTAACATGTTTCAGCTGTTCAGAATTAAGCAATTAAAGCCCCTATAAAGACAGCCTAAGGATGACGACAGATTGCTGCATCCTGAGGCTGTGTGAGTTAAGGAACAGTCACAAACAGTACTGAAGAGGTAAGGTGCTGATGGATATTTCTGTGTGAGAAATATCAAAAAGAGACTTTTTGTTTTCTGCTGTAGGACCAGCAGTGTCTGCCCAGCAGTAGGCTGTGCCAGACTCCATAGGTAGGTTCCTGTGTTGGGAAGGTAGTTG
The DNA here is from genome assembly GCA_029574335.1 of Rana kukunoris. Classification (NCBI taxonomy): domain Eukaryota; kingdom Metazoa; phylum Chordata; class Amphibia; order Anura; family Ranidae; genus Rana; species Rana kukunoris. The sequence goes on from CM056054.1 coordinate 64,726,188, forward strand.
CCCCAAGCGGTTTTCAACCATCCTCTACTGCCTTTTTGTACAGTTCAGCGTGTAGTGAACCCATCCAGGGGATCACACACACCCGCTACCAAGCTAATTCCTCACAGTACATTATATAAGGTAAAAGGAACAGGATATATAAAAGATGTATTGCATTGAATAATAATCTAACCATTGACAGACTAAAGTATGGAAAGTAATGTCCCAAAGGCCTAAGCAACAATAGTTGAGATTCACCTTAGGAGTGCTCCATAGTCAAGGCCTTTTAAAGAAGTGGGTGGACCCAATTTTATATAATTACCAAAGGTCCCCCCAACAACCCTTGAATCCCTTGGACATGCCCTTCTATATACCACATAAGTCTCACTGTCTGTTGCTGTAAATTTCCAGAGTGGGAGCCTTCCTCTTAAACTCTAGCTCTTAGGGGATCTTGTGATGGGTCCTTCTAACCTAATGGGCCTGAGACAACGTTCCCATTTTTAGAATAATTAAAGTGCTTACAAAAGTGTAAGGCATATAGATATGAGACATCTGCAGTGTTGATAACCTCACATCATTTTAGATCTGAAATATTCTTACCCTTTTAACTCTGAGCTCAACTTGGGTTGAAGTAAATTAAAACAAGTTTTACATCTTCTGCTCATCATTAAGTATGCAGGACCCTAGCCTGTACTGGAGGATGGGGACGCATACTAATGCAAGAGAAGGTTTGATGCTTCTTCATCGATATTCTTCCTAATTTATCTTTTTAGTTTGTAAAAATAAAATGCAGCGCCCAAAACAATAGGGCCTCACTTATGGGAGAACCCTATGTGATAATAGTGACGTGAAAACGTGTATTCTTAGAAAACACTATACTAGATCATTAATAAACACTGAGTTTAGTCCATATAAATGAAAATAATGAATGCACAGAATCAGGTACGGTTTCAAAGTTCAATTATGAAATAGAAGTTCATAGTGGAGATCTCCCGGGTGTAAACACTGATGACAAACTTTCGAGAAAAAAGTGTTGATAGTAAACACCTCCACCATAGGTATGAATGGCCTCTTACCAGATGCACAATGAAAATAAGCCTTATGTCACAACCCAGTGGTCACCAAGAACACCTCCAACGTCCAGATCACCTATATGGGAACCATCCTCGGTATCGTCGGTATGCGTCAGGATGTATGGAAGGACAAAAAGGCTCGCATAGTGTAAAATCGTTAGGTTTTAATAGAAAAGAAAAATGGTATGCACTTACAAGAAATTGTTCAAAGATAGGCATCCATAATAAGTTAAGCCGGCCGGCTAGCACATTCCGCCCGTGTCTTCCGGGTAGAGAGAAGTTTGCGCGGTGACGTCACCGCGCAAACTTCTCTGATTCTGTGCATTCATTATTTTCATTTATATGGACTAAACTCAGTGTTTATTATTTTATCATACACTGCTCAGTTCTGTTTGCAGTTTTTTAGCGCAATTTTGTTTTCTGTATACCATGTTTGAGGTTGTATAACCTTTTTATTATTGCAGCTTCTAATTTTTTATCATTGTTTCTACAACGAGCGCTATATAATTTTCATCTTATACTAGATCATTGAATCACCAAAATCCAGTGATGATTCCAGTAATGAGTGAGACAACTTTTCAAACTGAGCCAAAAAAAAGGAAACTATAGGGAAGGGAACTTTATGAATCAAATTCCAATCCTGGCCTTAGTTGGCATAATGAATTAGCATGTGTCTACAGTGAGTGATGCGTACAACATAATGAGCAATACCTCCCATACATGGGTATTGTGCACAGCAAAAATTATATATACACAGGTGCAATAAATCAATGGATAGTACTGCTCAACATGCATATAAACAGTCCATACACCAAAAAGGTATATAAACACAAAAATTCCTCTTGAGCGAAGATACAAATATCAACAGTAGGATCCTCAATGATAATACGGTAAGAATGGATACCCTTACCGGACAAGATGGACTCACACTACACCTTACGGTGGGGGAGTCTTTCAGGCCTGTGTGGACCGATTGTCCTCTCTGGTCACCTCCAGTTGTTGTCCTTGAGGTATGTTGTGTCCAGGGGTTCGCTAAGGTTTTCCACTGAGGTTTTCCGGTGAAAAAGGTGAGTTCCGTGATAGTACTCAATTAAAGTTGTATTGAGGAATAAAAAAGAAGAAAAAAGCTCCTCATAGTGTAAAAATTTTAATAAACTTCACAGCAATATCACATGGGTGAAAAAATTGATAAAATGAAGTAAAATTCACAGCAATATCACATGAGTGAAAAAATAAAGTAAAATAAAAGTCCAAGAAATCCAAAATGTAAATCGCACTTTGTTAGAAAACAGCAAAAAAACACACAATAACTCTACCACCTAAAATGGAGAGTATGATCCCAATGGTGTGCAGTAAGTGATGATAAGGTCAGCGTACCCGACCGGTTTCATCTAAGAAAGACATCAACAGGGGTATGTAGCTGAACCCCAGCTTCCGACTGCACTTAAATAGCCTGTACCCACCTGGATGTGTTTTTCACCTCCTTCGCCATCTCCATGTTAGCGTGCGTGCCAATTGTCCCTCACTGCCGGGCGTTTTTGGCGTTCCAACTACCGGAAGTGCGTCCCGGCTATCGAAAATGCCAATACGGGGATAATGACAAAGTATACATATAAACTATGCAAATACCTAGATGTTTGGTAGCTGGATAATCCCTCTCCCGTCCTCATACTTAAACGAGGGGATCGAAATATCTGATACCGGTGATTCAGTTGTAATGGACGAGGCGGACGTCATGACGCCAAGCGCCATGCGTTCCACCTTGCGATCCACATGAGCTGAACACCGCTCGTCACATCCTCCTGCTGCGCTCTGACGTAAGGATGAACCGCTCCACCCAGGTGGGCGTGGGTGGAAACGTACGCCGTGCGTTCCACTATGCGTATCACCTTCATCTGTGTGTAAAGCGATTGTGCAACACATACGTCTGGCAACAGTGAAGTGTGACAGCGTGTGTAATTCACCATACACAGATACCGAATCCATGGAGTTCATTGAGGGATATGGGACAAGTAAAGGGAATATCAAAAATATATATATAGAATATAAAAATATATAAATATATCAGTCTCAGTAAAGTGACTGGATAATTAACCCTTAATTGTCATGGAACCACATATATAGTCTAAATCATCCCAAGGAGAATGGGGAGGCGAGAAGGGAGCAAATGTGGACACCTCAAGGTGGATCATAGGCTGGTGGTAATTTTAAAGGTAAACAAAAGAAGGTAGACCAAGGAATCAAAGAGACCGATCTCCAGAGAGACGGACATATGATCAATCCCCATATGATCAGAGAAACCATTATGGATCCCACTCTAGGAATCATCAGAGTACCCCTGGACGTGGAAGAAATGGGCCCCCCACTCCTAGGAGTCACCATTTGGAGAGATCTTATGATCACCAATATGGTTACATGGAGAGGGAAGATGACCATTATGTAAAGTCTCCTTAGTATAGCAGGAGCGGGCATCTTTAATTTGAGCCGAGTGGAACTCTCTAAGGCAGAAAAAGCTGTTTTAGACAAAGGTTTCAATTTGTCCCCCCTAGAGCATTGAATAAGTTTGACACATTTATAGACGTTCAAAAATACGTTCGAAAATTAAACATTCAAAGATATTTCATTAGTAATCCTGGTAGATCCAACTTTCCAGAGATCTCTTCTCAGATTGTACATACAGGACTCTCCAACCCATCCCTCTTCAACCCTTCATGCCCAATGGCTCCCAGTGTCAAGGTCTTCAGAGATCCTCAAAGACCTAGAACAACTTCCCTTGAAAAAGACATATTTGGACTCGAACATTAAAATCGGTCTTAAGAGCCTATGCGAACGAAAAGACCTCGTAATCCGCCCCGCTGACAAACTTCCCTTGAAAAAGACATATTTGGACCCGAACATTAAAATCGGTCTTAAGAGCCTATGCGAACGAAAAGACCTCGTAATCCGCCCCGCTGACAAGGGGGGCGGTATCGTAGTTCTAGATAAGTCCGCTTACCATGATGAAATGTTGAAAATTTTGGGTGATGTTGAAACCTACTCCAGGATCCCTTCCAACCCCACTTCGAGGTTTAAGGCTTCCTTAACCAAGCTCATAGATGTGGGGTCGCGTAGTGGAATTCTAGATAGGAAAGAACGTGCTTATCTTATACCCAAAGTACCGCGCATTCCTGTAATGTACTATCTCCCGAAGATCCACAAGGACAGTACACACCCTCCCAGACGACCCATTATAAGTGGGATTAATTCGGTAACTTCACGTTTGGGTAAATACATTGATTTCCACTTACAACCAATTGTTAAAAATATCCCCTCATACCTCAAGGATACAAGACATACCATTGCACGTCTCCAAGACATAGTATATAGTGATGACATCATGCTGGTGACAGCGGATGTCGCTTCCCTATATACCAATATAGCCCACGAACTAGGGTTTCAAGCAGTGGAGTGTTTTTTGGGAAGAGTCAATCATCTTCCCAATATACAGAAACGATTCATTCTGGATCTATTGAGGTTTTTCTACCTCTCATAATTACTTTTGGTATAGCGGAGACTTTTACCTACAACAAAAAGGGGTAGCCATGGGGGCTAAATTTGCCCCCAGTTTGGCTAATATCTTTATGGCCAAATGGGAGGAGGATGTCGTCTATGCTCTTAATCGACCAGAGACGGTTCTCTGGGTTCGATACATCGACGACATCCTCCTCCTATGGAGAGGAGATCAACAGTCCCTGGATCAATTTATGTCCACCCTCAATCATAACGAGGTTGGAATTAGTCTCCCATATGAGGCAAGCTTTTCCAGTATCCACTTTTTAGACTTGGAGATTCAGGCCCAAGGAAACCAACTGACAACTAAGACTTATTTCAAAAGTACAGATAGGAATGGGTATATTCCAACGGACAGTTGTCACCACCCAGCCTGGTTAAACTCAGTGCCACGCAGTCAATTGCTACGCATTAGACGTAACTGTTCTAACATTACAGATTTCCATACCCAGGCCCAGATCCTAAAAAATAGATTCATCGATAAGGAAATACTCCGGTCTGGAAGTGGATAAAGAGATCGATAGGATTACTTCAATCGAATGTAGTACATTAACAATTGAAAAACAAAAACCCGCTCAAGAAGGGAGATTTAAAAATTCCTTCTTCACTGCATTCTCGACCCAACACAGACAGATCAAAGAGATCATTGGAAAACACTGGAAGGTTTTGAAGAGTGACAACATTTTAGGGCCTTCACTCCCTGACAAGGCAGGGGTAATCTATAGAGGAGCTAGATCTCTGAAAAATCAGATCGCCCCAAATATCTCTAACCCCCCAATTAAGCCCTCCTTTTTTCCACTCACCAAAGGGTTTCACCCCTGCAGACGATGCAAAGTCTGTTTGAATAATGTGAGTGGCAGAAAAAAGACAACTTGTTTTAGTTCCACTTGTACAGGAAGGGAGCTCGAAATGAAACATTTCTTTACGTGTGCCACTACTCACGTTGTCTACCTTATCACCTGCCCTTGTGGAAAACAGTATGTTGGGCGCACCATACGGAGCTTTTCTACAAGGGTAGGTGAACACATTGCTAAAATTATCAAGGGCTGTACCAAACACACGGTACCCAGGCATTACCTTGAGAAGCACAATAAGAAGTTAGCTGGCACCAATTTCCAAATTATTGACAAATTTGTTCCTCATTGGATGGGGGAACCTAGCATCAGAGGAGTATCCAAGTTGGAGGTATTCTGGATTTACCAACTTAAAAGTTATCAACCATACGGCCTAAACGTCGAATGGGATGTAAATGCCTTCATTAACCAATCATGATATCCTCTCTTTAATTTCACTATGACCCCATGTTTACTTCTTTTGTTTACCTTTAAAATTACCACCAGCCTAGGATCCACCTTGAGGTGTCCACATTTGCTCCCTTCTCGCCTCCCCATTCTCCTTGGGATGATTTAGACTATATATGTGGTTCCATGACAATTAAGGGTTAATTATCCAGTCACTTTACTGAGACTGATATATTTATATATTTTTATATTCTATATATATATTTTTGATATTCCCTTTACTTGTCCCATATCCCTCAATAAACTCCATGGATTCGGTATCTGTGTATGGTGAATTACACACGCTGTCACACTTCACTGTTGCCAGACGTATGTGTTGCACGATCGCTTTACACACAGATGAAGGTGATACGCATAGTGGAACGCACGGCGTACGTTTCCACCCACGCCCTCCTGGGTGGAGCGGTTCATCCTTACGTCAGAGCGCAGCAGGAGGATGTGACGAGCGGTGTTCAGCTCATGTGGATCGCAAGGTGGAACGCATGGCGCTTGGCGTCATGACGTCCGCCTCGTCCATTACAACTGAATCACCGGTATCAGATATTTCGATCCCCTCGTTTAAGTATGAGGACGGGAGAGGGATTATCCAGCTACCAAACATCTAGGTATTTGCATAGTTTATATGTATACTTTGTCATTATCCCCGTATTGGCATTTTCGATAGCCGGGACGCACTTCCGGTAGTTGGAACGCAAACGCCCGGAAGTGAGGGACAATTGGCACGCACGCTAACATGGAGATGGCGGAGGAGGTGAAAAACACATCCAGGTGGGTACAGGCTATTTAAGTGCAGTCGGAAGCTGGGGTTCAGCTACATACCCCTGTTGATGTCTTTCTTAGACGAAACCGGTCGGGTACGCTGACCTTATCATCACTTACTGCACACCTTTGGGATCATACTCTCCATTTTAGGTGGTAGAGTTATTGTGTGTTTTTTTGCTGTTTTCTAACAAAGTACAATTTACATTTTGGATTTCTTGGACTTTTATTTTATTTTATTTTTTCACTCATGTGATATTGCTGTGAATTTTACTTAATTTTATCAATTTTTTCACCCATGTGATATTGCTGTGAAGTTTATTAAATTTTTTACACTATGAGGAGCTTTTTTCTTCTTTTTTATTCCTCAATACAACTTTAATTGAGTACTATCACGGAACTCACCTTTTTCACCGGAAAACCTCAGTGGAAAACCTTAGCGAACCCCTGGACACAACATACCTCAAGGACAACAACTGGAGGTGACCAGAGAGGACAATCGGTCCACACAGGCCTGAAAGACTCCCCCACCGTAAGGTGTAGTGTGAGTCCATCTTGTCCGGTAAGGGTATCCATTCTTATTGTATTATCATTGAGGATCCTACTGTTGATATTTGTATCTTCACTCAAGAGGAATTTTTGTGTTTATATACCTTTTTGGTGTATGGACAGTTTATATGCATGTTGAGCAGTACTATCCATTGATTTATTGCACCTGTGTATATATAATTTTTGCTGTGCACTATACCCATGTATGGGAGGTATAGCTCATTATGTTGTACGCATCACTCACTGTAGACACATGCTAATTCATTATGCCAACTAAGGCCAGGATTGGAATTTGATTCATAAAGTTCCCTTCCCTATAGTTTCCTTTTTTTGGCTCAGTTTGAAAAGTTGTCTCACTCATTACTGGAATCATCACTGGATTTTGGTGATTCAATGATCTAGTATAGTGTTTTCTAAGAATACACGTTTTCACGTCACTATTATCACATAGGGTTCTCCCTTTAGTGAGGCCCTATTGTTTTGGGCGCTGCATTTTATTTTTACACGTTTTTCACAATAATCTTTTGTTGTGCTGGCTGCCCAGAAGCTCACTTGGTTTGGCGCAATATATACACTTTATATATTTTTAGTTTGGGACAGGCATTCCGTTTTTAGCTTCCATATGTAAAGCGGAGTTCCACCAAAAAGTGGAACTTCCGCTTTAAGGTATCTTGACCCCCTTTTGACCTTTATGTAGCAAAAAAAAAATGTTCATGGGATTCTGGAGTTGCTGGCTACATCTTTTCTTGGAGCTGCATTTTCAAGGGCTGGAGTCCATTTGAGCCAGAGCACCCAGTGAATGGCTTCACTCTTGATCTATGATGTGTGTTCCCTGTTGTAAGCACTGTGTTTGTGCTTTGCTTTCCTACCCTGACCCCTGACATGCCACATTTGGCATGTCCTTTTTTTGGGGGGGAGGGGTGGTGTGTACCTAGTTTTGGCAGGTACCCAGCTGTTACGTACCTGGTGGTGGAGCCCAGTAAGCAGGAAACAGCCTCACGTATACCTCTGACTCAGGAACCCTGATAGAGCAGACAGGGGATCAGAAGTGCAATGGGACACAAGTGCCTGACAGGTTAGCTGATGTAGAGAGCTGGCCTGGACTTCAGATGCCTTGAGAGGAGCTAGAGCAGTCCGTAGGCGGAAGGCTGAACTCAGCAGGCAGCAGGGAGGTGCTCTGTAGTTCAGAAGTCAGATAGGTGAAGACAGGCTGGGTCAAACATAGACGGGCAGATCAGATACAGGAACGGAATCCAAAGGGATGGTCAAAGTCCAAGTCAGGTCAATATCAGGCGAGCAATAGTCAAGCCAGAGGAGAAGCAGGAGCAGAGTCTTAGACAGGTGGGATCAGAGGCGGGCAGCAATCAGGAATGGTCAGGAATGAGACGTGCGGCCGCATTGCTGGACCGTAGATGGGTGAGTGTGTGTTTATTAAAAGTCGTCAGCTACACTTTTTGTAGCTGCTGACTTTTATAAACATGGGTCCAGCTGCAGCTTTGGACAAAATTGTATTTAGAAGATTTCAGGTAGCAACATATTTTTTAATACTTGAAGGACAGTATAATATGTCACAGACTTGATCAATTCTTATGAGTGAACCACTACTTTCATTGCATCATAAAATGTGGCTCATCTAAAACATGTTAGGTCTACAAAAATATTTTTCAGTGATTGCTTTTATAAGCAGTGTCATATGGATGTATTTTATTAATGTAACAGTTTGTCCATATATTGGGATTATAAACCTTTCCTGAAGAAGACAGCATTCGGAAGAAGACTCTTTTCAAGTTTATGAAAGTTTTGAAGCTATCACTGGTAATTAACCACTTATGGACCGCCGCATGTACATTTACATCGGCAGAATGGCACCGACAGGCACATCAACGTATATATACGTTGGTGCCTTGAGGTGGGTCGGGGGACTGATCGGGACCCCCCCCCCCCCGGTACATGCGGCGGTCCGCGCGGCTGTACGAGCGATCCGGGATGAGGGGGCATCTATTAGTTTTTGTCCGCCCCTTCCGGATCGCTCTCAGCCAATGCGCGTGCCCCCCCCCCCCCCGCTCTGTCACTTCCTCCTCCTGTGTAAACACAAGAAGGAGGAAGCGATGTGATCTCTCCCTTGGCGGTTTTTTCAACCACCGCTGAGGAGAGATCACAATACAAGTAAGTCTGCACTAACACTACACATAGTCACATTTAACCCCCCCGATCGCCCCCCCCCCCTCCCCCTGTCACAGTGTCACTGAATGCAGTAATCATACATGTATGATTACTGTATTTAGTGTCAGTGTGACAGGCAGTGTGACAGTCAGTTAGTGTTAGGTCCTGGGTAGCCCCTGTACCCCCCTAATAAAGTTTTAACCCCTTGATCACCGCCCTAGTTAACCCTTTCACTCCCTATTGCCAGCATCACTAAGCAATAATTTTGCTGATCGCTGTATTAGTGTCGCTGTTCCCGCTAGGTAGCTAATTTTTTTTTATTGCAATTTTTTTTACTAAAGACATGTGGCTAAATAAATTTTGGCCTAAATATTTGACTAAAATTTAGTTTATTGATTTTTCTTATAACAAAAAGTAAAAAATATTGATTTTTTTTCAAAAATGTCGCTCTATTTTTGTATATAGCGCAAAAAATAAAAATCGCAGAGGCGATCAAATACCACCAAAAGAAAGCTCTATTTGTGGGAAGAAAAGGACGTGTATTTTGTTTGGGAGCCACGTCGCACGACTGCGCAATTGTCTGTTAAAGCGACGCAGTGCCGAATCGCAAAAACCCCTTGGGTCATTTGGCAACATATTGGTCCGGTCCTTAAGTGGTTAAGGATCAGTAATAGTCATTCAAATAATTCCTGAGGTTTGTTATGGTGATTTTTAAAGATATGCAAAAATGGAAACATCAGGGGTGGTACATCAGATTAATTATCTTGCAAGAGAAAACAACTTACTGTAATGCATTTGAGATCTCCTTCATCTGTGCATGCATAGAAGACTCTTAATATCCTGTCGAGTGGCTGTGTAGTCTTTCCATGAAAATAAATGGAGATTCCTATGTGCATGTGCTAAAGTAGCCAGGAGCAGGGCCAATCTGCCCTATAGGTTCACTATGCAAGCCGCTTAAGGCCCTGCAAAGCTGTGGAGGGCCCCCCAAATTACTAGAGGCCCTGCCTTATCAACTTGCTGGCTGCATGGGAGAAGAGGTAAGAAGACAGCACCCCCCGCTTCTTTGATCTAAGATGTCTTTTCCGACAGCGGAACACCCCCCCCCCCACCCCCCGCTTCTCAACTTTAATCTTTATTGTGATTTTGCTTAGGGTCCAATGAGGTCAGGATTGGCACTGGCCAGGAGACATTTTATGGAAAAGCTGTGTGGATAAAAGTTCTAAAAGTACAGTTATCCTAAGTCTTTACTAACCTCCTACAAGGTTAGGTACAACTCTATGCACCCCTGTCAGGTAGGTTTCCTAAGTTCACACCACTCAATAATATATAAGCTTGCTGTCTGTCCCTTTATGTTTTGAAGTAGCACCAGTCCTCCTATCATACCATTGGTGTCCGCAAAACTTTTTTTAGGGGGGGTCATCATTTTAGGGTCACCCATGCACTGCCTCTTTTTGACAATGTCATTATCACATTACCATGGTCAGAGACTGCATGCGTAGTACAGTCCCTAGGATAAGTGATGGATAATGTCTGACAGGCCCTCTGACAAGACCCAGTGAAACTACAGCAGTGATCCCTACGGCTGGACAATCGCTTACTCTGGGTTCCCCAGTGAGTGATTCTGGTCAGTAGTGTAGCATGTCTGTACCCTGGCAGTGGCTCAGTCTCCCTGTGGTGGCACTGGGCAGCATGGCTTTCTCAGGTGGTGCTGGGTAGCGTGGCTCTCTCCTGTGGCGCTGGGCAGTGTGGCTATCTCTCTGGTGGCGTTGGGCAGTGTGGCTATCTCTCTGGTGATGCTGGGTAGCGTGACTCTCTCTCTGGTGGCGCTGGGCAGTGTGGCTATCTCTCTAGTGGCACTGGGCAGAGTGGCTCTTTCTGGTGATGCTGGGCAGCGTGGCTCTCTCTCTGATGTCGCTGGGCAGCGTGGCTCTCTCTGGCTTCCGTCCAGCACACGCCTCTTTCTTTGTCCTGTAGCACTCACTACCTCACCTTTTTTCCCAGGCTGCAGTCTCTCAATCTCTCTCTTGATCGAGCTGTAGCCTCCATCCTGTAGAAAATGGGCCTGCCAGTCTTCGGGACTACATGTCCCATTATGCTCTCCTCTATTAGTCTCCTTTAAATAGCCCTCAGTTATGGCCAATGGAGAAGCAACAGAGTGGGCAGGAAGCTGGGTGGGGAACCTGGTGAGAGCCACTCAGAGTTCTCTGCTTGACTGAGTAGGGAAAAGAGGCCGCAGTTGCATTACACTGATGGGGGGTTTGACAGCACCTTGATGGTGTCACCCCGCTGGCTGCCCAAACCCCGATAGCGATGCCACTGTGCTGAATGTGCCAACCAATCCCTGATTCCAGGGGGGCACTTGACCCCCCTTGCCCCTACCTGCGGACGCCCATGTATCATACCCAATCTTGCACTTAACATCACATTGGAATGCTTCTTTTGCCACTGTTCAGCAAATCTGAAATATACAGAGTAAAGGTTGTCTCACTTTCAGAATAGTCATTTAAATTTATATTTACATTACTTTATGAAGTGCAAATTAAAACTGACTTATATTTGCTCCTCAATGAGTTGTATAACTGATGACACACTCAATATAAACAGTATATGCATGATCCTTATAATTATTACTTCAAGATTTGTAAAAGGCATCAGTCACATCAGCGAGTTTCACCAGGGGTTGTGTAGGTACCCTTAAATTACATTTATTTCCCATAATTTATTTATTTTTATTTTTGTAAATTTAGATTGCGTTTTCTCTTTTTCTGCAGTAGATAATCCGGTGCATAGGACATATTAGAATACTGATGATTTCATAAACTAGTGTCTCCTCTAAGCCACGACAGCCTCTAAATTCAGATTTTCTAGCATCCTCATTTGCAGAGTATACTATCCCACACAACATTCAAGCCTCATCTTGGTGAAGATTGATGGCAAAAATTTATGTTATCAATTTATGAGCAGTATTCTTATTTTAAAGGCAGCATTTGTTTTAGAGCTGCTACCTATTATAGTAATTCTAGCTTCTGGGTGATCAATTATATAATGTTACATTGTAAAGTCAGTTTTGTGTATACATTAATGCAGTATAGCAAGTTGATTCTTGTGTAATGTTTCTGTAATTTCTATGACATGAAATATTAATTCCCATTCATCTTAATTATACAAAGCATCATAAAATGTGGCATACATGTATATGTCTCCACCTGTTTCCATTACAATGCAAGCCTCCTTACTTTGTGTATTTTCTTAAGCCTGCTTATGAATAATATTCATTTATTTTCCATTGGATTCCTGTAGAAGCAGAACAGATTGACAATATTTTTAAATCACTATAGATGTAAATCTACATACCTGTAAATACATAAATCCATTTATGATGTAGGTGTTATGCCGCGTACACACGATCACTTTTTGTGATAAAAAAAAAATGTGTGGGCAAAATGTCATTTTATGTCTTCCAAAAAACGACCAAAAAAAAATTCGAACATGCTTGTAATTTTTTGTGTCATAAAAAATGATCGTGTGTGGGCAAAAATTAAGTTTTAAACCTGCACATGCCCAGAAGCAAGTTAGGAGACGGGAGGTAAAACTACCATTCATAATGGAGTAAGCACATTCATCACGCTGTAACAGACAAAAAAGCAGGAATCGTCTTTTACTAACAAGTAACCAGCTAAAATAGAACTTCCCCTTTAGAGTGGCGTCGTTTTGTTCATCATTTTCCAAAAATTATGGTGTGTAGGCAACATCATTTTTAATGATGAATTTGGAAAAAATTCTTTTTTTTTCACGAATACATTTTTTATTTTTTTTTATCACAAAAAGTGATCGTGTGTACGGGGCATTAGTTTCATAGCACACATTGAGTTTGATCAAGGATGTGTTTTGGGATAAAACATTAAATGCATTGTTATAATAGCTTGTGACTGCAAAATAGGATAGAGAAGAAAAGTGTGTTTTTCTGTATGCATTTGAAGATCAGATATATTTTTTTTATAAGATCTATTCTGATGCTAAGTGCATGCTACATAATGGGTACGTGCAATGCTCAGGGGTGGCACAAATAATGTAAATCCTGGTGTCTGTACAGCCCTTGGCAGTGTTCACAAATGTCTGACTCAGATCAGCCTTCAAGGGGTTTTTAAGTGACACGCCTTCAGGTTCATCATGTCTGAGTTTACGTTTTTTATTTGCCTGCTATACCTCAGTTTGCTCGGACTCTGTAAATTCATGGGTTTGACACGTTTTCAGTCCTGCTCATACGTTGTATTTCATGGTGGGCCTCGGTCACCAGGTGCAGGCCTTGCCAGAAAAAAAAAGAGGGCAAGGTATCTATGTCAAAGGTTAGATATTGTTACCTTTAATGTGTATTTCCTGACGCATCTTTATGGCAGCACACACTGGGTTGTGACTCCGCCCCCACAACCTGACAGGATTGGTTAGCTATAAATTTGAAGGGTAGACGGCCTGCACCATTCTCTTTTTTTATCCTCACCTGACAGATTGGACAGACACGCAAGTAATGCCTCTTACCGCACATCGCCCCAGCAGGTTCATGCCTCTCCTGTTTGGAAGTCCCTCCTGTACAGTCTCTAAATGAGCTTTATGGTGGGAACCCCGTTCTGGTGGTCTCAGGGGCTCTGGAATTATACTGGCACATCTGTAAGCAAGCTTTAAAGAAGCTTCACATTTTGCAGTGGCCCCCACTTTCTCTCTTTCTTTCCTTTCAGTGCAGTGTATGCTCCCTTGAATGTTTTTGTAACATTGCATTAAACTCCCAAGGTTAGTTCCCTTTGGTACCTTTTGTTGTTGTATCTTCAGCTCTGCTGAGCCCTGTGGTTCCTCTACATCTCTATACACTCATACACTCAGGGTCAGCGCCGCGTCCTTCTCAGCGCTCTGCGCATGCGCGCAGCGTAGCGATGACGCCACCTGTCCCCTCTGCCCTCTTCCAAGATGGCGCCGGAAAAGCAAAAGCGTAATTTGCGGCGTGACGGCAGGCGCTGATTTAAAAAAAAAAAACACAGTCCACTGGCTATGTAATTCAGGCTGCTACCCTGCTCTGCTATAGAGTGAAGATTGCACCAGGTGGTGCAAGGACGTCCCAGCCTAGGCCAGACTACTTTTTTTTTTTCTGAAAAAAACAAAAAAAAAAACACTGTCCACTGGCTGTGTAATTCAGGCTGCTGCCCTGCTCTGCTATAGAGTAAAGATTGCACCAGGTGGTGCAAGGACGTCTCAGTCAGGCTACTTTAAAAAAAAAAAAAAGAAAAAAAGAGGAAGTGATAATATATATACATGTATATATATATAATTATAAATAAACACAATTAGGGGAAATATATATAATTAAATAATTAATACAATGCCAAAAAAAAGGAAATAGAAAATAAAGAAAAATATGTCTATATATATTTAATAAATTAGATAGTTGGGGAGGGGGACATATTTTAAAGTTTCTCTCTTCCCTCTCTTTTCCCACTTTTCCAGGCTGACTTTCTGCTATCCTCATGGGGGCCACTGCCCTCGCAGACCACCATCAGCTGAGGTATAGAGGCCGTCTAGAAGGTGGTAAGTAGAGAAGAGACAAAAGAGAGCTTGACCACTGATGCTGCATTTTTGGTAGCCCTATCAGGTCAAGAGATGCAAGTCTGCCGCACAGAGGGAGATTCAAGCCATGTTCCGGCAGAAGACGCAGATGTCACTCAAGGCACCCTATTGCTATCCTCGACCAAGGCATAGCCGCTCGCGTCACAGCCGCTCCCTTCATAGTAGGTCCCACCGCAGACGATCACCTTCATCCCACACAGAGCTATCATACCCGCTCTGCGGCAAATACTTGCCGGTATGCGGGGCTCCAGCCTTGCCAGTGGGGAAATTGGCCTGCCGCTTGTGCTTCAACGAAGCAACCAAGGATTCGGAGGCCAGAGTAGCTACAGAGCTACTCTCTTCTGTTCATTTGCCCACTCAGTCAAGAAAGTGATCGGCTGGAAGGAGGATATGGCAGAACCTCTGAAGGTTCAGAAATATTTCTGGAGCTAAAAAGGGGGTCCTGAATCATTTCCCTTCATCGAAGAGCTGGAAAACCTCATAAAGGATAAGTGGGAGAGATCGTATACGCGGCCCAGTATGAGCAACAAGTTTGCAGATTGTACCCCATGTGGGAGTCTAAGATCAATTCTTTGATCAATGCAACTACGGTCGATTCATGCGACTGAATGCGACTCACTAGATACGTTACTCTACCGATTGAAAATGCAGTTACCTTCCGGGACGTTCTTGATCGTAAAATCAATCTAGAGCTGAAGGAAGCCTGCTCCACGACAGGAGGCGCTTGTAGCCCGACTATCACCACGGCGGCAGTAGCTAAAACTATCGCTGCATGGGTGGCTAACGTTAAGAATTCCATTTTGGAAGGAGCCGACTAGAGGAAGATATTCTCCTCCCTGCAGGAAAATTAAGTTGGCTTATGGCTCCTGAGGGGGCAACTTCATGGCTGGGAAGAGCCTTATGGCTGAGACCCTGGATAGCGGAGGCAGCATCAAAATCAACTGGTGTAGAATTCCATATAGCGGCTCAAGTTTATTTGGCACAAAGATGGACTCGGCCATCTCCAAGGTTTTTTTTTTTTTTAACAGAGATGTTTTATTGAGAGAAAAAAACAGGGTTACAGCATCACATGTACACAAAAGCACAGCACAATACAAATATCAGGATGGACTATTAGGATGTAAAGCAGAGCACCTATTCTAGCCGCTACATATTGGCAGGGTGAAAAGAAAGGAAAAAACAGAAAAAACTGGACATTCAAACCCCCACACTAACAATAGGAAGCTTACCGGAGCTTACTTCAGAACCTCCACCCCCCCTGAGGATAGTACAGGAAAAGGGGGGGGTGATAAACCGGAGTGTCAAGATGGGGGGGGGAGGGTTGGGGAGAGAGAAGAAAGGGGGGGGGGGAGAAGGCATTAGGGATCAGCTATTGTCATATAGGAATAGTACATCAACCAAACCAGAGACCACAGCTAACCCCTGGCATCAATCCACGCAGACCACACCTTGTCAAATTTTGCCGGGCATTGTCTACTCTCATACGTGATCCTGTACAGCGGGAGCACTTTATTGATAGATAGGGTCCACGATTCCACCGTCGGTGGATCCGCCGCCTTCCACTTAAGGAGGATTTCCCTCCTGGCATAGAAGAGGGAGAAGGTAAGAAACAGCTTGGAGTATCTGTCTCCCTGGATCTCCTCCAAATGGCTCAGGAGAAAAACCAGGGGCTCCAACGGGATCCGCAGCTGAGACACCTCGCTCAAGACCACGGCCACCCGGCCCCAGTAGGGTTGGATTTTGGGACAAGACCAGACCATGTGCCAGAACGAGCCCTCCTGCACCCTACAGCGCGGGCAGAGGGGGTCTCGTTGGGGGAAGATACGGGCCAGCCTTTGAGGGGTATAGTATGCTCTATGTAGGAATTTGATTTGGATAAACCTATCCCTAGCTGCTATAAGTGACGGGATGAACAGAGAGACGCATTCCTCCCACTTTTCGTCATCCAGGTCAGGTATATCAGCCTTCCACTTATCAAATGTGCGGGTCAACCCAGAGTCATATGCCACCGTCAGATAAAGATAAAGGGTAGATAGTGGTCGCCCCATAGTACGTGATGTCAGGAGTCTCTCGACCGAGTCTGATTGGAGTGTGAATCTGTCCGGGAATTGGGCCCCGTACGCGTGTCTGAGCTGCCAGTACCGAAACGTCCACTGCAGAGGGACCGAGTACCGGTCCCTTGGTCATCTCCAAGGTTACCGGGGGAAAATCCGGGCTGATTCCCTCCGATAGGAAACCAGAGCCCCAAGGGCTCTGCTTACAGGGGTGATCTTCCTGTCAAGTACAGGGATGTTAGTACTTTTTGAGGGTCCGTCTGCCCACCCAGCTGAGGTGGGCTCCAGACTCAAGAGATTTGCTCGGATATGGGCAACTCGTATAACAGATCCATGGATACTATCCACTATCAAGACCTGTCACAATTGAAAATAAATGGGCACATTGCCGGGGAACACATTCCAGCCTACCAAGTACCTCTGCACCAGAAAGGGAGGGGGTTTTATTCTAATAAAAAAAAAACAAGGGAATCTACGTTCACCGAGACAGGGGGGCATTAGGAGGAAGTTTGGAAGGGGCACTGTTAGATCTGTGGACAGTATACGTCCCGGCAACACAGAATTCGTTGGCCAACTACCTAAGCCGAGAGACACTTTCAAACAACGACTGGTCCCTGAACCGACAGGTATTTTCCATTCTTACCAAAACTTGGGGAGTACCAGAAGCTGAATTGCATGCTGACTTCGGGAAAATGGCCGCCGGGCGTCCTATTCCGCAGACCCTATTTAAACTCAGACCAGTATCCAAGTGCTATCCCCTGATGAAGTCACGTGGTGTGACGAATACGCGTCGGGATTGGAGCACTGGACCCTTTACACCTGACGGACGGTAGACGAGCTCGCTGCTCGTGGATGTATGACCGCCTCAGCTGACTTTATGTGAGTTTTTATTTTGTGCTTTGTTTATTAAATCTTTATTTTGCGGTATTATGCGATGTGCCCTCCTATTTTTGTTTCAAACACCATTGTTTGAGTATCGGCGGATCAACATCTAGCCAAACAGCGGCAGCAGAGCAGCACCTGAAGAGCTCGCTGCTCGTGGAGATAGGCACCCCCTTTCACCACTCTGTGTAAGTGCACATCTTTTGATTGCTAGCAGGAATCCCTCCAGTGGTGACAGGACTACTCTATGTTTGTTTTTTTGTACTTTCCCCTTCCATGCACCATCGGATTTGAGGCTTCCATTCATCAAGAGTTTGATGCCCTATTTTTCTGGCTATATCAGATAGCCTTGAGGTAAGCTGATAGGATCACTAGAGGTGTGGGCTGCACGTTTTGGAATCCTCCATTGCACCTTCACTCATTTGGCTGCTGGAACATCTCCTTTTGACTTCACACCAGATTTCACTTGCTGCACCGAGTTGCATGATTAAGTTGGACTCTCTTCTTTTATTTGGTTTTGTCTGCAGGACTGAGTTTGACCATGCATTCTATTATGTCCACCACACATCTTTATAGATGACACGGTCACTGTTATTTACTGTTACTTTGTTCACATTGTGTTTTATAGAATTTTTTCTATATATTTATACATTTTTGTCACTTATTGTATTC
Organism: Rana kukunoris; assembly: GCA_029574335.1. Lineage (NCBI taxonomy): Eukaryota > Metazoa > Chordata > Amphibia > Anura > Ranidae > Rana > Rana kukunoris. Next base: position 64,744,782 of record CM056054.1, read on the forward strand.
ACCTAGTTTACTACTTCACTTCCCCTTTCCCATCACCCTTTAGGCATCACCACCACAGCGCAAACAATATCACTTGTTGTATACCTTTTATTGTCCATTTGGATAGACCTATTCTTTGTTTGCTGCAGTATACCTCCCGTGCCCCTTTCCCACGGCCCCTTTCCCACGGTCCAATCCCTTTTCACCCATTTCAGCGCAGGAGTTTCACCTATCACTTTGAGTCACTTTATCCTCTTTCACTCCAGCTGCAGTTATGGACATTTTCACGTTTATTGAACAACGAGAAGTCAATCTTGACCTGGTTTTCAATAACGATGACCCCAAAACCGATAGCAATGTTGAACATCTTATACGGAAATTAGGACATGGTTTAGAGAAAAAGATGAACCTATGGTGGGACATCAACACCTTTGACAGATACATCAAGGCTAATTTAGTGCCTAGACGTCTCAGGTGGGATGTACCCCCTAATGATGGCCTTATCGATCAGGAATCAATCGATGAGTGGTTCAGATTTTTCAATAGCAAAGGCACTGAGCTTCTGCATTTCTTGCTCAAAAGGAAGCAGAAGAAACTCAGAAAAATCGAGCAAGCCCTAGCCAAACTCAAACTACGCTTGGATATACACAAAGACACTGAAGAATTTAAACGTCTTACCACCCAATTAAATAAAGATTTGACTAAAAAGGATTCCGAGGCACAACAGAGAAAGTGTAAGAAGTATGCAAGAGACATCAATGATTATAAAAATGACTTGGTGTATAAATGGCAAGCCAAAAAGAGCCCCTCTGACCCTATCTCTACATTTTCTACACCTGAACAACCGACTCAAACCCGTTCACCATTGGTAGAGAAATTAGCAACAGAAACAGGAGAAAGATTAGAAAGTGTACGTCAAGATCCAAGGGAAGATCCCTCTAGACAGGATCAATACAGGAACGAACACTGGGATGGCAGACACAGACACCCTAGTGGCCAAACTCCACGCAACACATGGAGGAAACATCCACAGGCAGAACATACTCCTCAGCAAGCCTGGAAAAAACCTAAACATCGCAAAAATAATAATAAAACATAATAATTGGAATAAAACAAACCAGGGACAGAAAGACACTAAAGGCTTACAGAATGAACGGATGAGAAGCCCCGAATATGCGAATGGAGACCATGGAAACAAAGAATATAGGAGTGACCAACAATATGATCAGAGACCCTATAGACGGAGCCCAGATCCTGACCCTTATTATGGACAAGGAGCTAGATATGGTCCACCACCTCCACTCCTCAGACCTAGAGAGAGGAGTCCAGGGTACACCTATAATCAATATGGTCCTCCAAGAGAACAACGGGACTACTATAGAGATGATAGAAGAATTCCAGAGTATTATCGCGAGCAAGGATACAGCAGGTCTTTTTTAGACCGGGATATGATATATCATCCACCAAGGAAAACAGAGGAGACCAAGCAAAGAAGCCCTCCAAGAAAAGAGGGTGCAGAGCAGGAAAGAGAAAACAGGAGAAAAAAAGAATAATTGGGGAAGGGATTTTTAACCTTACTGACACACCTCTGACCCAAGAAGAAATTCTGGTACTGGATAAAGGGCTTAAGTATGCACCGGTCAGAAACTTGGATAAATTCCAGACCTATATCAACTTAGAGCGATACATTAGGAAACTTAACATTAAAAAGTATCTCAAAGATATACCCGCTAAGCCCATTATAAGGGAAACCAATTCCGTGGTGCACAGTCAGTTAAGGAATAAATCCACTTTTAATCCCAAGGTAAAAGATGGTAAACACATAGAGGTATTCAGACATATGGTAACAGAAGAAATTAAAAACCTCACTTTCAAAAAAATTGAGGAACCTACATCCATGAAAATTGGGATCAAAAAACTCAGAGCAAAGAAAGACCTTGTGATTAGGCCCTCGGATAAGGGTGGAGGGATTGTTCTATTAACCACTGAACAATACCACACAGGCATGATGAAATTGCTTGATGACTCTGAGACCTACTGCCCCATGTCCAAAAATCCGATTTTCAAATGGAAAAAAGAACTTGAACAAGTAGTACATTTGGGTCTGAAGAAGGGAGTCCTTGACAAAAAAGAGGCTAGATATCTGATCCCCGAGGCTTGCAGAACCCCCATCATCTATGCCCTACCCAAGATCCACAAAGATAAAGATAACCCTCCCTTTAGACCTATAGTGAACGGGATAGATTCCATCACAGCCAGACTTGGGCAATATGTAGACCGGTTTCTTCAACCGGCCGTCCAGAATACACGCGCTTATCTTAAGGATACGAAAGACATGCTGCAACTTCTGGACGAGACGAATGAGGCCGGACCACTTTTGATGGCAACAGCAGACGTATCGTCACTCTACACCATCATTCCCCATCATCTAGCCTGCGATTCCACCAAATGGGGGCTTCGCAACTATACAGAGCTCCCATGTGTACAGAGGAAGTACATTATCAAATGCTTGGACTTCTGTCTTAAACATAGCCACCTCTGGTACAAGAATCAATATTACCAGCAAAAGACCGGGGTTGGAATGGGGGCAAAATTCGCACCCAGCGTCGCGGGTCTCTTCATGTCTAAATGGGAAGAGGAGTCGATTTTCACCAACCAGCCTACTGACCTTTTGCTATATAAAAGGTATATCGACGATATCTTTATCTTATGGAAAGGAGACCACCAGTCCCTTGTTGCCTTTTTTGAGAGTTTGAACATCAACTCCAAAAATATCGTATTGACATGGCAGATAGGACATACCATACCCTTCCTGGACTTAGAAATTTCTAGGAATAATGGGACTTTTGACACAAGGACTTTCTTTAAAAACGTAGACCGCAATAGCTACCTCCCCATCACTAGTTGCCACCATAAAAACTGGCTCTTCAATATACCTAAGGGCCAGCTGGTACGTCTAAGACGCAACTGTACCAGGCTAGACGAGTTTCAAGTTCAGGCCAAAAAAATTGGCGACAGATTTATTGAAAAGGGATATAACGATACGTATATCAAGGAAAAAATAGATGAAGTATCTAAGTTACCAAGAAGCAACCTTCTGGAAAACAAGAAGCCGGCAATTAGGAAGGATTTGGTACCTGTGATGATGGAATACAGCGTTCAGTTTAAGAAGATAGAAAAGGTTATTCAACGTCACTGGCATATTCTGAAGGCTGACAAGGACCTTCGAGCCCTATTACCAGACAAACCGAGCTTCATCTATAAAAGGGCCCCCACTTTGCGGGACCAACTGGTCAAGAGTGTGATAGATCCCCCCAAGAAATTGTTTTCTTTCTTTACTGGCAAAGGATTTTACCCTTGTAAAAGATGTTACTCTTGCATACATACTAAACGACCAAATATTAAAGTCACTACATTCAAGTCTAATAGCAATGACACACAATATGAAGTAAGAGACTTTATTGGATGTAACACAGAGGGTGCAGTCTATGCCCTAGAATGCAGCTGTGGCCTTCAATATATTGGCCGTACTAAGCGGCTTCTGCGAATCCGCATTAAAGAACACGTTAAGAATATAGAAAGCGGGTTCACTAACCACAGTGTATCACGTCACTTTGCCAAAGTTCATCGGAAAGATCCATCACAGCTTAAATTTTGGGGGATAGTTCCTTATTCCAGACCATGGCGAGGGGGTCACAAAGTTAGGTCCCTGAGCCAGCTCGAATCCAAATATATCTTTTGTATGGATACTCTCAGGCCCAAAGGACTCAATATTGAGTTCGACCTTAACTGCTTCCTGAGTGACTTCTAGGATCCCTTCCTCTTGACTTTCCAGGTTATATTCCCTAGCTCCATTCATCCCTAGCCATGATCTGTCCTTTACCATTCCATGTAGGTCTTTGTTAGCCGTGTGTCGGGTGCAGCTGTGTACAGTGCTCTGTTCGGTTTTTTTACTCGATACATACTACTTTTCTACATCAGTAGAGGACTGTTAGAATTTTCCCTGAGCAGAGGGAGAGTGCTCCCCTCTATGTGTATATATATATGTGTATGTCACTTGCATATATGTGTATATTCTTAATCTGATTTCACAGATTTTTTACTTTTTACCTTTTATATTTTATCCCATATTTTACTATTATGTATTATTTTTTGTATCTCCTATCATCCCTGCCATCCATCATTACACCCAATGAGGATGTCCATTGGGGGTTTTTTCCCCCACAACCCTCTATTAGAGGCATTTTTACTATTTTTCAGTTTGGCTCTGTTTACCATTTAGACATGCTGGGATCCCATGGAGGGTGTCTGAGCGTGTTTGTGGTTTAAATCATCCATATTTTATCATTCCGTTTTACACACCTTTTTTTATATATTATGTTAATTCTGAGTCTGGTTTGTATTCGGGTCTGCCTAGACCAGGACGCCTCCCATTGTGAGACCTAACGACATCTCTGATTAGATGCCACCTGGGTGGGACGGTACGAGGAGGAGTGCTTGCTGTCCTTAGCTGAATTGCATGCTGACTTCGGGAAAATGGCCGCCGGGCGTCCTATTCCGCAGACCCTATTTAAACTCAGACCAGTATCCAAGTGCTATCCCCTGATGAAATCACGTGGTGTGACGAATACGCGTCGGGATTGGAGCACTGGACCCTTTACACCTGACGGACGGTAGACGAGCTCGCTGCTCGTGGATGTATGACCGCCTCAGCTGACTTTATGTGAGTTTTTATTTTGTGCTTTGTTTATTAAATCTTTATTTTGCGGTATTATGCGATGTGCCCTCCTATTTTTGTTTCAAACACCATTGTTTGAGTATCGGCGGATCAACATCTAGCCAAACAGCGGCAGCAGAGCAGCACCTGACGAGTTCGCTGCTCGTGGAGATAGGCACCCCCTTTCACCACTCTGTGTAAGTGCACATCTTTTGATTGCTAGCAGGAATCCCTCCAGTGGTGACAGGACTACTCTATGTTTGTTTTTTTGTACTTTCCCCTTCCATGCACCATCGGATTTGAGGCTTCCATTCATCAAGAGTTTGATGCCCTATTTTTCTGGCTATATCAGATAGCCTTGAGGTAAGCTGATAGGATCACTAGAGGTGTGGGCTGCACGTTTTGGAATCCTCCATTGCACCTTCACTCATTTGGCTGCTGGAACATCTCCTTTTGACTTCACACCAGATTTCACTTGCTGCACCGAGTTGCATGATTAAGTTGGACTCTCTTCTTTTATTTGGTTTTGTCTGCAGGACTGAGTTTGACCATGCATTCTATTATGTCCACCACACATCTTTATAGATGACACGGTCACTGTTATTTACTGTTACTTTGTTCACATTGTGTTTTATAGAATTTTTTCTATATATTTATACATTTTTGTCACTTATTGTATTCACCTAGTTTACTACTTCACTTCCCCTTTCCCATCACCCTTTAGGCATCACCACCACAGCGCAAACAATATCACTTGTTGTATACCTTTTATTGTCCATTTGGATAGACCTATTCTTTGTTTGCTGCAGTATACCTCCCGTGCCCCTTTCCCACGGCCCCTTTCCCACGGTCCAATCCCTTTTCACCCATTTCAGTGCAGGAGTTTCACCTATCACTTTGAGTACCAGAAGTCGACCTTGCGGCCACGCCAAAGAACTCCAAGTGTCAGAGGTTCCTGTCCAGAGCCCACTTTCCATCAGCCGAAGGAACAAACTGCCTAGTTCTTCCATGGAGCTTCGAGCTGGGGTACATTTTTCCTCCAACTTCTCGGATTACAAGATTCCAAGTCCTCAGCCACGCTTATTTTAATAATACCGTTCCGGCTGAGGAGGCCATGGTTTACGACCCTGCTACAACTAGGTACGCGGCCTCCAATACATCTTTCAGTAACCTGGGATCTCATACATCAGAGGCAATTCTTCTATCCAGCCCAGAGAAGCTGCATTTGGCAGCTTGGAAGTTGAGAGGACTAGGTTAGGGGAACTAGGATACTCTCAGGAGGTAATATTGACCTTAGTACAAGCTCTAAGGAGCTCCACTCATGTCACTTATACTAGTATCTGCTAGAGGTTTGTGTCGTCGCAGCAAAGAGATTGGAATCCAAATTTTTGAATTTCTTCAGTCAGGGCTTAACAAGGGCCCGGGCTCGGGAACTCTGAAGGTGCAAGTGTAACTGTCCGCTTGTCATTGTGGATCTTGTTCAGCACTTGCTGCTGGGTGGAACCTTTCTGCTTCCCTTTAGTTCCCGGGGGGAATGTTTAACTAGCAGGATCACAAAACCACTCCTTTCTTCCTGTCTTAGAAAGAAAGTATTTTCCTGTATCACAGGCCACATGTTAGCTTTATGCATATGACTTCATGGCAGATGTTTGCAGAAAATTCCTAAAGCTTAAAGTTTGTACCCCCCTTGGCAAGCGGATTGAGTTTTCACGGTGCTACGGTGCTTACGATATTCATGTTTACGGTGCTCAAGGAGATAAAGAGAACAATATTCAACCCTGCTGCGCACCTTTGTCGCGAAAGAATAAAACTACTGCACCCGTCAGAAGCTCTCCTCTTATTTATTCGATGCCATAGGGGCCGTAACAGTGAAAACTCGTCGCTGCGGTGGAGACTCGTCGCTGCGGTGGAGACTCGACATCACCGGCTGCGTCGCTGTCCTCATCAAACCGTGAGTAAGGCTTTCCAACGCCTCGCAGGACACGTGCGGACGCCATCTTGGCGACAGAGACTTGGCTGAAAAGCAAACACGGCACGTGGACTTTTAAATATAGCGGGCTCTTTATATGTGATCCGGAAGCCGCCCTTAACTAGTATGCGAGCCAAATAGTTAATATTTTGCTAAATCAAGTTATTATATTCGTGTTTAGAGGCCTAGTGTCAGATTTAAAGCAACCCTATCTTCCAAGTTCCTAATCCACTAAACTGCAGTTAGTCACGTAAAGGGTTAATTGTCTGGCTAGAAAGTGTCAGCAGTATATTTGTTTAAAACATTTTGTCATACTGTGTGCATTGGTTGCTAATCTTTAGTTACAACGGTAAATGCCTGTTTTCTGTAGTAGCCCTTAGGAGCAAGTTTGAGCCAACACTCATTCAAGTTAGGTTTCAGGCACACACACTATTGAAAGGCAAAGGCACACTAGAACAAAATGCTGTCACCTGCTGAAGAAACAGACAAACCCACAGAGTCACAACAGGTGCGATTCAGCTCCAGAGAGCGAATCCTAACAGAAGAAGGCAAAGAAATGCACGAAGAAACAGTTAAGAGAAATGAAAAGTCATTCAACAAGGTGTACAACTCTTGGAAGGAGATAGCAAAGGAATCTAGGACAAAGTTAAAGGATTTCTGCTCAACTGAAGACCTTAATACAAGATTGAAAGAGGTTAAAGCCAAAGAAGCGTTAGTACACCAACAGTATGAGTCCATGTGCCGAAATAATTCCACTACCCCGCACATTGTTAAGAGAATGGATGCATGCACCGCGTTAACGGCTGAAATCTGCAACCTCATCAGCAAGCGGCTAGAGAACGTAGATGAAATCTTTAACGATCAACTTGAGAAGGAAAAGGTGAGGATGGTGCTTAATAAAGAAGATCATGAGTCAGTCTTTGGAAACTCAGAAACAGAAACTGTCCTCTCAGAGTCATTGCCAGACTCCAACGCAAGCTCAAGAGCCACTTCCAGATCTAGCAAACGCGCAGACGCAGAAGCAGATCTTGCAGCCAAGATAGAACAGGCAAAGGCAATGCAACAGATGCGCGAGGAGCAAGCTAAGCTGAACAAACTAGAGGCAGAAATTAAACTGAAGTTGGATGAGGAAAAGACAAGACTACAACAGCTACAATGACGTCTATGATAGTCTTGAAATTTACGAACAGGAAACAGACCACCAGGTGCAATACCTCTACCAAAATAATGAACCTCGAACCTCTTTGAATCCAAAGGCTGTGCCATTTAAACCTTCAAATACACCACTTGAGGTGTCAAGACCAAAAGAAGAAGTTAGTCTGACCCCAGGACTTGCAAGTCTGCTTATCTCCAACCGTCTCCCTATACCTGAACCGACTGTATTTACAGGTGATCCTTTGAAGTTCATAGATTGGAAGATATCCTTTATGGCGCTGATTGATCAGAAACCACTCCCTGTGTGCGAGAAAATGCTGTACTTGAAGAGGTATCTCGGTGGTGAAGCACGTAAGGCAGTGGAAGGGTTCTTCTACCGAAATTCAGAAGACGCCTATCTAGGTGCTTGGGGAATCTTACAGGACAGGTATGGAGGTCCATTCATAGTGCAAAGAGCCTTCAGAGAAAGGTTGGCTAAATGGCCAAAGATATCAGCAAATGACCCTGTAGCATTAAGAGAGTTTGCGGATTTCCTTCAAGGTTGTGTGGAGGCCATTCCTCATGTTAAAGGCCTAGCTATTCTAAATGATTGTGAAGAAAACCACAAGCTTCTCAAGAAACTGCCTGAATGGATCGTACGCAGATGGAGTCGCATCGTTGTGGACGAGCTTGACAAGTCTCAAGAATACCCAACCTTTGCTCGTTTTACAGAGTTCCTGCAAAGGGAAACTAAGATTGCATGCAACCCCATTGCCTCTCCTTTCCTTCTCAGTACCAAGACTACAGATGAGAGAATCCCCAAGAGAGCCAAGGCGCTCAACACAAGCACTCAAATTAAGCCCTCTACCTTCAACGTTCCAAAGATCTCAGCTTCAAGACCAAAACCACCTTGCCTAGTCTGCAAAGACGAAACACACGGTGTCGCTAAATGTCCGACCTTTGCTGCAAAGACCATCGATGAAAAGAAGGCCTTTATTCACGAAAACCATCTCTGTTTTGGTTGCCTAAGAAAGGGCCACACTACAAAAGACTGCAAAGGAAGGCACACATGTAGCATATGCAGTCGACGTCATCCAACCTGTTTGCACATACAGAGAAACACTGAGCCTGTCAAAACATCAAACGATGATTCAGTAGACATGGAAGGTAAAGCAAATGACAATGTTCCCAAAGTTATGTCCCATACTTTGACAAGACATACTTCTGCCACATCCTGCATTGTTCCAGTTCTGTTGTCAGCTACGCCTCAGAGGGAAATCCTCACTTATGCCCTACTTGACACACAGAGTGATTCAACCTTTATTCTGGCAGACCTGGTATCGAAGTTAAGTGTGAGCACCAAGCCATTACAGCTAAAGCTCAGCACAATGACAGCTGTTGACACAGTTATATCAAGCCAAATTGCTCACGGTCTGCAAGTGCGTGGCTTCAACTCTAAAGCTCAAGTCCAACTCCGTCAAGCCTATACAAGAGATTTCATTCCAGTAGATAAGTCTCACATCCCCACTAAGGAGACCGCACTCCAGTGGTCACACCTCAAACACTTGGCAAACAAGTTACAGCCACTTCAAGACTGTGAAGTAGGACTACTGATCGGTTATGACTGCCCATCAGCACTGGCTCCCTTGGAGGTTGTTATCGGCTCCGAAAATGAACCCTTCGCTCAAAGGACTATGCTCGGCTGGAGCATTATAGGATCAGCAAATCCACATCTTGATAGACAGGGTAGCCAGAGCTTCGTACACAGAGTCGCAGTAAAGGAAATGCCAATGCCGACGGTCACTGATGTGTTAAAGGTTTTAGAAATGGACTTCATTGAAAGAAATTATGAAGATAAGTACATGTCCCAAGATGATGTTCGCTTCGTGCAATTTCTCTCGGAAACTATAACGAAAAGGAAAGATGGACACTACGAGATGCCATTACCCTTCAAAGACAACAGTCAACTGGCTCTACCAAACAATAAGAGGCTGGCCCTTATTCGACTTCATCATCTAAAGAAAAGACTAAAGGCAAATAGACAGTACCATGAACACTACACCGCATTCATGGAAGAAACAATCAGAAAGGGTGATGCAGAACCAGCCCCTTCATTATCAGAGGAAGAGACAGTGTGGTACATCCCACATCACGGGGTTTATCACCCCAAGAAGCCAGACAAGTTAAGAGTTGTCTTTGATTGTTCAGCAAAGTTCAAAGGCATCTCCCTAAACGATACCTTGTTGACAGGTCCCGACCTGATAAATTCTCTAGTGGGAGTCCTCTGTCGCTTCAGGAAGGAAGCAGTTGCTGTGATATGCGACATTGAAAAGATGTTCCATCAATTCTGCATTCCCCACAGAAATGCGCAATTACTTAATGTTCCTTTGGTGGGAGAACGGTCAGTTGGAAACAGAACCGAAAGAATTCAGAATGGCAGTCCACCTTTTCGGTGCCAGTTCCTCTCCAGGATGTGCCAATTTCGGCCTTAAGTATCTTGCACGACAATACAAGTCAGAATATCCCTCAGCATCAGCCTTCATCGAGAAGAACTTTTATGTCGACGATGGCCTAACCAGCGTTCCAACAGTCAGTGAAGCTTCGAATCTAATCCTTGAAACTCAAAGATTATGTAAAAATGCTGGCCTACGACTGCATAAGTTCAACTCTAATAGAAGGGACGTCCTGTCCTGTATAGCTCCATCAGAAAGAGCAACAACTAGTGTACCTGTCACTTAAACTTAACCCAGACTCAACAACAGAAGGACAAGTACTGGGCATTCAGTGGTCAATTGAAAATGACACCTTCAGTTTCAGTGTTGACATAAAGGATCAACCCTCAACTCGTCGTGGTATCCTGTCAGTCGTAGCTTCTCTCTATGATCCTCTGGGCTTCATAGCCCCCTTCATACTGAGTGGCAAGTGCATTCTCCAAGAGCTTTGCCGCAGGGGCATCAGTTGGGATGAAGCACTTCCTGAGAGCTTATGTCCACGGTGGGAGGCTTGGAAGAGTAGTCTGCAAGCTTTAAGGGAAATCAAGATACCCAGATGTTACCATCCCCCAGATTTCGGTAACAGAACGAAAGTGGAACTACACCACTTTTCCGATGCCAGCAACATAGGATATGGTGCTTGTTCATACCTTAGGTACAAGAATGACAGAGATCAAGTCCATTGCAGCCTCATAATGGCTAAAGCAAGAGTCGCACCAACGAAGATTGTGAGCATCCCAAGACTTGAACTCTCAGCTGCTGTCACCGCAGCAAGGTTGAGTGCCATGTTGAAGGCAGAACTTGAGATAGAAATTGACAAAGAATTCTTCTGGACAGATTCCCAAGTAGTCTTAGCCTATATCAATAATGAAGTGAGAAGGTTTCACGTGTTTGTAGCCAATCGTGTTCAACTCATAAGAGAGATTACAGACCCAACTCAGTGGCACTATGTGGATACGACACAAAACCCAGCCGACCATGCATCCAGGGGTCTACATGTAGAAGATATCTCCCCCTCAAGTTGGTTATCTGGGCCTAGTTTCCTTTGGAAATCTGAAGTGCACGCATCTTCAAGATCTTCGGCAGAACTAATTGTAGGCGACCCTGAAGTCAAACCCATTACAACCCTTGCATCACAGGCCAGTGAACAAACTGATATTCTAAATCGACTGAGCAGGTTCTCCAGTTAGTTAATGCTCATTAAGGTGATTGCAAGAATCAGGAGAATAAAAATGAAGACGCATCACTTCAGAAATCTTGTGTCTGTGGAGGAACGTAAGAAGGCCGGGGAGGTAGTGATAGGTTTAGTTCAACAGCAAACTTTCCCCCAAGAGCTAAAACTTCTTCAAAGAGGAGATCGTTTTCCAAGTTCAAGCCCTCTTAGCTGTCTTGACCCCATTCTGGTTCAAGGACTTCTTCGTGTTGGTGGAAGGCTGTCAAGATCAACTCTTAGTCAAGAAACGAAACACCCAGTCATCCTCCCAAAAGAAGGGCACATTACTCAGTTAATCTTGTCCCACTATCATGCAGCCACCCATCGCCAGGGCCGCAGCCAAACTCTAACAGAACTCAGAGCAAATGGATTTTGGGTGCTTGGCGGAAGCAAGTCAGTTGCTAAGTTAATATATAAATGTGTACAGTGTCGAAAGCTCCGTCGTCCCACAGAGGAGCAGCGTATGTCAGAGCTCCCCGAAGAACGAGTGTAAGTTTCAGCTCCTTTTACATACTGCGGTATGGACTGTTTTGGTCCCTTTATCACCAAACAAGGTCGAAATGAATACAAGAGGTATGGTCTAATGTTCACATGCTTCTCCTCATGTGCAGTCCATATTGAAATGCTTGAAGATTTATCTACAGATTCCTTCATCAATGCCTTAAGGTGTTTCATCAGTTTAAGAGGAGCCGTTTGCCAACTTCACTGTGACCAAGGCACAAATTTCACAGGAGCAAAGAACGAACTTAAAGAAGCCCTGAAGCAATGTGACACAAAGGCACTAGAAACTTTCCTAGCTGATAAACAGTGTGAGTTTATCTTCAATGCTCCTTCCGCAAGTCATGCAGGTGGAGTCTGGGAACGTCAAATTAGAACCATTCGTAATGTGCTAAATGCTACAACAGTCCAATGTTCAAGTAGACTAGACGATGCTTCTCTTAGAACGCTATTTTATGAAGCTATGGCCATTGTTAACAGCCGTCCTTTAACTGTCGATGGAATCAATGACCCCAAGGCACCAGAACCTCTAACTCCAAACCACCTCATCCTGATGAAATCCAAGGTTGCATTACCTCCACCTGGAAAATTCGTAAAGGAAGATGTGTATGCAGCTAAACGGTGGCGTAGAGTACAGTATTTAGCAGAACAATTCTGGAGTCGGTGGAAAAGAGAATACCTAATGAGTGTTTCCACAAGACAGAAATGGCACACACCCCGACGTAACCTCAAAGTAAATGACATTGTCATAATCAAAGAAGATATGTCTCCCAGATGCCAGTGGCAACTAGGACGTGTAATTGAAACTACAATAGAAAAGGATGGTCTAGTTCGTCGTGTCAAGGTGTTAGTAGGTGACAGAAGATTGCAAGATAAGAAACACTATGTATCAAAACCTTCACTTATTGAACGTCCTATTCAAAAGCTAGTAGTCCTCATAGAAAGCAAATAAGCTCAGTTTTAGTGATACACTAGCATACCACCACACAAGACAGTAGCCATTTACAGAGGTACCTATAAGCTAAATTGTGTATGATGTACCATGTTTTATAGCGGCCTTAGTTATGTTCTGTAAATTATGTATGACTTTTTAAGTTATATTCATCATAACATAATTTGGTGGGAGTGTAACTGTCCGCTTGTCATTGTGGATCTTGTTCAGCACTTGCTGCTGGGTGGAACCTTTCTGCTTCCCTTTAGTTCCCGGGGGGAATGTTTAACTAGCAGGATCACAAAACCACTCCTTTCTTCCTGTCTTAGAAAGAAAGTATTTTCCTGTATCACAGGCCACATGTTAGCTTTATGCATAGGACTTCATGGCAGATGTTTGCAGAAAATCCCTAAAGCTTAAAGTTTGTACCCCCCTTGGCAAGCGGATCGAGTTTTCACGGTGCTACGGTGCTTACGATATTCATGTTTACGGTGCTCAAGGAGATAAAGAGAACAATATTCAACCCTGCTGCGCACCTTTGTCGCGAAAGAATAAAACTACTGCACCCGTCAGAAGCTCTCCTCTTGTTATTTATTCGATGCCATAGGGGCCGTAACAGCAAGTATCTGCCCTTTCAGCATGACGGCTACTAGATGGGCTTTTCATAATCCGGTCACTCTGTTCCTCAAGGCCTGCATAAGATCAGACCACCTAGGAAGCCAGCCTTTCCAACAAGGAAACTCTGTGTAGTACTCGAGGCCTTGTCCAATCCACCCTTTTCTTCATTCAACTTAGTCTCACCGTGGAACCTAGATCTGAAGATGGCTTCCTGTATTGCTATCACCTCAGCTAAGAGGGCGTCGGAGATACAAGCACTTATGGCTACGGAACCCTTATTTAGTGTCCTCCCCTGTCAGAGGGGCACTGAAGCCCTCAGACCATTTTTATCCAAGGGTAACTTCCTCCTTTCATTATAACCAGGACATCGTCCTTCCGTCTTTTACTAATGAGAGGGGCGAGTCCCATGCCTAGGATGTCAAGTCTACCATCTCCAGTTAATTCACAGCTACATCTCAGGAAGACGGATTATCTCTTGATTATCCCACATGGGAGTAGACGAGGTCAGCCAGCTTCCTCCCGTACCATTACCTCTTGGTTGTTAAAGCTATTAAAGAGATCTATTCCATCCAGCATCTTACGGCTCCTAAAGGGCATTAGGGCTCACTCGACAAGGGCAGTGGCCACTTCTTGGGCAGCATATTGCGGGACTTCACCGGAAACCATAGGCAGAGCAGCAACTTGGTCTTCCCAACACATCTTCATTTCTCACTACAGAGTAAATTCTGCTCTCCTGGCTACCGACGACTTTGGCAGATCTGTTCTTAGAGACAATTCCTCAGCGCTATAGAGAATAAATATTACTGTTTTCTTGCACCCTCCCGACTGGCGAGTTATTTCCCAGTGTGTGCTGCCATGAATGTGTCAGGAAAGCGGGAAATTGTATACTCACCTTTCCGTAATTTTCCTTTCCTGACGCATCTTCATGGCAGCACACAGATGCCCACTCTGCTGTTTTATGATGATATATACAGAGAATGAGAATGGTGCAGGGTGTCTCCCCTTCAAATTTATAGCTAACCAATCCTGTCAGGTTGTGGGGGCGGAGTCACAACCCAGTGTGTGCTGCCATGAAGATGCGCCTGGAAAGGAAAATTACGGAAAGGTGAGTATACAATTTTCAGTTTTTTGGCTTATATGTCAGTACTTTTAGTTCACCACATACTGGATTTTCGTTGTCATCTCATACCTGGTACATGATTTTGCCTTCACGTGTTAGGTAACTATTGCAGTAGTGAATGCCGTGACCTATCACGTTTATAGGTACCAATGGGTAGAGATGATCGTTTCTAATTGGCCTTTTCCGACAAGTCTCCTCATCCATTTCTCATACGTTTTTTCTTTCCACTACTCACTTTGTTGGCCCGACATGCTTGTCAGGTTCTGTAGGCCTAAATTTACGTTTTAATTTGCCTGCTTCGCTTCGGGTAACTCAGCCTCTGTAATTTCATGTGACTTACATGTTTTTATTCTAACACAACACAAGACGTCGTCTTTAGTAGATATGTGCATTCCCGTTCGTACGAATGTTATTTTCGTACGAAAATGTTCATTTTCGTACCCGCGGGATAATGTGTACATACGAAAACGGTAAAGCACCAAAATACAAAAACGACGGGATAACGGATGAGCCGCATAACGAACGACCGCAAATACGAACGAACGATCCGACGGGAAAAAACGACAAAACGAAAATGGCAAAATAACGAAAATTAAATCTGTATCAAGAGGTTTGCATTGTGTATTTTGTTTGAATCCGTTGTGTGTTCGTTTTCAGTTGTATGTTCATTGTTCAATGACATCTATAACAAAAGAATTTCATTATGTATATTGAATGAATTCCTACTTCTTTTTTCTGTGTATTCAAAATACTGAAGGCAAATTTTTTGTTATAGGTGTCATATCAACATACGAAAATAACAAAAGAGCAAAAGAAACGTGTTCAAATGCAAATCTTTTGTTTGTGTTTTTTTTTAATGGCCAGAGAGTTAGGCTGGCCATACATGATACAATTTTCTGTGCAATTTTCTTTAGATTTACCTTCAACTATGTAGTGCAAGGGCCTGCCTGATTGCATACAATTGAAAGTGTTGTTTAGTTTGACCTCATATATGGTTTTTGGTAAATCTAAAAGAAAATTGTACAAGAAAATTGAACATGTATGGCCAGCCTCAGTGACTGAAAGCAGCTTCTCTTTTGTGCAGAATAGTGAGTACACTTGTACAGTAAAGCCTAATAAACTTTTCTGTGGATTTTCATCTGAAGGGAGATCAGTTGGCCAGACTTCTGAACCCAAAAATGGTTTTCTGATGCAGTCTAAAAACGAACGAATTTTCTGAGAACGATCGGAAAACGATCGTTTTTATGTTTGTTGTTAAAATAGTCTGACCAAGTGTATGGGGCTTAACAATAGTATTGTTAAGCCCCATACACTTGGTCAGACTATTTTAACAACAAACATAAAAACGATCGTTTTCCGATCGTTCTCAGAAAATGTGTTTGTTTTTAAACTGCATTAGAAAACCATTTTTGGGTTCAGAAGTCTGGCCAACTGATCTCCCTTCAGATGAAAATGCACAGAAAAGTTTATTAGGCTTTACTGTACAAGTGTACTCACTATTCTGCACAAAAGAGAAGCTGCTTTCAGTCACTGAGGCTGGCCATACATGTTCAATTTTCTTGTACAATTTTCTTGTAGATTTACCAAAAACCATATATGAGGTCAAACTAAACAACACTTTCAATTGTATGCAATCAGGCAGGCCCTTGCACTACATAGTTGAAGGTAAATCTAAAGAAAATTGCACAGAAAATTGTATCATGTATGGCCAGCCTAACTCTCTGGCCATTCAAAAAAAACATAAACAAAAGATTTGCATTTGAACCTGTTTCTTTTGTTATTTTCGCATGTTGATATGACACCTATAACAGAAAAAGGAATTCATTCAATATACATAATAAAATTCTTTTGTTATAGATGTCATTGAACAATGAACATACAACTGACACTAACAAAAGAAAAGCATTCAAGATACACAGAATGCAAATTGACGAAAATTCACGATAATTATTGTCTAACAAGAAACGAACATGAATTAAACAGAATAACGAATCATCCCGCATGTACGAAAATAAAACGGTAACGGAAATACGAAACGATCGGAATACGAAAAAATCACGTCGTACGACAAACGAACGGGAACGAACGGGAAAACGGGTGTCTTTCGAAAAACGAATGGAAACGAACAGACGGGACCATACGAAACGGAACAAAAAAAAAAACGATTTTTTTTTCTGTGCACATGTCTAGTCTTTAGCCACAGTTTAAAAAAAGAAAAAAAAAAAAAAAAACGGACAAAGAAGGGTTAATCCAAGGTAAGACATAAGTTTGTTTTTTTCAGTTTCACGTCTGTTTCAGGTAGGTATTTTTGTTTTTTCCAAATATCGTAAATCCGTGGAGGATTGTTACAAACGTTTTTTGGAACCAACATCAATCCATACGCGTTTATCTGAGTGGTAGCTTTTTGTGTGGTTGTGTTCCTATTCTATAGTGGGGGTTTCTACATATCAACAGGTTGCATGGAATTTAGAGTAGTCAAGGAACAAGCCAAGGGTCAACCACGAGTGGTAGAAAAATACAGGGAAGACAAGAGCAAGGCACTAGCTGAGAAGGCACAATAACCTACTGTAGCTAAGAGGAAGTGCTGAGACGTGAGTGCGTATATGGGAAGTTAATGGGAGGAGCAAGGAGTTCAAGTTTCAACAGCAATCAAGACACAAGGCAGGGTTGTCCAATGGACCAGATAGGATTGTACAAAAGACCAGGCAGGGAGCTGTCCAGCATCCCAGATATTTCAGTGGGAAGAGTCAATGCCAGACACAGAAGAGGTCCCAGGTCCAAGCCCAGGTCCAGACACCCAGACACAAAAGCCTGTGCCACACCATCCCTGCATTTCTTGCTGCTAATGATGGACTAGGTTCCCATTGAGCAGATGCAGCATTTTTGATCTACAAGTCATTATCAATTAACACCAGAAAGCCTTATGACACGGCCCTGGAAAACTTGCAGGTCTTTCCAGCCTTAGTATCCTGGGATTGATTGCCACAACCTTCAATATTTACTGGCCTCCTGCCACTCATAGCTCAAGCTATCCTATAGCACTATAAAGACATTTCTGGCAGGAATCCTACTCCCCGGTGCTCCCCTCTCCCCAGCACAGTTCATGAAACGTTGCTGCACATTGCTGTCAAACCTAGGTTTGGACCCCAAAGCTTATTCCGACCATTCTTTCAGATAGCTATGGCTTCCACTGCTTCCTGCCAAGGGGTTCACGTGATCAAGAAGTGAGGTAGGTGGAATTCAGCATGCTTCTCCAGATATATCCTGGATCCACATGTTGAGATGTCACTGGCTTTCATGCATTTGGCTGGTTAATGTTATATACGATTATTTTCAATACATTTTTTGCTAGCTAATCCTACTGTCTTTATTTTTGCCCCTTTTAGGCATACTGACCATTAGGGATGAGCCGAACACCCCCCCCCTTCCCGTTCGGTTTGCACCAGAACCTGTAAACAGACCAAAAATAAATAGTGTTTGGGGACCTGGGTCCTGCCCCAGGAGACATGTATTAATGCATTTTATCCTGCGATGGGTGATCTCCTCTCCGGGGTCCAGCGATGAGAAGATATCCTCTTCATCCAGGTCCAGGATCCAGCGATGAGATGTCCAGCCAGCGCACGCATCACCTGTCTCTGGAGACAGCCCGGGAATGATGCGGCTTCAGCAGTCACAGCTCTTATGTAGGTGAGGGCAGGGCCATCCTGTCCCCCTCTGACGCAAGGGAAAGCCCAGGCTTTCCCAGTGACGTGACGGGTGATCCCACCCCCCTCTGATGTAACAGCAAACCCTCACCTACATAAGAGCTGTCACTGCTGAAGCCGTGTCATTCCCGGGCTGTCTATAACATTTCTCACAAAGCCTGGTATATAGAATTTCTCACAAAGCCTGGTGTATAGCATTTATCACAAAGCCTGGTATATAACATTTCTTACAAGCCCTGGTATATAACATTTCTCACAAAGCCTGGTATATAACATTTCTCACAAAGACTGGTATATAGCATTTCTCACAAAGACTGGTATATAGCATTTCTTACAAAGACTGGTTTATAGCATTTCTCATTGGTCTCCTCTTCTGCTCGAGATCTGTCGCATGGCTACTTAAAGTTTAAGTTCACCTTACAGAAAAATCTGTAGGTCCCCTACCATTTGTGCCTACTAGTGCCATCTCATCTGTGCCCACCAGTGCAGTCTCACCTGTGCCATCTCATTTGTGCCCGCCAGTGCCTTCTCATCTATGACCACCAGTGCCATCTCATATACAGCTACATATACCCCACCTTCCTTCCTGTATTCCCTCCATCGTCACTGACTGCAGATATACATCATTTGTCCTGTATACAGCTATATACAGTAACAGGACAAATGATGTATATCTACAGTCAATTATGATGGAGCATGGTCTCTATTTACACTCTTGTATACACTACTACACAGATAATATACACACATTGTGAGTACATCTGTCCTGGGTAGTGTATAGCTATGTACACCTACCTTCTTCCTTCCTGTATACAGGACAGATGTACTCACAATGTGTTTATACAGCTAGCTATATATACACATGACATTCAGGCACACAGAGGCCTCTTAATATGAGTGCAATCCCCCAAATCCACATGGCAGGAGCTCCCCCATTTTACACTGTTCCTGTTCAGTACACACAGGGGCCCCCCATTAAATGAAGTAAAGTCCCCACACACACATACATACATACATACAGGGTCTGCTACCCCCTATGTTCCATCACACATGTTGCATTGCTTCACCCACTCTGCACTCATGTTCACCATTGATGGTAAACAGGCATCAGTGTACACAACTGTGACAAGAAGGGGCCACTGGCTCTTACCCTTCTTGCTCCAGCAGAGATTTTATTCTCCAGGCTGCACATTGTACTCCCCGGGACAGCCTGGACTTCAGGAGGAGACAGGCGCAGAGCTGAGTGACAGGACAGCAGATCGGCTTCCAGCTGCATTTGGGTAAAACAGCAGCCAGACCACCTGCTCCCTGATGGGAAGTATGCAGATAGCAGTGTGGGAGAGACACATCACTGTTCTCACTGACATTAGGGAGATGAATAAAACAAGTCACAGTCACATATGCAGCCCTATTTGCCAGCGGTGCTGTTAACTTATGCCGACCCCTGCCCTGAGTTCTCTCACTGCTGGTTCAGGTGCCACCTCCCCCTCCTCCTCAAGCTGTCTCTTTCTCTCTCCACACAGGACCGGCCCACTTACTTCAACCATCCACCTCCCCTGCCCCCTGAGGAGCCTCTGATGCGGCCCCCTACTGAATGGTCACTCAGTCCGCCCTTGGTTCCCGCGCACACACACCCCTCCCTTACCTTCAGTGTGCCAGAGTCACACATGAAGCCTATTTGCTGTGAACTGATGCCAAGTGCCGACCTCTGCCTTGAGTTTTCTCACTGCTGGTTCAGGAAGTATTGGTGCCACCTCCCCAGGCTGTCTCTTTCTCTCTCTGCAGTCTGCACAGGACCAGCCCACTTCATCCATCCCCCCTGTCCTCAGGCTCCGAGGAGCCTCTCATGTTGCCCCCTACTGAATGGTCACTCAGTCTGCCCCAGTGTGCCACTGCTTTTCTGAATTCACCACACGCACACCGACTCTACCCCAACAGTGATGAAAAAAACACCAACCACTGTCCTCTCCTCCGGTCCCCACTGCGCCAATCTATAGCAGCTACTGTATCCACAGTCAAATGACAGTACAGTGGGGGTGTTTGTGGGTGCATTACGTGCTCCCCGACCACGCCCTAAACATGGGAAAATCAGCTTCCCAGCCTGCAATCAGGCTGGGAAGCTTCCCATAGACTCTTAAAGTGAATTTTTTTTTAAACAGCTTGGGGGGGGGCGCCGCCTGAGCGCCCCCTATTGATGGGCCATCACTGCATTTGGGGCATGTTTTTGCCACTTCCCGAACACCTAGTAAAACAGCCTACTATAGATAATGTGGACTGTGGACAGAGCTGGCCACATTTCAAAAACCTGTAGTGTTTAAAAAATGAAGCTACATATCAAGTCTGAGGGGAGTTAAAGCTTGTCAACTCCTTCCATTGCGGTAACATGCCTGCTGCATTTACAGAGTGTTTACAGTTCGTTTTTACAACTATTTTATCAAATATCAATGAAGTAGAAAAAAACACTTACCCCTTAACCCCCCTGCCGGTATCCCCGAGCGCGACTCGGGGTGGATTTTTTATGTAAATATCGATATCCCCGAGTCGCGCTCGGGGTGAATATGCAGAGCCTGCAGTGTGCGTTGGCTTACCTTGTATCCAGGCAGGGTACTGTACTTACCTTGTCCCTGGATCCAGCGATGCATCCACGTTGTGTGAGCGAGTGGCGTCCTCCATTCGACTCACACAGTGCCCGCGCGCCGCCGATCTACGTTCCCTGCGACGTAACGGCGCACGGGGGCGAAGACCGGCGGCAAATTCAAAAAAGTAAACAAACACATTACATACAGAATACTGTAATCTTATAGATTACAGTACTGTATGTAAAAAGTACACACCCCCCTTGTCCCTAGTGGTCTGCCCAGTGCCCTGCATGTTCTTTTACATAATAAAAACATTTTTTTTGTGCCTGCAAACTGTAGATTGTCCATAGCAACCAAAAGTGTCCCTTTATGTCAAAAGTGATTTTAGAGCAGCAAGAAAACAGCTATAATAAATGATAATCACTTGCAGAATTGAGCGATAGCGATTTGTGGGGAAATTCGTCATAAAAAAATAAAAGTAATGACAGCGACAATTCTGCAACTGAGCAAATTTCAGTGATTTTGATTTGATTACATTAGTGAATAATTTTTATTATAATTACATTATTATTTGTTATAATTATTTATAGTTATTTATTATATTATAATTTTATGATTTTGTGTTTCAAACTTTATCATACCCGGGATGTCTACTAGACTCTGGTTTGGACAAATTTAAGTGAGTTATTCCTAAAAATTGCAGGCCTACAGTATAAAACGCAGAATTTCCATGCAAAATAATTGTACCGCTTTTGGTACGTAATTCCAGACAGAATCATACCGCCAGGGAGGTTAAAGTAAAAAAGTTTTTTTATTAAAATGTTCGCTGTATAAATGTGAATGGTCCCAAATATCAAAAGTGTCCGACGTGTCTGCCATAATATCGCAGCCCTGACAAAAATAACCACCATTACTAGTAAAAGAAAAATAATAAAAAATAATTCTATCCCCTATTTTGTAGGTGCTAAAACTTTTGCACAAATCAATCATTATACGCTTATTGGGATTTTTCTTTTACCAAAAATATGTAGAAGAATATATGAATATATGGGAGTATATGAAGAATACGTATTGGCCTAAACTGAGAAAAAAAACATTTTTTTAAAAAAAAATATATATATTTTATTATTTTTTATATATATTTATTATAGCAAAAAGTAAAAAATATTGTTTTTTTTTTCAAAATTGTCACTCTTTTTTTGTTTATAGCGCAAAAAATAAAAACCGCAGAGGTGATCAAATACCACCAAAAGAAAAGCTTTATTTGTGGGAAAAAAAAGATTGTCAATTTTGTTTGGCAGCAATGTCGCACGACCGCGCAATTGTCATTCAAACTGTGACATTGCTGAAAGCTGACATTTCGCCTGGGCAGGAAGGGGGTATATGTGCCCAGTAAGCAAGTGGTTAATTAAAGAGGTCATGGTGGTCTGGTAAGTAGGATACTTACCTTCATTCACTGGGTGTCGCTGTATTCAAAATCACTTTTGGCAGTGGTGATGATGTAACAGATCAGAAAAGTTCACATTTTATGGACTTTTTTTTTCTATATCTGCTGGCTGTTTACTGACGCACAGTGAACTTTGTTTTTTTTTTGTTTTGTTTTCATTGTTTATTTATGATTATGAAATGATGCATTTCTAATTAATTGTTCACACTGTATGATCATGAAATATTGAGCACTAGCTCTTTATTGGTACACATGTTTATCATTAGCGCCCCCTTATCGTTATACATCCCTGCAACTTAATACATAAACGACAGGTTGTGTATCTATTAAGGGACATCTAGCTATTACATTAGTACAAGTGCACTGCTGTGGTGGGGACAGTTGACCTTTAGCCCCTCTGGGAATAAAATGTTAAAGTGTAGCATATCCATGCTTTATTTATAAATTGAAAAAATGTGTTCTTACTGCTTGAAAGAGCTGACATCACTGCACCACTTGCATGGAAAAAAAAGTACATTGTTGGATGTTGGACCTTAATATAATTATATAGAAGTGTTCTTAATGCCATCATTTCATCTGCTTTTTACTTGCATTTTCTATGTAGTTAAAACGATTCTGCTGCCATATTTAATTAGCCTCAAAGCTTATAAAGAGGTTACTAATTTGTTTAATTTGTCCATACTGCCTTTGAAGTCTTGTGAGGCTTCAGACAGAGATAAGTGACTAGGACGGAAATGTTGATGGCAAATGTCATCAGACCAAAATCAGGAACTGTGCAGAAAGTAGGTCTCATTCGTTTGTCATTCTCTGATCCAAAAAGAGGGATGAGTAACACAGAGCAAGTAGCTTCGGGCACCTTACACCAGACTCATAACACGGGTAACTATTATGCTGGTAAAACAGTTCGAAACATTGCAAATTATTTTATGACTCTGGCAGACCTGTCCTATGCTAGGCAAATTTCAGTCCAAAGTGATTCAACTTTTAAATACCTTTTTAAATGTTATATTTTTTAATCACTTAACCCCCAGACCATATTGCTGCCCAATGACCAGAGCACTTTTTGCGATTCGGCACTGCGTCGCTTTAACTGACAATTGCACGGTCGTGCGACGTGGCTCCCAAACAAAATTGGCGTCCTTTTTTCCCCACAAATAGAGCTTTCTTTTGGTGGTATTTGATCACCTCGGCGGTTTTTATTTTTTGCGCTATAAACAAAAATAGAGCAACTATTTTGAAAAAAATTCTATATTTTTTTCTTTTTGCTATAATAAATATCCCCCAAAAATATATAAAAACTTTTTTTTTTCCTCAGTTTAGGCCGATACGCATTCTTCTACATAATTTTCGTTTAAAAAAATCGCAATAAGCGTTTATTGATTGGTTTGCGCAAAAGTTATAGCGTTTACAAAATAGGGGGTAGTTTTATGGCATTTTTATTAATATTTTTTTTTTACTAGTAATGCGATTTTTTTTCAGTACTGTAACATTATGGCGCACACTTCGGACACTTTTGACACATTTTTGGGACCATTGGCATTTTCATAGCAATCAGTGCTATACAAATGCATTGGATTATTATAAAAAATGCCACTGGCTTAGAAGCGGTTAACACTAGGGGGCGGGGAAGGGATTATGTATGTTCCTGTGTGTGTTCTAACTGTATGGGGGGGGGGGTGGACTCACTAGGGGAAATCACTGATCTTCTGTTCATACATTGTATGAACAGAAGATCAGCATTTCTTCCTTGACAGGACCGGGAGCTGTGTGTTTACACACACAGCTCCCGGTCCTCGCTCTGTACCGAGCAATCGCGAGTGCCCGGCGGCGATCGTGCCCGGCGGGCACGGGACTTGGGGGCGAGCGGGGGGCACGCGCGCCCCTAGTGGCCGCTTAGAGAGCCGAAGTAGAGCTACGAGCTCTCGCGCAGGGTAGAACTGCGGCGGCTGGTCGGCAACCAGTTAAGGACCCTTGGGTCACAATTCTCCATCTGAAATCTTGCTCTCTTAACAAATCCCAATTCAAGCTAACAGCTTTTATTCTCTTTGCAGCCAAACAAATAATCACTAATGCCGCGTATACACGATCGGTCAAACCGATGAGAACATGGACCGTTTTCATCAGACCAAACCGATCGTGTGTGGGCGCCATCGGTTATTTATCCATCGGTTAAAAAAAAAGCAAACATGTTTTAAATTTAACCACGCATGCTCAGAATCAAGTCGACGCATGCTTGGAAGCATCGAACTTCATTTTTTTCAGCACATCGTTGTGTTTTACATCACCGCAATCTGGTCTGATCAGATTTTTTGTCCGATGGTGTGTAGGAAAAATCCATCAGACCGTTCTCATCGGTTTGACCGATCGTGTGTACAGGGCTTTAGGCATGGAAAAACTATTTTTGTATTCTACAGAAATTAAACAATGTGTGGACTTTTTTCTTATCCGTGAGAAACTAACATGTATACTTATGGATATCCATTAAAATGTTCTCAAGGTGTGGTTCTGGTGGATGCAATATGTTCATAACTCGCTTGTGCCTGAGATTTATACTTCTTTAAGAAACACTGCCGCAGGGGGAAGTATGTTGGAAATCCAATCTCTCGTCATCCTCCTCTCCTTCTCCTACTCTGTGCTTGTCTTCTCTCTTTTACTGTTTCCCCTACTCTAGTGACCTATAGGGACCACACTATAAATTATATACTCTCAGGCCTTGTACACACGATCAGTCCAAACCGATGAAAACGGACTGAAGTTCATTCTCATCGGTTCACAGACTGATGGTCTGATGTGCGTACACACCATCAGTTCAAAAACCAATCGTGTCAGAACGCGGTGACATAAAACACAACGACGTGCTTAAAAAAACAAAGTTCAATGCTTCCAAGCATGCGTCGACTTGATTCTGAGCATGTGCGGGTTTTGAACCAATGCTTTTGCGTACTAACCATCAGTTTTGACAGATGGTCAGGCGTCCATCAGTCCGATTTCAAAGCAAGTTTTAAAACTTTGGACTGAAAGACAAAAGACTGATGGGCCATACACACGGTCGGTTTGGACTGATGAAACTGAACTTCAGTCCGTTTTCATCAGTTTGGACTGATCGTGTGTACGTGGCCTCACTCTACCAGTTACCAACTAGATAGAACTGTAGAGCTACAGGTGCTATTGCTGGCAGAAGCCAGCACCTGTTGCATAAGGAGGACTTAAAGAGTAGCTTTGAGCAGTGCAGTTTCCTTGTGGGATTTCTACTAGACACATAGGAGGGAGCCGTTCATTTGTTTTATCTTTTTTTGCATTCCGTCTTTATTTACATTTTAAAAATGTTTACAAAGAAAACAAATATACCCCCCCAAATACAAAATGTCAGCACTTATTTATTCCTGTGTCGGAAACTGGGCATTGCTGGGTACGAGCCTGTTTTGGACATCTCTCTGTGTAGTACAGTGTGCCAGTTGCCCCGTTTCTACACCTCGCATCTGTGATGACACGGCGTATAAACTCTTCCCGCACTGACAGATTAAATTGCCAGCTAGTCTGAGCTTATTGGTTTATCTGCACCTGTCAGTGCATGATGGTTAGGAGCTGGCTCTGCTGTAGAGATATGGCATTTAAATAAAGTTAGTTAAAATCAGTACAAAACACTTGACTCTCCTGTCTCACTTCATGAAGTACTTACAGTATATGTTTTGAGGCATGGACATGGCATAAATGAATGGTTTGTGGAAAAATGTACAAGTACCTCCCTAAAGTCAACGGCCTACTCATGAAAGCCCTGCATTTGCTTTATATCGCAGTCTAACAATTGTTATTACCTTGGAAATAAAATCCAGTTTCTCGAGACAAACACAGTAGACGGTAAAGCATTTCAGCATATGTGACGCTAGTCTTTCACAGATACTGTTATTATGGGCTTTGCTGGATGAACTCAGACTATACTTGGTATTGTTTTTGTGTCTGGTGATTTTTATAATGAGTCATTTCTCAGAAAAAGAGCTTGTTTCCCTATTCATTGTTATTAGTTATGGGATCCATGTATTCCACACCTGATTTTTACTTTGTCTACGTTGTGCAAGTTAATAGTGATACAAACTTGAAAAAGAATTAAAAAATGATTTAACTGACTCAGAAGAACAATGTTTTGAGAAATTGTAAAACTTTTAAATTTTTAGCCTGTTCACTATAAGGCCAATTTACTGTATGTAGTCAACACTAAGAAGCTTTACTACCTTAAGCGGTAGTAAAGCCAGTTTTGTTATTTTTACCTACAGAGAAGCATGGTTGACATGTTTCACAAATTTCTTCGCTTAGTCATAAACTTACCACGTACACACGATCGGTTATACCCATCGGAAAAACCTTGGATGGTTTTTCTGACGGAATTCTGCTCAAGCTTGTCTTGATCACACCAAATTCCAATTGTCAAGAACACGTTGACGTTCAACACGTACAACAAGCCGAGATCAATGAAGTTCAGTAGGCAGTTTGGCTCTTCTGCTTGATTCTGAGCATGTATGTTTTTTTGCGCCTCAGAATTCCATACAGGCGAACATTTTTTCCACTAGGATTTTTTTCCTGTCGGGAAAATAGAGAACCTGCTCTCAAACTTTTGCTGGCAAAATTTCCGATAGAAAAAGTCAGATGGAGCATACGCACGGTCGGAATTCCCATCCAAAAGCTCACATCTGACTTTTTCGGACTGGAAAACCAATGTGTACGCGGCATAAGAAATATGTGAAACGTGTCAACCATGGTGTACCAAGATGGCCACCACTGGAAGGAGTCATAAGAAGTCTACCGGTATCTTTACTGGTTGTACTAAGAGGGCTGCTGCCGGAAGTAGTGTGTTGGGCTGGGGGCGAGACGACGGGCAACAATGGGGCGTTAGATGGCAGGCGGGGCTTAGTGGAGTAACAAGTGTTATAATCATATGATGGAGGCTGGATATTTTCAGCCAGCACCCATAACAGTTAATTCTTATCAATGCATTGGTGATACACCTATGCTGTCAGTTTCACCCATTGTACCTCTTGCTCTATCCATTGTTCTCTGTGGATGGCCTTTGCTACATTATACCAGCCTTCTGCTGTCTTCAATAAATTGTTATCCGGCAGAACGCCCCGCTTTTCTTTCATTATTCTCTGCCATTCTTCCAACTGTAGCCAGCCTTCACTCGCGGTCATCCCACATGCTTTTGCAATTTTTTTTCACGTTCCTCACATGTTCCACCCCCTTCCCTTTCCACTACAAGGTCACATGCTGTAATTCCTAACTCTGATTTAACTAGTTGCTGTCTCATCTTCTCCCCTCTACCGTGTCTATTTCCTTGAAAAACCCAAGGTTTCTTACTCACTTCTTTTTACACAGGAACACAAGGGTGGGGGCTGATAATGTTGCAAGGAAAAAACTAACTAGCTTCTCTCTATCTTCCCTTTGACCGGATAGTGAACATTCAGGCGGAAGCTTTTAACAAACCCCAATGACCCTCATGGATGTCAACCCTTAATCCACATACACATTAAGGACATTACATGACATACTAATCAGTGCCACGGGAGGAGAGAGATGCTCAGGAGCAGATTTCACAGAATCACCACGCTGTCTTCACCCGTGACGCCCTCACCAGGCACCTCTCCCCAGTGACGCACACACCGCGCTGCCACTGACGGGAGAGTTTCCATTAATCCCTCTGTGTGACGTGCACACTGTGCTGCCAGGAATGGGAGAGTTTACGTGGCAAATTAATCCCTCTGTGTGACGAGCGCACCACTCTCCCAGTCTCTCTCTCTCTGACAACCGACACGTATATACAGACACACACTGGGCAACAGACATGACATATCGACCAGACACAAAAAGAGAGGGGAGGGCTTCCCCTGAAAATAAGTCATCTCTGCAAAGTTTCCATGCCGCCACCAACGGTGACCTGCCCCGACACTTCCACCTAGCGGCGCGCACACCGTGCTGCCCTGAATGGGGAATTTCTGTGTCAATTTAATACCCTCTGCACAGCAATTACCCTAAGGTTCTCCCTCGCTCCGAGACCAGATGGCACATTTACACAAACACAAAACCAGGAAGCAGATGCTCAGGTACAGGTTCAATACAAATTAGACCCCGGGCAAGTAATTACCTGTCTTTGGTGACCGCCAGCAGCCACATCAGACACAGAGATATATCAACAACGGAGACGGGTCATGTACTGGTAAGGTACTGAAAGGTATGTCTTTGGAGGTGATCAGTCTCCAGCCTGTCTGCATTGGTCCACCTCGGCATTCTCGCGATTGGCTGTCCGTTGGTTCACAACCCAGAGCCCCACATTGGGCGCCAGCTGTTTTGGATCAGACCAATTGTCTGGTGAGTATCTGTTTGTCCTGTTTAAACCACACTGAAGCTGTGCTCAAGGTATGTGTTACTTCTTTATTTGCTTCCGGATGCATGGGGTTTTATAGGCGAGCTACTAAGGCGGTGAGCATATGTATCATTAGCATAATGTTATCTAGGTTTTAGTAGTTTCCGATTGGTCATGTACATGTACATGTAAGGTGGACCTCCTCCAAGATCTGTGCGTCATGTTTGTTTCACATTCTTCATTCGAAGAAGAAAGCATGGCTTGTATGCAAGCTGAGCCAGGGATGTAAAAGTTAATGATGAGAGTCCGCTGCTATACTGAAACAGGGTACCTCACACAGGCAGTGAGGGAAGCTGCTGTAGGTCAGTTTTTAGTAGGGGAAAAAAAGTACATTTTTGTATATAAAAACATATGCTTTGTGGTAGATCTATCGCAGTATATCTTGGCCCAAGTCAGATAAAAATCAAGGGGTTACAATTACCAGTATCTATACCTAAGACCTCATCTGGAATATGCAGTTCAGTTTTGGGCACAAGTTCTCAAAAAGAATGTCGAGGAACTGGAGAAAGTGCAGACCAAACTGATAAGAGGCATGGAGGAGCTATGAGGAAAGATTAGAGGAACTGAATGTATTCACTCTTGAGAAGAGGAGATTAGGGGGGATATGATCAACATGTACAAATATATGAGGGGTCCATATGGTGAACTTGGTGTTGAGTTATTCCCTTTACGGTCAACACAGAGGACAAGGGGGCACTCTTTATGTCTAGAGGAAAAGACATTTCATCTGCAAAGAGCTGTGAAAATGTGGAATAGACTCCCTCAAGCGGTGGTTCTGGCCAGCTTAGTAGATTGCTTTAAGACAGGCCAGGATACTTTCCTAAATGTACATAATATAACTGGGTACTAACATTTATAGGTAAAGTTGATCCAGGGAAAATCTGATTGCCTCTCAGGGGATCAGGAAGGAATTTTTTCCCCTGCTGTAGCAAATTGGTGCATGCTCTGTAGACATGTGCACAGAATTTTTTTTTGTTCCGTTTCTTATCGTTCTGTAGGTTCGTTTCCGTTCGTTTTTCGTAAGACACCCGTTTTCCTGTTCGTTCCCGTTCGTTTTTCGTACGACACGATTTTTTCGTATTCCGATCGTTTCGTATTTTCGTTAACGTTTTATTTTCGTACATGGTTCGTTATTCTGTTTAATTCATGTTTGTTTACTTGTTAGACAATAATTTTCGTGAATTTTCGTCAATGATTTGCATTCTGTATTTTGAATTCCTTTTTCTGTTCGTATTTTCAGTTGTATGTTCATGTGACATCTATAACAAAACATTGCATTCTGTATTTTGAATTCCTTTTTTCTGTTCCTATTTTGGATTCAAAATACAGAATGCAAACCTTTTGTTATAGATGTCATATGAACATACAACTGAAAATACCAAAACAAAAAGGATTCAAGATACAGAATGCAAATCTTTTGTTATAGATGTCATTTTCGTTTTTTTGAATGGGCAGTGAGTGAGTGTAGTTAGTGAAGCAGCTTCTCTTTTGTGCTGAGTACAATAGTACAGTGAGTAGTACAGTAAAGCCAAATAAACTTTTCTGTGGATTTTCATCTGAAGGGAGATCAGTTGGCCAGACTTTTGAACCCAAAAATGGTTTTCTGATGGAGTTTAAAAACAAACAAATTTTCTGATAACGAACGGAAAACGATCTTTTTTATGTTTGTTGTTAAAAAAGTCTGACCAAGTGTATGGGGCTTAATAATAGTTAATATGGATGAGCCGCGTGTTGAAAGTGCCGCGAATCCCGCGATATATTTACGAGAGTACAAAATGACGAAAATCCTTTTTCTGTTCGTATTTTCAGTCGTATGTTCATATGACATCTATAACAAAAGATTTGCATTCTGTATTTTGAATGCAAAATACAATCAGAAAAAAGGAATTCAAAATACAGAATGCAAATCTTTTGTTATAGATGTAATATGAACATACGACTGAAAATACGAACAGAAAAAGGAATTCAAAATACAGAATGCAAATCTTTTGTTATAGATGTCATATGAACAATGAACATACGACTGAAAATACGAACAGAAAAAGGATTCAAACAAAATACAGAATGCAAATCTTTTGTTATAGATGTCATTTTCGTTCTTTTGCCGTTTTCGTTTTGTCGTATTTTCGTCGGATCGTTCGTTCGTATTTCCGGTTGTTAGTTATGCGGCTCATTCGTAATCCCGTCGTTTTCATATTTTGGTGCTTTAATTTTTTCGTTTGTACACATTATCCCGCAGGTACGAAAATAAACATTTTCGTACGAAAATAACATTCGTACAAACGGGAATGCACATATCTAATGCTCTGCTGGGCTTTTCACCTTCTTCTGGATCAACTGTGGGTATAGAATTGTGTATATGGGATTGTATGATATTTTTTATTTTATTTATTTTTATGGTTGAACTAGATGGTACTCTGCAGTGTAGCTGAGCATCATGGGAAATGTAGTTCCAAAACATCTGGGGTGCAAAGGTTCACCATCACTGGGCTAGGGGCTTGATACATCTAGATATAGATTTGATGCACAGGGAACATGCTGGAGCAGGAAAAGGTTATAGGAACTTGGAATTAGTACTAGGAACTAGGGTCTGTGGTTAGGAAATCTACCTATTACTCAGGCAAAGAATGCAAGCCTGAGCATAGCTTTAATTATGGTGTTGATAGAGAGACTTGGCAGTAACTATCTGGGAAGCAGATACATTTAACAGTACGTAGGATTGGGCAGCACCTAAACTGACACTCTTTAACTCTGTGATAGTCTATTTAAAAAATACTGCAAGCACTAAGAAATAACTGTTGACCCTGCCTAAAATTCAAGGAACTTATAATTTCCTGTGTACTCTGCCTCTGAAATTAAATCTCCAGCAGTGTTATACAGAACACTGCCACTATGTTATGAAATTGAGGAGTGCAAAAGATTTAATGTATTCTAAAAGTGAAATTAAACTTTTTCTTTTTCTTTTCTACTTTCCGAAATATCAAGTATACCATGGCTTTGCCTTTTTTTTTTGTATAAAAAATCGTTTACCAATCTTTGCAGGCTTCTTCTTTCTCTGCATGTTCCTTACTCTCCACTGGATAAGAGTGCATTATGTCTGGTCGCACGCTCTGCTCTATGCATTTTACAATACCCATTGTAATATGGGTATTGCACAAAGATGTTTAGTCCATCTCGGGGGCAAGCAGGTAGGGGTCGCTGCATTTACATATGCAAGGAGAATGAATGTAACTACCCTAGAACACAAGGAGAGTAGAAGAAAAAAGCTTGCATTTGAGAGATTAGACAAATATAGAGAGAGTAAAGCCCATTCTACTTATATGGCGACATATTGGATTTAGTTTATTTTATAAAAAAATATAAAGTTTAGTGTCACTTTAAATCAGAGATGAGCAGCCTAGGCTGACAACCTTGCTCCTCCATCAATCGAGTACAACACATGAGCATTGTCACCTTAGGGCAGGAGGTGTTACTGGCAAAATCACTAAGTAAGAAACACTATGGGGGTTATTTACTAAAGACAAATCCACTTTGCAAGTACAAAGTGCACTTGAAATTGCACTTGGAAGTGCAGTCGCTGTAGATCCAAAGGGGGGGGGGATGCTAGGAAGATAAAAAACAGCATTTTAGATTGCACATGATTGGATGATAAAATCAGCAGAGCTTCCCTTCATTTCAGTTCTACCCCTCAGATTTACAACGACTGCACTTCCAAGTGCACTTTCAGTGCAATTTCAAGTGCACTTTGCACTTGTAGTTTGAACTTGTAGTGCAAAGTGGATTTGCCTTTCATAAATAACCCCCTGTGTTCTGTAGTCTGTTTGATAGTGATAGAATGCTTCATTAACAATTTCTGGCATTATGTGCAAGCTTTAGAGAATATCTTAACAGCAACAGAAGCTGGAACCAACATGCACAGATTATAGGCCAGAGGAATGAACACCATATAAGTAAAGTGGGTAAAATGAATACAGCCACCACCTTTAATTACTGGCAAGATGAAATATATCCCATTTTTCTTATGCCGCGTACACACGATCGGTCAATCCGATGAGAACGGTCTGATGGACCATTTTCATCAGACCAAACCGATCGTGTGTGGGCCCCATCGGTTATTTATCCATCAGTTAAAAAAATTCAAACTTGTTTTAAAATTAACCGATGTATACCTATAGATAGAAAAAAAAATGATCGTCTGTGGGCACGTCCATCGGTTAAAAATCCATGCATGCTCAGAATCAAGTCGACGCATGCTTGGAAGCATTGAACTTAATTTTTTTCAGCATGTCGTGTTTTACGTCACCGCGTTCAGTCACGATCATTTTTTTTAACTTATGGTGTGTAGGCACGACTGACCATCAGTCAGCTTCATCGGTTAACTGATGGAAAAATCCATCATCGGATTGACCGATCGTGTGTACAGGGCATTAGGTGTAGATACACTTTAAGGCTTAATTTCCATGGACGTTTTTACAGCCACTTTTTTAAGCCTTTTTTAAACACGCCTGTCCATGTTTATTTGTTGGAAATTTTTATTTTTTTTGAGCTGGAGCTCAAAAACGCTGTAGCAGCGTTTTTGAAAGTTTTTTAATGTCTGGCGTTTTTACAGCTCTATTGCTGGAGCTTCAGAACGCACTGGTCCTGTTTTTTTTTTTTGCAGCTTAAAAACGGCTCAGCCATCTACAGCTCAAAAATGTCATGGTGGGCATGAGGCCATAGACTATTGCCGCGTACACACGATCACTTTATGTGCTGAAAAAAACGACGTTTTTAAAAACGTAAATTTCATTGACCGTGTGTAGGGGAAAACTTTGTTTTATGTCTTGCAAAAAACGACAAAAAAAAAATTGAAAAGAAATTTTTGTGTCGTTTTTCAAAACGTCGTTTTTTGTTTCACAAAAAATCACTGTGTGTAGCAAAAAACGTTGTTTAAAACAACGTTTTTCAACCCGCGCATGCCCAGAAGCTAGTTATGAAGCGAGCTTCAATGGAAAAGAGTGGTGAACGTAACCTCGCTTTGCTAGAGCATTGTGAAAAAACGATGGTGTGTAGGCAACATCGTCTTTGAAAATTGAAGTTTCAAAAACATTGTTTTTTACTTCACAGAAAATGTCGTTTTTTTTTTTTTTTCATCACATAAAGTGATCGTGTGTACGCGGCATGACATGGAGAGCCGTTTTTAAGCTGGAAAAAACGCTCAGAAAAGTGGCTGTAAAAACGTCCATGGAAATTAAGTCAAAGCTTACCCCCCACCATTCCCCTCACCTGTCATTCTGGAACCACAGAGACACTTATTACAACTCTATACCATTTAATTTGATAATTCAAAACAGTACACTTTGTTATTTTAGCCATATCACATTTAAGTTCACATTGAAAAAAGCAGTATAAAGTAGTATTGCTCCTGTCTAGATTCAATCATTTTCTTTTTAGCTCCTAACATTAGACTGCCCTTATGTCCCGAGTGATATTTAATCATTGAAAGGAATGCATTGGTATATTGTACCATTATATAGCAAGAAGTTTAAAAATATGATTTGTATACATTTTCAGATTAAAATTCCATGCCTTTTGCCAAAGCTATTTCTCTGAAATAGAATGAGAGTTCAACTCTTAAACTATATGCCTGTTGTTTTTTTTGTTTTTTTTTTATAATTTCTTTCGAATTTCTTTGAAATTATGTGTTAAAGGATTTAAGTCCTTATTTGATGCATCAATAAATACGATTTTTCTTCTTTCCTTTGTCCTCTTTCACTAACAATTTTTTGTTACAACAGTAACGAAACTGTGATTTCTACCACTGCGGGTGATCTTTGCATAACTGGTCTATAGTAGATTGTATGAGATGCAGCAGATTGTTTATACAGTAGGTCTGGGTCTACTGCTGGCACTATCCTGGATGGTAACTGTTCCCAAATGCTTTCCTTAACACAAATAAAACCATACATTTTTATATTGGAACATAGACTTTTGGTTGTTCTTTTAAACATTTATTTTAGGGTTGTCCCGATACCACTTTTTTAAGACCAAGTACAAGTACCGATACTTTTTTTCAAGTACTCACCGATATCGAATACCGATACTTTTTTTTAATCTCATGTGACAGTGGCACATGTGTCAGTATGTTTTTTTTTATCTTTAACAATTTTTTTTTATTATTTATTTATAATGCTCTCTTTTTTTTTTTTTAGGGGGGTGGACGGTGTCAGTGTGTTTTTTCTTTAATTTTTTTATTTTCTACAATAATTTTTTTAATTCTTTTGTTTTTTTATTCTTTCTTTTTTATTTTATTTTTTAGCCCTGTTGGGGGGGCTTTGGTGAGATTTCAGGGGTCTTAACAGACCTCTGACATCTTCCCTTTGAGACAGGGAAAGGGACTAGGCACACATGTTCCCCTGTCCCTTTCTCAGCAGCATCAGCTGCGCTGAAAATGAATGGAGTGAAGAGAGCGTCTTCTCTTCATTCATAAACTGAAACATTGTTTTAGTTATGTAAATGGCCAGTCAGTGATCACTGAGGCCTTGTACACACGATCGGACATATCCGATGAAAACGGTCCGCGGACCATTTCCATCGGATATGTCCGATCGGGAGTTTGATCCGATGGCATGTACACACCATCGGATCAAATTCCCCGCCGCCGGACGGCGCGGTGACGCGGCGGTGACGTTGACGCCGCCGCGTCACCGCCACGTCACCGCACCAGGAAGTAAAACACTTCCGCGCATGCGCCGAATCCATTCGGCGGCGGCGCGGCGGCGGTGGGGGACGACATGTCTGCTGGTAAGTGTACTAACCAGCAGACATGTCGGGTGGAGAAATCTGTCCGCTAGCCCATACACACGAGCGGAGATGTCTGCTGAAACGGTCCATCGGACCGTTTTCAGCGGACATATCCCCTCGTGTGTACGCGGCCTGACTCTGTCCATTCGGAGCAGTAAGGAGCCGGATTTACCGACTCCTACCCTGCTCTCCATCCTGACAATTCCAGGGGGTGGAGAAGAGGCACGGAAGGGGAGAGAAACACGGCGGGATGCACGGCGGCATACACGGGATACACGGCGGCATACACGGGATACACGGCGGCATACACGGTGGCATACACGGGATACACGGCGGCTTTCAGCTGCTTTAAAATCAGCGGTGAACGGTACTTGTAAATTCCCAATGCACTGATCACCACCGACAGTACAAGTATCAGGTGAAGCATCGGGAGCATTTGCCCGTGTACAAGTACTCGGGCAAATGCTTGGTATCGGTCCCGATACCGATACTAGTATCGGTATCAGGACAACCCTAATTTATTTCATTAGGGCTGAAATTTAAATACACTGTACATTATGGTGGACAGATTTTTAAACTAAACAAAACCAAGCAGACAGTACTGTTATTTGGTTTGTAATATTCAAAAAGACAGTCATGATTTACTGTACTTACTTGACTTACTCTTGGACATGCATAACATTACTCTCATTACTCTCACTTCTTGACACCATTTAGGCTATAAGTGAAGGGGGAGTCTGACCCCTCTTGTAAATTATGGACAATGAGAAAATTCTGGATATTAGGAAGACTAGTCAATACATATGTCAATCTACTCTCCACTTATCCAATATACATGTACATTTCATAAATACATCAATATTGACCGCATGAAAAAATTAAAAATAAAGTCTGTATGAGTCTGGACAACGATCTTAGGATCCGGTATATATATTTTCTCTTTTTTAGACCATTCTCTGTAAACCCTAGAGATGGTTGTGCGTGAAAATCCCAGTAGATCAGCAGTTTTTTAAATACTCAGACCAGCCTGTCTGGCACCAACAACCATGGCACGTTTAAAGTCACTTAAATCCTCTTTCTTCCCCATTGTGATGATTGGTTTTAACTTCAGCAAGTCATCTTCACCATGTCTAGATGCCTATATGCATTTAGTTGCGTGTTATTGGTTGATTAGGAATTTGTGTTACCAAGCAATTGAGCCGCCGCGCGCCCCCGGGGCGAGCATTGCGGCGATCATTGTTGCAGGTTGTCAGTTTGACACGCCGCAACACCGATCTAGGTAAAGTGTCTCTCACGGAGACACTTTACCACGTGATCAGCCATGTCCAATCACGGCTGATCACTATGTAAACAGGAAAAGCCGGTAATCGGCTTTTCCTCACTCGCGTCTGTCAGATGCGAGTAGAGGAGAGACGATCGGCTGCTCCTCTGACAGGGGGTTTGTGCTGATAGATTATCAGCACAGCCCCACCCCAAGGATGCCCACTAGACCACCAGGGATGCCCACTGGACCACCAGGGATTCCACTAGACCACCAGGGATTTAAAACAAAGGTATGCCACCCTAGACCACTAAGGATGACACATAATGGATGCCAATCAGTGCCACAATGGGTGCCAATCAGTGGCCACAATGGGCATCACTGATTGGCAGCCATTTTTTGGCACTGATTGGCATCCATTAGTACAACACATACGTTAGTGCCCATCCATGCTGCCTATCAGTGCCCATCCATGCCGCCTATCCCTGCCCATCCGTGCCGCCTATCCCTGCCCATCTGTGCCGCCTATCCGTGCCACCTATCCGTGCCGCCTATCAGTGCCCATCCGTGCCGCCCATCAGTGCCGCATATTGGTGCCCAACATCAATGCCACCACATTAGTGCCACCTCATCGGTGCCCATCAGTGCAGTACCATCAGTGCCCATTAGTGAAGGAGAAAACGTACTTATTTATAGCGGTAACAGAAAAAAAATTCGTTCATCTTTTTATTTTTTTTTGCAGAAAATAAAAATCCCAGATGTGATCAAATACCACCAAAATAAAGCTCTATTTGTGGGTACACAATGATAAAAATGTAGTTTGGGTACAGTGTAGCATGACCACGCAATTGTCATTCAAAGTGCAACAGCACTGAAAGCTAAAAATTGGTCTGGGGGGAAGGTGTATAAGTGCCCTGTATGGAAGTGGTTAAAGCGAAGGTTCACCCTAAATATAAGCTCTCCCATGTGATCCAGCATACTGGCGTCAGCGCCAGTATGCTGTTTTTTTTTTTTTTAATCCCCCACTTACTGTATTATGCTGAATTTTAATTTTTTTCCCCCGCGGTGGACGGCTCTAGTATAGCGCGTCACATCTTACGAAAATACCCGATAAGGACTCGGGTAATCTCGGCGAAAATGCGGCGCCTGCGCAGTCAGCTCCTAGGTCTGTGCGCAGGCGCCGCATTTTCGCCGAGATTACCCGAGTCCTCATCGGGTATTTTGGTAAGATGTGACGCGCTATACTGGCGCCGTCCACCACGGGGGTAAGAGATTAAAATGTAACATAATACTGTAAGTGATGGATTTAAAAAAAAAAAAAACAGCATACTGGCGCTGACGCCAGTATACTGGATCACATGGGAGGGCTTATATTTAGGGTGAACCACCTCTTTAAGAAGCAGATTTTTGTGCGTGCACTGGGATACAGTGCAGTCACTTTGTGAGTGAAGTTCAACCTTGTTTTAATAAATTAATGCTGATTTTATTATATACCGTGCAATAAATTCTACTTTTATATTTCTGCGATGATATTACTCGAGGTGCCAGTGGTGGTATATGGTGTGGAGAAAAGAGCATTATGTGATGTTGGAGAAACAATTTGTGACATAGGGACAGCAATATCTGCCACAACAAGCCGCAGTGGCCCTAATTAATGGGGAAGGTGTGTTTTAACCTTCTGTTTAGCAGTTTGCTTGGATGGTGGAGGATCATGGCACTGGTGGTAAATATTATTGCTGGCACAGTCAATTTGACATTTGAACTTATATTATTATTATTATTTTTTCATGTGGTCAATATTAATGTATTTATGAAATGTACATGTATATTGAATAAGTCGGCGGTGGACAGTGGTTGTGCAGCACTTTTTATGGTTTAGATACTTGCTTGATGTGGGAGTACATGATTGTGGGAACACATGATAGTGATGAATCTGCAACACTTGTGATTCTTTATTTTGTTTTTATTTCTATTCTTATTTTACATTTTTAATACTAAGTTAGGTAAGCACAGAGGACATTTTTGCTATTTCTTAAGCCTTACCAACTATAAAACTATGTAAGAAAATAGTTTGTAAACTACTCCAGATGTTTTTATATTTGTATATGCTATACATAAGGGAATTGATTCTTTAGGCAAAGCAAACTTGTCAATACACGGGCGTAATTAGAATTTCCCGCCGGCGTGTCATTGTTTTCTATCCAGAAAACAAGGTACACCGGACTTACGCTAAGATACGACTTGCGTAAGTTTCTTACACCGTCGTATCTTAGATGTATATTTACGCTGGACACTAGGGGCACGTCCACGTTAAATATGCAAATGAGGTAGATACGGCGATCCACGAACGTACGTACGCGCGGCGGAGTGTGTTTACGTCGTTTGCGTAAGCATCTATACGGCGTAAAGATAAAGCTGCTATAGTGAGGCGCAGCCAATGTTAAGTATGGACGTTGGGACCGCGTCGTATTGGACGTCGTTTACGTCATTTGTGTAACTCGTTCGCGAATAGGGAATTGCGTATATTACGTACACGTCGTTTTCATTGACTATTTGCGACGTGATTTCACGCATGTGCACTAGGGTACATCCACGGACGGCGCATACGCAGTGTAAAAAAAGCATTGTTTGCGTCGGGTCATTCATAATTATACTAAACCACGCCCCCCACTAGTAAATTTGAATCCCCCCCTGTACGCCGGCCCATTTACGCTACGCAGCCATAAGCTACATCGGCATTTCATTGAGGATTTGTGATACGCCGTTGTGGCTTACAGCGGCGTAGTGTAAATGGGATACGCCGCGCGGGCGTCCCATCTTTGTGGATCTGGCCCCCTATGATTTTCTGTGAGGACTCAATGGAATTCCAATGTGATTTTGGTCGGACAAAGGTCCAATCGTGTGTACAGGGCTTAAGTGTTTTCAGTGTATTAAGTAGACATCCTGGGCCAGATCCACAAAGGAATTACGCCGGTGTATCTATAGATACACCGGCGTAATTCGAATTTCCCGCCGGCGTGTCATCGCCGCCGGACTTACGCTAAGATACGACTTGCGTAAGTTTCTTACACCGTCGTATCTTAGATTCATATTTACGCTGGACGCTAGGGGCGCGTCCACGTTAAATATGCAAATGAGGTAAATACAGCGATCCACGAACGTACGTACGCCCAGCGCAGTGTGTTTAGGTCGTTTGCGTAAGCGTCTGTACGGCGTAAAGATAAAGCTGCTATAGTGAGGCGCAGCCAATGTTAAGTATGGACGTCGGGACCGCGTCATATTGGACATCGTTTACGTCGTTTGTGTAACTCGTTCGCGAATAGGGAATTGCGTATATTACGTACACGTCGTTTTCATTGACTATTTGCGACGTGATTTCACGCATACGCACTAGGGTACGTCCACGGCCGGCCCATACGCAGTGTAAAAAAAGCGTTGTTTGCGTTGGGTCATTCATAATTATACTAAACCACGCCCCCCACTAGTAAATTTGAATTACACCCGCATACGCCGGCCCATTTACGCTACGCCGCCGCAAGCTACAGCGCCATTTCATTGAGGATTCGTGATACGCCGCTGTGGCTTACAGCAGCGTAGTGTAAATGGGATACGCCGTGCGGGCCTCCCATCTTTGTGGATCTGGCCCCCTATGATTTTCTGTGATTGGTCAAGGCACCTGAAAAAACACCAACAGACTTGGACAGAGCCAGGAACACACAGGCAGTGGCAGGGCAGAATTAAAGTCAGAAGTGCAGGCCGAGCTCATACCAGGGCAAAATCGGGCATCACAATAAAAACTCTTCTATAAACGACATAATCAAGTGCAGAGATTGTTAGAGCACATGAATGCAGCACAGTTGCATAAGAGTAGGGTTCAAATATAGGCTGCTACCTCACCTGACGGTCACATGTGGTTTGTGTTTAAATTTGGATTCAGAAACTCTCAAAATGATAGGACAGACTAGTTGCACATCAACATCTGCTTTTGCTGCTCATGTGATTCATGATGTTAACATCCTCAGCAGGTCTAGACTCCTCTTGTGCTCAAGAGATTTCTGCAAAGGTTTCACCTTCCTAAAGCCCAGCTCCACTTACAGTATCTCACAAAAGTGAGTACACCTCTCACATTTTTGTAAATATTTTATTTTATCTTTTCATGTGACAACACTGAAGAAATTACACTTTGCTACAATGTAAAGTAGTGATTGTACAGCTTGTATAACAGTGTCAATTTGCTGTCCCCTCAAAATAACTCAACACACAGCCATTGACGACTAAACCACTGGCAAAAAAAGTGAGTATGCCCCCAAGTGAAAATGTCCAAATTGGGCCCAAATATGTCAATATTTTATGTGGACATGCTGTCCGTTTTCATCAGATCTCTCCATAGGACACAGCGGAGCTGCACAAGCCACTCCCCGCTCAGTGAGCAGAGAGGGACTTGTCATCCGCCGGCTTAGCGGAGATCAGCGGAGAGATATCCCAATGAGTCGGCGGACTCTGTAGCGACAGAGTCCGCCTCGTGTGGAAGAGGTATTTACTGGCAAAAATAAATAAATGTTTTACTATCCAAAGTTAAAACAACAAGGGCAGAAGAGTTAATAGATTCAAAGTTGAAAAAATTATGGAAGGTCCGCTTTAATGAATGAGGTAAAATTTCACTTTGCAGAGCATATCCAATCATATGCAAGGGAAATGAAAAGAAAAACTTTTTGCTTGCACTTGATTGAATGATGAAAATCAGCAGAGCAAAGTGCAACTACCTTTGCAGAGTGAACAGTGTATTTGTCTTTAGTAAATCAGCCCCAATGTCTCACTCAAATGAACATTTGTTAATAAGACATGTAGTTCATTTGCCTTGGTTCTAGTATATAGAATCAAGCATGGTGTTACCAAGGAGATGAAGACTTTGGTCTAAAAAAGATAAGAAAAATATGTACTAATTCTGTCAGACATGCCACATAATTAGGCAGCATTCTCTCACAACTTTCAAGATTTGACTTTATGCAAGGTTGCCAATTCATCCCATTAATTACTGTTACTTATGTAACCAATTGAATCCAATTATCCATGGAAGTGCAATTGCTCCATACCTTAGTAAATGAGGTGAAGCTCTGCTGATTTCCATCATCCAATTGTGTTCAAGCAAAACATTTTTTTTTCCTTTTTATGTGATTGGGTAGGGAAGCTTCACCTAATTTACTCTGGAACAACTACACTTGCAAAATGCACAATCTATTTGCCTTGAGTGAGTGAGTGAAGAACTTATATAGCGCAGCACATGCAAACTAAATCGCCTCTGGGTGCTCATTGTTCTTGTCTCCTTTGATATCAAAAGAGATTAGTTTTGATCTGTCTTCTGAAGGCCAAGTGGTTCTCCTCCAACCGAATGCTGGTTGGTAAATCGTTCCATAGTCTGGGGCCTTGGACCGCAAAACTTCTTTCTCCTTTGGACTTGTATTTGGCTTTGGGTATCTGGAGCAGATTTTGATTGGTGGATCGCAGAACGCGATTGGAGTTGTGAGGTTTTATTTTTTCGCATAGATATTGGGGGGCCTTTCCGATGAATACACTTATGCGTCAGACAGAGTGCTTTAAAAGCAATTCTGTCTTTTACTGGCTACCAGTGAAGGGTTCTCAGCGAAGGTGAGATTGATTCCCATGTTTTTTTCCCAGTCACAAGTCTGGCGGCCGTATTTTGAACGACTTGCAGACGAGATTTGGTACTTTGGGAGTCAGAGATAGAGGGCATTTGCATAGTCCAGTCTGAAGTTCACAATTGTTCCCACCACGACTGCTATGTCTTCTTTAGGAATAAAATGAATAAGTCTACGTAGTAGGCGCAGCAGATGGTGAGATCTACTGACTACTGACCCTATTTGTGCATCCATTGTCATGTAGGAGTCGAAGATGACCCCGAGACTTTTGACTTTGGCATTAGGGGTGATGATTTGGCCCAGAATGGGCGGGGGTGTCCAAGTTGTTGCAAGTTGATTCTTACGACTGGCGTGAAACAGGAGAAGTTCTGTTTTGGAGCTGTTGAGTTTAAGATAACTCTTTGTCATCCAGTTTTCTATCAAAGAGAGGCATGTCTCTAAACTGAGATGATGATCCTTTGTTGCAGATTCGAAAATACAATTGTGTGTCATCTGCATATGAGTGATAAAGTAACTTTTGGCTACTGATGATTTCAAAAAGAGGGCGAAGATAGATGTTGAACAGCACCGGTGACAGAGGGGATCCTTGAGGGACTCCGCATGACACCTTGCGTTTTTCAGAAGTGAAAGGTCCCAATTTCACTATTTGTGATCAGTTTTCCAGAAAAGAGGAGAACCATGATAGATCACCTTCTGCGACTCTGGCTACTTCAGCTAGCCGAGTCAGTAATAGTTTGTGGTCTACCGTGTCGAACACTGCGATTAGGTCCAACAGCACTAGAAGACAAGATTCTCCTTCGTCTGCGGCCTCGAGTGCGTCATCCCATATTTTGAGCAGTGCTGTTTCTGTCCCTTGCCCCGGGACGGAAACCCGATTGAAATGGATCGAGTAGATTATGGGAATCTAGATGCTGTTGCAGTAAATTACATTCATGGACTTAAAATACAACAGTTGTAGAGCTAAGAAAATGTACATATTTACATATTATTATGAAGCAATCATTACCCACTAAAGATAAACCCAGTGTGGAGCAATTAATCCTCAAATATCACAACAGAAGCAGTAAAATCAGGCCTTAGCATTCTTCTTTCCCCTCTTACTTTGCAACTGCTCTGTGTTTACATTAGAGATTAGCAGGCTGGTAGGCTTTCACGTTAATGCTAGCATAGGGGAGCTGAGCTCCCGAGGGAAGGTAAAAGTAGAACTTTGAAACGTCTACTACAATTTTGAATTGCTTTAAAGTAGCTTGAAAGGCCAGTGAAGACTTGTTTTAAAGTCTATTTACTGCTTGTAAAAGTGAAAATATTTTACTGTCCATAGCCTGGCCACAGGTCTATTTAAAAAAAAAAAATTCACCCACTATCATTATAGTTTCTTTTTAACAATTTATTTAGCCAACACTCCCTGTAACCTTAAATCGGAGTTCCACCAAAAGTAGAACTTCTGCTTATACGCTTCCTCCCCCCTCTGATGCCACATTTGGCACCTTTGGGGGGGGGGGGTATCTGTTTTTGCCCGATCTCCCTAAAGTTCGGACCCCTTCTCCTTCACCTGCTGCTGGGCCAATTTGAAAGCGCGGAGCGATGTGCACATTCAAAGTAGAGAACCAGCTGTGGAGCCGAAAGGCTTTAATGCCATGTTCCTGTTAATGTTCACCACCGTTTACAATTTCCATTCCACCGACCCAAGACAGCTTATCTGACACTCCACAATCCAGCAGACACGACCCATTCCATTTCCCAGAATAACCAAGACACAAGCTCT
This sequence comes from Rana kukunoris, assembly GCA_029574335.1. NCBI lineage: Eukaryota > Metazoa > Chordata > Amphibia > Anura > Ranidae > Rana > Rana kukunoris. Next base: position 64,789,061 of record CM056054.1, read on the forward strand.
GGTTCTGGTTCCAAAATGAATGAATACTTTAATGGTACACTCAGCTGGTTATATACAGTTTTAGAAACTAGGGCCCAGATTCACAAAGCACTTACGCCGACGTATCTCCAGATACGCCACGTAAGTACAAATATGCGCCGTCGTATCTGTGCGTCAAACCCACAAACTTAGATACGCCTAAAAACAGACTTCATCCGACCGACGTAACTTGCCTACGCCCGGGGTAGAGTGGGCGCATATTTACGCTGGACGCATGTGGCTTTCCCAATGATTTTCTATTCAAATATGCAAATGAGAGAGATATGCCAATTCCCGAACGTACTTGCGCCTGGTGCATGATTTAAGCAGTTTGCGTAAGTTTTACGTTTGGCGTAAAGTTATTCCCCATAGATGAGGTGCAACCCATGCAAAGGCATGGATCAGGGAACACAAACCTACGTATTTTACGTTGGACGTCTGTGAATATGGGCCGACGTGGGTCTGGCTGGGCGTAGGTTACGTTCACGGCGTACACAGTGATCCGGCGTATCTTAGGCAGTTGTACTGACGTGGTTGTATGCATGCGCACGGGGATACGTCAATGTCCCGACACATGCGCAGTTCATTTTAAGTACTTGTCTGGCACCCGGCCAATCATTTGCATGGGGTCACGCTTCATTACCATGGATCATGCCCACTTCCAGCCCACTTCCACCTACTTCCACTTACGCTGGCTTACGCCTATTAAATATACGTTACGCCGGAGCAGAGTTGGGAGCATTTGCTTTGTGAATTCCATGCTTGCCTCTCCGAGCTGCCCTGGAGTAGCGTAAAAGAGATACGCTACGGTGGCATAAAGATGCGCCGATGTATGTAAATCCGGGCCCAAGTGAACAATGGATCAACTCCACCCACCACCTTACACAAGGCACTCCAATACACGCTCTCTTAGGCCTCGTACACGAGGGGATATGTCCGCTGAAAACGGTCCGATGGACCGTTTCAGCAGACGTCTCCGCTCGTGTGTATGGGCTAGCGGACAGATTTCTCCACCCGACAGATTTCAAAGCATGCTTTGAAATCTATCCGGTGGGAATCTGTCCGCCCGACATGTCTGCTGGTTAGTACACTTACCAGCAGACATGTCGTCCCCCACCGCCGCCGCGCCGCCGCCGAATGGATTCGGCGCATGCGCGGAAGTGTTTAACTTCCTGGTGCGGTGACGTGCCGGTGACGTGGCGGCGTCAACGTCACCGCCGCATCACCGCCACGTCACCGCGCCGTCCGGCGGCGGGGAATTTGATCCGATGGTGTGTACACGCCATCGGATCAAACTCCCGATCGGACATATCCGATGGAAATGGTCCGCGGACTGTTTTCATCGGATATGTCCGATCGTGTGTACGAGGCCTTAGACAATGACATTCAGATGAGCCAATTATTAGTCATCCCCCAGACGTCCCGACTCCGCAATAATCTATTCACTGCTACATAATGCACATTCCTTTGAAGACGTAATTGACATGGTAATCCATTACACCTGAAAAGAGATGTCTGACCTTTAGACTGCTAACTCACAACACATCTATCATCAATAGATTTTCACATAATACAGCGTCATTAGTATCACACAATAGACAATAGAATGTAATTACCGCAAGCCCCATCACTACAGCCAGGTAAGGTAGCTGGAGGTGATGTAACATCAATTAACATCTTTCAATTAACCTGTTGGAGTCAGACTTTAACTTGTAATATTTCAAGATATCCTGCAATACATGAATTATCAGTAATGTCCCATCTCATGTAATTTATGATATAATTTCTCAGTCGTCCTATGCCCAAAAGGGACATAGGATGACCCTAGAGCCAAGAGTCACTGGTGAAGCTGGCACAGGAGTACACCGCATCCTTCAAAAGTCTCAGAGTATCACTGGTCATTCCGTTACAGTTCCTTTATCAGGTATGGCGACGGCAGCACCTGGGAGTAGTTTAGAAGTTTGGCTGGGGTGCCAACATCGCAGGCTCCCTGGACAGGTAAGGCCCCAATATTAAAAGTCACTTTTAATTTTTTTCACCCAGATTGGAACTCCTCTTTAATGTCTGCACAAGGCTGTTATGAAGAACAGCAGTGAATGTATTACAACCATAGAATTTGCAACATCCAAATATTAACTTATTTTATTATAAATCCAAACATGTTGGTGTGACAAACTCATATATTGATTGCTGTTTTTATTATACGAGTTTTGCAATAAATACATAAAGTCAAGCTTACTGGTGTACAGTTACAGCATTTGACTTGTTTACTGTCAGAGAACAATCCACAGAAGAACTGGCACATCTGCTAATGCCCAGCGGAATTACAGATTGGCACATAGAAATTCGCTAAAACTAAGGCCGTGTACACACGATTGAACATGTCCGCTGAAACTGGTACGCCGACCAGTTTCAGCGGACATATCCGATCGTGTGTACGACCTAGCGGACAGGTTTTTCCAGCGGACAAATTTCAAAGCATGCTTTGAAATTTGTCCGCTTGAAACATGTCTGTCGGACATGTCCGCTGGTTAGTATGCCTAACCAGCGGACATAAATCTCCCGCATGCGTCGAATGGATTGGACGCATGCGTGGAAGTATTTTACTTCCTGGATTGGTGACGTGGCGGCGTCAACGTCACCGACACGTTACCGCGTTATCCGTCCGAGGGGATTTTGGTCCAATGGTGTGTACACGCCATCAGACCAAATATCCGATGAGACATGTCCGCTGGAAACGGTCTGTCGGAGATGTTTCAGCGGACATGTCTCCTCGTCTGTACGCGGCCTAATGGGCACGAACGGCCGGGAAGATTTATTTATGAAAGATTCTGGTGGCCAGTGGCCTATTTAAAGCCGCTCCCCCATTTGTTCCCGAGTTCCTGTCCCTTCTATTATTGGATTTCCTGTTACTGAGCTGGCTTTCCTTTGTCAGTCTTGTCTTCATCCCTTCCCTTGACCCCTTAGCTTGTTCCAGCAACTCTGCTTTTGCCTGCTGATCCATGTATGACTTCTGGCCTACTCTTCTGACTCCGCTGCTGCCTGATGACCAGTGTATGACCCCGGCTGACTCCTGACTCTGCTTGCTACTTTACTCCTGGCTGATATTTCATGCATGCCTTCTGGCCAGGCTCTCCCTTCTGCCAAGTCTCATCTGGTACTCCTGAGGGACTCCTGCCTAGCAATGCATTCTGCTATTCAGCCGCCATCCAGCGGACATCTCCTCATCATTTTTTGTATATACTGTCATCAGTTAATTAACCTGATCACTGCCACACCAGTTATATGAAAATGCTGTACTGCACTGGTGAAAGTATGTAAAAAAAATAAAATAAAAATTGTGACAAAAACGTATAACTTTGAAAATCTCACAATGCCTCTTGCAAAATGCCTTGGACTGTCTAATTTCCAAAAAGATGGTCATTTGGGGAGTATTTGCACTGTCCTGGCAATTTAAGGGCCTCAAGAAATTAGAACAGTACGTCAGAACATTTTTTAAATATGTATACATAGTTTGTAGATGCTTTAACCTTTGCTCATGCCAATTATTTTACACTTATTGGTATTTTTTTTATATATTTTTTTACCAAAGACAAATAGCAGAATACATTTTGGCATACATTCATGAAATTTTTATTATATTACATTGTCCAATCTTTATATATATATATAGTCACACGGTCACCTTGACTTTTCTGTTTCAATGTTTTTATTTCTTTTAAGCCACAATGTAAGAACTCAAAAGCAAGCATATAGGTCGCCAATGCAGGGACTAAGGACCATCAGGTATTACAAATCTGTCTGCTCGTGTGTACGAGGCCTTACACTGACAGAGTGTGTGGTGAGGAGTGCTGATCAGCGGTATCTTCTCGCAGGGGAGACCAGGGCAGGTAATCAGGGCACTGTTCAGTGCCCTGATTACAGAAAAGCCTCAGCAGTGCCCATTAGTGCCACCAATCACTGCCCATCAGTGCAGCCTTTTAGTGCTTGCTCATCAGTGCGGCCCATTAATGCCCATCAGTGCCGCCTATTAGTGCCCACCAGCGCCGCCCATCAGTGCTGCCTATCCGTACCGCATATCAGTGGCACCTATCATTGCGGCATATTAGTGCCTCCTCATCAGTGCCACCTAATCAGTGCCCATAAGTGACGTCTGAACTGTGACCATCAGTGATTAACCACTTAAGACCCGGACCAAAATGCAGGTAAAGGACCTTGCCCCTTTTTGCGATTCGGCACTGCGTCGTTTTAACTGACAATTGCACGGTCGTGCGACGTGGCTCCCAAACAAAATTGGCGTCCTTTTTTCCCCACAAATAGAGCTTTCTTTTGGTGGTATTTGATCACCTCTGCAGTTTTTATTTTTTGCGCTATAAACAAAAATATAGCGACAATTTTGAAAAAAATGCAATAATTTTTACTTTTTGCTATAATAAATATCCCCCCAAAATATATATAATTTTTTTTTTCCTCAGTTTAGGCCGATACGTATTCTTCTACCTATTTTTGGTAAAAAAAATCGCAATAAGCGGTTATCGGTTGGTTTTCGCAAAATTTATAGCGTTTACAAAATAAGGGATAGTTTTATTGCATTTTTATTAATTTTTTTTTTTTTTACTACTAATGGCGGCGATCAGCGATTTTTTTCGTGACTGCGACATTATGGTGGACACTTTGAAAATTTTTTACACATTTTTGGGACAATTGTCATTTTCACAGCAAAAAATGCATTTAAGTTGCATTGTTTACTGTGAAAATGACAGTTGCAGTTTGGGAGTTAACCACAAGGGGGCGCTGTATGGGTTATGTGTTCCCTGTGTGTGTTTACAACTGTAGGGGGGTGTGGCTGTAGGTGTGACGTCATCGATCACGTCCCCCTATAACAGGGATGACGCGATCGATGCTGTGGCCACAGTGAAGCACGGGAAGCCGTGTTTTTTTTTAACCACAGAAGTTCAAGTTTATTGAGATGTAAAAAGAATACATACAAATATAAACGTTAATGGGCCAACATAGCCCTAAGGTTTAACGGTACAGCAGGTACTATTACACATATCCTATAAATTCCATGCACTTGGCGTATATTAAGGCATAAGCGACTAGACATCTCATCATCCCCATACAAAATAAATACACTTTAGTAGGTATGCCCACTTTATATATCTAAGTAACTCTTTCCCGCCCCCTCCTGCCCCAACTTGTGTGATTCTTTAAGATAAGTTGGTTCAGCTCGTGCATGTTTCACCGTCCCCCAGCCATCTTTCCCATACACTGGCAAATTTTTGCGGTCTCCCTCTATGTATATATATAATTTTCCTGTACGGGAGAATGGCATTGACCTCTCTCTTCCAGTCCTCCAGTGTCGGAGCCCTTGGCTGCATCCAGGCCTTTGCCACCACCTTTCTGGCCAAGAAAAGTGATTCATATATAAAAATTGCTTGGTACTTTTCTGTATCCACATCTGGGAGTAGTCCCAGTAGGCACAGCTTGGGATCCATGCCCACCGGGGTTCCCATGCTGTCATGCAGAAATTGCGTCACCTGTAGCCAGTATGCCTGTACATCGGGGCAATGCCAGAGCATATGGTAAAATGAGCCCTCTTCTACTGAACACATGGGACATAGTGGGCTCCTTGTGGGCTGAAACTTCACCAGCCTCTGGGGCGTAATATATTCTTGGTGTAGGATATACAGTTGTGTCAACCTGTCTGATAATTTAGGGGACGTGCTCTTAACTCCCTCCAGTATCTCATCCCACTCTGTATCCTCTATGGGGCCCACATCTCCTTCCCACTTTATCTTGGCTGCCTGCACTATCCCGCTGATCCTACGCCGCCTGACAACATAATATATATTGGACGTGAGCCTGGCAGAATCCTTCCCAAAGATCACGTCCAACACCTGTGGTCTGCTCACATCAACAGCATCCGAACCCAACTGGGCCCTAAGGGCATGTCTGAGCTGCATATATCTAAAATGAAACTGCGGCGGGAGGGAGAATTCTTCCCTGAGCCTCGTAAATGGCTTTAGCCCTGCACTAGTCATGACCTGAGATAGATACTGCACCCCATATGATGCCCATATCCCTGGATCTGGGACTGTGGCCAACTCGGGCATGAAACCATTTTCCCATAATGGGGTGTGTGAGTGTATATGGGACCTGCCTAGTTTTTTTAGAGCCACTTCCCAAACCTTTTGGTGATGCGTCAGCATGTCCGCTTCAAACCGGGCAGACCTACATCCGCCATGGCCACCCCTGAAAATTGCCTGTACCGACGTGTGGAGGGAGCTATCCGGTTTATTACAAACCAGCGACCCATATCTCTGCGACTCAGATGTATTGAAATAGTATAGGTGAGATAATTGTGAGGCTACATAGTAGTCCTGTAAATCAGGAAGGGAGCAACCCCCCTCCGTACTGGGGTTTTTGAGTACATGCCATGCTAACTTGTGGCGGCCAGATCCCCACACGAACAAGTTTAAGATTGCTTCAAGCTGTTTGAAAATTTTGAGGGGTATGTAAAGAGGGGCATGCCAGACCATATATAGAATTTTGGGTAGTAAAATCATTTTAACCAGGTTTATCCTGCCCATCACCCCTAGTGGTAGTTTTGTCCATGCCTGGGTTCTGGATTTAATTATTGCAAATAGAGGTTCTACATTAAGAGGAACATAGTCTCTTAGATCCTTCGTAACCTGCACCCCTAAATATTTAACTTCCGCTACTCTTTGCAGGGGTAATTCAGGGGACACCGCTGGGGGGGGGGGGGAACTGATCCAAGGGGAGAATTCGGGACTTGTCCCAATTGATCCGTAGGCCTGAATATTTCCCCATTTCCTCTATAATGTTTAAGGCCGCTTTCAACGAGGGTCCCTGGTCTGCTAAATATAGGATTGTATCGTCCGCATATAGGCCGATCTTTTCCCACCTGTCTCCCTTCCTAAGACCCACCACCTCTGGGCTCATTCTAATGGCCATAGCCAGGGGCTCGGCTGCTAAGGCGTATAACAGCGGTGACAAAGGGCACCCTTGCCTCGTGCCTCTCTCCAGGGAGAACTGTTCCGAAAGCCACCCATTAACAAAAACTCTGGCCTTAGGGGTCTGATATAAAAGATGCACCCATTTAATAAAATTTGGGCCGAAGCCGTAACATCTCAGGCATTCCCACAAATACTGCCATTCGACCGAGTCGAAGGCCTTGGCCGTATCCAAAGCCACTACCACCCTGGTCCCGACGTTATCGTGTTGCGCTTGTATATTCATGAATAACCGCCTAATATTCATAGCTGTATTCTTCCCTGGCATGAATCCCGTTTGATCGCCATGGATCAGAGAAAGGATCGGTGAGTTTAGTCTGGTCGATAGGATTTTGGCCAAGATTTTAATATCCACTGGTAGCAGAGATGTAGGTCTATATGATTCCGGGTGGTGGGGGTTCTTGCCTGGCTTAGGAAGGACAATTATCTGGGCCTCCTGCATCGAAGCGGGAAGCGTTCCCAGCTCAAATATAGAAAGATACAAGGCCTTCAATTTGGGAACCAACGTTTCTGAATACGTGGTATAGAATTCTAATGGTAGACCATCAAGCCCCGGAGCCTTGGACTTTGCCAGTTGTGACATTGCCGTGGCAACGTCTTCAGCGGTGATTGGGGCTTCAAGCATCTGCACTTGTTCCCTACTCAACTTTGAAAATTGCAGTGTGTGGAGATACTCCCGTATTTCCTGTGGTGTGTGTCTGCACTGGGAGCTATATAGGTCCTTATAGAAGTCCATAAACCTGTCAGCCACCACCTGGGGGTCCGTGACTATCGAGCCGTCCGGCTCTGTCAGGGACACCACCACCGGTGGCCTATCCTCTAGGTGTGCCAAACACGCTAACATTTTCCCAGCTTTTTCCCCATGTTCATACACCCGCGTTTTGCTAAAAAAGATACGCTGCTTAGCCTTCTCTATGTGCAGCTGTGTAACCATCCTGCTCTTCATTCTCACCCTGGTCAAGTTCTCTGTTGTGGGCTGAGCGTTATATGTGCCCTCAAGGCTCTGCAACATGTCTTCTGCGCTACACACATCTATCTTCGAGGATTGTTTAAATCTACGGATCTTGGTGTCCAACACTCTGCATGCATGAGTTTTAAACTCATCCCACCGGGAGTTAATATCTGGGGACCCCTGCCCATCAGGGAGAAGGAACCGTAGCTCCTGTTCAATTCTATCATGATCCGTTAGGGCCGTCAACCAGAAAGGGTTGAGTCTCCATACCCTCGTGGGGGCTCTGTCTAGCAGGGACATCTGCACCCAACATGGCGAGTGATCTGATAGGGCCCTAGGTGCGAATCCCGCCCCCCCCACTCTAGGTAGTAATGCAGCCGAAACCAGAATGTAATCAATGCGGGACATGGTTGCGTGACTAGCTGAGTGGCACGTGTACGCCCTAACCTGAGGGTTCCTCTGCCTCCACACATCGACCAGGGCAAATCCCTTAGCAAACAGCCCATTCTAGTCAGACCAGGATCCCTCATAGGTCCCCCCGGCGTCGCCGGTCGGTCCAAGCTAGGGTCCATAGTCATGTTAAAATCGCCCATCCACACCGCTGGTATCATCGGGTGCTTGGCCATGAACGCCAACCCCAGAGGGATGACTTCGGAGATGTGTGGAGGGGGGATATAGCATGCAATCAGCAAAAGAGGTACTCCCCCAATGCGTGCATGCAAAAACAAAAATTTCCTCTGCTGGTCCGATTCCAGGGTTATTAATTCAAAAGGGGTGGCCTTTGTCACCAGGAGTGAGACTCCTCTGGAGAAGCTCGAGTGTGTGCTATGATATGCCCACCCTATCCAGGGGTGCTTCAATGCCGCCTGCAAGTGGCCAGTAACGTGTCTCTCTGTTAATGCAATAACGTTTGCCTTCTGTGCTTTAAGATAGGCTAGTGCCGCTGTACGCTTAATCTTGTTCCTCACCCCCCTTACATTCCACGTTAGGAATTTAATCGAGGTCATGGTGGCAGTGTGTAAAAATTATGGAGCCGGATCAACCTTGCAGTCGTCCAGTACAACATAGTAACCTGCTCATATTCCCATGCTTGCCATACACCCGCTTTTACGCCCGTACATGGTATCATTACATCTCTACAACACATACCGTATTCTATCAATCTTGCAGGGTCCCAACAGTGGCCCTGATAATTCCCCCCCCCCTCCCAGCCCAGCACCCCCCCAACTTGGTGTGAGCATACCACCCCCAAAAAGAACATCCATTACAACAAAGAGAAGAAGCATTTCATCCAGCAGTAACACCTGTCTGGAGGCACAGTTCTTAATTACTGTGTGCACCATGGCATCACCATCGTACACATGTCTGTGAGGACGATTGTTCACTGAGCAACACGTGTAGTTGAAACGGGGAAAGAATGACATAACCCAAATACTGTAGTGTCTTGCTCCTCTAGCGTCTAAATTTTAGGCCTTTCGTCGTCCCCATCTCCGTGTTAAACCAAACAAAAATCAAACGTTAAACCGCTGCGGCAGCAGAGACGGCCAAACAGGATTTCCCTCCCCCCTGGAAGAAAAAAAACCCCCCAAAAATGTGAAGGGATCCCAGAGAGTGACTCTGTTATTCCTCGGACTGGCTCCGATGCAGCCAATCTTGCTCCCACCGACCTCTGGGACACCCTTTGCAAGTAATAGGGGAATGGGGGGGGGAATAAAAGAAAAATATAGGTACACAGAACTCGCACCATCAACCCCTCGGTGGACATCAGTAGTTCTTTCCCAGCCAAGGTTTATGCAGGGTACGGAGGGGACCCCCGGAACGCCATCCCCTCCCCCCTCGTATAGTACTCACATATAGCCATGACATGCCTTACGCCTGCCTCCCCTTCCGATCCAGCCAGGCAGCAGCCGCTGCAGGAGTATCAAAAAACTGTACACGTCCATCCTCTTCTACGCGCAGCCTAGCTGGGAATAACATGGCATATTTTAAGTGCAGCACACGTAGGCGGCGCTTCACATCCTGGTATTGAGCCCTCTTCTTCTGTACCTCAGAGGAAAAGTCCGGGAATACCGCTACCTGGGTGTTGTTCACTCGCATGTTCCCTTTTTCCCTGGATAGGCGTAGTATCTTGTCTCGGTCACGAAAGTTTAAAAACTTAGCAATAAACGTGTGGGGGGGCGCCCCTTCAGGAGGGGGCTTCGCTGGAATCCTGTGTGCCCTTTCCACCGCAAACATGGAGGAGAATGCCTCCCTGCCGTACTCCCCTATCAGTAGTCGTTCCAGGTATTCCGCTGGATCCCTGCCTTCCAAGCGCTCTGGCAATCCGATGAAGCGCAAGTTACAGCGGCGGAGTCTATTCTCCATCTCGTCCTGATAAGCGTGTAGCTGCTGGATTCGACGCTGCATGCCCTCTGTAGCCCGTTGCATGGGATACAAGACATCCTCTGCTGCACCGATACGATCCTCCGTCTCCTTGACCCGCTCCCGGACCGCAGACAGATCCTGTCTCATAAGGGAGATGTCTATCTTGACTTCATCGATCTTGGTTGTTAGGGTGCCCTGTAGGGCAGCTATCGCCTCCAACACCTTTGCCGTCTCCACCGCATGGCGATCCTCCTCCGAAGCCTCTTCCGCGCCATCTTTGGCCTGTCCCTCATCTCCCTCGTGCCGATACTTGGCCAGCTTCTCCACCGCAGCAGATGTTTTCTTTGATGGGGACATGTTGCCCGCCTGTCCCTACAGTTCCAGGTAGGTTCAGAGGTAGGTTTTCCTGCAGAAATAGCCGTTCAGGATAGCATATAGGAGTATTGGCAAGAGGAGCTCCGTCTACCCACGTCCTACTCCATCGCTTGCCAGGCCACGCCCCCCACGGGAAGCCGTGTTTACACATGTTTTTCCCCGTTCTTCAGCTCTGGGGACCGATCGCCGCACTGCTGCGGCGATCGGGTCCGCGAATCCTGCGGTCCCGGTCACGGAGCTTCGGACCGGGTCACGGGAGTGTGCCGCGGGCGCGCGCTCGTGACCCACGGCTGGGTACTATTTACTGACGTAAATATACGTGAATGTGCCCAGCCGTGCCATTCTGCCGACGTATATGTGCAGGAGGCGGTCCTTAAGCAGTTAATTACCACCAAAAGAAAGCTCTATTTGTGTGAAGAAACGTATTAAAAATTTGGGTACAGTGGTGCATGACCGTGCAATTGTCATTGAAAGTATGGGAGCACTGAAAGCTAAAAATTGGCCTGGGCAGGAAGGGAGTGAAAGTGTCCAGTATTGAAGTGGTTAAAAATCCCTTTAACGTGTAAAAATATTATCTTAACTTATATTTATTACAGGGTTTGATACATTATCTAAAAGACCATAAGGCTTCCTTACTCTGCCATATAAAAAATGTTCCAGGGCACGTTTATTTAGGAACCTAAAATGTATTCCTCCTTTTTGAATATCATAGTTTAGATGGTCTTCATGTTTAAGTCTATTTATTTGTTTGGAATGAGAAAAGTAAACATATCCCTGGCAAACTCTTAAGGGATCTGGTGAAGAGAAGCTTTTCCAGGGTAATTTACAACGTGTGAGCCTAGGTCACCACATAGACATTCACTGACTAAAGGAAACCGTAGCTGAATTCCTGAAAGCTACAAGGTGCAGTGTAACGAATGATGAATGCTGCAAATGTTTCTACCATGTGCTTGTTAAAAAAGAACATTCCTAGCGGTTGATGTCTTCAAGCATTTCCCCTTATTTAGATATATGAAAATAAGCATCAGACTCAATAAACATCGCTGACTGTGCTTTATTTTAATTGGGTAACCAGGTGATCTTCAAACAAAGTTCATAAAGTAACATTTTATAGCAAAAGATGCATGAATCAGATGAGTTACTTAGAACATCTTCTAACATGTAAAAAAAATCTTAGCATATCCGTCACTTTCTGAACCTGAAGAGCAATTATATGGAGCTAAATTATAATTTATCACTGTTGTTGGCAAAGAAATACTACCAGATCTCTGAAGAAATAATAAAATATATGTGTTCTGCAGAAAAAACTTGTCATCATATAATGGCAATAAAGAGTTGGTAACATATTTATGGTGTTCAGCATTGGGTGACACCAAAACAGATTAACCTATATAGTGATGTTGGGACTTCTCTGTGAAGTATGTTAGTCTTGTGAAGCCTAGTTCTTTTTAGGTGCTGACTATACAGTTTCATACAGCAAGCATGTCTCCTGTTTCCTGTGTCTCGGGATGCCAAGTACAGAAACATTAAAATAGAACATTACATAATGCAAAAAGCTGGAGATATTTGAAGCAACAGGAACGTTAGAAACATGATAAAGTCCACTGCCTTAACAGAAATTGGAATTTGCTTGCAAATAAAACTCAGCATGAACTTGGATGGTGTAAACCTTTCAGAGGAAGAAAACATACTGATTTGATTGCCAATGACCTTATAAAGAAAAATAAGCAGAAGAAAAATGTGTTTATTGTTATGGGGTGGAATGAAAGGTGAGGGCATTTACAACACATTTACAAATAGAAGTGTTTCTCAACCTTTTTTTTTTCAAATAGAGCTGGACAAGGATAGTTAAATACTTTAAACATTTAATTTAAATTGAATGAGTGACATAAAAAATAAAACATTTATAAATAAACAGTGAAATGCCCATAGATCATGCAATGTTCTAGGTAGAAACATGCATGAACAATTCATAGGCGTAAGTGTCCAATAAACACTGTGGGAATAAGTGCTGTCACTCAAAATCCTGTGCGCCCGCCACCTCAGGTAAAATTGAAGGCTTACCAAAAAGCCTGTGACCACCTTTGTAAGGGGGAGGTCAAAAAAGGCTTAGCAGAAAACAAACAATGTAGAAATAGAAAGTGATATCAATCAAATCCTGTGCGGCTTGCCACCTCAGGTAAAAATGAAGGCGTACCGAAAAGCCTGTGACCACCCTAGTTGGGGCAGTCAAGAAAGGCTTAGCAGAATTATGTTGTCCTCACTAGATCATGGGATGCTCCTCTACATGCAGTGATGGGCTGCAGCTTGTAATATTCATCAGTCCGGAGGAGAGGGGGAGCCTGGAGGAGGCCTCCGCCTCCATCGCATTTTGAACACTTATGCCGCAACATCTCCAAGATACGCCCCTTCCTAACCAATGTCACCACTAAGCTACTAACCCACTCCCTCTTCATCTCTCTCCTCGACTACTGCAACTCCCTCCTCATTGGCTTATATCTAAATAGTCTATCCCCCTTCAGTCCATCATAAACGTTGCTGTCAGGCTCATCCAACTTACAAACCACTCGGCATCTGCAACCCCTCTCTGCGAATCCCCCTACTGGCTGCCACTCAACCAATGACTTAAATTGAAGATACTAACAGTAACTTACAAAGCCATCCACAACCTGGCCCCCAGCTATATCACTAATCTAACCTCAAAATACCAACAAAATCATTTTCTTCACTCCTCCCAAGACCTCCTGATCTCTACCTCCCTTGTGACCTCATCCCATGCTCACCTCCAGGACTTCTCCAAAGCCTCTCCCTTCCTCTGGAATTCTCTACCCCAATCTGTGTGACTATCTCCTATTTGTCTACTTTCAGACGATTCCTGAAAACGTATGTCTTCATAAAAGTATTTGTACTGTTTACCCTCAAGTTGTAAAGCACTGCGTAAACTGTTGGTGCCATATAAATCCTGTATAATAATAATACATTACAAGTAACATACTCACCTACTATCTGACATACAATTTGCAGAGGAGGACTCATAGGTTTAGCCCGTTATGTGATTCGTTTTGGGAGCATTTTTAAAGAATATGATTCAAATTTTAAAGCCATCCCGAGAAGATTCAGGGAAAAGGAAATACCCTCAATGGAAAAAAATGCATACTATGAGCAAGCAAAGTAATTTCCCCATATATTGTCATTAGCATACCTTAAACTAGATCCAGAGAATGCAGAAATCATCCCAAAGACCACCTGAAAACTGGTCAAAGCTTTGAAACTGTTATAGGAAAAGTATATTACTTTGCAAAAATTGTAAAAACAAAAATAAAGTCATTTTTCTAAACATGAAGTTTCAGAAAAAGGCTCTTCTTTTGCTTCAGAAGAATTAGAAAGTATTAAAGCATATGATTTGTTTCTTGCAAAATCCAGTTCTAGCTATATACAGTCAAAAGAGCACATTAAGGGAACAGTTCAAACTGTTTAACGTTTGTTTTTAAAAGACAAATCAATATGGAAAGAATCGATAAATTGCAATGCTGGAGAATAGGAATACACCAGTTGAAGACCTGGAATCAGCAGCTCAGCAAATGTGCTCTACCTTTTTTTTACATGTGTTTTATTCATGAATACATTTTATCATTGCAATTTAAACAAACAATAAAGATTATATATTGCATAACGATGTTTACATTGTATTTATTGCATTTCCCCTTATATGCACACAACAGTCTACTCTTAAAGGGGTGTTCCAGTAAATTTTAATGCTTATTAAAAGTCAGCAGCTACAAAAAGTGTAGCTGCTGGCTTTTAATAAACATACACTCACCTGCTCCACGTTCCAGCGACGCACCGGCCAGGGCTGCGCTCCCCTTCCCCCCTCTCCGGCCGGCGTCTTCATTCTAAGTGTGGGCACCCGGCCGTGACAGCTTTCGGCTTTACGGCCGGGCACCCACTGCGCATGCGATCGCCTTGGACCTGTCACATGTCCCAGGCGATCGCCTACAGGGAGGGGCTGCCAAAAGGCGATATGACGTATCGTCTTAGCAGCCCCTCGGTGCATCCTACCTTAGAGACCATACAGCAATGCCAGCTCACTTTTAAGCAGCAGGGTTTTTTTCATATGTTAGAATTTAGCCTAGAGTTTTTGTCAGCAGGGAGTGTATTTGTTTGTCAGTGGGAAGATATTTAGGACCACAAAATGTGTAGTGCAGAACAGTAGTAGCATTGCGTTGACTGGGTGATTCACAGTTTTATGTGGAGTTTAATATAATCAGTGAATTAAATAGAGCTGTGAACAAAGATCTTGGGCATTGATGACTATAGAGAAGAAGGTTTCTTCCTTAAAGTCCTCCTTAGTTAGAGATGTTGGGCCAGATTCAGCAACACTTGCGCTGGAGTAATTCGATATGCGCCGCATAACTGTGAAGATGCGCCGTCGTTTCTATGTGGCCGTACCCACCAAACTAGATGCGACAGAAAACGGGCCATTTCCGATCGGCTTAACTTTCCGACGCCAGAGTCTCGTCAGCGCATAATTTCGCTTGGCGCATCAGTCGCGCCTATTGATTTCCCCTGCAAATATGCAAATGAGGGAGATTTCCCAATTCGCGAACGGATTAGCACCATACGCTGGCTACATGCGCCGCGCGTATCTCGTCCGTCCGGCGCAAAGATTTTTTTACAAATAGCTGCTTTATCTTTACTCCAGACGGACTCAGGTCAGCAGGAGAGCAGCTACAGCAGCGTTACCGACGATAAGAGCTAGCTGAGCACCCCCACTTGCAGGACAACACCTCTGTCCTTGCTTGTCTGTCAACTTTTACAGCCATGGAGGAAGACATCATAGGTCTCCATAGCCGAGATGACGGCTGACAGCTCCTGGCCTTTAGAGTTCAGCTTTCTCCTGTGTGTTTGCGGGGAACGGGAGCAGCCATCTCAGAACAAAAGTAACTTCACTGCGGGGAGGGGGAACAGGATATACTTTAGTGCCGGAATGGCGCATCTACGTGCGCATTTAAACGCCCAACAGGACGCATTGCGCTGACGTTTCCCGTGAAGTGGTGCCGACGGAAGTTGTGAGCATGCGCACAAGGGGGCCGAGTGAAGCCTCACTTACTGCGCATGCTCCGTGGATGATGCGCTGAACGTAAGCCTCTGCGCTGGGCTCCGCCCATCATTTACATATGATCACACCCACTTCCACTTGCGTCGGGTTACGCCAGCGCATTATCGTTACTCTGGCGCAAGTTTACGCGCAACTGCTATGTGAATAACAGTACTTGCGCTGAAAGGGTCGTCAGAGTAACGTAAATGAGAAGCGTTACTCCAGAGCAAAGATGCTCCCATCTACCTGAATCTGGCCCGTTATGTTTATAGCAGGGTACTCACTATGCTTATGCTGCAGGTGCCAGGTTCCTGGGCATTCCCAAGGAGTATAAATTCCTCACCCTCCCTCCCCTAGAAGCTCAGAGTGACCACACCTAATGAGGCAGAGGTAGCTTGGCCAGTGACCTGCAGCCAGGTGGGTGGCCTTCCACTTTCAGAAATAACCTGCGGGCAGTTTACCTGGAAGACCCAGACCCACGCATGCTCAGAATCAAGTTGACGCATGCTTGGAAGCATTTAACTTCATTTTTTTCGGCTCATCCTAGTGTTTTATGTGAAAAAAAGAGTGGTAATACTGCGCTGTCTATGTGAATGGTCTAGAAAAATGCTAGCAACTTAAAATGTGAGATACACACAAAAATAATACTATAAAACAAGAAAAAGCTGCGCAAATATAAACACTACAGTGTAGAACTCAATTGATAGACCAGTGTAGAGTAAATGAGAGTCCCGTCAAGCAGGTAATGAAAGAAATATATATAATATATAAAATCCATTAATCAAGTGCGGAACATGTTAAAATATGTAAAATCCATTAATCAAGTGCGGAACATGTTATGCTTCTGATGGAAACTGATAGCAGAAAACAAATGTTCTTTCCTCCAGATCGATAGTGACATCAAATGCAAAAACTTCAGAAACAGTGCATGGATAGATAAACACCTCCACCTTTCAATCACCCCGCCCCTTACCAGAGGGGAAGATCCCAACTAGAGATCTTCTGACAGCAGATGGCTTAATCCCCAGCCAAGGGTTAACGTGACAGGATATCCAAAGGTTGAGTTTTCTCCAGCAGTGGACCAATGATCCGAGTTGTAATGAAATCAGTATGGAGAAGAAAAAAAAGCTACATAGTGTGAACCCATATAACTTTGTTTAATAAAACAATTAAAATCACACTTACAAGAAAGTAGATAAAATTTGCATGTGAAAAATAGCCGGCCGGCTAGCACACCCGTTCACTCCGGGACACAGTTTGCGGTTTGAAGGACGTCAGCACGCCGCTACCCTACGCCGTTTCGTCTCCTAAAGACTTCGTCCTGGGGCTTTATGCCACTGCGTTTTTAGACGCTCAGAATTTGGTCTGACAGTGTGTATGCAAGACAGCTTGAATGGAATTCCGCCTAAAAATTCCATCGGACTTTAGGCCATTGCAAATTCTATCTATCTCACTAATCCACTCCTCCATCGAATGTGCTTCCCTTTTCTTCCAGTTCCTAGGGATAAGTGCCTTAGCACCATTCAATAGATGTGGGACCAGTGAGCCTCTATATTTTTTTCTTGACATCCCCGTATTGTGAAATAGGCATACCCATGGGTCCTGCTTCACCTCGTACCCACTGATCTTCTTTATCTGGGCTAATATATCTTTCCAATATATCTGTATCCGGGGACATTGCCACCAAATGTGGGCATGGGTTCCTTCCATCCCACATTCTCTCCAGCACAAAGGCGATGCCTCCCTGTCTATTCTGTGCATTTTCATTGGAACATAATACCATTTGATGAGAAGCTTATAATTCATCTCTTTTACCTTTGCGTCCATTGAGGTAGTATGGACATAATCTAATACCTTCCTTATTTTCCCCGTACCTATAGTTTGGTTCAGTTCTAATTCCCAACTTTCCATTATTTTATCTGCCTCTGATTTTCCGGAGGGTGTCAGTATCTTATATATATTGGAGAGTCCCTGTCGACCTATTCCACCCCGAAGTATGCCCTTTTCCCATTAATTTAAGTCATTAGGGGCTCGTAGTGGCTTCGGTAAGGAATTTATAAAATGTTGAACTTGTCTATATCTCCATACATCTCCTGGATCTTCTCCATATCTTTCTTGTAATTCCTGAATGGGACACAGGACATCACCCTTCATTAAGTCCATCAGTTTTAGCGTTTCTGAAGTTGCCCATATTAGATATAAACCTCCCCCTTTCCCTGGCGGAAAGTACTCTGTGCCTGTAAGGGGCATTAACGGGCTATTGTACAGCCATTCTTTCCTTTTACATATTCTGTCCCAAGTTTTATACGTTTCTTTTGTCATTATGGGGATATCTTGGGGTAGTCCTCTATATTGCTTCGGGACCCATATTCTGTTTCCCAGATCTTGAACACTTAAACTCTCTTCTACTTCTACCCACTTTCCCCCCCCCCCTCTCTCTGGAACCAGTCCAGTATCCTCCTCAGTACTGATGCCTCGTAGTACCTTTTAAAATCAGGCAGTTGGAGTCCCCCTTCCTGTCTAGGTCTAATCAGAGTCCCTACTGCTATGTGTGATTTTCTTTCCTTCCATATAAATCCCCTAATTATCCTTCCCAAAACTGTAAAAAATGCTTCTGGAATTTTTATCGGGAGCGTTTGGAAAATATATAAAGCTTTGGGTAATATCATCATCTTTATAGTGTTTATCTTTCCTAGCCAGGAGACTCTTTTTACATTATATCCCTTTAAGTCTGCCTTTAATTTGTTTAATAGAAGTATGTAGTTATCTTCATATATGTATCTTTCTGTGGTGGACAAAAAAAACCCCAGATATCTCATCTTCCTCTGCTTCCACCTAAATGGATATAAAGCTTCAAGATCTCTGCGTTCTCTACGGTTTACCGCGATGCTCAAAATCTCTGTTTTCTCTTGATTGATTCTTAAATTTGAGATCTCGCCGTACTTCTCATATCCCGCTATTATTCTCGGAAGTGTTTGTCTCGGATTGGATACATACAGCATCATATCATCTGCGAACGCAGAGATCTTGTGCTCCCTCCCACCCACCTTTATCCCTTCTATTTCCTGGGTCATCCTAATTGTTTCCAGTAACGGCTCTAATGTCAGGACAAATAAAAGGGGGGAGAGTGGGCATCCCTGACGAGTCCCATTATATAGTGGGAATCTATCGGACAGGGTGCCATTCACCCTCACCTGGGCCGAGGGATTAGAGTATAATGTGCCTATCCACCTAAGCATATTTGGGCCTAGTCCAAAACATGATATGGTTGCTAGCATAAATTCCCAGTCCAGCCTATCAAAGGCCTTTTCGGCATCCAAAGATAGGAGCAGTACTGGTTCTTCACTTTTTTTGCCCTTTTGTACCAGGAACAAAGCTCTTAGGATGTTCTCCCTGGCTTCTCTCCCAGGTATGAACCCTGCCTGATCATTCTCAATCAATCCTGTCAGGAAAGGTCTTATTCTCGCCACCAGGATTTTTGAGTAGATCTTTATGTCCACATTGATCAGGGATATAGGTCTATAACTTGCACAAAGCGAGGGATACTTGTCTACCTTTCCTATCAGGGTTATGTGGGCTTCTAGAGCCTCTTCACGTATTTTCATACCTCCCCCGATGGAATTCATATACTTCTGGAAAAAGGGCACTAAAATCTCTCCAAATCTTTTATAATAGGCTGAGGTGTACCCATCTGGCCCAGGACTCTTCCCCATTTTAATATTTTTTATAATTTGACTTATTTCATCTTTTGTAATTTCCCTTTCCAGGTTACTGATTACTTCCTCTGATAAACTCGGGATCTTTACCCTTTCTAAATATTGTTTAATTTTCTTTCTCCTGTTCTGAGCTTCTAGTATACCTTGTTTTTTATTCACCTTATATAGGTTTTGGTAATACTCCTGGAATATTTTAGTTATTTCATTAGTGGAGTGTCTCAGATCTCCTTTTTCATCTTTTATTTTAAGAATAAAGTTTTGTGAGTGTCTGGGTTTAATATTCCTGGCCAGAAATCTCCCTGGTTTATTTCCCATGGCATAGAAATTATTATTCATTTTGTTAAATACCCATTTGGTTTCCTTTTCTAGTAGGTTACATAGGTCCTCTCTCTTCCTGGTTAATGATTTAAGTACGTCCTCTTCCTGAGATTTTTTATGTAGCTGTTCTAGACTCCATATTTCTTCCAGTAACTTTTGCTTCTGAGCCTGCCTGATCTTCCTTCTTTTAGCATTTTTAGCTATCAACCTTCCTCTCATGTACACCTTATGTGTTTCCCATAACGTCGAGGGAGCAATATTTTCTATGTCATTTTCCAGAAAGAATAGGCGCATATCCTTTTCCAGATCATCGGCTATATTGATGTTGTTCAGGAGGGATTCGTCCAATTTCCATGTTCCCTGTCCCACCGGGACTTCCCCTATATCTAGGGACATCACCATCGGGGCATGGTCTGATAGCGTTATGGACTTTATCTCTAAACTTCTCAATCCCTCCAATAGCCGATGGTCTAGAATGATATGGTCAATTCTAGAGTATGATCTGTGGACCGACGAGAAGTATGTGAAATCCTTCTCCCTTGGATGAAGGATTCTCCAAACCTCTACTAATTGCATTTGACAGAGTTTATGTTTGATTACCTTTAAATGTTTTCCCTCTGATCTCAATGATACCGGTTGGGTGTCCAACAGTGGATCAAAAACAAAATTAAAGTCCCCTGTTAGGATCACCCTACCGTTTCTAAATCCTTCTAATTTATTCAGTATTTTCTTCAAAAACACTGCTGGCCTTACATTAGGACAGTACACATTTGCCAATGTATATTTCATATTGGATAACGACACCTTAATAAATAAGTACCTTCCTTCCGGATCCATTTCTGTAGCTTCTGGGATAAACTGTGTATTTCTATCAAATCCTATTGCCGTACCTTTTGACCTTTTATTTGGGGAGTAGCTATGAAACCAGGTAGGGAATTCTTTTGAATTTAATTGAGTCTTAGATGTTATCTTTAAATGGGTTTCTTGTAGAAACACTATATATGGCGAGAGTCTCCTCATATCCTGCAGTATCTGATATCGCTTATTTGGGTTATTTAACCCCCGTACATTATACGTGACAATTTTTAATGAAGCCATTTTCTACATTTTATCCTCGAATCAGACCACTGCTTGACATAGGGGACTCTCCAGATCAAATTAAATGTCACCAATCTTAACCTACATAACATACATATAGAATTATGAGACCACATATACCACATATACCCCCTCCTCCCCTCCCCCAGGCACATTGTACCTCAATGTTAGACTCCCTTGAACTACGCCCTGCCAGGCGACTTGCCGAGTGGGCCTTGCTAGGGGCTTTTAAAATGTCCCCCCCTTTTCCGGTCCCCCACCCTCAGAATAGGGTCGGCTCCCGGGCTAGGGGGGAGACACATTACTCCATACCTTTTCCCTCCCCCGATAGACCCGAACCAAACTTTAAGTTGCTTATAACATCTTTCCTCTCCACCCGCTGTACCAGTCCTCTTCCCCCACGACGGAAAACAAAACAAAAAAAAAGGATAGAGCAGAAAAAGAGAACACACATCAACTGTAGAAAAAAAAAAGAAGGAAAGGAGAAGAGGGAACTAGCCCCCCAAATCCTTCCATTTCTCTTTCTGGTTATAACCTTTATTCTGGGCTCTACACCCTATTCCAGTCCTGGTCCTTCCACCTCTTCCATGCCGGGGGTCTCTTTTCCCAGTTGTCTACTTTTATATGTTGTATACTCAGTTTATTGCAGAATTCCCCTACATCTTCTGGAAACCGGATAAATGCAGAGACTCCCTGGTTTTTAACCGACAAGCAGGCCGGAAAACCCCATCTATAAATAATGTTATTATCCCGGAGATGATTCGTCAATGGTTTCAGTGCCCTTTTGCGTGCTAAAGTTTCTGGGGATAGATCTGAGAATATAAGTAACAGTGTACCTTTATATTTCAACGTAGCCGAGTTCCTCGTACTTTGGGACACTAACTCTTTCTGCCCAAAGTCCTGAAACCTTACTATAGTGTCCCTTGGTGAGTCCCTTGGTGAGCATTATATGATCTTTGTATTCTGTGTACTCTTACAAAATGCATCTGAGCAGTTGGCTCTCGCTTGAGTGCTTTATTAACTGCTTGCTGACCGCCCACCGCAGTTATACGGCGGGACGGTGGCACTGCTGAGCGAGAGCACGTAGCTCTACGTCCTGCCTTTAGCGGCCGCACGCGTGCCCGGCGGGCCCGATCGCCGCCGGGCACGCACGCTCGTTCGTTACAGAGCGGGGAACGGGAGGTATGTGTGTAAACACATACCTCTCGTTCCTGTCAGCGGGGGAAACGCTGATCTTCTGTTCATACAATGTATGAACAGAAGATCAGTGATTTCCCCTAGTGAGTCCACCCCCCCATACAGTTAGAACACAAGCAGGAACACGCTTAGCCCCTTCCCTGCCCCCTAGTGTTAACCCCTTCACTGCCAATGGCATTTTTATAGTAATCCAATGCATTTTTATAGCATTGATCGCTATAAAAATGCCAATGGTCCCAAAAATGTGTCAAAAGTGTCCGATGTATCCGCCATAATATCGCAGTACCAAAAAAAAACGCTGATCGCCGCCATTACTAGTAAAAAAAAAAATATTAATAAAAATGCCATAAAACTACCCCCTTTTTTGTAAACGCTATAAATTTTGCGCAAACCAATCAATAAACGCTAATTGCGATTTTTTTTTACGAAAAATATGTAGAAGAATACGTATCGGCCTAAACTGAGGAAAATAAATACATTTTATATCTTTTTTTGGGATTATTTATTATAGCAAAATGTAAAAAATATTGCATTTTTTTTTAAATAGTCGCTCTATTTTTGTTTATAGCGCAAAAAAGAAAAACCGCAGAGATGATCAATTACCACCAAAAGAAATCTCTATTTATGGGAAAAAAAGGACGCCAATTTTGTTAGGGAGCCACATCGCACGACCGCAGTGCCGAATCACAAAAAGTGCTCTGGTCTTTGACCAGCAATATGGTCCGGGGGTTAAGTGGTTAAATATTTCTCGTAATGTCTCACCAAGCTCATCATCTTTTACTTCTTCCGTAAGACCCCTTACAAGCAAATTTTTCCTTCTGCTGCGATTTTCTTGATCCTCCAATCTATATCACCCGTTTCTTATCTCTATCCAATCCATATCCACTCGGCCTCTCAGCTCTACTACATGGGACAGTAGGGTCCCCTTAAAATCACTGAGGTTTTTTTTTTTTTCTTCTTCTTCTTCTTCTTCTTTTCCTCTTTCTCCCTTCTCTCAGCACAGCAATATCTGTTTGCCACCTGTTTAGAAACAAGTAATAGGTGTAATACTTTTTCCAGAACAGAAGGCTGTCCAAGGTCTGTTACCCAAGTTGTGCCCACCTAGCATGTCAGAAAGTGGGGTACCCATAGATTTGACAATTGTTCAGCTCAAGGACATCTTTTGTGTGTTCAAAGGAAGATTGTGATTCACTTTGTTATAAGCAACCATTCCAAAGCCTCTGTCCAACCAGCCACAGCTCTAGGAAATCATTATATACAGTGCAGGGCCAGCAGTTCTGCATTCTATGGGAGGACAAAGAGGGCATGCCCATATTCCAGAGCATTGGTAAGTACATCACCTTATTAAACTCTTTGCATTATGATCAGAACCCTATATAAAGAAAGTTTAATAGCCTTGCAGTTCTGTTTTTGTATTACGTTTGCAGTTGTTGCTTACTTCTAGGGCAGGTTAAACATTTTAGGGCTATTATTGTTTTTATAATTAAACTTTATTACATTTTTTCTTTACATATAACATTTAACATGCCTTGACACTTAAAAGGCAGCTTGATACTACCTTCTTTTACTATATGGTGGTTTCCAGTCCCCCCCCCCCTCATGATGCAAACAATTTAATAAGGTGATATAATTTCTGATGCTCTGAAATATTGGCATACCCTCGGTGTCCATCCATAGAATGCAGGACTGCTGCTCCAGCACTGTATGGAATGATTTCCTAGAGCTGTGTCTCGTTGCGCAGAGGCGTTAGAAGAACAGAAGAAGAATCCAGCTGGTCGTGTTGGGCACTTCCTTTTTAATGTATTTACTAGATATGTGCATTTGTTTTTGTCCGAATGCATTTTCGTCCGAATTTCAGGTATTTTCGTTATCGTTTTAACAAACGAAAACAAACGCACAGAATACGAAAACCGAAAGATCCAACATAAAAAAATGCTTTATTTAAATTTTCATTGGTCGAATGTGCCTAACCTTAACTCTATTAGTCCAAGACTATTCTACATAGAGAAAAAAGATTTGACATAGGAGAGAAAAGATTCGACATTATAGAAAGAAAAAATTCGACATTATAGAGAGAAAAGATCGCTGCTGGAATCTGGAGGGGGAATAAAAATAAAAATGATGATGATGAATGTTAATGGATAATTGTAACCAAAGAGGAGGAGCAGTAAAATAGCTAAAACTAACTTGACAATTCAACATGAACAACCAAGATTTGACAAAGTATCGAAAAACATACAAACGTCGAATCTGTTATTGAAGGCTTATGGTGGCTTATGGTGGCTGTTGATAGTTCTAAGAAAATTTGACGGAGCAGCTAAACTGTACGACCCTGCAATCATACATTTCCGGTCAAATGCTCGGCCCATAGGCTTTAGAAAAATTCTAATGTTGGTTGACTAGTAATAATAATTAATAAACATAATTATTACTAGTCATACAACATTCGACCAGAAAAGTATGATTGCGGCGTCGTACAGTTTCGCTGCTCCGTCAAATCTTCTTTGAACATTCAACAGACACCATAAGCCTTCAATGACAGATTCAACCTTAATTTGTTCAGATTTTCTGACGAAAGCAATTTCCAACGAAAAACTAAATAAATAAAAACAAATTTTGGGAGTAACTAAATAAATGTATTTTTCAGACGAAAACGAAATTCCGAAACAAAATATTTCAGTGTGCGCATGTCTAGTATTTACAAATAATATAGCGTTTGGGATCAAATGTACCATTTCTGTAGTGGAACATTTTACAAGCAGACCTTAATTCGGTAACTAGATAACAAATAGGAAATCATTTTGAAAGCTTATCCATAAGTTATTGGCAACACATCCCTTTGATTAGTAACAATATAGAAGAAAGAATGGGGACTTTAAAGGTGCTAATTACAAAAACAGATATAAAAAAAAGATTTTATTTATAAAAGTAAAAATTTACAGAGTAAAATCTATCTAAATATACAGGCAATTTCAAGGTGTGCAAAATTACAAAATTCTCTACAGGCTTCACCACTGTTTAGTAGCTTCCTCAGGAAAATTAGATTTGTCAGGCACTATCTACTGAAAAATAGAAGAAAAAAAAACAACATTTAATTACAGAAATACACATATCATTGAAATGTATACAAAATTAATATCTAATCCCAAATTGGCTGAGGTCACAAAGACCAAATTATAGTCGGAGCAACAATTACCTGTATGCAGATGGATTGATTAAAAAATAGAATAAAATTGTATAAATGAGGCCAAGAGGTCAAGAGGTAACCCAAATAAATAATAGAAGCTATTATGAGAATCTCTATACTGTAAAACAAAGGGAATGGAACCCGGGAGAGAAAGAGGCTAAAGTAAGAGCTTTCCTGAGAAAAGCTAACTTACCTAAAATAGATGATGAAGCCTCCGAAAAACTAGACGGACCAATAACCCAAGAGGAAATAAGGGAAGCCTTAAAGAACTCCGCTAAAGGGAAAAGTCCCGGACCCGACGGTTTTACGATAAGATACTTACAAAGGTTCGGAACAACGTTAGTACCGAGACTATGTCAATACTATAATGGGCTTGGGACAGATTACAACTTAAGCAGGGAGGCTGCGACAGCAAATATCACAGTGATAGGAAAGGAGGGGAAAGATAATACGCTCTGCTCAGGTTTCAGACCAATCTCGTTATTAAATACAGATACAAAATTGTTTGCTAAGATTATGGCAGAACGTATGAAGGGACTGATGACAACCATGGTCCATCAAGACCAGGTAGGCTTCATACCCGGAAGAGAAAGTAAGGGCAATGGGGTCAGAGCGCTCCTCATCCTGCAGCAGATAAAAGAAAATGGGTCCCCAGGTCTATTCCTGTCAGTTGACGCGGAAAAAGCGTTCGACAGGGTAGACTGGGGGCTCATGATGTCAACACTAGAGATCATAGGCATAGGTGCGAAGATGATGGGGAGAATTAAAACACTGTACTATCATCCACGTGCAAGGGTCAAAATCAATGGGTCCCTATCAACATCTTTCGAGATGAGGAATGGGACCAGGCAGGGATGCCCCCTATCTCCGCTCCTTTTCGTCCTATCCTTAGAATCCCTCCTGGCAACGGTCAGAAATAACCCCAATATTAAGGGAGTAAGAGTAGGGGAAGACGAGCACAAACTATCTGCGTTCGCCGACGACATATTATTTTATGTGAGTAACCCGAGGACTACGCTCCCCAATCTTTTAGCTGAGATTAAGCAATATAGTGAGATTTCTAATTTTAAGATGAATATACTGAAAACAGAAATATTAAACATCAACATTAGCAAGGAGGAAGAACGATTCCTCAAAAAGGAATACAAGTTCGTTTGGCAGAAGGAGATAAAATATCTGGGGATGAAACTTGCCAACTCTATAAAGAAACTGTATAGGTTAAACTATATTCCCCTCTTAGATGAAATAAAAGGGGAAATTAAAAAAATCAATAATCAGCCAATCTCTTGGTTCGGAAGAATAAATGTAGTAAAAATGATGTTAGTTCCAAAAATTTTATATAAATTTCAAATGGCCCCAATAGCCTTACCACAATCTTACTTTGCCATACTGAACTCTTTGTTACTGAATTACATTTGGAATAAAAAAAAACATAGGATATCCTTCCATGTATTAAAACAGAGTAAAAAAAATGGGAGGTTTGGCTGTACCGGATATTAGAAAGTATTACAATGCCTCGGTCATTTCTCGTGTAATAGAGTGGGCCAGGGAAAATCACGATAAAAGATGGATTAACATTGAATGCACACTCGCAAGGGCACAATTAGGAAGAATAATTTGGAATCCACCACAAAATAGAACTTTATATAAAACCACACATGTCATTACACGCACGGCACTACGGATATGGGACAGAGTTCATAAACACGCAAGATCAGAATATAACTCACCACTCATAGATTTAAAAGATAACAAATTCTTTGCACCAGGGTTAAAACATTTCAAATTTCCACTTTTTTTTTTTTTTTAATCAGAGGAAATTCCTCTAAGGAAAAAAAAAAAAAAAAAAAAGTAAAGAACAAATAAGATGGCAAAGGAAAACCACAAATGATGCAAAGACTACGGAGGAAAGCGAAGGGCGGAATTTTCCGTGAGCTGCACTGACGGGGAGATCCCCGGGTTGAGACTGATGTGGGATTAAAAAAAAAAAAAGAGGTAACCCAAAAAGAAGAAGGATCATATGGTGTACCATAGAGGGTGGTATATGTTAACCACTTGACCACTGGGCACTTAAACCCCCTTAATAACCAGACCAATTTTCAGCTTTAGGTGCTCTCACATTTTGAATGACAATTACTCAGTCATACAACACTGTATCCAAATGAAATCTTTGTCCTTTTTTTTCACCACAAATGGAGCTTTCTTTTGGTGGTATTTAATCACCGTTGGGTTTTAAATTGTTTGCACTAAGAAAAAAAAAAGGAAAATTCTGTAAAAAAATGAATTTTTCTTTGTTTCTGTTAATTTTTTTTAGGAAATTTGTAATTTTTCTTCATAAATTTTGGCCAAAATGTATACTGCTACATATCTTTGGTAAAAATAAGTACACATTGGTGAATATTATTTGGTCTTTGTGAAAGTTATAGCGTCCACAAGCTATGGTGCCAATATCTGAAAATTCTTCGGGGGTATTACAGAGTATTGTGCGGGAGTGCGATTCTTGGAGGACGTCCATGGACGTCCTTCCAGAGTTAAGGAACCGCCTTGTAGCCGTAATTCGGCTATGAGGCAGTGATTAAGTGGTTAAAATACTCAAAAAACTGGAGAACCATAAAATAATCCAACCTGAAGGAAAGGAAAAATGGCTTAATGCGGGACCAGTGATAATAAAGATATTCCAAAAATCATAGGAAACAGAAAGAACAAAAAATCTATTGGAATCTACCTCCATAAGGCTGAATATATTAATTCAAGCCAGATGAATAGATATCCACAATTCCCAAGAATGGACGGCTAACAATTCAGAGAAGCCCAAAAAAGGGCCTAAAAGGAATAATTGTATAGTCACAAATCCATAGAGAGCAAATTCAAATGACCAGACAGGAAATGTACAAATGAGTTACCTAAAGCAGCGGTTCCCGAGTATGATCCTTTCCCTCTCATGGTGGCCTTACTCTGAAATCAGTCACCAGTGTCTATTTATAGTGTTGCTCACGAATATTCGCATTGCGAATATTCGCTACGAATATTGCATATTCGAGTATTCGCGAATAACTTGAATATCGCGGCGAATATTCGCTATTTCGAATATTCATATTTTTTTCAAATTTCGCAATCAATTTAGCATTCGCACTAGCGAAATTTCGCATTAGCGAAATTTCGCAATTTTTTTTTTTTTTTATAAAATATAGCGAATATTCGTAAATATCGAATATTCGTGATATTTTATCCAAAAAAAAATAGCGAAATTTCGCAATCATTTTCGCTTTCGCATATGCGAAATTTTGCTATTTATTTTTTTTTTTTTTTATAAAATATAGCGAATATTCGTAAATATCGAATATTCGTGATATTTTATCCAAAAAAAAATAGCGAAATATCGCATTAGCGAAATTTCGCATTGGCGAAATTTCGCAATTTTTTTTTTTTATAAAATATCACGAATATTCGATATTAACGAATATTTGCGAATATTCTTCGAAATATTCGCGAAATATCGCGAAATCGAATATGGCGTATTCCGCTCATCACTATCTATTTATACCCACCTCCACCTTCCCATTGGGCGCCTGCAGGGCCAGCCTTCGGGGTGTGCGAGATGTGTGGCCGCACAGGGCGCCATGGGCAACTGGGGCGCCGTGCGTAGGGTTGCCACCTGTCCGGTTTTTGACACATTTGTCCGGGTTTCCACCCACCGAAAACCCAGGCACACATTCCACCATCATGTGGCCAGTGGCAGCGGATCTCTGGCCCCGGCTGAAACATCTGTAGTGGCGCCGCACATCCCGTGCCCACTACAGTATCAGTGTCATACAGTGGCATTGCGGTCTGAGCCCAGCAGGTGCCCTGTGATTGGCTGAATGGGTCATGACATGAGGGTCAGCGATTGGCCCGGCGGAGGATGCTGGTCACATGTGGAGGCGGGGCTGGACTGTGGATAATCGTGCCTGCTTGTTCCCAGAGTCCAGCCTCACGCTGTGTGTCTCCCTAAGGTCGCTCTTATCTGCTCTGTCAGCCCCCCTCCTCTCTCTCTGTCACCCCCTCTTCTCTCTCTCTGTCACCCCCATCCTCTCTCTCTCCCCCTCTCTCTCCCCCTCCTCTCTCCCCCCTCTGCTCTCTCTCTCCTCTCTCTGTCTCCCTCCTCCTCTTTCTCTCTGTCTCCCCCTTTTCTCTCCCTCTCTGTTCCCCCTCCTCTATCTCTCTCTGTCTCCCTTCTGCTCTCTCTCTGCCCCCCCCTCCACTCTTTCTGTCCTCCCCTCCTCTCTCTCTTTCTGTTACTCCCCTCCTCTCTCTCTGTCACTTCCCTCCTCTCTCTCTCTCTGTCACTCCCCTCCTCTCTCTCTCTCTCTGGTAGGATTTGGTAACCCCCCAGTCTCTGGAAACGCGTTGCACAGACCTTTCTGCAAGGCCTCCCGAAGATTTTTCATCTTCTGCTTCCTCTGCGATGGCAAGATAAGGTCCGCAACCTTACCCTTGTAACTTGGATCAAGGAGAGTTGCCAGCCAGTAATGATCCCTCTCCTTGATTGCACGAATACGAGGATCCTTACGCAGGCTTTGCAGGATCAGGGAGGCCATGCGGCGTAGGTTTCCTGTGGCATTCGGGGCAGAGTCCTCTGGGTCACTGAGTATGACAGGATCGGCAGCCACCTCATCCCAGCCATCCCTTGAAGACTGCTGCTGATGCTGAGTCAAAAGCTCCACCTCCATGCTGCTGATACAATCCTCCTCCTCCTTCTCGTTCTCTTCCTGTGTGCTAGGCGGGCAAGCAGGACCACTTACTGGATAAAGGGGGCCTTGAGAGGTAAGGAAGTCCTCCTCTTCCTCCCTCTGTTCTGCCTCAAGGGCCCTGTCCATTATTCCACGTAGCATGTGCTCCAAAATGTGAATAAAAGGGACAGTCTCACTGATGCATGCACTGTCACTGCTCACCATCCTCGTGGCCTCCTCAAATGGTGATAGGACAGTGCATGCATCCCTGATCAAGGCCCACTGGCATGGGGAAAAAAACCAAGCTCCCCTGACCCAGTTCTGCTGCCATATTGGCACAGGTACTCATTGATGGCCCTCTGCTGCGTGTACAGCCGCTGCAGCATGGCCAATGTAGAGTTCCATCTGGTGGGTACAGTATGTCACAGATTAGGCAGTTTCACAGCGCCACTATTAAATTTTTTCACATGTACTACCAGGTTGTGACACACCTAATTCTACACGTTCAGTCCTATCAGTATAGGCTTCAGAGAGGACTGATGGTATAGTGGGGTTGGGGATCCCAGCTGATGAGGGGCAAGGGGAGGTCCGCTTTGTTCTTTGGTGTGGGTCTTTCAGGTATGCTTGCCAACGAACTGCATGGCAGGTCGACATATGTCTGCTCAAGCATGTGGTGCCCAAGCGGTTGATGTTTTGGCCATGCAAGATACGCTTGAGACATATGTTGCAAATTGCAACGGTGCAATCTGATGCACATGTCTCAAAAAAGGCCCACACCAAAGAACATTTGCAGTAACGCTGAGACACAGCAGCATCCTGCACAGGCGTAGCTCTGCGATGTAATGCAGTTGGTGTGCTGCACACTTAAGCTGTCCCATGAAGGGCATCCTGCCTCTTTGGAGATGTGCCTGTGCCTCCTACTCCTCCTCCTTCTCTCTCCTATCAGGCACCCACGTAGAGTCAGAGACCTCATCATCCCCTCCCTCCTTATCACTGTCAAAAACCTGGCAGTATGCTGCAACTGAGGAAAGATGACTGTCAGATTGCTGTCATTCTTGGGCACCCCCTTTCTCTGGGCTCACATTACTGCCTTCATCTATCTGTGTTCCATCATCAGAGCCTTCAAAACGCTGCACATCTTCATGCAGCATGTACCCAACACTGTGTTCAAACAGTTCGTGGGACTCCTCAGGAGGACATGGTGGGACTAGGGAAGGAGAAAGTGATCCCATTGAGCAGAGGGAAGAGGACGCCTTGGCAGCTACTTTGCCAGACAAAGTACCCTGAGCATGGGTGAGAGAGGATGAGGAGGATGAGGATGGCTTGGTCATCCACTCTACCAAGTCTTCGGCATGTTGCGGCTCAACATGGCCAGCTGCCGAAAACAAGGACGAGCGTGTCACACGGCCACTTGCTGATGAGGATGCACCGTGTCCATGACCAGCACTGTTGCCTGTAGACGCAGAGCCTGCTTGCCCTCGTGACTCTCTGCCTCTTCTTGTTGTGCTTCCAGACATTATAATGGCCTGCAGAGGACAAAGGCAGTACACACACCTCGTAGCTTTTGGTGCAAACTGCAGAGGACACGTGCAGTACACAACAAGTAGCTTTAGTTGTAAAGTAATGAGCACACTTGCACTATGCACCAAGTGGGTTTAGTTGCAAAGTAATGAGCACACTTGCACTATGCACCACCAAGCGTGTTTAGTTGCAAAGTAATGAGCACACTTGCACTATGCACCACCAATTGTGTTCAGTTGCAAAGTAATGAGCACACTTGCACTATGCACCACCAAGTGTGTTCAGTTGCAAAGTAATGAGCACACTTGCACTATGCACCACCAAGTGTGTTCAGTTGCAAAGTAATGAGCACACTTGCACTATGCACCACCAAGCGTGTTCAGTTGCAAAGTAATGAGCACACTTGCACCATGCACCACCAAGTGCGTTCAGTTGCAAAGTAATTAGTACACTTGCACTATGCACCATCAAGTGTGTTCAGTTGAAAAGTAATGAGCACACTTGCACTATGCACCACCAAGTGGGTTTAGTTGCAAAGTAATGAGCACACTTGCACTATGCACCACCAAGTGTGTTCAGTTGAAAAGTAATGAGCACACTTGCACTATGCACCACTGAGTGGGTTTAGTTGCAAAGTAATGAGCACAGTTGCACTATGCACCACCGAGTGTGTTCAGTTGCAAAGTAATGAGCACACTTGCACTATGCACCACCGAGTGTGTTCAGTTGCAAAGTAATGAGCACACTTGCACTATGCACCACCGAGTGGGTTTAGTTGCAAAGTAATGAGCACACTTGCACTATGCACCACCAAGCGTGTTCAGTTGCAAAGTAATGAGCACACTTGCACTATGCACCACCAAGTGTGTTCAGTTGCAAAGTAATGAGCACACTTGCACTATGCACCACCAATTGTGTTCAGTTGCAAAGTAATGAGCACACTTGCACTATGCACCACCGAGTGTGTTCAGTTGAAAAGTAATGAGCACACTTGCACTATGCACCACCGAGTGGGTTTAGTTGCAAAGTAATGAGCACACTTGCACTATGCACCACCGAGTGTGTTCAGTTGCAAAGTAATGAGCACACTTTCACTATGCACCACCAAGTGCGGTCAGTTGCAAAGTAATGAGCACACTTGCACTATTCACCACCAAGTGTGTTCAGTTGAAAAGTAATGAGCACACTTGCACTATGCACCACCAAGTGTGTTCAGTTGCAAAGTAATGAGCACACTTGCACTATGCACCACCAAGTGGGTTTTGTTGCAAAGTAATGCGTAAACTTGCAGTATACAGCAAGTTGGTTTAAGTGCACTGAGCACACGGGCAATTCAACACGTGATAACCCTGCAGCTAACACAATCAACTGCCTGACAGATTAGGAAGAACTAATCTAACTAAACTATACAGTGTATAAATATATGTACAACTCCTGGGATGTATATATATCCTCTACACACTGTAAATTTAACTGACTAGCCTGCCTGCTCTATCTAGCTGGAAAAAAAGACAATCTCTCTCTCTTTGTCTGATATGTAACAAACCCGGAACACACTACAGCCGTGCTGCAGACGGCCTTTTATAGTGTGGGGCGTGTGCACCCTGTAGTGGTCTGTGTGTATTGTGTAGTGGTCTATGGGTAGTATATTGTGTAGCGGTCAGTGTGTGTTGTGTAGCGGTCAGTGTATAGTGGTCTGGGGGGGGGCGCCACAGGATTAGCTCGCACAGGGCGCCTGAAACCTAAGGCCGGCCATGGGTGCTTGTTTGGCACCAAACATAGGTGAGGGGCAGACGCTTTAGTGGCGTCAATAAAAAAAACGGACACGTCAAACGGCGCACCGAAAGTGACGCATAAGCATCCATCCTCGGCCGCCGTCAGCAACAAAAAGCGGAAACTGTAATGAAGGTGCACAAGGCAACCCTCGCCACTTTAAAAACAGAGAAATGTCAGATTGAAAAGCCTTTTCCATCCAGCCTGGAAGGTTTTTAAACAGAAAAGAAAAAGGGCAAAGCCGAAGAGTGCCTTATGGGGAGGGAAAGGACCAGGGCACACTTCAGACGCTTGGCGCCACCTCGTGGGGTCAAAAATTATGACAACACTACAGATGACACCCTGGGCGATCCCTCAAGGGTTCCTCAGAAAATACAAAATCTTATGCTTACAAAAATGAGAGAAGAAATCAATATGTAAACAATATGTAATCTCCCAATATTCAGACAAAATAAGCTCAGACAAATAGGGGCTACAAATCAAAAATACACATAGCAGAAAAGCTATAAATTAACCCAAACCATTAGTAAAATGGTCAGGAAATAAACATCTGTAAATATGGCCCATACACCCCATTAGAGGATCAGTTTATAACTGATGGACTCATTTAACCCTGGATATGCTGTAGCTGTCAGGGAGTGAATCCATCTTGTTTCTCTTTGTAAGAGACACTTGTCCACATCTCCCCATCTCTCATTGATGGGTAGATGGTCTAATGCAAACAAAATGATTTTGGACAAATCAAAAGAGCGATATAAGCCCATATGACGGCTTATAGGGGTTTCCATTTTCTTCTTTTGAACTAGGGAAACATGATCCCCTATTCTATGGAAAAAATGTCTTTTTGTTTTTCCTACATAGAAGGCATTGTACTCGCACTTCATGTAGCATAAGATAAAAAATTAGGTTTTAAACATGCATGCAGTATACATTTTAGGAAGAGTACAACTGGTCCAGAAAAATCATACACTTAATAGCATGCAATGCCAAGCTGCAGTTTCAAAAGCAAGAAAAAATACTTTGATGTATTACATGAGGTTTAGACTCCAGTTATGAAGACATACTTTTTCCCTGCACAAAACATTATTAACATCTCACCTAGAATATGCAGTTCTGTTTTGGGCACCAATTCACAAAAATATTGTGAAACTGGAAAAAGTGTGCAGAAAGGCATCCAAACTAATAGGCGGGATAGAGGAACTCATGGGGAAAATTAGTTGAACTGAAAGGTATTTTCTCTTGAGAAGAGGTGATGAAGGAAGGATATGATAAACATGTACGAATACATGCATGGTCTTTATAATGCACTTGGTGCAGGGACACTATTTACTGTATTTTTGGTGGAAAAGAGATTTTGCCTTCACACTAAGTTTAGTGAAAATGTGGAATGGGCTCCCTCAAAAACTAGATCTGGCCAGCTCAGTAGATTGTTTTAAAAAAGAGCTGGATACATTCTGAAATTAGCAAAAACATATGTGGATATTAATATGTATAGGTAACATCACCAGGGATTGTTGATCCCTGGAATGTCTGATTGGGGGATCAATAAGAAATGTAATTTCCCCCCACTGAAGCAAATTGGACCATCCTTCATATTTTTTTTTGCTTTTCTCTACATTAACTGTCGGTATAGGATTCTGTATATGGTGGTTTTCTAGCCCCTTATCTGAGCATGCAGCCTGAAGGAGAAGGATGGGGGAGTGAGTGAGCACCCCCCCTTGAACCATACCAGGCCACATGCCCTCAACATGGGGAGGATGCTTTGGGGTCCCCCCCAAAGCACGCTGTCCCCATGTTGATGGGGACAAGGGGTTCATCCCCACAACCCTTGCCCAGTGGTTGTGGGGGTCTATGGGTGGGAGGCTTATCGGAATCTGGAAGCCGCCCCCAGATTCCGGCCCACCCTATGTGAATGGATATTGGGTACATTGTGCCCCTACCCATTCACCCAAAAAAAGTATTGAAAAGTGAAAAACACAAGCCGGTTTTTGACAATTCCTTAAAGAAAAAAAAAGACATGATATCCATCCATCTTCAATCACAGCGCAGACAGACCCGAAAAAAAAGAAGAAAAAAAGAAGATGCTCCTCGATGGGAGGTGTCCCCCTGAATGCTGTTATAAAGGCAAGGGCGGGGCCACCTGCTGATGTAACCGGATGACCCCGCCCTCTATGATGGCACATGATGTCAGAAGGGGCGGGGTCACTCAGTTACGTCACCCCATCCCTTGTCTATATAACAGCAGTCACTGCGAAAAGACAGCAGTTGGCGGGACACCTCCCTTTGAGAGCTTTTTTTTATTTCAATTTTTTGGGCGATGTGATTGAAGATAGATTGACATATCGGGGAACTTTTACTTTAATAAAGGAATTGTCAAAAACTGTCTTTTGTGGTTTTTACTTTTTGAAACTTTTGGGTAGGGGTAATATACCCCATTCACATAGGAGGGCTGGGATCTAGGGCCCCCTTGTTGAAGGGCACTTCCAGATTCTGATAAGTCCCCTGCCCGAAGACCCCCAAACAACCACCAGTGCTTGCTCGGAGAAGGGTCTGGTATGGATTTTGGGGGGACCCATGCCATTTTTTTTTTGGCGTGGGGATCCTCTTAACCACTTTAATACACTGTGTTATATATACTACATTGCCTGCACTAACTGAATATCTAGTCTACACTAAATGCAGAGTATATATTTATTATATAGTATTAGAATGTGTATATATTTTTTTATAATAAATACACTGCCTGCATGCCACTAACTAACCTGCCTGCCTAATCTAGCTCAATCTATCTCCTTCCACACACTATACACAGCCGCTATGTAAGCAGCCATATATAGTGTGGGACGTGGACTT
Organism: Rana kukunoris; assembly: GCA_029574335.1. Taxonomy (NCBI): domain Eukaryota; kingdom Metazoa; phylum Chordata; class Amphibia; order Anura; family Ranidae; genus Rana; species Rana kukunoris. Next base: position 64,825,277 of record CM056054.1, read on the forward strand.
AGTCCCTCTGAGCCTGAAGGCTGAGCCACCCTGCCTTTGGCCAGTACATACAAAGTACATGCTTTGGCCATCATTAGATGTCAATGCACTGCGAACTCGCAGTGCATTATGGGACGTTCCACAGCACTCTAATTTCCCGCGAACACCCCATATGTCCGATTGTTTGCAAGCAAACGAACACCCGATGTTAAAGTAAAACTTACATTTGACTTGAACCGCTGGCTTGTTTTGAACAACACGTTTTCTGGCAGTGAATAGTGAACTAAATCAATATTGAACTCGATGACTGATAAAAGTGTTTAAGAAATAAATATCATCCAAGCAAACTTGAAATATAAAAAAGAAAAATTAATAAACCGAGTAAATTAACGAAAGAGTTGTTCCAAGCATTTCCCAAAAAGAAGAGAACGAAGGCTCTTACAACATAAGAACTCAAACATAAGTAAACATCCACCTCATAGTTTCCAAACAATATCCTAAACCTCTCATAAAAGCCAACTTATTGAAGCCTGTAATTTACATCAAAGCTTCCTGTTAACTGCCAAGAAAGGAATACCACCCAAATTTTGACCTGAAAATTAAATCTGTTTACTACAGTACTATTTGTTTTCAAATTAAACAAATCATCAGTAAATATTAGCATTTATGCAATGTTACATTACCTGCATTTCAACTGTAAGTAACATATTAGCATCTAAATGGCTTCATAAATCCAATAACACAACTTTTACAGAAAAGACTTAGATTACAGATATCTGTATAGCAGCTAAAGATGAAACTTTGCAACTATTTTGCGTGTAAATCCTATTTCTAATTTCTATTTTTGATGCCAAAGTGTTTTCCCTCATATTTTTTTTCATAATACATTTATACTGTATATTGGGATGTCCATGTGGTTTACAATATGTGGTTTGCATCAGTCAAAAACTGCAGAGCAGACTTGGCTAATGCTGCCAAAATATTGAGATAAGGCTTATGGAGCATAGTGTGTCCAACAATTTTTACTTTTTACATAATGAAAATGCAGACAAGCTTACAGACATTTCACTAAAAAATACCTTTCTGTCTGATCACTGCAACACTTTGAGAGATTTAACATTTCTAAGTTCCTTTGGCTATACACTTTAGGGACCTAATTTATATTCAATTTAAATTACACTATAGAACGATACAAAAATATTTAGTTACTTTTGTATTTGTATATTAACAACCTGTGAAGACATCACTCTGTTTCATGTTTTTTTACTCAAAGATTTCAAAGACTTTAGTTTTCTTGATTAAAACAATACAAAAGCAGTCCTATTTCTAAGATTTATTTATTTATGTACTGTATGTACAATTACTTCTTTCTGTTCTTTGATTAAATATCTATCTGCCCAAAAAGAAAAAGTAATCTTTCTACGCTAACAAGTCAGACACATCAGAAATGATTTCTTTTAGATAATAACGATGATGATAATATTAGTGGTACTGTATGTGTGCAACATGAGAAGCTATCTGAAAAAGTACTTGGTTATGGTGGGGAGAGGACTCCAGGACTAATGCAACTGAAAAGTCAGGCCTCGTACACACGATCAAATCTATCTGCTGGAAGCGGTCTGACAGACCGTTTCAGCAGACAGATTCGCTCGTGTGTACGGGCGGACAGACAGATTTGGCCAGCCGACAGATTTTAAAGCATGCTTTAAAATCTGTCTGCTGGGAATCTGTCCGCCCGACATGTCTGCTGTTTAGTACGCTAACCAGCAGACATATGTGCTCGCACATGCGTCGGCTGTCTGCCGGCGGGGATTTTGGTTTGATCGTGTGTACAGCAATCAAACCAAAACGGCCAGCAGACAAATCTGTTCAAATCGGTCTGTCAGACCGATTTGAACAGATTTATTTGGTCGTGTGTACGCGGCCTCAGATGTAGCTGAAAAGTCAGGGATCCAGCTGGATGGAACAAGCTTTGCAGTCATGGGGAAATAAAGGCTTATATAAAATGCATTTCAGAGGCCCTGCCTCCTTTATCAAGTATGATCAATAGTGAAGCAAGATTTTCTTTTATACTGACAACTGCAAGCCAATATGACAAGTGGGAGTCACCGTACACATATATTTCTTTGAAAATCACAAAATAGTATGTGGAATGATATGAGAAACTAAATGGAGATCAATAAAAACAGATGTTAATGAGGGAGAACTGACTGAAGGATCGAACTGGTTCAAATGATATTAGATATTTGGCTGGTGTTGTGGTAATGAAAGACAATTAGAAACATCTAATATAATATATATATATATATATATATATATATATATATATATATATATATATATATATATTGTAATAGTGAGAGGCTCTGTCCCTATGAAATTAGAGGTAAAATAGACACAGGGTTTGCATATCTGCGGACCGCAAAACTACAGCGTGTAGAGTTTAAGTGGAGAAAACTGCTCTGTCAGTTTTCTCCAGGTTTTGCTAGTTTAGAATGGGGCTGTGTAGTTTGAAGATCCTGCAGAGACTTGGGCGGGATGGAATCTCCAACCCTGTGTCCAGATCTTACAGACAGTAGGTGGTGTTCCCAGGTGCACACAGCCCATATAATGAGGGACTGGTCAGAACAGAGAGTGAAGGAAGGTGGAGTGTGTGCAGCTGGCTGCTGGTTCAAAACACTGTGTGTGGAAAGCTGTCTGCCCTGGAAGACTACATCCCTGGTGAGGGGGTACTTCGTGCCTGACGGACTGGGAGGCTGGTAGACCTGAGGTGGCTAGCGAGTCTAAAGGGGGCTGAAGGAAGTCCGGAAGTCTGGGAGACAGTAGGCTGGAGAAACCTGTTGAGGCCAGGAGTGTGCCAGGTTTAGCAGGTACTGCAAGGCTAAGTAAGCCTAGGAGCCAGGAGGCTTGGCATTTTGGTTATATGAACATTACTGGAGAAGAACCCCCTGCGTGGAAATCCTGTGTGTGTGAACTGTTTTTTTGTTTCCTTTCAATTAAGTCCCCTTTCAAACCGACGACTTGTCTCACGATTTTGGACTGCAAAATCGTATGACAAGTCATTCTCCATTATTTTCAATGACTACCATTCATACTGGCAGGACTTTAAGTTGTGCCTACTTCAAAGTAGTCCTTGCACTTCTTTGGTCCAATTTTGATGCCACTTACACAGGCATTCATTGAAATTGCAGCCGCGAATTGCAGCAAAATCGCGGTAAAATTGCGGCCGAGAAATCGTGGTAAAATCGCACGACTTTGGAGTCCGACAAGTGAGAAAGGGGCTGAAATGGGCTGCCATGCCCTCAAACCTAACATCTGACTGCTGTGGACTTGCTGAAAAACGCAATTACCACTTGAGTTAAACACCCCCAATGTCTACAATATATATATATATATATATATATATATATATATATATATATATATATATATATATACACATATACATATACATATATATATATACTGTACATACATACAAATAAGCAAGAAGAAACAAAGCCGCGCCACTAAATACAAATATGGCAGTGACGTCACCACGCAAGGAGGAAGGGCTCCCATCATTTGCCGGCCGGCATTTTTCTTTTATGCAATTTTTAAACTTGTATATTGTAAGTACAATATGTTTTATTAAATCGAATTTCTATCATACGGAATTACACTATGGTGCATCCTCTCTTTCATTTCAGCTCTATAGAGACAAAACTAAGGCTGATAATACTGCAAAATAGAACCCACAATGTTTATTTTCAGTGTTACAATGCATTTCACAGAGGAGAAAATAATCTGTTTCTGTAAATAAATAAAATTAAAAACATTCAGCGCAATCCACTACATAACTGATAACTAAACAACTGTGCAAACTGTGCAAACCAAATATAATAGCCATTTTTTCTACAATATAGCAGCAATGGTGGCACCCTCTAACTGGGCTAGGCATACAGTAATTACCTAATTAATATAAATACCAATATGCTTATACATCCAGGACATATATTTCTCGGATAAATCTACAGTGATGTAACCCTCTTCAATGTTGGATCAATAAATATAAACCCAAAATAAAAAAATATACCAAAAACCTAGTTATGCAATCCCACCATCATTGCAGTTGCAGTGGTGACCCCCCAATTCACATAACTTGAAAAGTAACATATTATAAAAGTGATATGCATAAAAGTGAAAGTATCTCCCACTATATTTTAATTTGTATAAAATGTTTGATGTCTCCATTTTAGCATTCACATTGAAAATAACCAACACACACAGAATGGGACTGGTTAGGTGAACATTTTAAATCGACTTTCTCTCCTCATGTGCAGACTCAACCCACTGGATTTTTATTACTGGATTGTCTCGGTACATCACTTTTGGTGGTCAAGGAAAACCCATTCTTCTAGAATGATCACTTTTGCACAGAATTTGTTCTTGCTTTAGTTAGAACATGTGTCAAACACAAGGCCGTGGGCCGAATCTGGCCCGCCAGGCCACTTCATGCGGCCCTTGGACCCAGGGCTTTCAAACTCAACTCTGCACTATGTACGTAGCACACCCCTTAATCTGCACATTGTGAATAGAGCACCCCTGAAACTGAAACCTGAAACCCTTAGAAGGGGACAATATCGGATGGGCAATGGAGGAAGATATTAGAGAGGGGACACTTGGTATCGGTTTCACCCGCACAAAAAGTCTCACATCTGATGTTGATACATAGGACATATTATACACCTAAGAGATTGTTTAAGTTTGGGTGGAGAGCAGATGCTAAGTGCCCCAGGTGTTGGGATACGGGGACCTGTTACACATGGTATGAAGGTGTCTGAAATTATTTCGATATTGGTCAGAGATCCTCGATACTATAAACACTATATATCAAACTAGGCTGGAAATGGACCCCAGATTCGGTATCTTTGGTCTGGGGGATGAAATAGCTGGAACAGCTAGTATAATTAAAGTAGTGATGAGATGTATTCTCCAGGACAGAAAATTAATAGCGCAGAGATGGCAAGCAGAGAAGCCCATCTTGGTAAGAGATTGGGTTAACACAGTCACTGAAACGATATGGAAGGAAAAAGTATATATATTATACAAAGAAAATAAATTTGAAGGAATTTGAAAAAATGTGGAAACCTTGGCTGGAGAAGATGGGATACCCAATGTAAAGCACAGAAAAGGGGTAATAAAGAAGGCCCTACAGAAATAAATTAAACAAGGAAGAGGGTGAGGTTTAAAACATATACTAGGATAAAGAATGGGGGGTGGGGGGGATAAGTCTCCAATTCTAGGGGTTACTGGGAAGCCTTCTCATTAATTCAGTCTCTATTGGTACGTGACACCCTCAGACATTATTGGAGATTCAAAGTAAATAAATGTTCACCATATTTTATAACATTCTGTAAACACACTTTGCTGGGTGAACAGTTCCTATTCCTTTAATAAATCAACCCCATTGTGTCCTGTGCTTTGTGTTCCTGTGGCTTGAAAACATATTAATTCCATGCTTTCATAAATCATTTTTATGATTGCTACTTTTACCAGAGAATCACAAAACATTTTTATCAGATACATTGAACAGTAGGCGAGTGGGAAAAAATTAGACTTAAATGGTAACAATCAAGAGTAAGGTTACGGTCAAAAATACAGCACAGATTGTATATCATTATGCAGAAATGCTTTCTTTTGTCCTCTAAAATTTTAAATGGCATCTTAATATACTGTATATTATGCATACATAAATAGTCAATGGCTTGTTTATAGGGTATACCAGCTCAATAACTTAATGTATAAAGCACGCAGTCATGCTCTGGAGGAAAAATAGTTTTATGACCAAGCATTTCATAATTTGTTTATTTTGACCATGATTATTGGTGCCAGATGTGGTGCTTTGTCGAAGATCTTGAAAAGGATGGGTAATGACAGCAGAAGATTTCACTGAGATCCACTTCTGTTTAGTTATCAACAGTGGCGTCGGGATGGGAGGGCGGGGGGCTGGAGTTCCGAGTGTGCCCCCGAAAAGCCCCGGGTCTCGATAATCCTAATAACATTATTATCCCCAAGCCATTTCCATGGGCAACAGGGAACCATCTCCCGCTTATGCAGCGCGGCCGAGTGACGTACAAATAGCCCCGCCTGGCTCTCTCTCCGTGGTGCATGCAGCCTGCTGTGGAGTGGTCGGAATGAGATGGGCTACACTATACATTATTATCGGCGATGTTTTCTTCTTTTTATTCAGCTGTGAGCAGGAAAGCCTGTTGACAGCTGATGACTCATTGGTTGTTAAAGACACCGCAGCCAGCTTTCCGGCTCCGCTCCTTAACAAACAGTAGGGATGAGCTTCGCGTTCGAAACAAACGTATGTTTGACTCGAACATTGTCTGTTCGTACGTTCGACGAAATTCGAACAAAAGCGGTCGTTTGCGCCAAATTCGAGTGACGCAGCTAGCGGGTTCCTCATCCAGAGACAATCTTATACGCTGCAAGTCCCAGTGCAAGGCAGGCACACTTTAAAGTAAGAGGCCAATCGGCTGTTTTTTGTGATTTTTAAATATTTTAATAAAGGTAATGCACTATGGGTTTCCCCCAACTTTTCCCTGTTTCATTGTGAGTTCCACAGTCCTAAGACACTGTTCCATCTGGAACCAGTACATGCCCCCAGTGAAACAGGCACTTATCCTGTCCAGCACATGCGACCTGCTTTTAATTAAGAGGTAAGCGCAACTACAGCTCTACAGCACTTTTGGTGAAGTTATAATCCCTATGGTGAAGGCTAATTAAGCACATCTGTGATCTGATTTTCAGCATTTCCTGCCTGTCAATTTGGATCTCAGTTACAATATTGGACATTTTCCACTTTATAGACTGGTTCACCCTGTATATATATTGCACTGATCTACCAACTATCCATACACTAGTGGATGGTCAATAGACATTTGTCACTACTACTAAGTATTTCACTTTGTACACGTAGTATTTAAAGTGTATTGATGTATATATATTTTTGGTTGCTATCTAGGTACCCACTTGATTTATACGTTTACTCACACCCAACTTTGGGTTTTCTTGCTTAACCTATTTGTTGAGCCCATACACTTTATAGCGCCCTCAACCATCCCCTTTATGCTGTATGTCCTGCATGCTTGGCCAATCACAGCGCGCAAAAAACGAAGAGCCATAATTAGCCAAAGCCTGGGTGGCTTTGGCCAATTATGGCTCAGGGCTTTAGCACACGCCCCACACTATAAAAGGACGCCTGCTGGGCGGCCTTGTGTAGTGTGTTCCGGCTTGTTGATGAGAGCAGTCAGAGAGACAGAGAGATTGTCTTTTTATATAGCTAGATAGAGCTGGCAGGCAGGCTAGTCAGTATAGCTTAATTTACAGTGTGTAGAGAATATATATACATCCATAGGAGTTGTACATATATTTATACATTGTATAGCTTAGATAGATCAGTTCATCCTAATTTACTGGCAGGCAGGTGATTGTGCTATTTAAAGACGTTATCACACGTATAGACACACAGCAGGTACAATATTTAAAGGAATTTTATTTTAATTTTTTTAATTTAAGCATCATTAAAATCACTGCTCCTGGAGCAGCGATTTTAATAATGTTTAAATAAAAAAAAATGAAAGATTCCTTTAAATATTGTACCTGCTAGGTGTCTATAGTTTGCCTGTAGGCATGTGCAAAAGTGAAAAATTAGTTTTGTTTCGTTTCGTTTCAATTCGTCATTTAATACATTTAATACATTTCGTTAAGTTAGGTTGTGTTGAATTCGTTTTCGGAATTCGTTCGTTTTCGACCGAATTTCGAAAAATCCGGTCGAAATCGAAAATATTTCGCCCGTTTTTCGAATTTGTTCGTTTTCGACCGAAATCGAAAATATTTCAACCAGATTAGAAAACAAATAGTCTCTTTTCGAATAGAATTTTTTTCGAATTAAATCCGAAAATATTTTTTTTTTTTTTTTTTTCGAATTCCGATCGAATTTAGTCCGCGGGTATTCGATTCGGAATTCGAAAAAAAATATATTTTCGAATTTAATTCGAAAAAAATTCTATTCGAAAAGAGACTTCTAATCTGGTTGAAATATTTTCGATTTCGACCATTTTTTTTTTCGAAATTCGGTCGAAAACGAACAAATTCCGAAAACGGTCGAAATATTTCACTAATATAGCAATTCGGGAATTCGTATGCATCCGAATGTCCGAATAATGGAAAATTCGTCCGAATTTCGATTCGGAACGAAACGAAATGCACATGCCTATTTGCCTGTGAAAACATCTTTGAGAACCTGGGTCTTCTTGCCCGAGAGAACATGTATCAATGGACAAAAAAGTTTTAAAAACGGTCGTTTTTTTCAGCAGTCCTGAAAAACGTTTTTAAAACTTTTTTCCATTGATACATGTTCCCTCGGGCAAGACCCGGGTTCTCAAAGACGTTTTCACAGGCAAACTATAGACACCCAGCACTGCAGGTACAATATTTAAAAGATTTTTTTTATTTTTATTTAAACATTATTAAAATCACTGCTCCTGGAGCAGTGATTTTAATGATGCTTAAATAAAAAATAAAAAAAATTCCTTTAAATATTGTACCTGCTGGGTGTCTATAGCTTGCCTGTGAAAACGTCTTTGAGAACCCGGGTCTTGCCCGAGGGAACATGTATCAATGGAATTTTTTTTTTAAATTGGTCACTTTTTCAGGAGACCTGCTCCTGAAAAAACAACCGTTTTTTAAACTTTTTTCCATTGATACATGTTCCCTGGGGCAAGACCCGGGTTCTCAAAGACGTTTTCCAACAATAACTTGAATATTGGTCTTTAAAATTAGCGTTTTTGAATTCGAACGTTCGAGTCCCATAGACTTCAATGGGGTTCTAAATGTTTGCGCGAACGGTCGGTCTGTTCGACGGTTCTGGTGCAAACCGAACACGGGTATGTTTGGCTCATCCCTAACAACAGCTATTTAATGTGCCCTGATTGGGAAAAGCTTTGCCCAATCAGGGCTTAGAATGCAATGTGCCAACTCCTTGCAAATTCATGCGTTTGCCCAACTCTATTGAATAATAATTGAGCATGATATGCATGGGGATGAATTATTACTTTTGTAGATACTTAATCTACAATAATTTAGAGTTTCCTGCATGCTTATGTATGGTTGATGGATTATTTTCTCCAGTACATATTACCTTTTTAACTCTCTGTACACCTGTCACGATTAGGGGGTCAGGCTTGAAGACCAGTTGCTTCCATCAATGACGAGTGGTAGAAAAATATGGATGGTAGCAGGGTAGACAGGAGTGAGATACTGGCTGAAGAGAGCACAATAATCTGGCAAACAGGAAGTGCAGAGACATGGCTTAAATCAGGAAGAAGCAAAGAGTTCAGGGTTCATGGCAGGATCATCCAAGAAATTGTTTAGGAAACTATCCAGAATTCTAGGTGGCTCAACAAGAAGAGACACAAAAAGAGACACAGGTTCTGAGTTCAATTCAATCCCTGACAACACCATTTTATATCTAATACAGTAAAGACATACCTTCTTACACCTCATTGTGTAAATGTCAATACTTCCTTGCAAAGCACTGAAGAACTATTTGACTGCTAATTCGCAAAACTAAACCAAGCTGAAAATGACCAAAGACAGGTGTAAAATGGTTTAAAGATGAATATATTTTAAAAGGAATTGAAAATGTTATTTGAGAAAACAGATAGGCTTATTAAGTAATAAATGCAAAGTATGGAAACTGACAGTGACCATTCAGCCATCTGACCGATTACATACTGCAAGACTGTACCCCAGAGACCACTGTGCACCAGAGGGATGACCTGAAAAGGACAGGCTGAGATTGCGGGTTCGGAGCTCCAAGATGACGCCGCTGCACTCTCTGTGAAGGGAACACCTCATGCACAGGACAAGCATGGTCTTAAAACAAGTAAGCCGCCCACATCCCTCAGCAAAGAGCCCCCCCAAGGGCAAGATTTATTATGCCCAGAAGCTTTCTGGAGCCCTGGGGATGGAGCAGCCATCCCGATCGGGACATTCACAATACAAGCTGCCGGACCTGCAGGCTAACACTGTCCCTGATCACTGGGGAGATGAGTGGGTTCAGGCAAATTCCATGATGGGGGAAACCCAGGCCCCAGACACACAGAAAACTCTTACAGACATCCTCAAAGCTGTGAATAACTGCACAGCATCTATTAATACCTTGAAGGAGCAGTTTGGGGGTCTAAGGGAGGATGTGTTATTAAGGCAAGACATGCAAAAGATCTATGAGCGCACCACGGCTGTGGAGAGCAGAGTCAGTGAAGCGGAGGATCAGATACAGCCCATGGCCCAAGAAACCTTGGGCTGCGCTTCAGATGGCTCGAGATGCAAACGATTGTGTTAAGGCTATGGAAAACTGTTTGCGTATAAACAACCTAGGCATAGTGGTCTCCCGGAGAAGGTAGAGGGCAAAGACCTCACTGCATATGTCGAGGCCTGATTGAGCGTCATTTTTGGCAAAAATGAAATATCACCCTTCTTTGCGTTGGAACATGTGCACAGGGTGCCATCTCGCCCACCTCAACCAGGGGGTCCACCCAGGTCCATCCTAGCAAGACTACTTCACTACTGGGATAGAGAGGCAGTACTGCGCCAAGCCCGGGAGCAGGCTTGGTGGGCAAATATACAACATAATGGAACCAGGGTGTCCTTCTTTACGGATTTTTCAGCGGAAGTCCAGGGACGCAGGGCCAAATTTAAATGATGTCAAACGCCAGCTGAGGCTCCTACAATTACCCTATGCCATGCTGTACCTGGCGATGCTCCAGGTGGCAGTGAGAAGCCAAGCGCAGTTCTTTGAGTCAGCCAAGAAGGCTTCAGCGTGGCTAGACTGCAATGAGCAAGCACTACAACACCGCGTGCAGGAGGATGAGGACCAACATTAGACTTGTAAGTGGGCAGGCGGGCACGCATAATACAAAGTCGACCGTTACCATATGCAAACCTTGTTCAGGGGGACCCCTTGCAATAGTACAAGGAAATGTTCTCTGGCTGGGAGACACTATATTGATACATACATTGTACCAGGAGACCGAGTGTGTGAGTGAGTGAAAAACTTATATAGCGATGCACATGCAAACTGAATCACCTCTGGACGCTCGTTGTTCATTTTTCCTTTGAACTCAAAAGAGATGGGTCTTAATCTTTCTCCTAAAGGTCAAGTGATTCTCCTCTAACCGAATGCTGATTGGTAGAGCGTTCCATAGTATGGGGCCTTGGACCGCAAATCTTCGCTCTCCTTTGGACTTGTATCTGGCTTTGGGTATTTGGAGTAGATTTTGATTGATGGATCGCAGAATGCGATTGGGGTTATAGGCTTTGAGTTTTTTGCATAGATATTGGGGGGCATTTCCCAGAATACACTTATGCGTCAGACAGAGTGCTTTGAAAGTAATTCTGTCTTTTACTGGCAACCAATGAAGGGATCTCAGCGAAGGTGAGTCCGTGATGAAGCAGCGTGCTTTGAAAGTCAGGGAAAAGTGGGAGGCAGATGTAGGACAGTTAGATGGGGAAGAATGGAAGGAGATCTTTCAGGCGGTGGGCAAGTGCACACTGAATGTATCCCAAAGGCTTACCCAACTCTATATCCTGCTGCAAACCTATTATACCCCCCACAGACTCCACTTGATGAATTTAGAGCCCGATTCCACATGTACAAGATGTAAAAGAGATCATGGGAATCTTATACATATGCTGTGGCGCTGTCCCAAACTACACACATATTGGGCAGGAGTGGTGGCTACGGTCACAGTGTTTAAAATCTCTCTTCCACAGGACCGGAGAGCTTGCCTCCTAGGTGCAATGGAAGAATACAAGTGGGAGGAACACTGCAGAGAGGCTGTACATAGAGTTCCATTTCAGGCGAGGAAACAAATTATGCTGCATTGGAAGTCTGAGACCCCCCCCCGACCATAAAGGAGTGGATTGATAATAATGGTTTGGTATTGCGAATGGACAAAATTAGTGTACCAGCATAGGGGCAGCTCACACAACTTTGAGAAACTATGGGCAATGTGGTTGGACGTGCTGGGATTAGCACCCATAGACTTAGTGGCAGACAGATTACTGGGATTAAATGCCGGGTGAGGACTGGATTATGTGACATAATATAGGGGATTATGTGGAGCTACTGATGTGGTTATGTTGTTGGTTATTCTCCTGGTTGAACAATTTGTACCTATCCCCATGTTACATTAAAGAATATGTATGTATTGCACTTTTACCCATATTGCAATGAAAAGTATATGTGTAATGTACCTCTGCAAAGGAAATAAATATTTTGATGGATAAAAAAATAAAATAAAAATGTAATTCTTCCCATGCAAGGGGGTATCCAACAAAGACAGTTCAAAGTCATCCTCCTGGCTATCTGACAAAGAACCGTGTAATTTTTGTCTGCTCCACTCATAGACTACACCTCTCAAGAACAGGAATTCCTGCTTTATTGCAGCACCAGATGCAAAAAGCTGGTATGAAATGGTGGCTTCAGAGCACACCTTTACTCTCCCTTGTAATAGTCCTGGGCGCAAGTGAGACAAAAGATAAATCCAAGTTTCTGTCATATCTGGGCCCTGGAACTTTTCTAACACAGCCCCTGGCAACCCTCCAAGCTGTCGGGAAATATTTTCACAGCTTGTTAACTGAAATTTTCACTGCTGTATTAGATAGTAATATTATTATTAAGAGATTTGTTTTGGAGCATATTTCCAAAAAGACATGCAAAATGTATAAGGAGACAGTTTACAGTACAAGAATATTAACAACAAAAGCAGTCATTACAAAATAATCACAGATTCAGGCTTGTGGTATTGCCACACATAGGCCCACATTTTTAGTTCACTCATGTATAGATCTGTCCCTATACTTTAAACTAAGAGCCATCCATAGGGATGTGCAGCACTCAATCAGTTGTGTTTGGAAGACATGGCAACAGGCACCAGGCAGGCCCAAACCAGTGGCAGCTGGTGCTCAAAATTGTTGAGGGGGCGCAAACAAACTGAAAAAAAAAACAAAAAAAAACAATTGCAGCCTCACTGTGCCATCAAAGGCAGCCATTTTGCCCATCAAATGCAGCCTCTGTGCCCAAACGCAGCCACTGTGCCCATCAAACGCAGCCACTGTGCCCATCAAATGCAGCCACTGTGCCCATCAAATGCAGCCATTGTGCCCATCAAACGCATCCAGTGTGCCCAAACGCATCCAGTGTGCCCCATCAATTGCTGCCAGTGTGCCCCATCAATTGCTGCCAGTGTGCCCCATCAATTGCTGCCAGTGTGCCCCATCAATTGCCGCCAGTGCGCCCCCGAGTACTTGATGTCTTCTTCTGTCCTCATCTGCTATGATTGGATACTGCTATTTGGATAGGAGGGTGTGGTTTGGTATAATCAGCAGTGGCTGCGTCCCATGGAAATGTAGGATACACTTATCCCTCCTTAACCGCATAACGCCCACCGCACGTCTATGTACGTCCACAGAATGGCACGTACAGGCAGATGGGCGTACATGTACGTCCCTGCCTTCTTGTGGGTCGGGGGTTCGATCGGGACCCCCTCCGCTGCGTGCGGCGGGCGACTTACCTCTGGGAGCGATCCGTGCTGAGGGGGCGGCTGTTCGTTTCTGTCCACCCCCTCGTAATAGCTCCCAGCCAATCCGGCACCCCCCCGCCTTGTCACTTCCTCTGCCTGTATAATGTAAACACAGGCAGAGGAAGTGATGTCAGCTCTCCTCTCGGCGGTATTTTCAATCCGCCAAGAGGAGAAGTAAGTCGCACCAACACTACACTGACACCACACACATAGGCACATTAAACCCCTTCCGATCACCCCCCCAGCCCCCTGTCACAATGTCACTGATTGCAGTGATCATATATTTACTGATCACTGCATTTAGTGTCAGTGTGACAGTTAGTGTGACAGGCAGTTAGTGTTAGGTCCAGGGTAGCCCTGTACCCCCCCTAATAAAGGTTTAACCCCTTGATCACCGCCCTAGTTAACCCTTTCACCCCCTATTGCCAGCGTCACTAAGCGATCATTTTTCTGATCGCTGTATTAGTGTCGCTGTTGCCGCTAGGTAGCTAATTTTTTTTTATTGCGATTTCTTTTTACTAAAGACATATGGCTGAATACATTTTGGCCTAAATGTTTGACTAAAATTTTGTTTATTCGATTTTTCTTATAACAAAAAGTAAAAAATATTGTTTTTTTTTAAAAAATGTCACTCTATTTTTGTTTATAGCGCAAAAAATAAAAATCGCAGAGGCAATCAAATACCATCAAAAGAATGCTCTATAAAGGACGCAAATTTTGTTTGGGAGCCACGTCGCACGACCGCGCAATTGTCTGTTAAAGCGACACAAGTGCCGAATTGTAAAAACGCCTCTGGGAATTTAGCAGCATATTGGTCCGGGACTTAAGTGGTTAAATACCCACTTAACCTATAATAAATAACTACAGTCACGACGTACTTAATAAATTTGCACAAACTGTAAATAAAACTTAAATCCATTCAATCATTTTATTAATTCATATAATTCACAATTGTAAATAATAAATAAACTGCTCAGTCTTCAGGATTTGAGCAATACCGTATATAAAAAAAAAAAGTCCCCCTTTACCATGAAAGGGTGACAAAACCACATAAAGTGCCTTTGATAAGAGTAGGGCGGGATGGGGAGCTTGTTGCTGTACTCTGACCAACTGTGAGGAGATTTCTGCGGGCGACCCCTTTATATAACTGTAGCACTGACCCCCGAAGGAGCTGCTGGTTTGATTTGGGCCTGCACTCTACCAATAAACCCCACTAACTTGGCTCAATCCCCTTGGCACAGCTGTGATGCAATGCAATACAATACAATGTAAGTCAGTACAAAATACCTGAATTGTTACCCCAGGATCCACTGACTGCACCTGGTGGGAGAAAACAATATGCCACAACAACTGGATACTTAAACAGAGATATATTTTACTGTAGAATATGCAAAAAAGTGATTACAGTAATTGTGCTGTCATCCCAACATAAGACAACAGCACAATGGATTTCAATATAAACAATTTGAAAAAAACAGTATATATATATATATGTCTATGTCTATAACTGGGAGCTCCCCCTACTTTATAAGCTATGTGTGAGATCTCACTTAAAGTACTTATTCCTGGATCTTCTTTTCTTCGCTAGCTAAAGTGGCTCCTTGTGATTTGTACTCCACAGTTTTCGTGACTTAAATTGAAGTAAAAATGCTCCTGGTGTAGCTGTAACAACTATTTTAACATTGCTTGAGACATCAAGGTAGATAGGCCTCAAGTCTTCTCAGTGTCAGTTACTCTGCTCCTTTGTGGAACAATAATTTCCAGTGAGGCCTGTATATGAGTCTAACTGAATGTGAGATTTAACAAACTGTGGGCCGTGACCCGCTCACCCACTGGATAGAGGCTCTGTGTGGTAACTTTTGTCTGGAGACTGCAACTTGCTTCTCCGTCAGCTGGGCCAATCGCTCCGTTCAGCTCCACTGGGTGGATCCCGTCCTCCGATACTCGGATGAGTGTCTCTGGGTCTCTGCAATCTGGCCACCGTCCCCCACAGGTCCTCTCCGGCAGGCCACACGATTCCAAGAGACCTAATATGGCTGCTCCGGCTCCTTTATCTCCTACCCAGCATGTACTGCTCAAGAAGGTGTTCACCAAACCTCCTGGGTGAAAAAGGTCAGCCTCCTCCTCCCAAAACAACAGTCACTTCCTGTCTAGTCTTTTGTGCTTCTTTCAGGAAAAACATATCTGCATTACCAGTATTTGGTCACTAGATGGCTCCAAATACTGAAACATAGCAATGCCCATAGACGTTTTTTTTTTTTTGTTTTTTTTCCAAACACTTTATTGAAGTTTTCATAGTACAGAGTCAATCCACAAAGCGTCACACCAACATGGTGAACATTGTCATACATGTAAAGTGGGTACAACAGAGAATTAGCTTTGAGTACAAAATCAAGAGGAACCAATAAAAGAATGCATATAACAAAAACATAAACAGACAAAGTCCTCCCCGACCAGTGGGGTGGGGTCCTAAGGGATGTAAGGTATTCAGTACTTTGGAAGGGGAGGGGCCTATAGGCGCAATAGGGCTTCGAACTGAGGGGGCCCTGAGTGCTTCTCGGAAGTTTCCTGTCTAACAGTCTGATCTCGGGCTCTAATGTGTGTGTAGTTTTGGCATGCACACACTGTGTGTAGGCCCATTGGAGGTAGCACATCGTCGTATGTCTTCAGGAGTTACGACAGAGGTACAAGTGTGGTACTTACTGGGCATTATACAGACAAAAGGTAGGGGCAGGGTGGGCAGGGAGAACACAGGGGGGGTACCAGGGGGTACGGGGCGGGCGTTCAAAACGCGCTAAGTGGAATTCGGAACGTCCGCTGCTCTGGAGTCAGGGTCCGTCGTACCTAGGGAGTCTCTGTAATGTGACCAGCAGGCCCAAGTGGTCCTGAACGCTTCGTGTGTGTCTTTGGTCTGGTGGATAATTCTTTCCATGTCTTCAATTTTATTGACCCGTTTGATCCAATCAGCAATGGTTGGGGAGGTGGTGGTCTCCCAGTGTACTGGGATGCATTGGGTGGCTGCATTGATGAGGAGCAGGGTGAGGGATTTGGAGAGGGATTTCTTAGATAATGACGTATGATGTAGAAGGTACTGCGCCGGGGTAAAGTCAGGGGTATAGGTGGTTATATGTGTGATGAGGTCGTGAACCTTCTTCCAGAAAGGTCTGATCTGTGAGCACTCCCACCAGATGTGTAGAAGAGACCCCACGGCCGAATTACATCTCCAGCACGTAGGAGGGACATTAGGGAAGATTTTGTGTAACCTTTCGGGAACCCGATACCAACGCGAATACAATTTGAACCTGTTCTCCTGCGAGGAGACGTTAATGGACCCCTTGTGGGCGTTTTCCCAGACCCGCTCCCAATCGTCGGGGGATATGTCGATCGACAGGTCTGTCTCCCATGCACGATGTATGGAGTCAAGTGGAACCCTTTTAGGCTGGAGAAAGGCGTAAAGAATCGAGATCAAATGGGTTTGTGCGCCCGAGTCCTTACAAAGTTTCTCGAATGGGGTGTGTTCCCTGTGCCAACTGGACATCGTCGGGGTGCTCTGAAGAAAGTGTCTGACCTGTAAGAATTTGAAGAAGGGTATTTTCAGGTTCGGGAACTGTGAGGACATTTCAGCATGGGACAGCAGGGAGCCTGCCCTAAAGAATTGACCTGCCCTGGCGGGTGTATCAGCGGGAGTCGTTTCCCCCGACCTTGGGGTGATGCCTGGAGGGAAGTCAGGATTTCGGGTGATGGGTGTCATGGGCCCAGGGGAAGGAGCAAAGTCTAGATCGCGGCATGCGGCTCGAAAGGTTGCTAGAGTGGGGCCTATCAGTGGGTGTTCCTTACACGTCTTTGGCACCGCGTTAGCGCTAATCCAGGGAATGTGCGCTATCGGGAAGTCCACAAAGGAATCCTCTATCGCTACCCAATCTTTATTTAGCTCGTGTCTGTGCCAGTCCACTATCCTGGTGAGCTGGCAGGCCTTATAGTATAGGGAGATGTCTGGGAGGCCCAGTCCACCCCTCAGCTTCGGGAGAACAAGTCTGCTCCACCTCAGCCGGGGAGGGGAGTTCGCCCACAAAAAGGACCTGCAAATATGTCTGAGGGACTTAAAGTATGCTGGGGGGAGCTTAATTGGGACGGCTTGCATTTTGTATAACAGCCTGGGCAAAACGTTCATTTTTAAAATTGCCGCCCTCCCAAACCACGAAAATCGGCCCCTGTGCCAAGCGTGCAGGTCTTCCCGAATGGTTTGTAGCAAGGGTAGGAAATTTTCTGTATACAGGTCAGTCAGCACCGATGGGAGTTGGACGCCCAGGTATGTGATAGCGTTAGGTTCCCATCGGAATGGAAAATTCTGTCGACACAAGGACACCGTCGCGCCCGGGAGGGTGACGTTCAGTGCAGTGAATTTGTGAAAATTTATTTTCAGGTTGGAGAGTCTGTTGAATAGTTCAAAGTCTTTCAACAGATTGGGAATGGTATTAATTGGGTCCCGAAGGAATAATAGTACGTCGTCTGCATACGCCGCTACTTTACAGATTTTCTGGGCAATGTTGATTCCCTTAACGTCAGGGTTATCACGCAACCTGCGAAGGAACGGCTCCAGCAGGAGAACAAACACTATGGGGGAAAGAGGGCAGCCCTGCCTGGTACCATTGGCAATGGAGAAGGCGTCCGACAGTCGACCATTCACCCTGATTCGAGCCGTAGGGGCGGAGTACAATGCTTGAATCATTTGTATAAATCGACTCGGAAGGCCTAGGTGAGACAGGGCAGCGGACATATAGTCCCAGGCCACCCTGTCGAACGCCTTCTCCGCATCCAACGACAGGAAAAACCCCTCAGTGTTCGTGGAGGTCAGCCAATGATGCACGTTTATGGCCTTGATGGTGTTGTCCCGAGCCTCTCTGCCCGGAACAAAACCAACCTGATCGGTGGATACAAATTTCGGAAGGAACGGTAGCAGTCGGTTGGCTATAATTTTTGCATACAATTTAACATCCACATTTATTAGAGAGATTGGGCGGTAGTTGGGAACAAGGGTAGCGTCCTTACCCGGCTTGGGGATCAGGGTAATGTGGGCCTCCAGGAGGTCTCGGTTCGGCTGGGGCGCATCTGGGAGAGCGTTAAAAGCGTCTATAAATTTGGGAAGCAGAGTGGAGATAAAGGCTTTATAATATCCCGTCGGAAGGCCATCGGGGCCTGGGCTCTTCCCCGGTTTCTTTTTTTTCGGGGCGAGGAGGACCTCCTCTGATGTAATAGCCGCGCCTAAGTGTGTTATATCGGCCGGGGGGACAGGAGAGGGACCATATGTGGCGAGGAAATTCTTCATGGTTGTCTGTCGGTCATTGGGGGGTGCGTGGTCCCTTGGTGTGGGCAAGTTATATAGATTTGAGAAGTAGTGTGCAAATTCATGGGCAATACGGTCAGTCCTGGTGACTGGCGGTCCCGACGGTGGAGTAATGGAGTGAACGGTGCAACTAGCCTTTTTCTTTTGCAGGGACGACGCCAACAGTTTTCCGGCCTTATTACCGAACTCATAGAATAATTTGTGCGTGAAGGCGAACTTACACTTTAAGTTTTTTGGATTTCTTCCAAAAGTTCCTCTCTAGCTGTCAAGAGTTCGGTGTGCGTTTGGGTTGCTAAGGTGCGTTTATGGGCGCTCTCGAGTCGCTTTATGCGGTCGGACAGGTCAGTTAGCCTGGCCTTTCTGAGTTTATTGCGTCTGGCCGTCAGGGCAATCAATTCCCCCCTGACGACACATTTGTGTGCCGACCACAGGGTAACCGGGGAAGTGTCGGCGACGTCGTTCTCTGTGAAGTATAGTGAAAGACGTTCCGAAAGCACGCGAGAATTGTCTGGGTCGAGCAAGAGGGAATCATCCATTCTCCATATTGGGGACCGGGCGCAGTGTTCGGGTAGGAGCAGGGATAAGGTAACGGGGTGGTGATCCGATAATGTCATGGGTTCTATCGTCGCCCCCGAAAGGATCGTGAGATCTGGTTGTGAGAGGAAGAAGAGGTCTATCCTAGAGTACTTGTTGTGTAAGGAAGAGAAGAACGTGTAGTCCTTCACCGTTGGGTTGAGTGTGCGCCACGTATCGTGTAGCTCTAGAGTACTGAGTTGCGTTTTGATGGCCCGTAGCGCTCTGTAAGAAAGGCAGGATGAGCCATTAGACGTGTCAACCGAGGGCGAGAGGGGGACATTAAAGTCCCCTCCCACTATCAGCGTGCCGCCCTTAAATGCGGTCAATTGATAGAACATATCTCGAAAGAAGGAAACTTGTTTGGAATTGGGGGCATATATATTTGCTAGTGTATAAATCCTCCCATGTATCGTGCCTTTGATGAAAAGGAATCTGCCCAGCCCGTCCCTTTGGACATCGGAGATTTGGAATGGGCAGTGTTTCGCGAACAGGATCGAGACCCCTTTAGATTTAGCCTCAATGTTGGTGGCGTGGTGTACCACGGGGAAGTAGCTATCTTGAAGCTTAGGGACAGAGTCGGAGCGGAAGTGGGTCTCCTGGAGGAAAGCTATATGTGGTTTGTCTTTACGAAGTGTATATAGGAGGCGAGAACGTTTTTCGGGGGTGTTTAGACCCCGAATGTTGAGGGAGAGAAGTTTAAGTTCTGGGGGCTTATGCGTCTGTTTGGGGGCGTGCATCGCAGGGGGATGTCTGGTAGTCATGTAGAGAAGAATGGGGAAGAGGTGGAGAGGAGGGCGGGGGTGTGGGAGACAAGACTGGGAGGACGATAGGGAGGGGGCCCAGCAAGTGTGTTGGAACTGAGTACTTATATAAAAAAAAAAAAAAAAAAAAAAATAAGGAAAAAATATACCGAAGAGATACAGTGACCTAGGCCCTGTACCTATTAGGAATATATACAAATCAGCAGGGTACGGCACCCAAGGGGAACCTGCACACTTCAGAGCATGCAGTAACTGCCTTGAGCTACCGTTTGGGGGTCAACCGGAGGTCTGCCCGAGATTAGAGATACCTGGGTGGGAAAGCCTGTGACAGTACGCCACCCCGGAACGACGCGATGAGTGGTCAATTTGTATGGAGATAAGTGTCTTCAGAAATTCCCTGGGGGGGGGGGGGCATCTCCAGGCGGTGGCCCCCACCCCCCGGGGCGGAGAAAATCCCAGCTCGGCCAGGGCAGAGGCCCCACAGGGGGTGACAAAGCCATGACGCGGTGCAGCTCCATAACTCAATCACCTCCCCTCCCCCCTCCCCCACACGGGATGGCAATCATCTCCGTCTGATGTCCGGCGCCCATAAGCTTAAGCCAGCCTGTAGTCACGGGCTGGGCACTCCCGGCATATGTCGCCGGAAGCCTGCATAGCAACGCAATATACAGTAAACCCGCCCTGTCAGCAATAGCCTAACCTACTATAGTAAACCAGTAACCTTATAAATTTTTCAGGACTCCAGAGCAATACATCTCCCCTCGCAATGAGTCAGCAAACCGCGTCCCCAACCAGGGCTGCAGAGGGGGATACATGGCTCCAAGTACACTAAAAACACTTTCTTAAGTATACCTTCGCCATATAAGGGAGGACCCCATAGATCTCTATCACATTACATATCAGTCATTGTTATGTGAACCACAACCTTACGTAACCGCCACCAGTGATGCAGTCTTTTAGCCGAGGATGAGTACGGAGGGGTCCCCAAGTCTCTTTGGCGACCCGCTGATTATCTCAGTCCGCGCATAACGGTCTTGTGTGAAAAGAACCTTGAAGGTGTTTGTCATCGGTGGGCCAATGGAACCTCCTGATGGCCTTCGGGCCCACGATGGGATACAACTCATGCCAACAAATGGTCCTGACACCGCCATGCGGCTGCAATACGAGGTAAGCAGGGGGGGCTAATGTCACAGCCAGAAGGCTCAACTGAAAGTCATCGGGGTTGCATCTGACCCAGGCTGAGAGGTAATCAGGAAGCCTGGACGAACGTAAGAGATAGGTGAGTGTGTAGCAGCAGCCGCCACTACCACGGCAAGACAGGAGATGAAGGACGTTGTCCGGTATATAACATCCGTGATGGACCGCGCGGAACTCGGGCTCAAAGACTATCAGGTCCTTTACGATCCCCGGACAATAATACGGGATGGCCACTTCCTGTCCTCCTTCCGAGACTTCCTGTCGCATTGCCTCCTGGATGTTGTAGTCAGGACGGAGTCTCTTCGAGCCTCAGGCCTGGATGCAGCCAGGTAGTGTGATGCCATAATGCGAGTGGTGTCCCATCGACAGCGTCGGTATGTGGAGTCATCGGACGCCCCAAACAAGACCGGAGAAGCATAAAAGTTAAAGACTAAAATAAAAAATAAAAAACAAACAGTCATAAAGTGTAAACTGCAACTGAAGGGGGTGTCAGAAACTTAAACTGCAGTCCAGTCCTAGCAAAACGGGAGAACGGGACGAGCGTAGATCTCGAGGAGTTGTCAGTAATCCCTGCGGGCTCTCCTAGCCCCAGGGGCAGCCTGGGGGTCACGGTCCCCTCGTTGGGTATTGGCACTGGGGGGATACCTGGTCCCAGATGGCGACCTCCTCCTGCGGGTACTGGTGGGTTGAGTGTCCATCTGCTCACCCGGCGATTTCCCCCATCTGCCCACCGAACAGCGGTACACAGCGTACCAATCCGGCACTGATATTAGTGGGAGCCCCAAAGCCTCACAGAAGCGGGGTAAATCCTCCGGGACCTTGAGAGACGCAGTGCGGCCCAGGTGAGTCGCGGACAGGCAAAATGGAAACTTCCACTGATAGCGTATGCCTCTGGCGCGGAGCACCTCAAGGAGAGGCTTAAGATCCCTCCGGTGCTGGAGCGTGATGCCCGATAAGTCCTGGAAGATCTGTATAGGGGAGCCATTATGTAAAAGGCGTTGTCCCCGTGCTCGCTTCAGGATGTCTTCCTTCATGACAAAGTCTGCCATGCAGCATACGACGTCCCTCGGGGGGTCCGTATCCTTGCCGCGGGGACGCAGGGCCCGGTGTTACCTCTCAAACGTGATTGTCGCGTCAGGAGACCGGCTAAGAACGGAGTTGAAGATGCCCTGTACAGCCTGGGGCATCTGTTCACCTTCAATCACCTCCGGCAGACCCCTCACGCGAAGGTTATGGTGTCGGCTCCGGTTCTCCAGGTCCTCCAAGTGGCGATTAACCTCGCGGAACTGTAAGGTATGAGCGTCTATTTTCCTCGTGGACCTCTGTAGAACCATATCATGGTCTTCCAGAACCCTTTCAGTGGTTGAGACGCGGTCGTTCAGCGATCGGATATCCACCCTCAATTCCGCGATGGCAGCAGCCAAGGTGTCCTTTATGTCTGTGGCGACAGCCCTCAGGTCCAGGATGCTGATGTGGTGGTGAGGATGGGGGTGAGTGCCAGCATGTAGGTCCCCTGGTGGCGGGGGGGGAGCAGAGGTGGTAGCCGTAAGGATTATTTCAGGGTGCGGTGCTGGCAGGACTTGTGGGTTTCCCTGAGAGGATCCTTGGCAGGGAGCCGCCATGTTGTGACGGCCCGTACGAAACATCTCTGGTATGTGTTGGCTCAATTCGCTATTCTGTTCCCTCGGTGAACGGGAACGTTAATGCCGACGATTGTCTGGAAGCAGTACCCATCGTCTGAGCACAGGTGTAACGTCAAAATCTCTGCTTATTGTGAAATTTCGGTCCGAGGTGGCAGGAGCTCAGAGCTCAGGCGTCCATCTCTTAGCTAGGTCCGGCCACGCCCCGACGTTTTATTAAAGTATGCAAACACACATCAACATGGGAGAATATCAGCGCTACATAACCTTACCTCCCTTCCAGAATGTTCCCCCTGGTCATGTGACCTTTTACACCTTCCTGATTGAATCAATAGCGCTAATCATACCAAGTGGTGAACAAAGTGTTAAGAAATAATCAAATAAATAAATAAATAAATAATATTAAATGTAAGAAAATAAATATATTAATCTCTAGGGAAAGAAGGCGAGGAAAACCTTCGAGTGAGACAACCAAAATAAATAGAATTTGTGACTGTGTGAAAAAAATATATTAATAATAATAATAATAATAATGATAAATAAATAAAATCCATTCAGTCCAAAAAGATCTGTGACTTCTTAAACATAATATCCCCATCAAAGTATCATCTCCATGGATGTATGTTGAAGGGGGAAAAAGCCAAGATGAAAGGGATTCCGCCACCAGTCAGGTTTGGATAGAATAGAAAAGATCCACCAGGAGAGGGGTAGGTAATAATCTCTTACCAGATTCCCAGCTAGTAAAACATATAGATCCACTCGATCCCAGAAGGGAGGGGGGGGGAAGCTGCAGCACTCCTCTGCATTCAGCTGGTCCTCGTTTTGATAGGTGTGGATCCCAAACTCCTTTCAAGGTCCTAAGCTGGTTGCACAACTCCAAAGGATCCAGTTGGAGACCCAGAAAAAAAGGGGACTCAAATAGTGAAGTACCGTAATAATCCGGGTTTTATTAAAATAGTAAGAGTATACACTAGATGCACTTCGAAAGTCCAAAATACAAAGGCATTACATCCAGTCAAAGTAAAACAAAATATAACAAACAAAACGAACGTGCGCCCGTGCTTACGGGGTCACTTCTGGACCCGGTGACGTCAGTGCGTGGCTCCGCCCTGACTAGTTTCGATCAATACGATCGTTCTCCTCTATATGTTTTACTAGCTGGGAATCTGGTAAGAGTTTATTACCTACCCCTCTCCTGGTGGATCTTTTCTATTCTATCCAAACCTGACTGGTGGCGGAATCCCTTTCATCTTGGCTTTTTCCCCCTTCAACATACATCCATGGAGTTGATACTTTGATGGGAATATTATGTTTAAGAAGTCACAGATCTTTTTGGACTGAATGGATTTTATTTATTTATCATTATTATTATTATTAATATATTTTTTTCACACAGTCACAAATTCAATTTATTTTGGTTGTCTCACTAGAAGGTTTTCCTCACCTTCTTTCCCTAGAGATTAATATATTTCTTACATTTAATATTATTTATTTATTTATTTAATTATTTCTTAACACTTTGTTCACCACTTGGTATGATTAGCGCAATTCTTTCTCCAATGTTTTCTACTTGTATTTACATGACTACCACGTGTAGCTAAAGATTGCTGCTTGGGTTATTAAGTTAACATTATTTTCACATTTACACATATTTTTTTTCTTTTTAGCTATTCATATCCTTTAGCGCGATATTTTTTATTGTTCTTTAATCTGATTGGATCAATGACATTCCCCATTACCTGACCCTAATTTTCCCGCATGACCTATTGTACAATTTTAATATTTTTTTAAGTCACATGACTTTTTTTAAATTATTATTATTATTACATAATCAATATCTAGCTATCCAGGGGCATTCACATGTCCATGCTGTTTAGCCCTCTCAGTCCTCTCACTGATTTTCCCAGAAGTCTGCACTAAGATACAATCACACAAGCAGGAAATTACATTTCTGTGGGTGTTCTGTACACCAGTGTACAGAAGATCTCCAAGTTGTCGTAGTCCAGAAAGTTACAATGACTGCAGATTGAAAAAGCAAGGAGTTTTTTTTAATAACATTAAGTAAAATATAGCTTTTTGAATATAATGCTATTTTTTTTTTGATTGCTATATTTTTTATTGGACATGGAGTTACCCTTTAAGGGTCAGTGGAAGGTTTTTGTTCACTTCAGTCTTGCTTCTCTCATCATACAAGGCAATGGGAATGCAAAAGCAAGTCAAATAGATGTACAAAATAAATAAAGTTATTTCAGAAGAGTCTCAAACTGCACACTGTATTTGCCGACTCAGGCTCCCAGACTGTGGATAGATGAGGAATAAAAGATGATGATCTATATTCCCTAAATAATCATAGAAATATATATATACTAACAGAGGCTATATATAAAACATCTATTTCATCAGATTATTTATAAATCCTCATTGATGAGCAGTGCATGTGCAGGAAGTGAATAAGCTTATTGTTATGAGCTGTGATCTTCACTCATTCAGTCTGTACCTGTTAATTGTTTCTAACAGAATCACAGCAGAGCCTTCTGTGAAAATCAAATCTTTGGTTATTCACTGTTTAGTCATTGGTGACTGCTGAAAGCTTTTTAATGGCATATAGTGACAATGAACCAGAAATAATATTATAAAGCTAAAAATACGGTATATACTGTATATATTTTGAGAGGGGGAGATGTAACTAAATCTAAATCAAGACATTTTTACATATGATGTGCAGAATTAAAAGATATCTATCCGCAACACCTCAAATGAAATAGTTGGATGGAAGCTTTGCTACTTCAAAGGTGGGAAATGACATTCATTTTGAACTCAGCTTTTGAATGACAACCATTATCAAACAGAATTATAAAATATAACATGATTTGCACAGTTTAAAGAATTTTTACAACTGGATTAGTTAAACAAATCCACATAGAAAGATGATACCACTGTTTTTACAGTTATTTCTCTTAACTCATATAATATCTGGTTTCCCAGAAATGGGTGTAGGGTTAAGACATTACAAATTATTCACCAGATAGATGTCTGCTTTGGACATTACACCCACACAGCGGCTTGTGCATAGTGTTGCTGCCATATTGAGTGGCTAGATCACATCTAGTAATTGTCCATGTCTAGTCCTTTACTTGCATCAAATATTATATCAAGTTTCCTCCTTGGGTGTCACTTACACAGAAGCATGCTTAGTGACCTAAACAAACTTTATGCTGCGTTTACTCATCTCTGCAGCAGCTCCGGAGCGAGTTACACAGGAGCCAGGTGCGTCTTTTTGTCCTTTTCAAGTCCAAGTTCATCCCAAAATTTGGGATGAAATTGGACCTAAAATGGTGAATGGAGATGTGTGTGCCACTGCATTCTCTAGTGTGAACCCAGACTTAAAGCGGGGTTCCAACCACAATTAGCAGTTTTTAAATGTATGTCCTTTCATCATGCGTTTTTATAATATAAATATGGTCACTTCCTATTTTACAATCCGCCACCGCTCTGCATAGTTATTCAAAAACGATAGGGCCAGATTCAGGTAGAGTTGCGCTGGAGTATTTCGATATGCGCCGCGTAACTGTGAAGATGCGCCGTCGTTTCTATGTGGCCGTACCCACCAACCTAGATGCGCCAGAAAACGGGCCATTTCCGACCGGCTTAACGTTCCGACGCCAGAGTATCGTCAGCGCATAGTTTCGCTTGGCGCATCAGTCGCGCCTATTGATTTCCCCTGCAAATATGCAAATGAGGGAGATTTCCCAATTCTCGCACGGATTAGCACCATACGCTGGCTACATGCGCCGCGCATATGTCGTCCGTCCGTCGCAAAGTTATTTCTACAAATGGCTGCTTTATTTTTACTCCAGACGGCCACAGTTCAGCAGGAGAGCAGCTCCAGCAGCAGCGCTACCGACGAAACTAGCAAGCTGAACAACCACACGTGCAAGGACAACACCTCTGTGTGCCAACATGCCAGGGGCAATCGTGGTCCTAGAACTACTGATGGGTCCCCCGGAACGAAGGAGGCGGGCACGTGAGAGGATATACCGCACGCGCATGAGCCTCTTTGGCATGGGGGATGAGGAGGTGTATCGCCTCTTCAGATTCAGCCCTGATGCAATACTTGAACTAACCACAACCCTGCAGGGTGACTTTACCAGCAAGACACACCGCTCACAAGCAGTGCAGCCACTGGTGAAGGTACTGGCAACACTTCATTTCCTTGCAAGTGGATCATTCCAGCGTACAAGTGGAGTGGTGGCTGGGATGTCACAATCCTCCGTGAGCAGATGTGTGCACCAGGTTGTCCCTGCAATCCTCAGACGCATGTCCAACCAGTTCATCAGACCCACCACTGAGGAGCTGCGGCTGAAGGCAATGACAGATTTCTACAGCATTGCCAGATTCCCACGCACCATCGGGGCCATTGATTGCACACATGTGGCCCTACAGCCCCCCAGTGCCACAGAGCACATATACCGCAATCGGAAGCATTGGCATTCCATCAACGTACAGGTGATAGCCGATGCCCAACGCCTCATATGGCACGTCCGTGCCAAACACCCCGGGTCCAGCCATGACAGCTTCATATACCGTCAGAGTCCCATCCCAGCAGAATTCGAGCAGAACATGTATGGGGACAGCTGGCTGGTTGGTGAGTGACATGGGTGGCAGGCATGACTATCCCCTCCCGTGATGCACATCAAACAATGGATGGCCGACAATTGTCTCCAATTGAACCAGGCAAAGACCGAGGTACTCCGGACGGGATCGGCCCAGAACTTACACTGGGTGTTGCCTTGGCCGGACGAGGAGGGGAGATTCCCTGTAACTGCCGAAAAGGTGAAGACCCTAGGCGTTCTGCTGGACTCCGGTCTGTCCCTGGATGCACACATCGGCAGTATTACCCAGTTATGTTTCCTCAAGATGAGGCAGTTGTACAAGGTTGTACCCTTTTTGTCAAGCTCTGCCAGAATTGCTGTAGTTAGAGCGCTAGTCTTACCCCATTTGGATTACTGCAATGCTCTTTTCATGGGTTTGCCTCAGACCCAGATTAGACGCTTGCAGAAAATCCAAAATCAAGCAGTTCGGCTGGCACTAAGGCTACCAGGGCGGACGTCCACCTCCACCCACCTGTAGAGCCTCCATTGGCTCCCAATACGGGAGAGATCAGAATTTAAGGTTATTTGTATTGCTTACAAAGCCTTTAATAATCTAGGCCCATGTTATATCCGCAAGAAATTGCGGCGACAGTTTGTGACGAGAGCCTTACGGGCCACGTCACAAACTAGATTGGTGGTTCGGCCTTAGAGGCTGAAAAAATGGGGGGGGCAGAGCTTTTTCAGTTCAAGCTGCCCAGTTATGGAATCTGCTTCCATGCCACCTGCAGCAACAGGAGAAGTACCAGGTATTCAGAAAAGATCTGAAGACCCTGTTGTTTACTAGGGCCTTTAGTGGTTTGGGGTGAGATATCTCTTTCTCTATCTTTTCCCCTTCCCCTTTTTCCCTTTCCTTCCTTTCCCCCCTCTTCCTTTTTTGTTGTTTTTATGTAGTTTTAACGTTTTTATAATGTATACATGTAGTACCGAGTGTTAGAATGTCTATATGTTTATTGTAACCGCCACTCGATTTTATGTTGTTTTTAAAGTTTGTTTTTTTGGTATGTTTCTGGTAACGTGACTGGATGGGAAGCAGGCGCATCAATGCAAACATGTTTTGTGAACTATGCGCCTTGTATAAGAAACAAACAATAAACAATAAACATCAGAAGTGGCACATGCATGACTAACATCCTCCTGTCTTTTCCCTTACAGGTGACTCTGCATATGCACTGGGACCCCATCTCATGACTCCTTTCCGGAACCCCCAAACCAGAGGAGAGAGAAAATACAATGAAGCACACATCAAAACCCGTGCAGTGGTGAAACAAACATTTGGGCTCCTGAAGTCCCGTTTCCGCTGCCTGGATAAGTCCGGGGGGACCCTATTGTATTCCCCTACCTTTGTGTGTCAGATCATCGGTGCATGTTGCATTCTGCACAACTTTGCTATGAGAAAAGGCCTGCAGATTGACATACGTGATGACCTGACCCCCGACCCACACAGTCCCCACCTGCCAGAGGAGAACCAGTCTGCTGATGGAAGAGCAGTCAGGAGGGTCCTCGCGTAGGCATCTTTGGACAATAAACCAAAACATTTATCACACAGAGAATGCACGCGTGTACACCACTGATGTCCCTAGATCACACACACCACATGCACATCACATTGGATTAGCCCAAGTCCAGCATGTAGGACTTGGGAGCAGCAACGCCAGCGTCAAGGCCCCAATGATGTCACTGTCCATTCATACACCTTTCACACGTCATTCATACAGCCGTGGGGTTAACTTCACCACCACGGCCGAGGGTGACACCCCTTACTGGCAGGAGTGCCACCCCCTCACATTCACACACCATTCACACTGCAACGTGTGCAGTATCAAAAAATAAAAAACTCATAACCTGAGTATAAATCCAAATAAAATAAAAAACTCATAACCTGAGTATAAATCCAAATAAAATAAAAAACTCATAACCTGAGTATAAATCCAAATAAAATAAAAAACTCATAACCTGAGTATAAATCCAAATAAAATAAAAAACTCATAACCTGAGTATAAATCCAAATAAAATAAAAAACAAATCATCGGAGATGCCGGGGGCTCCTTCTTGCCGAACCTCTCTGGCTCCTCAGCTGCCTGGATGGAGTGGGTGGGGGTGGGGGGGCATCTGGAGGTGGCTGATCCCCGGGTAGGACACTCCTGGCAGGTGTGGCCTGCATGCCCTCCAAGGCCCTGGCTATCCGGCCGAGGTATGTGTTGGTATGGGCCTGCATCCTGAGCTGACGGGTGACCTGATAATGCTGGGCCCGCCGACTCTGCCTCCCCTGGTCCCGGATGGCAGCACTGTTTCCCCGGATGGCAGCAGTGTTTGCATGGACGGCTGCAGTGAGGTGCCTAATATCCCCCTGCACCTCCCCCAAACTGGTCACCACTGCAGCGCAGTTGCAACTCACATCCTGCACTGCGTTGCTTATCTGGGCAACGGAGCACAGGCTGTCAGCCACTCTGTCCAAGTGCCCAACTATGTCCCCCATTTGTTGGGTCTGTCTGGCGTGATCCCTCGCCAACTGGCCCTGGACAAGATCCGACACCCCCCTGGTCTTCTGGGTCGCCTTCCTGGGGCCAGAAGATGGTTGTCCCCGGGGGGGATGGAGTCGCCCTTGAGGGGCTTCCAAGGATGGGGGAGGGGATGACAGACGGCCCTGGAAAAGGGGAGGAGTCCTCCAACAATAAGGAAAAGTCCTGCTCTGCCACAGCAGGATCCTCCACAACCACCTCGGCAGGTGTGGTGTGGGCACTCTCCTCCTCCACCTCGGTGTCTTCACCACCCAGGGGCTCGGGCACACAATGGCGTTGGGGGGATGGGGTGGACTGGCCGCCGACAGATGATGGCCCAGCTCCGTCATCTGTGGATGACACAAAGCAGACACATGTTGGTGGTCCCACACACTTGGCACATGTACCCTCCCCCCCCCCACATGCAACACATCAAATAGGGGATAAAAAACACTTAAACAAGAAAAAGCTGCGCAAATATAAACACTACAATGTAGAACTCCAATAGCAGTCCTGTGTAGAATAAGTGAAAGTCCCGTATTGCAAGTGATGAATAAAATAAATTAAAAAATCCATTAATCAAGTGCGGAACATGTTATGCATCTGATGGAAACTGATAGCAGAAACAATTATTCTTTCCTCCAGATAGATGGTGACATCAAATGCAAAAAAACCTCAGAAACAGTGCATGGATAGATAAACACCTCCACCTTTCAATCACACCGCCCCTTACCAGAGGGGAAGATCCCAACTAGAGATCTTCTGACAGCAGATGGCTTAATCCCCAGCCAGGGGTTAACATGGCAGGATATCCAAAAGCCGAGACTTCTCCAACAGTGGACCGATGATCCGTGTTGAAATAAAACCAATATGGAGAAGAAAAAAAGCTTCATAGTGTGAACCCATATAACTTGTTTAATAAAAAATTTAAAATCACACTTACAGGAAAGTAGATAAAATTCGCATGTGAAAATATAGCCAGCCGGCTAGCACACCCGTTCACTCCGGGACACAGTTTGCGGTTTAGAAGGACGTCAGCACGCCGCTACCCTACGCCGTTTCGTCTCAAAAAGACTTTGTCCTGGGGCACGAGCGGCATACTGACTCACCGCAATTTATATCTAACAAACACAGATGGTACCGCCCCCATCTGAGCTCCCAGAATCCTTGAAGCTAATGTGGCCATCTTGGATAAGGGATGTGTCCAATATGTGGGAATAGCAAATCCACTAATACCTCACCTATCTGACTGCAATTACTGCCATTGTCAAACAAGGAAAGAAAAAAGGGATAAAAATGTAAATAAAAACAAATCTTTTTTTGGCTACTCACAGTATTGGTAGATTATAGTATCAACCATATAGGATCAGGGATCACTCATACAAGTCTGTCCATGTCCCTATTTATGGTACCTCCCTGCTCTTGATGTCAGCCTCCATGTGTGTTGTAACCATCCTTTTACAGTGAATGAAAACCTAATC
Organism: Rana kukunoris; assembly: GCA_029574335.1. NCBI lineage: Eukaryota > Metazoa > Chordata > Amphibia > Anura > Ranidae > Rana > Rana kukunoris. The sequence goes on from CM056054.1 coordinate 64,857,042, forward strand.
ATCCAGAGCGCGCTGCGCTCTACAGTGTAAACAGTGGTCACATGACTGCTTGGTCAGGTGAGCAGTAACACCAATAGAGGCGCAGGGAGGGTGTGGGCAAACCTTGACCACACTCGACACGTCATGTGTGCGGTCCGCGCGTCCCCGAATGATGACGCACGCGATCGCAAACACAACGTGATTGGGCTGGACATCAACACGCCCCCCCGTCAGTACTAGTATGATCTTTGCCCATACTAGACGCTGCGCGTCCCCCAATAGTGACGCGCACAATCGCGACTTGTTTGGGCAGACGTATGGGCCTGCATCCTGAGCTGACGGGTGACCTGATAATGCTGGGCCCGCCGACTCTGCCTCCCCTGGTCCCGGATGGCAGCACTGTTTCCCCGGATGGCAGCAGTGTTTGCATGGACGGCTGCAGTGAGGTGCCTAATATCCCCCTGCACCTCCCCCAAACTGGTCACCACTGCAGCGCAGTTGCAACTCACATCCTGCACTGCGTTGGTTATCTGGGCAATGGAGCACAGGCTGTCAGCCACTCTGTCCAAGTGCCCAACTATGTCCCCCATTTGTTGGGTCTGTCTGACGTGATCCCTCGCCAACTGGCCCTGGACAAGATCCGACACCCCCCTGGTCTTCTGGGTCGCCTTCCTGGGGCCAGAAGATGGTTGTCCCCGGGGGGATGGAGTCGCCCTTGAGGGGCTTCCAAGGATGGGGGAGGGGATGACAGACGGCCCTGGAGAAGGGGAGGTGTCCTCCAACAATAAGGAAAAGTCCTGCTCTGCCACAGCAGGATCCTCCACAACCACCTCGGCAGGTGTGGTGTGGGCACTCTCCTCCTCCACCTCGGTGTCTTCACCACCCAGGGGCTCGGGCACACAATGGCATTGGGGGGATGGGGTGGACTGGCCGCCGACAGATGATGGCCCAGCTCCGTCATCTGTGGATGACACAAAGCAGACACATGTTGGTGGTCCCACACACTTGGCACATGTACCCTCCCCCCCCCCACATGCAACACATCAAATAGGGGATAAAAAACACTTACCTGTCCTGGAGCCTTCCACCACGGAGTCATATCCAGGGACCCCCTCCACCTGCTCCCTCTCCAGGCAGCGAGCGACCACCTCCTCCTCCGTGGTCAGGCTGACCGGACATGGGGGACCATCACCTGTGCCCCTCTCATGCCTCCTGATGGTGGCCACCTTGCCACGGACCTTGCGCCGCAGGTCGTTTACCTTTTTTTGGATGTCACCAGCAGTCCGAGTGGAGTACCCTAGCACATTCACCCTGCTGGCAATGGTGTCCAGGATGCCCTGCTTCCTTTCCCGGCTGGTCTTCCGACTTTTTTTGCCATGGAGGAAATGATTAAATGTCTCCATAGCGGAGATGATTACAGAGACCTCCTGGGCATTAAAGTTGAGGTTCCTCCTCTCTCTGGGGGTAGCGGGAGCAGCCATCACAGCACAAAAGTATCTTCCCTGGGGTGGGGGGAAACGGAAATACTTTTGCGCCGGAATGGCGTTTCCGCTAGCGCTTTTAAACGCACAACGGAACACATTGCGCTGACGTTTGCCGTGAAGTGGTGCCGACGGAAGTTGTGAGCATGCGCACAAGGGGGCGAGTGGAGCCTCACTCACTGCGCATGCTCCGTGGATGATGCGCTGAATGTAAGCCTCTGCGCTGGGCTCCGCCCATCATTTACATATGATCACACCCACTTCCACTTGCGTCGGGTTACGCCAGCGCATTATCGTTACTCTGGCGCAAGTTTACGCGCAACTGCTATGTGAATAACAGTACTTGCGCCGAAAGTGTCGGCGGAGTAACGTAAATGAGAAGCGTTACTCCGGAGTAAAGAAACTCCCATCTACCTGAATCTGGCCCATAGTTTATAAAACTATGTCCACACGGTTGTCATGTTGCTTGTGGGCATTGTGAAGCCAACAAGCACTTACTTCCTGGAAGTCTTGGATGGGGAGTGATAATTGGACAGCGCACTGCATCCTGGGAAACAATGACACACATTTCCCAGGAGCATTAGAGGGAGATGATGTCAGAATCCTAGGTGATTCCAAAGGCAGATTTCATGGGACCGCATAGCAACAGGCAATTCCAGATGAGTAAAAAAACATTTTTTTTTTAGTTTTTTTCTTTTTTAGGTCTAATGAGCACAATAATGAAAAAAATATTTTGGGATGGAAACTCCACTTTAAGAAATGTGGAGGATGTTCACTTATGCATAGATCGTAATTTAGCATTATTATCTGGACTGTAACCTAAAAGCTTCATTAATTTGGCTATATTAACATACAACTCATCGAAATTGGCTTTATGAACATGCAGATGATATCCATATTTTTAAAGGTCACCATGCAAAACTCTATATAAAAAATAGATACTTTAAAATGTGCTGCACTGCAAATCAATACACAGTGCAAATATTTCCATCAGACCTTGATGCAAACTTCAAAAACAGTATAAAAACTGAAACTGCGTACTACCAAATGTGACTAGATAAATATGAAAAATGTCCAACGTTCATAGCCTCAGTTCACTAAAAAAGAAAAAAAAAATATAGCATGAATCCAAAAAAAAAAGAAATATAGTGCAAAAAATCTGTGACTTAGGGCAAGATTCTCAAAAGAGATACGCCGGCGTTTCGTAGGAAACACCGTCGTATCTCTCTTTTTTTTACTGGGTATCTATGCGTGTGATTCCTAGATTCACTTACGCATAGATACAGTGAAGATCCGACAGATGTAAAAACAATTACACCGTCGGATCGGAGATGTAATGACATTGCTGGCCGCTAGGTGGCCTGTACGTTGATTTCTCATTTGCTTATGCAAATGAGCCTAATCCGACGATTCCTGAACGTTTTTACGCCGCCCCGTCGTAGTTTATGTCGTTTCCGTACGCGTAAGGCTACCCCTGCTATATGAGCGGTAACCTTACGAAGTTCCGTCGTATGCCATGTTAAGTATGGCGTCGGGTCAGCGTCGTCTTTTTCCATCGGTTACGTTGTTTTACTAAGTCGTTCGCGAATAGAGATTTACGTAAACGACGCTCACGTCGGTTTCATTCACTTTTTCCGACGTGAGCTGGAGAATGCGCACTGGGCTATTTTTGAGGCCGGCGCATGCGCAGTTCAATCGACGCGGGGGCGCGCTTAATTTAAATACAAGCCGCCCCCTTGGAATTAAGCGGGGATACGTAGAGCCATTTACACTACGCCGCCGCAATTTACGGAGCAAGTGCTTTGGGAATACGGCACTTGCTCTGTTAAATTGCGGTGGCGTAGTGTAAATGGCTTACGCTACGCCAGCGGCAATTCTACGGGAATCTGGCCCTTAGTGTCCATCACACATAGGATTTTCTTTGTGCTCTAATGCCGCGTACACACGATCATTTTTCAGCATGAAAAAAAAAACATTGTTTTTCAGCATTTCCAAACTTCATCTTTAAAAACTATGTTGCCCACACACTATCGTTTTTGAAAAATGATGAACAAAGCGCAGTGACGTACAACACGTACGACGGCACTCTAAAGGGGAAGTTCTATTCGCCTTTGGGCTGCTTTTAACGGATTCCTTGTTAGTAAAAGACTATTCGCGCTTTTCTGTCTGTTACAGCGTGATGAATGTGCTTACTCCATTATGAATAGTAGTTTTATCAGAACGAGCGCTCCTGTCTCATAACTTGCTTCTGAGCATGCGCGGGTTTAAAACGTCGTTTTAGCCCACACACGATTATTTTTTACAACCCAAAAAACGAAATTTTTTAAAACGATGTGAAAAAAATTTTTTTGGTCGTTTTTCAGAACTTGAAAAACGATGTGAAGCCCACACACAATCATTTTAAATGACGTTTTAAAAACTTTTTTTTTTTCATGCCGAAAAAATGTTCGTGTGTACGCAGCATTAGAGTCCCAAACAATTAAATCAATCCCAGTGCTTTTAAAATAATACACACGTGTCATCTCAGTGCTAGCTAGACTCTGACCTTCCTGCATATAATATGCACAGAATAACAATCATCCATCTACTTGAAACTGTAGTAGATTATATAGACCTCCTGTCCACCAGGGACCCTCCAGCTGTTACTTCAGATACTCTTAGGCCTCTTTCACACAGGCAGACTCCGTCACTACGGAGTCTGCAAGCTCCCACCGGCTCAGCAGGAGATCTCTCCGATGATCTCCGCTGAGCCGGCAGATGACAGGTCCCTCTCTGCTCACTGAGCCCCCTGCTTGTGCAGCGCCGCTGTCTCCTATGGGAAGATCTGATGAAAATGGACAGCATGTCTCACCCCATCCGACATGTCTCTGCTGACATCTGACACTCCATAGGACTGCATGGAGTAGCCCTTTAAGGTCCGCCGTCAAAACTGACAGGCAGACCTGAACGATCCGATCATGAGAAAGGGGCCTTAAAGTGATTGTAAAGTCTCTTTTTAAAAAACAAAAAAACAAATATGTTATACTTACCTGCCCTGTGAAATGGTTTTGCACAGACCAGCCCTTCCCCTTCACTTCTTTGGTCCCTCTTTGCTTCTCCTGGCCCCTCCCTCCTGTCAAGTGCCCCCACAGCAAGCAGCTTGCTATGGGGGCACTTGAACCGAGCTGAAGCTCTGTGTGTCCATTCAGACATGGAGCTGCGGTTCGGCTCCACCTCCTCTCTCTCCTGGTTGGCTAATTGACTTTAATTGACAGCAATGGGAGCCAATGATGCCACTGCTGTGTCTCAGCCAATCAGGAGGGAGAGTATGAATTTATTGGGTGCAAATGTTTTGACTGTCTTATTTGACTGTGCATGTTTGCTCCATCTGTTGGTCTGCTGTGCTTGCATGTGCATGTACTGACTGTGTGCATGTTCTGATAACCTGTGCTCTTTTCTGATTGAGTTCTGTCTAACTGCTTGGATTGCATGTCTGCTCTGGCTGCGTGTTTCCACTTTGGCTGTGTATGCCTTGTCTGCATATGTCTGTCCTGACTGTAGAGTCATTATTGAGCATACCTCCTAACTTTCTAAAATGAGACGCCTTTTAGCACACAGTATGTAGGCAAAGGACACGTCCCTGCCACAGCCCTGGTTATGTGGACTGCAAAGGTCTAATATGCAGAAAATGATTGGCTATACAACCATACAATTGCCTTTTTGACCTATATATTTTTTCTATAATTTGGCTTTTAAAAATATCAAATGCAGGTTGGATAAAAAGTTGGATAAAAAGTTTGGTGCAGCATAATACTGTTGTTAGTAAAAATACATTCTGTATAGAGATTTTCACATCAGAACAAAAAGAGAGAAACTGAGGTTGCCAGTAGGGATGAGCTTCGCGTTCGATACGAACGTATGTTCGACTCGAACATTGTCTGTTCGTACGTTCGATGAAATTCAAACAAAATCGGTCGTTCGTGCCAAATCCGAGTGACGCAAAGCGGACCATAATTCACTGCGGCATTGCGCGCTGATGATTGGCCAAGCATGCTGTATGTCCCGCATGCTTGGCCAATCACAGCTTGCAAAAAACGAAGAGCCATATTTGGCCAAAGACTGGGTGGCTTTGGCCAATTATGGCTCAGGGTTTTAGCACACGCCCCACACTATATAAGGCCGCCTGCTGGGTGGCCTCGTGTAGTGTGTTCCGGCTTGTTAATGAGAGCAGTCAGAGACAGAGAAATTGTCTTTTTATAAAGCTAGATAGAGCAGACAGGCAGGCTAGTCAGTTTAGCTTAATTTACAGTGTGTAGAGGATATATATACATCCCTAGGAGTTGTGAGTGAGTGAGTAAAAAACTTATAGAGCGCAACACTTGCGAACTGAATCGCCTCTGGGCGCTATTTTCATTCCTTGGATAAAGGAAGGCTCTGCCTTCAGAAGAGATGTGTTTTAATCATTCTCCTAAAGGCCAAGTGGTCGGACTCCAGTCGGATGGTGGTTGGTAGTGCATTCCACAGTCGTGGTCCTTGGACAGCAAATCTCCGGTCTCCTTTGGATTTGTATCTTGCCCTTGGGATGTGCAGTAGGTTTTGATTTGTGGACCGCAGAATGCGAGTGGGGTTATGGGCTTTTATTTTTTCGTATAGATATTGGGGGGCGTTTCCTTGAATACACTTGTACATATATTTATACACTGTATAGCTTAGATAGATCAGTTCTTCCTAATTTACTGGCAGGCAGGTGATTGTGCTATTTAAAGACGTTATCACAGGTATAGACACCCAGCAGGTAAATTATTTAAAGGAATTTTCCTTTAAGCATCAATAAAATCACTGCTCCTGGAGCAGTGATTTTAATGATGCTTAACTTAAAAAGAAAAATGAAAAATTCCTTTAAATATTGTACCTGCTGGGTGTCTATATTTTGCCTGTGAAAACGTCTTTGAGAACCCGGGTCTTGCCCACTTCTGAAAAAACTACCATTTTTTAAACTTTTCTCCATTGATACATGTTCCCTGGGGCAAGACCCGGGTTCTCAAAGACGTTTTCCAACAATAACTTGAATATTGGTCTTAAAAATGATCGTTTTTGAATTCGAACGTTTGAGCCCCCAAGACTTCAATGGGGTTCTAAATGTTCACGTGAACGGTCGGTCTGTTCGACGGTTCTGGTGCGAACCGAACGCGGGGGTGTTCGGCTCATCCCTAGTTGCCAGGGGCCATAGGGATTTGGTTTTAAAAGAGGGACAGTCCCTCTAAATGTGGGACAGTTGGGAGCTGTGCTCTAGAGTTTCCCTCAGTGAGGGACAAATGATGACAACAAAAGGGTAAGAACACCGGGCATACACTATCACTACAAAAAAGAAAAGTGGAGGGGTAAAAACTGTCAGAGTCTTCATGTTGAATAAGACATAAGTGTGTAAAGTGTGTAAGTACTTGTAAAAGAAGCCTCTTGGACTGACAAAGGGAAGCAGGAGGTGCCCTTTTTTTTTAAAGAAGAGGGGAGTGCACACTTAGGCCGGTCATACATGGAGCCAATTTCTTTCCTGCAACCACGGGTTGCAGGAATAAAATTATTTTGACTACTCCCATCAATACAGACAGTGTTAATGTGGGAATCCTTCCTGGTGGGCGAGGGAAGCGATCCCTGCAGGGGAAGACAGTAATTGTTGCTAGTGGCTATAGCAGCCACTTTCGATAATCACAGGTAAAACCTGACATGCTGGTTGTACCTAAGTTCAATCGATCAACCTGTTAGGCCGCGTACACACGAGGGGATATGTCCGCTGAAAACGGTCCGATGGACCGTTTCAGCAGACATCTCCGCTCGTGTGTATGGGCTAGCGGACAGATTTGTCCACCCGACAGATTTCAAAGCAAGCTTTGAAATCTATCCGGTGGGAATCTGTCCGCCCGACATGTCTGCTGGTTAGTACACTTACCAGCAGACATGTCGGCTCCCACCGCCGCCGCGCCGCTGCCGAATAGATTCGGCGCATGCGCGGAAGTGTTTTACTTCCTGGTGCGGTGAAGTAGCGGTGACGCGGCGGCGTCAACGTCACCGCCGCGTCATCGCCACGTCACCGCGCCGTCCGGCGGCGGGGAATTTGATCCGATGGTGTGTACACGCCATCGGATCAAACTCCCGATCGGACATATCCGATGGAAATGGTCCGCGGACCGTTTTCATCGGATATATCCGATCGTGTGTATGGGGCCTCACATTTATCCTGCCCTTACCTGGTTCGAATCTTGGCCAGTTCCTGCTGAACCAGCTGAGATTCTAAATGTGTATGGCAAGCCTTAGGACAGCCTTTCTCAACCAGTGTGCCGTCAGAGGTTCTCAGGTGTGCCACGGGGTCAATGGAGAGAAGGCTGTCAGATGAGCTCTCTTGCCGAACTGTGAGGCCGCGTACACACGATCAAATCTATCTGCTGGAAACGATCGGCCCGTCCGTCCCAGCAGACAGATTCGACCGTGTGTATGGGCGAGCCGACGGATTTGGCCACCCGACAGATTTCAAAGCATGCTTTGAAATCTGTCGGCTGGGAACCCATCCGCCAGACATGTCTGCTGGTTAGTACGCTAACCAGCAGACATGTCTTCTCGCACACGCGCCGAATAGTTTCGACCCATGCGCGGAAGTGCTTTACTTCCTGGTGCGGTGACGGTGACGCCAAACCAATATGTCCCCAGCAGACAGATTTGTTCAAATCGGTCGGCCCGACCGATTTGAACAAATCTGTCTGCTTGTGTGTACGCGGCCTGAGAAGCTCTGTCGGCTTCAAAATTGAAAGTAAAGTGCAGAGGAATGTGCTGTGCTCTCTGCTTCCCCCTAGAGTGCAGTACCCGGCTGAATGAGAAATCTGGAGAGGTACTGAGCTAGAAGCTAGATTCATTTTAAAATGGCTTTATACATGTGTCTGTGTGCACATGTGACTGTGTCTGTATGCATGTGTATATGTTACTTTCCTGTACCATCAGAATGGCTTTTGTAGGGCTTGTTTGATAGCAGCAAGGACTGCTGCTCCTCTGAAAAGCAATCTATACACAGATCGCTTTTCAGAGGCATTCGAAAGGGTAAAGAGGCATTATGTTGTCTTTTGAAAAAAGAGACAGACCTACAGGCGGAGCGAAATGACTGCACTTCCTGATATACAGTATATGCAAAGAAATTGTCCCAATGGGGCTTTTAAGCAGCTAATGTGAGAAATTGTATAGGGATGCAACGTCTATAGTAAAACATTTTTATTAAAAAATTGTAAAGACATAAAAAGTATAGGTATAAGGAATGAGTTGCGACATATGGCACAAGTTTAAAATATCACAAAATAAAATACACATTTCATGGTAAGACAATGTAATACATAGCTTGAGATAGTGGCAAGCATGTATAGAACTAATGCGTTTCGACCAGTCGGTCTTCTTCAGAGGATTTTTAATAGTCGTAGCAAGAAAAAGAGGGGTATGGAGGGTCCAGACAGAAATCCGATGTGGTTATGGGAAAGGAAGGATCCGATTCTGCACGGCTCCCGATCATAGTCCCCAGTCACCGCCGCGCCCCAGGCACTGCACCATCCGAGGGTGGCCGTATGTAACTATCAGAGGAGCACCTGGCAACAATTGTCGCACCCGGAGAGGGGGGGTGGGGCTAGAGTGGACGAATCCTCTAATATTGATGCCTGAGTAAGGTGGAATTTGGATGTTTGAATGGTAGTGCAACTCCGCCCTTGTAACAGTATCAAAGTGGAGTATGTCATCGGAACATTGGACGCTGTCACTCCTGGAGATGCCGTACGCCTCTCTCGAAGAGAGGCGTACGGCATCTCCAGGAGTGACATCGTCCAATGTTCCGATGACATACTCCACTTTGATAGAGGCGTACGGCATCTCCATGAGTGACAGCGTCCAATGTTCCGATGACATACTCCACTTTGATAGAGGCGTACGGCATCTCCATGAGTGACAGCGTCCAATGTTCTGATGACATACTCCACTTTGATACTGTTACAAAGGCGGAGTTGCACTACCATACCATTCAAACATCCAAATTCCACCTTACTCAGGCACCAATATTAGAGGATTCGTCCACTCTAACCCCACCCCCCTCTCCGGGTGCGACAATTGTTGCCAGGTGCTCCTCCGATAGTTACATACGGCCACCCTCGGATGGTGCAGTGCCTGGGGCGCGGCGGTGACTGGGGACTATGATCGGGAGCCTTGCGGAATCGGATCCTTCCTTTCCCATAACCACATCGGATTTCTGTCTGGACCCTCCATACCGCTCTTTTTCTTGCTACGACTATTAAAAAGCCTCTGAAGAAGACCGACTGGTCGAAACGCATTAGTAACTATACATGCTTGCCACTAACTCAAGCTATGTATTACATTGTCTTACCATGAAATGTGTATGGATATTTTAAACTTGTGCCATATGTCGCAACTCATTCCTTATACCTATACTTTTTATGTCTTTACAATTTTTTAATAAAAACTTTTTACTATAGACGTTGCATCCCTATACAATTTCTCACATTAGCTGCTTAAAAGCCCCATTGGGACAATTTCTTTGCTTATGTTGTCTTTTTACCACCTGTTTTAACCCCGTAAATGCAGCATCACTTCACCGCAATGCACACAGTTGCGGGTGGTTGCAGTACAGCCCCATTCACCCTCGGTATACCTCCAGTTGCAGCCACACCATGTGAACACCCCCAGCTGGTGCCTCTGCAGCTAAAGGTGGAGAAGTTGGGGGTGGTAAAAACGTCTCAACCATGTGGTTCTACCGCCCCTATGACATGTGAACAAGCCCTTGGTTCACATCTGTGTAGTTGCATGTAGGGCAGCCCATTCCTTTTTAATGGACTTCTGTACCCACAAAAATGCAGGAAAACAAGACCCCAACCTTTTTTTTTTATTGCACAGCAGCAAACGCATCCCACGTTTTTCAATGTGTGGGGGTACCAAAATGGTACCCCTAAAGAGCAGAGCATTTGTCTGTGTCAGGAATGAGCGCGATTTTGCTTGTGTTCTGCGGCACACCGTAATGTGAACCAAACCTTGGACTGGGGTGCCTCAAGACTGAAAATACTTTTTAAGGGTGCCCCGACTGGAAAAAGGTTGAAAAACACTGCCTTAGGAGGAGAGCAGACAGGGAGTTGGAATATGCTAACCGAGGGTGTAAATCTAAATGCTCACAAGAAACCTCCAGTGTTTCTTGCAGGAAACAAGAAATGCTCTTCTGAATTTGGTATCATACAAGATGATGATGCTGATAATAAATATTATTTGTGTTGTTGTTGATAAGATTAATGTTAAATGCTACAGCATTATCGCTATTTGTGCCATGGCTTAAAAAATATGGAATTGGCAATGTGATATGAAGAATTGATTGCAGTTGTACTTATTGCTGGAACAATAATGTAACAATTTCTCCAGTGCATTTTTAGAACAGATAGGAGTTTGTTTTCACAACTTTTTGACATACAAACTTCCCAAAACATACATTTCTTTTTGGACCTCTGTTTATAAAAAAAAATGGCCCATCCGTTGTCAATACTATCACAGTTTAATAACATTTATTAGGAAATGAAAGGTCAGTTCTGCTAATTTTACATAAAACATTGTGGAATGCCAGTTTGAATCACATGAATACTTTACTTTCCAAAGCATGCACTGAAAGGCAGGTGTTATGTGATTGGTAGCTGCCAAAAAGAAAAGTCTTAATTCCTAGCAGCGATGTTATGTTTGTGCTTTTTGAGATGCCATGTAGGCTTGCATGAAAATGAAAATAGCAAAGAAAATGAGGATAATATTTCCCTTTGTCAAACAAATATTGTTTTAGCCAACAGCCATCCAATACCGAAAATGAATACTTGAAAGCAATCTCTCATGAATAAAAGAATGTGCCAACATGCTGCAGTTCATTGATTACATAAGAAAATAAAATGAATACAGATCTTCTCACGGTATATGGCTGTGTTTACACTTGCAGTTGCGGGCATGGTAAAAATATGTGGTTGACCTGCGTTTTTACCACCCCCAACCACTCCCATTAAGCTGCAAAACACACGGACAGGGGTGTATACAGTACATGCTGTGCTTTGCATTGTGACATAGCAAAAATCGATCACCCCCCCCCCCCCCCCATCTTGTTTTGGCAGACAGAATGGGTGGTGCTTTTAAATGCAACATATTTAGCTGCATGGAACAGCTCCTCTGCCGCCCCCTCAGCTGTAGGTTTGTAGGTGTATAAATGATCCAGGTCGCTTTTCAGAGGCCACCGCTAGTGTACAGAAGCTCACATGCTTAACCACTTGGCGCCCAGAGTACGTCATATGACGTCCTGGGCATTATGGTTGTATATCTGAATGATGCCTGAAGCTACAGGCATCAATCAGATATTACTGTTTTCAGCCAGCAATTCCCTACACCAGTGATGGCGAACCTTGGCACCCCAGGTGTTTTGGAACTACATTTTCCATGATCCTCTTGCACTCTAAAGTGTAGTTGAGAATCATGGGAAATGTAGTTCCAAAACATCTGGGGTGCCAAGGTTCGCCATCACTGCCCTACACCCAGGGCCGCCATAAGGAATTTTGGGGCCCCTTACACAACTTCAGGCATGGGCCCCCTGGAGCAGAGGGGGGGGGGGGGTGCTAACGCCTGAAATTTAGAAGCGGGGGGCTGCCGCAAATTGAGAAGTGGGGGGGCCCTTTACAAAAAGAATAAATAAAGAAAAATATATATTAAAAAGGGTGGTAGCCATCGGGGGGCCCTGGGGAGCTCTGGGCCCTTTAATAAAAAGAAAAAAAGAGAGAGAAAAAAAAGAAATAAAATATATATATATATATATATATATATATATATATAAAAAAGAAATACAAATGTATAAAAAAAAAACAAGGGGGTTGCCTTCCAGGGCCCTGGGGACCTCTGGGCCCTTTAATAAAAAATATAAAAAAAATATAAAAAAAAACATTTATAAAAAAAAGGGGTTTGACACATGGGGCCCTGGGGACCTCTGAGCCCTTTAATAAAAATATATCTATATATAAAAAAAAAAAAAGGAAATAAAATAATATAAAAAAATGTAAAACATTTTCATAAAAAAGGAGGGTTTAATAATAATAATAATAATATTTATATATATATATATATATATATATATATATATATATATATATATATAAATAAAATAAATATATAAAAAAAATGTTATATAAAAAAAGGGGGGTTGTCATTTGGGGCCCTGGGGATCTCTGGCCCCTGGGGACCTCCAGACCTCTAAAAAAAAATGGCCCTTTAATAAAAAAAAAAAAAAAAAAAAATATTTAAAAAAAAATATTTTTTATAAAAAGTAAATAAAACAAAGGGGGGGGGGGTTGCCATCCAGGGCCCTGGGGACCTCCGGACCTCGAAAAAAAAAAAAAAAAAAATTCCTTTAATAAAAAATAAAAGAAAATATATTAAATTGTTTTTTTTAAATAAAACATAACTAAAAAAAGAGGGGGTTGCCATCTGGGGCCCTGGTGGCCTCCGGGGACCTCCGGACCCCTAAAAAAAAAATGTTTTGTTTTTTTTGTTTTAGGGGGTTCCCATCTGGGCCCCTGGGGACCCCTGGGCCCCTTACAGGTGTACTGCCTGTACCCCCCTGATGGCGGCCCTGTATACTCTGCATTGACCTTGTATAGCACTTTTCTCTCTGAGGACTCCAAGTATTGGCCGGGAATCGAACCCGGGTCATCTGCTTAGAAAGCAGATATGCTTACCACTGCACCACCAACGCAAAAGTAGCATGTAGTGTGAAAGGAAACCGGAGTACCCGGAGGAAACCCACGCAAGCACAGGGAGAACATGCAAACTCCATGCAGATAGTGTCCTGGTCAGAATCTGAAATAAGGACCCCAGTGCTGCAAGGCTCGCCACTAAGCCTCTGTGCTGCCCACATGCGGCCTCTGTTCTCTAAGACCCGTCCCCCGCTGAGAGGGGTACATCACTTATGTTCACTGAAAGTGCCTTCAGAAGAAATCCAAACGTATCCTAATCTACAATATTTAACACTCCTGTAAAAAAAAAAAAACCTAAATAACAATAAAGAGGGGTACAGTGGTGACCAAATTAACAAAACAATGGAGCTAAATATTCCATTCACCCTTAGGCCTCGTACACACGATCAGTCCATCCGTCGAGAATGGTCTGAAGGACCGTTTTCATCGGTTAACTGACGAAGCCGACTGACGGTCTGATGTGCCTACACACCATCGGTTAAAAAAACGATCGTGTCAGAACGCGGTGACGTAAAACACACGACGTGCTGAAAAAAATGAAGATTAATGCTTCCAAGCATGCGTCGACTTGATTCTGCGCATGCGCGGCCTTTTGACCGATGCCTTTGCATACTAACGATCGGTTTTGACCCATCGGTCAGGCGTCCATCGGTTCAATTTTAAAGCCAGTTCCCTTTTTTTTGACCGAAGGATAACTGACCGATGAGGCCCACACACGATCAGTTTGGTCCGATGAAATGGACCTTCAGTCCGTTTTCATCGGTTTTGACCGATTGTGTCTACGCGGCCTTAGGCCTCATTCACACAAGGGTTATTAATCCGTACCCCATGGGAGGGCCGTGTTTACTGGAATGAGGATGCACAGGTGTTCCCAGCATCCCGTGTAGGCAGTCCCATTGCTGTCATCTGGGGTGCAGCGGCTGTATCCAATGTGACATCTGTGTGGGTGCCGGTGCACGGCCCCGAACGCACCCAGGGTGCGTCCGCACAACTGCACCCACATGGATGTCCTTTTTGGGGTTAATGCAGCCCTCACACAGGGTACAGATTCATACACCCCGTGTGAGTGAGGCCTCAGACTTCTCCATGAAGGACCTTACTGGCGGGAAGAATTCTCATTTCTCCAGCAAAGAAAGCCTAAAGCCTCAAAAACATACCGGCCTCCAACCTCCCCTTATAGCCGGTCCAACACACGCCTCAAAAATATACCCGACTCCAACCTCCCCTCATAGCCGGTCCAACACATGCCTCAAAAACATACCAGCCTCCAAACTTCACAACATAATCAATTACTTTATGTCGATCGACAATACATAGATCAAACATGTCACCTGTTAAAACATGCTTGAGATGTTGGTGGTAAACAGCCTGCTAGGCCTGGTGGGGGAACCAAACCAAGTCCTCCAAAAGCTGCCTCATTTCCAAAAGTTGCCAAGAGAGTAAATGTAGACATTATGCTTTAAGGTTAATCAAAAATATCACATTCTAAAGGGAAAGGTAGAACAAGGGGAGGGGAGTATGGAAGAGGCAGAGAGGGAGAAAGGTAGGGGGGATGGAAGGTTGCGGGTATGGAAGGGGTGTGGGGATCCCCCCAAACCCTCACCCCCTTCTTCCTCCAACCTTTCCTTCTCCCCTCTTTCCTCCCTCTCTCCCTCCTCCATGATCACCCTTTGTTCTACCTTTCCCTTTAGAGTGTTACATTTTTGATTAACCTTAACCTTAATGTCTACATTTACACTCTTGGCAACTGGAGGGCTTGGTTTGGTTCCCCTCAGGCCTAGCACGCTGTTTACCACCAATACAGTATCTCAGACACTTTTTTTTACAGGTGATTATGTTTGGGAAATGTATTGTCAAACCTTAAAGCTTCTGCAGAAGTTGCAGAAAGGTAAATAGAGGGCTAAAGGGAAGACTTCTAGGAACGGCCAATTGTCTTGTTTGTCCAGCTAAGTTGATAGTTGGTGATTCAGAAGCAGCTTATGAGAATCTTTTTTAAGAGATTGATGGCGTAGTGGATTCCTGTCTTGATGGCTTGAAATGAAGATCCTCTCTCTCATATTCACTAGCAAATCATCCTCTTCTCATCGCCTAGTTTAAATTTTCTTCCAACATTTTGGCCATCTTCAATCCCAAGAAAGCTGCACCCCTCCCATTTAAGTGCAATCCATTGCTACTATAAAGATGGTAACGGCCTGAAAAGTCAGTCCAGTTCGCCATGAAGCCAAACCCCTCCTCCCTGCACCAGTTCCTCAGCCACTTGTTAAGTACCATAAGCTCTTGCTGTCTCTGTGGTGTGGCTCGAGGTGCAGGCAGTATTTCAGAAAATATTGCCTTGGGGGACCTTTTCTTCAATATGGCCCCCAAGTCCCTATAATCATTTTGTAGAGTGCTCCATCTTTCTCTAACTTTGTCATTGGTACCGATATATATCATAACAGCTGGGTCCTCTCCAGCGCCATCCAATAATCTGTCCATGCAATCTGCAATGTTCCGAACCCGAGCACCCGGTAAACAACATACTGTTTGGCGATAATGTTCTTTGTGACAGACTGCCCTCTGTATTCTTCCAATAACTGAATCCCCTACCACTAGTATGTGCCTATCCCTTGTGGTAACCTTGCCCCCATCTTCGTCACATGCTGGTGAAGCCTCCGTGTGGAAGTCACATGCTGGTGAAGTCTCCGTGTGGATGTCACATGCTGGTGAAGTCTCTGTGTGGACGTCACATACTGGTGAAGTCTCCATGTGGACGTCACATGCTGGTGAAGTTTCCATGTGGATGTCACATGCTGGTGAAGCCTCCGTGTGGATGTCACATACTGGTGAAGTCTCCGTGTGGACGTCACATGCTGGTGAAGTCTCCGTGTGGACGTCACATGCTGGTGAAGTCTCCGTGTGGACGTCACATACTGGTGAAGTCTCTGTGTGGACGTCACATACTGTTGAAGTCTCCGTGTGGACGTCAAATGCTGGTGAAGTCTCTGTGTGGACGTCACATACCGGTGAAGTCTCCATGTGGACGTCACATGCTGGTGAAGTTTCCATGTGGATGTCACATGCTGGTGAAGCCTCCGTGTGGATGTCACATACTGGTGAAGTCTCCGTGTGGACGTCACATGCTGGTGAAGTCTCCGTGTGGACGTCACATACTGGTGAAGTCTCTGTGTGGACGTCACATACTGTTGAAGTCTCCGTGTGGACGTCAAATGCTGGTGAAGTCTCTGTGTGGACGTCACATACTGGTGAAATCTCTGTGTGGATGTCATATGCTGGTGAAGTCTCCGTGTGGACATCACATGCTGGTGAAGTCTCCGTGTGGACGTCACATGCTGGTGAAGCCTCCGTGTGGACGTCACATGCTGGTGAAGCCTCTGTGTGAACCTCACAGTCCTCTGAGTTTTCATTGGATTCTTTGCTTATCATGTAAGAATCTCCATACTCCGGGTGGCTTTGATCAGCCATAAATTCCTCTACCGTCATACTATAATATTCAGGTTCCGTGAGAGTCTGGAAAGAGAAAAATACATTTGTTAGTGTTTCTGAATGATAAAGAAAATGGTGAAAAAACTTGGTGAACCCAACCCCCAACGTGCAGCAGATTACCCCAAGAGGGATCCTTCAACCCCAGCTCCCTCTACTGGTCAGAAGGAGCACTGCATTAACACACCCTTTGCGTATACCTAAACCCAAGAACAAAAAGGTCATCTATTTCAGCAAGGCCCTTTCATGTGGAGGCTGCATTTGTTTTGGTTCTTTAAGGCTAATTACATTTTCTGTAAGTACAGAAAAATACCTAATAATCCTGTAAGAAATCCAGTGACCTTGTAAGTTCCGGTGGCCTAAGCTGAGATCTCAGTGTAATCTGCTTTCTCAGCTTCTGTCTGTGTACTACAAAGCAACACCAATGGTTATAAGGAGAGGGGGAGGTGTTTGTAGTTCTAATCAGGTATAGGTGACAACACTTCTCCATAAATACAGTGAGTCTGTGTTGTCACCTAATAACAGGAAGTGTGTTCCTGGTGGAATCTCCGGAATAAAGCAGGTCTAAGTTGTGCACCTGACACATACACAATAATTTATTACCAATAATAAACAGAATTCCCTCAGACAAGTCCCCAGACCATGTGATTGTGCAGGAACCACAAAATCACAAATGGGAGAATTCTGTACAAAAATACTTCTTAGATGCTGCACATACATGGACCCCTCCATTATTCATATACTTACCGGTTCTGGTGTAAATGCTGGGGGTGACTCTCTTTTCTCCACCTTGTCCCATTTTGTCCACTCGAAAAATGTGTTCCGTCTGATGTCACGTACCATGTATGTCCGTATATCAATGTCTTCCCATAGGAGCTGTAAAGAAGAAAGAAATATGATAAGAAATACAGAGAGAACAACAACAACTCCCCATTGTAATTTTTGATTCTGACAGTGACATATTTCAGCTTCCTTGATTTTGCTTGTAAACCCTCCACTATGTGATGATCGGATCGGGTCATAGTATGGTACCTTATTTGTGTCATGTTCGCTCATGAGGGCCTTTAAAGGAAAACTAAAAACACAACTAAGGATATTTTGAAACTAATCGTTATGATGAATATATATAAAACAATCTTTCTATCAAATCTGCCACTGTCATGTGTACTGCTATGAGCCACATGAATGTGTGGCGGGAAGAATGTACAGTTGTGTGTTCTGAACTCCTAACAATGTCTGTATAACCTGGAAAGGGTTTTGTCTGTGAAGAGAAGGTAAAGCTCTGTGTATACTCACCAAAACTATGAGTTCACGGATGATACGGTCATGAGAGGTATCCAACTCCGAGAAGACTATCGCTAACAAACTTTCACTCTGGTTTTCCTTGATCTTTTTGAAGTGATCCGGGCTGACGGCCATCTCATACAATATCACCCCCAAGGAGTAATAGTCCGCTGAGATGTTATGTTTCTACAGGTCATGGAAGAAAAAGAATACAAGGAGATAAAGGATGAGAACATTCCTAGACCAGGCAGAGGACACAGATGACACCATGCTGACATATGTGATGTATGAAGCCTCCCAGGAGTCCTAAAATTGATCTCAAAATACATTAAATTAAGGCGGAGCTTGTGAATGTTGGAGGTGGAGCCTAACATTTATATATACTCAAAACTTTTGTTTTCTAAGTATTGGATAGACTATGAAAGGGTTGAGACCCCTGCCAGTTTATTTTTGCTGTCTATGTCCCATTGGGGGAATTTCCCTTTACTTCCTATCCCCAAGGCGCAAGAGAAAGTCAAAGGAATTCTCCCAAAATGAGGGAAACTCTACTCTTAGGATCTTGTCCCCAAACAGGTGTCACCATTGGAAGACTTTCCCACTCTTCCTGCTCTGGGGACAGCTGTAACATTTTGCATCCTGCTGTGTTTTCTTTCTCACTAACAATGATCCCCAGTACACATAAACAGTGTGACTTCCCTATTGAGGACACCAATAAAAACCTGACAGAGGGTCTAACCCTATCCATTTAGGCTGCATTAGCACATGGCCTTGTTGAGCTTTACATCGTGTTAAGCTTGTCGCCCAAAAATAGGTTCAGGAGCTTCTTTTAGGCAACATTCTTCATGCAATGCGGTTCACCATGATTGCAGCGCAGGTGATCACGTGACAATCGCGGCAGAACTGCACTGCTTTTTTAGGTGCAAATAATTAAAATAAATAGCATCTGAAATGTGCATTGAGCGTATTGTCATTCACACCTGGGAATTTGTAGACAAGATTCAGAATGCTAATGTGTGAATGTGGCCTTAACCACTTCAATACCAGGCTTTTATACCACCCCCATACCGGGCCTATTCTGACACTTCTCTCCTACATGTAATAATCATCATTCTTTTGCTAGAAAATTACACAGTACCCCCAAACATTACATATGTTTTTTTAGCAGACACCCTAGGGAATAAAATGGCGGTCATTGCAACGTTTTATCTCGCACGGTATTTACGCAATCATTTTTCAAACGTCTTTTTTTTGTAAAAAAAAATTGTTTCATGAATTAAAAAAATAACAAAACAGTAAAGTTAGCCCAATTTTTTTGTATTATGTAAAAGATTATGTTACACCGAGTAAATAGATACCCAACATGTCACGCTTTAATTATGCGCACATATGGAATGGCGCCAAACTTCGGTACTTAAAAATCTCCATAGGCAACGCTTTATTTATTTTTTACAGGTTACCAGTTTAGATTTACAGAGGAGATCTAGTGCTAGATTCGTTGCTGGCACTCTAACGCACGCGGCGATATCTCACTTATGTGGTTTAAACGGCGTTTACATATGTCGGTGGGACTTACGTGTGCGTTCGCTTCTGCACGCGAGCTATCGGAGACAGGGGCGTTTTAATTTTTTTTTATCTTTTATTTATTTTTTTGACTTATTTTTTATTTATTTTTACACTTTTTTTCATTTTTTTCCCCCCACTTTTATTCCTATTACAAGGAATGTAAACATCCCTTGTAATAGGAAATGTGTGTGACAGGTCCTCTTTAAGAAGAGATGCAGGGTCAATAAGACCTCACATCTCTCCTCCAGGCTGGAAACCATGAGATCGGTGAAAAAAAATCACCAATCTCATGAATGGTGGCTTACAGCCGCAATCGCGGCTTTGTTTACTAAGGGGACCCGGGCGTGACGTCATCACATTGCGCCCGGGTCCTCCGATGGTCATAGAGATGACTGGTGACCATCTGGTCACCAGTCATCTCTATGCTTCCTGCCGACAATGACGATTCGTTCTCCGGGCCCCCGAAGGCACGGGAGAGCCCGGAGAAGCACCGGATGGCGGCGGGAGTGTCCCCTCCCGCGGCCTGTAAGAACGATCAAGCGGCGGAACCGCCGCTATGATCGTTCTTAGATTGTGCAGAATCGCCGGCTGAAGAAGAGGATATCTGGATGATGCCTCTGGCTGCAGACATCATTCAGATATCCCCCTGCAAAGCCCAGGCCGTCAATTGACGGCCACTTAGGATGGTAGATCCCATCTCAGGCCGTCAATTGTATATGGCTGGGCATTGAAGTGGTTAATGAAAGGGGAGCCCCTTATCTCTTCTCTATATAGTAAATATTACAATTCTGTCTAATATCAGGAATCTTACCTCTGGGGCCATGTAACCGGCTGTACCCGCAACTCCCGTCATCTTTCTGGTCTCTGTGACTTCAGTCTGTGAGACGCCAAAGCCTGCAATCTTGATGTGTCCCTCGCTGTCCAGTAGAATGTTCTCTGGTTTGAGATCTCTGTGAAGAAAAGAAGTGAGCCGTTAGCTCGGCATATCCCAAGATACAAATATACATGTATACAAAGAAGAATGAAGATTGATGGGTGGACATTGGCTTCTTTTATATCCGCCTACAGGAAGATCTCTGTTCAGGCTTTCCAGCTCTGCCCACCTGCTATATTCGTCAGGAGGAGGTCTCACTCCTCTTGCTGGATTTTGTATAAATTGTACATTATAGCAGAATATGGCATGAGCAAGGAGATTTCCGCAGCAGATGGAAAGAGACAGCGCAACTGGGAACTCTGGTGGAAAGTCTTCCTGATTCAATAAAACATACCAGAAGCCAAGGGGGGGTTGTTAGGCAGATAATCCAATACTTACCTATGGATGATCTCAGCAGTGATGCATCTAAAGGAGAAAGAAAAACATGAATTAGCATTTAAAATGTTTACAGACCAATAAACAGTAAATATGAAGAGACTTCCACCTATAGTACATAGGGGTGTGGATGGACGGGGCTCAGTGGGAGGGGTCTGGCTGTGTCACTGACTGTTCTCAGTGGTCAGCCACCCTCGACACCATCACAGCCCTGTCATTGGACTTACCTTATCATGTCGTAGCCAAATGGAGCTGAAGTTTCTATCAGTTTCCGTAGATTGCCGCCACTTACAAATTCCGTGACGAGGAACAGATGAGTCTGTGTGAAAATAAAAGATAAAGGTTACATTAGAGACAATACGATTTCACTTTGTGGGGGAATATAGGAAGGCACACACACCGGACGATTTCAGAAGTTCACAGTGGCAACCTCATTTCAACCTCCAGCCCTGTAGGAGGCGCTCTAGAGTTCTGCTCTTACCTATACTGCTTCCCCGACTACAGCCGAAACCCTTAGAAAAATCTGGTGTGTGATACAAGTGGGGCTCCCCTCTGCCTCTCACAATTCACCACTCATTGGTCAAAGGACTAATTGATACGCCCAAAGACTATCATCGGGGGAAGGGAGAGACTTATCCTTGTGTAAATTTTGACTCCCAAAAAGTTGTAATTTGCATCACATAAATTTTAGAAGGTCTGGGTCAGTAGGGGGAGCAATACAGGAATAGGATGAAAAGACTGGGAGATGAAGACTTACCTCTGTCTGGAATGTTCCATATAGATGAGTGATGTACGGATGGTTCCTTAATGTTTCCAGTATGTAACGCTCTGGAATCTGGAAGTCTTCAAATCTTTCTGGTTTAACGATCTTCACCAGTTTCTGTTGAAATGAGGGATGGGAGGCCAACACCACCTTCCCATAGGACCCCTCTCCAAGTTCATCATGGATGGTGAAATCTTTCATTGAAAATTTGCATGGCTTGTCCTCCATGCTGGATGGGACTGGTGGAAATGTCCCATGGACTGTGTGCTTAATTTCATTGGCGGTTGGGTCATTTTGTGCTTCTGGGGAGAAAAAATAAAGCAATTATTTCTATTCCTGCTATATACACTTAATTTATTGATGCTACACAGAATCTGTGGACATATAAAATGGTTGTAAACCTTGAACAATATTTATACTTTCTGGCCACCTAGAGATAGAAATCACAATGTGATCTCTGACTGCGCTGAGATCTTGGTGATAAAGACCAGGAGAAGGGGGGTGAGTCCTGTGGGCAGTTATACTCTGGACACTATATGATAAAATCAGGGCCAGTACACCTGTAAGGGGCCCGGGGGTTCCCAGGGGCCCGGATGGGAACCCCCCTAAAAAAGGGGTCCGGAGGTCCCCAGGAGCCCGAAGGCCACCAGGGCCCCAGATGGCAAGCCCCCCCTTTTTTTTTATAAAAAATATATTTTTTTATATAAAAATATATATTTTTTTAATATATTTTTCTTTTATTTTTTATTACAGTAAAGGGCCAATCTTTTTCCTTTTATTTTTTTTAGAGGTCTGGAGGTCTACAGGGCCCTGGAGGCCCCCAGGGCCCTGGGTGGCAACCCCCCTTTTTTTTATTTTTATTTTTATAAACAAATATATATTTTTTAATATATTTCTATTTAATTTTTTTATTAAAGGGACATTTTTTTTAGGGGTCTGGAGGTCCCCAGGAGCCCGTAGGCCACCAGGGCCCCAGATGGCAACCCCCTCTTTTTTTATTTATTTTTTTATAAAAAAAATATATTTTTCTTAATATATTTTTCTTTTATTTTTTATTAAAGGGCCATTTTTTTCCTTTTATTTTTTTAGAGGTCCACAGGGACCCAGAGGCCCCAGGGCCCCGGGTGGCAACCCCCCTTTTTTTATTTATTTTTTATAAAAAAAATATATTTTTTTAATATATTTTTCTTTTATTTTTTATTAACCACTTAAGGACCGCCGCACACACATTTACGTCCACAGAATGGAATGGCTGGACACAAGGGCGTATATATACATCCTCGCCCAGTAGCCGGTCGGGGGTCCGATCGGGACCCCCTCCGCTGTGTGCGGCGGTCCCCGTTGCTCTGGGAGCGATCCGGGACAAGGGGGCGGATGTCCGTTTTTGCCCGCCCCCCCGCGATCGCTCCCAGCCAATCCCTGCGCTCCCTCTGCGTGTCACTTCCTCCTCCTGTGTAAACACAGGAAGGGGGAAGTGATGTAATCTCTCATCGCAGCGGTATTTCCAACCGCTGCGATGAGAGAAAGACCTAACAGTAAGTCTGCACTAACACTACACTGACACACACTACACATAGGAATATTAACCCCTTGCGATCTGCCCCCCCACCCCACCCCCTGTCACAGTGTCACTGAATGCAGTGATCTAATCACTGCATTTAGTGTCAGTGTGACAGGCAGTGTAAAAGTCAGTTAGTGTTAGGTTCAGGGTAGCCCCCGTACCCCCCCTAATAAAGTTTTAACCCCCTGATCACCGCCCTAGTTAACCCTTTCACTCCCTATTGCCAGCGTCACTAAGTGATAATTTTTCTGATCGCTGTATTAGTGTCGCTGTTCCCGCTAGGTAGCTATTTTTTTTTATTGCGATTTTTTTTTTTACTAAAGACATGTGGCTGAATACATTTTGGCCTAAATGTTTGACTAAAATTTAGTTTATTTGATTTTTCTTATAACAAAAAGTAAAAAATAGTGTTTTTTTTCAAAAATGTCGCTCTATTTTTGTATATAGCGCAAAAAATAAAAATCGCAGAGGTGATCAAATACCACCAAAAGAAAGCTCTATTTGTGGGAAGAAAAGGACGCAAATTTTGTTTGGGAGCCTTGTCGCACGACCGCGCAATTGTCTGTTAAAGCGACGCAGCGCCAAATTGTAAAAACACCTTGGGTCATTTACCAGCGTATTGGTCCGGGTCTTAAGTGGATAAAGGGACAATTTTTTTTCTTTTATTTTTTTAGAGGTCCGGAGGTCCACAGAGGCCCGGAGGCCCCCCAGGGCCCCCGGATGGCAACCCCCCTTTTTTTATTTTTTTTTATAAAAAAAAATATATTTTTTTAATATATTTTTATTTAATTTTTTATTAACCACTTGCCTACTGTGCACCTACACCCCCTTCCTGCCCAGACGAAATTTAAGCTTCCGGCACTGCGTCGCTTTATTGCGCGGTCGTGCGACATGGCTCCCAAACAAAATTGACGTCCTTTTTTTCCCACAAATAGAGCTTTCTTTTGGTGGTATTTGATCACCTCTGCGGTTTTTATTTTTTGCGCTATAAACAAAAATAGAGCGTCAATTTTGAAAAAAATTCAATATTTTTTACTTTTTGCTATAATAAATAACCAAAAATATATAAAAAAAATATATTTTTCCTCAGTTTAGGCCGATACGTATTCTTCTACATATTTTTGGTTAAAAAAAATACAATAAGCGTTTATTGATTGGTTTGCGCAAAATTTATAGGGGCAGATTCACGTAGATCGGCGCATTATCATTCCGGCGTAGCGCACCACTTTTCCGTTAGACTTGCGCAATCTAGCCGCGTAATCCGGCGATTCACGTAGCTTTTACGCAAGAGCTTGCGCAAACGTAAGGTTTTTTCCGGAGGCGTAAGGAGGAGTAATACAAATTGGGAGGGACGTGGGCGTGTTACATTGAAATGAGCCGTGACCCCATGCAAATGAAGGGCCGGCCGACTCGCGCATGCGCGCGTGAAGGAAACCATGTCAGCTCCGTTGTGCGCATGCTCACAACTCGGGAGCGGCGCAATCATTGAAATTGGAAATGGACTAGGGCAACGTTGTGAACTACGCAGACAGCATAAATAGACACACACAAACGCCCTTCCATTGCAAAAGTACATCCCTTTGTGTCCCTTCCCATTGAATCAAGTGCTTTTGCTCTGTTGTTCGTTAGAGTGTGTTTTGTAGTTGTCAGATTAGTGTTCTGTGTGATCTAGTGCTTGTTGGTAGTTTTGTGAAAGTGTATTTTGATAAGTGTTTGAGACTGTTTGTTTGATTGATATATTTCTGAGCGTTTGTTTTCTGGCTCTATTTTTTCATCTGATTTTTTTGTGTCTGTTTCTTGCTGAGTGCTAGTGTGATTTTTGGGTGTTCGTTTTCTCTTTGTGTGCTAGGGACCACAGTGGTGTACATGCATGCATTCTCATTGTGCCATGATTAATGTGTGTGTTTAACGTGCAAAGATGCATAATGTGAGCTGGCATGAGATGGGGTCATGAGATGGGGTCCCAGTGCATATGCAGAGTCACCTTGAAGGGAAAAGACAGGAGGATGTTAGTCATGCATGTGCCACTTGTGAGGTGTGCATCACGGGAGGGGATAGTCATGCCTGACTCCCATGTCACTCACCAACCAGCCAGCTGTCCCCATACATGTTCTGTTTGAAATCTGTGGGGATGGGGCTCTGATTGTATATGTAGCTGTCATGGGTGTCATGGGTGGTGCCATGTGTTGGGCTGCTGATGTCCTCCTGCAAGGTTGTGGTAATTCCAGGATGACATGAGGGTGAATCTGAAGATGCGAGACACCTCAGAATCTCTCATGCCAAAGATGTCTATGCGTGTGTGATATATCAAGTGAAGAGTGAGGGGCTTGTATCAGATAAGAATATTGTATTAGATTAGATTAAATGGTAAATTTTATATAAGCAAAAAAAAAAAAAACATCTCCCGTGCCCTCCTTAGTGCCATCCTCCGTGCCCTCATCCTTCTTTGTTCATCTAAAGTCAGTAGTATAGCTATGCGCGACGATGCCCCTGGCATGTTGGCATACAGATTGTTGGGCAACACGTGTGACTGCTGAACTCCTCACTAACAGTGTTGCTTTATCTGACAATTAGACTTTTTTTCAAAATTTAGACCAGCTTTTAGGTCCTCTAACTTTAGACAGAACATTTTGCAGTTGCGCACATCGCGTAGCCTGCGCAGCAACTGCGTTTTTTTGTGAATCCCCGTAACTCCCTCATTAGCATATTTGACTAGCAAATCAATGGTGTGTCTAGCGCAGTTTTGCGCGAAGGGAAGCGAATGTCTAACTCAATTACGCCGGACCAAAAAAC
Source organism: Rana kukunoris (assembly GCA_029574335.1). Taxonomy (NCBI): domain Eukaryota; kingdom Metazoa; phylum Chordata; class Amphibia; order Anura; family Ranidae; genus Rana; species Rana kukunoris. The sequence goes on from CM056054.1 coordinate 64,883,029, forward strand.
GTAGATTTCTGGCGTATATTGTTTTGTGAATCGCGTCCAACTATACGCACGCGCACATTTAGACTTACGCACGCGCAACAGCAGTTGCGCACGCGTAATCGCTCTGTGAATCTGGCCCATAGTGTTTACAAAATAGGGGATAGTTTATGGCATTTTTTTTTTTTTTTTTACTATTAATGGCGGCGATCTGCGATTTTTTTATTGGGACTGCGACGTTATGGCGGACACTTCGGACACTTTTGTGACATTTTTGGGACCATTTACATTTATACAGTGAACAATGCTATAAATATGCATTGATTACTGTATAAATGTGACTGGAAGTGAAGGGGTTAACCACTAGGGGGTGGGGAAGGGGTTAAATGTGTGTCCTATGAGTGTTCTAACTGTAGGGGGAGGGGGGGTGACTGGGGGAGGTGACCGATTGTGTCCCTATGTACAAGGGACACAACCGCTCTCCTCTCTCCCTGACAGGGATGTGGAGCTCTGTGTTTACACAGAGATCCACGTCCCCGCTCAGTTACTGGGCAATCGCGTGTGCCCGGTGGCGATCGTTGCCGCCAGGCACTCGCACGGGATCCCCGCAGAGCGGCGGGTGCGCGCGCGCGGCTTTAAAAAGACATCACGTCATATGACGTGATGTCAGAACAATGGAGTCCTCCGCCCGCCGTCATTTGACGGTGGGCGGTGGACAGGTGATTAAAGGGACAATTTTTTTTCTTTTATTTTTTTAGAGGTCCGGAGGTCCACAGGGCCCCGGATGGCAACCCCCTTTTTTTATTTTATTTTTATTTAAAAAAAAATATTTTTTCAATATATTTTTATTTGATTTTTTTATTAAAGTGCCATTTTTTTTAGGGGTCTGGAGGTCCCCATGGGCCCAGATGACAACCCCCCTTTTTTTTTAATTAAAAAAAAATATATTTTTTATATATTTTTTTATTTCTTTTATTTTTATATTATAATTATTATTATATATTATATATATTTTTCTTTATTTCCTCTTTTTGTAAAGGGCCCCCCACTTCTCAATTCGCGGCAGCAGCCCCCCCCCCCCCTCCGCTTCTCAATTTCATTTTCATGCAAGGGGCCCCACAATTCCTGATGGCGGCCCTGAATAAAATAGAAGGAATCTCCTCCTGCAGCCCCCATACAGAGACCAGAGCACAACTATCCATGTGACTACTCCCAGTCACAATGATAGGGATGGTGGTGATGGGGCAGCAGCTCTGTCAGTCTGTCATGTGCAATCCTTTACTTTACAATTGGGTTGCCTGTCAGATCTGTGCATCTCCTTTACACCTGATAACTGTCACCTCACACATTCAATCTGATTGGCTGCCCAACGGTCAACTGCAGAGTCAGCCAACTGACAAATTCTGCTGTTAATTGCAATACATGTCTCAGTATTCCCTATACTGCCTATAAGGGTCCCAATGGAGAGATTTCCCTTCATTATCTCTTCTATAAACAAAGCAAGACTTGGGAAGACATATCTCAGTCCCCTCCTATATAGTAGATATGTGAGTGTCTGTGTATATACCAGTGACCCCACAGTGTATATAGTATTATAATACATTATGATGTCCTATAGTGCTTACATTATAATACTTACCAATGACCTCATCATTTGTAGATTCCTGTTGAGAAATGGGCTGCACTCTGGGTGCGGCTTCCTCGTCCCCCCGCCCATATACCCTCTCCCCGCCCCTTGGAGGGGCGGTGTCCTCAGGCTGGCGGTCCTCTGTTATGGGGTTTACTCTGAGAAGTACAACGTTTTCCTCCTTGTTGGTGATCAGAAGATTCCTCACATTGTAGCTTCCCTTCCACTTCTTTAGAAGTTGTCTAATGGCCCAAAACCCACCCTTCTGGGGGGTAGGTATTATGGGCTGGGTGGTAAGTGGGTGATCCTCTGTTGTTACAGGTCCCACTTTCAGTAATAAAACAGTTTCCTCTGTGATGGTTTTCAGGGAATCCTCATACATTTTATTTCTCCCAAAAAGTCGCATCATTATAATATAATGTACAACAAACGCAGAGAAAAATGCAGAGAAACACAGAACACCTCCTTACTAATACAAACTCCAAGTTCTGTCTGAGGACAGCTGCCTCCCAGAGCCCCTTATAAAGACTTATATCACCATGACAACATGCAAATGAGGCTTCAAACACTAACCATTCAACAAGCTGGCAGTTGAAAATTCAAATCTGATTGGCTGCCTGAGAACAAAACAAATAACCCTTTAATGCCTAAACCTTTTTCTGACTTTTTTCACAAGTTAAATTCTGTATTTTTTGCTAGAAAATGACTTGGAACCCCCAAACATTATATATAGATATTTAGTATAGACTCTAGAGAATACAATAGTGATTGTTGCAATATTTTATGTCATACGGTATTTGCACAGCGGCCTTTCAAACACAATTTTTGGTTGTGAAAAAAATACACTTTCATGAATTACAGTTTTTCTCCATTGTTTTGGCTCATTTCTTGAAACAGAAATGACATTCTCAAAACAACATGGAAAAATCTCCAAACCACTTGACAATTGTTTACAACTGAATTGCATTTCTCATTCATTTCATCAAATTGCAAATGTCTTAGTACAGGGGTCCTTAAACTTTTTAAACAGGGGGCCAGTTCACGGTCCCTCAGACTGTTGGGGGGCCGGACTATAGTTTGAAAAAAATATATAAACAGATACACAAATACAAAGAAATTCACAGACTCCCCAAATATTATATAGCCCCCCATCACAGAGTCCCCCCATATCACATAGTCCCCCCCATATCACAGAGTCTCCCCACATCACAGATCCCCTCATATCACATAGCCCCCCCATATCACAGAGCCCCTTATATCACAGAGTCTCCCCCCCATCACAGAACCCCTCATATCAGAGCCCCTCATATCACAGAGCCCCCCCATATCACAGAGTCCCTCACATCACAGAGTCCCTCACATCACAGATGCCCCCACATCACAGAGTCTCCCCACATCACAGATCCCCTCATATCAAAGCCCCTCATATCACAGAGCCCCCCATATCACAGAGTCTCCCCCCCACAGATTCCCTCATATCAAATAGTCCCCCCCCATATCACAGATTGCCTCATATCACAGAGCCCCCCCATATCACAGAGCCCCTCATATCACAGAGCCCCTCATATCACAGAGCCCCTCATATCACATGGTCCCCCCCCCCTCATATCACAGAGCCCCTCATATCACATGGTTCCCCCCCCCTCATATCACAGAGCCCCTCATATCACAGAGTAACATAATCATTACCATCCCTATCATCGCAAGCCAAGACCCCCCCCTTCCTCACTCACCATTGTACACCAAGACCCCCCTCACAGCCTTCTCCTTACTGTGCTGTGTCACGGTACGTCCGGCTCTGTCTCGCTGTGCTCACAATGTTGCTGACAGTTCTGGCGCGCTATGTTAAATGTCCCGCCCTTCTCCTCATAGACCAACTCGTGTGACAGACAGCACACTGGCTCTATCACATGAGCTAGTCTAGGAGGAGGAGGGCGGGACATTTATCATAGCGTGCCCAAACTGATCTCTGTGACACAGCGAGGATCGCTGTGTAACCGCATTGCCTGTCAGGGTCGGGCGGGCTGGTTTAGAGTCCTCCGCGGGCCGCATGTGGCCCACGGGCCGTAGTTTGAGGACCCCTGTCTTAGTACATGTCATCATTTTTCATCATGTCATCATTTTTCAAATGATTTAGTACAAGTAGCCTACATTTAGCACAATTTTCAATTGAATAGATCTTGTTGATCTAAACTGATTTGTCAATTCTCAGTCTAATGGTCGTTCTCTCCAAAACCTGTCAGCGTCATTTCATTGTTTAAGTCATCACATGCACAATAGTCTGTTCAATTTTCAAAATTATTCAGGAACATAATAACATAATTACCATATATAAATCTCTTGCAAAATTTGATAAAATGATTACAGCAATTGACAGTTAGGTACAACAACAACTTTACTAACGAAGGAGGAGTTGGAGTTGGTCTCAGGTGACCAATCAAACAGTTTAGTTTAGTTACCTGAGAGGTGCTGTCCATGATTGTGAATGCTGCCAATTATATATATATATATATATATATATATATATATATATATATAGAGAGAGAGAGAGAGAGAGAGAGAGAGAGAGAGAGAGAGAGAGAGAGAGAGAGAGAGAGAGAGAGAGAGAGAGAGAGAGAGAGAGAGAGAGAGAGCTTGACCATGCAGGACCAGTAGAATTTCTGAACATGGATGCACCTGGCCAAGAAAATGAACAAGGGCAACTGCCTGCTGGAAGAAGAGGAAGAAGAGGAGGAGGAGTAAGGGTGCGTGGTGGTGGAATAGGGGAAAGAGGCCGAGGAGCACGAAGACACCATGCTGTCCCTGATGAAATTCGGGCCACAATTATAGACCATGTCATCAACCATGGCCTCACAATCAATGATGGAATTATATAATGTATAGGACAGGACACTGTGCATGGAGCAACAAATATGTTTATTTACTCATTTACGTATTCATTTAGGGCCAGATTTAGGTAGAGTTAGGCTGGAGTATCAGTGATACTCCAGCCTAACTGTCACTTTAAGCCGGCGTTTTTGTTTTCTGTAACCAGAAAACAAGAAACGCCGGGTTGGAGTTCCGATGCGAGCGGCGTAATTGAATTTCGCCATCGCATCGCAACTGCAATTTTAAAAATGGCGCTGGGGGCGTTCCCGCTGATTAACGCCGAAAATTTGTTAATCAGCGGGAATCGGCAATTCACAATCGTATTCGGGCGCGACGCAGTGACTTTCCGACGTTTCCGTAAGCGATACGCGGCGTAAAGATAAAGCAGCCCCCTAGTGGAGTATCCTATGTTAAGTATAGCCGTCGTCATCGCGTTGAAAAAAAAAATTTGCGTCGCTTGCGTAAAACGTCCATGAATGGGGACTTGACGTTCACTGACAGAATTTGGAGCATGCGCACTGGGATGCATTGACAGTCGACGCATGGGCAGTACGTTCGCCGCAGGATCGCGCCTAGTTTAAATAATACACGCCCCGTACCCTCCCAATTTGAATAACGCCGGCTGCCGCAACTTTAGGAGCAAGTGCTTTATGAATAACAGCACTTGCTCCTAAAATTTCGGCAGAGTAACGTAAATGAGAAATGTTACTCCAGATTAAAGATGCTCCCATCTACCTGAATCTGGCCCTTCGTGTGTGTGTGTGATAGGCCTACAGTATTACAGTATCTTACTTCAGTGGGATGTTACGTATGATACTAACCATGACAAGAAAAATATTGTAGAAAATAAACTATGGAATAGTATGGAATAGTTTATTTTCTACAATATTGATGATACAGTTTACATTAGTATTCCAGTATTACAGTAAAAACTACAGCTTACTGTATGATGCAATTATCATTATAATCCTTATTTTGAAGAATATAACATACAATACAGTAACAAAAAGGGTCAAGGAGCTGCAATTACACTAGTGCCTTCCATGTAAATCTATCTAATAATGTTATTGTAACATTTCAGTAAGTCTAGTCGTTGATAATTTTTCCCCTCCCCTTTCTGTCAAATACCCCCTGTAGTACCTCTGCATAGGGTACATGTACCCCAGGTTTGGATCCACTGGAATACTGGCCAGTAGTATATTGAACTTGTGCAGAACATAGAACATTCATGTAGACATGTAGCTGTCTGTAACTACAGTAAATGACTCTTCTGTATGACTGATTTGATGTTTTCTTTATTTACTTATTGTAGAGAATAATGGCATTAGAAGGAAACAAGACCTCTCACATACTCGTGTATGGGGATGAGGCTGGCTTTAACCTGGCCAAGGACCGAAGACGTGGCCGTAATTTTATTGGCCACTGGGCCACGGTGGATGTCCCAGGCCAGCGAGGGGGCAAAATAACTATGTGTGCTGCCATTTCTGAGAATGGTGTGGCCACTCGCATGCCCAGTCTTGGCCCATACAATACACAGAAGCTCCTCATCTTCTTGGACCGCTTTCATTTGGATTTGATCCCTGAAAATGAGAGAGGTCTCATAGGGCCTCACCTACCACAATATATAATTGTATGGGCAATGTGAATTTCCACCGTGGCTCGCTTATCAGGGCCTGGTTCACTGCTCATCCAAGGATGGATATTGTGTTCCTACCACCTTACTCTCCTTTCCTCAATCCTATTGAGGAGTTTTTCTGCGCTTGGAGGTGGAGAGTGTATGAGCATCAGGCTCAAGATCAGAGGTCCCTGCTCCATGCAATAGACGCTGCCTGTGAGAATATTACAGGAGATCAGTGTGGGCGATGGTCGCGACATCTCCCTCGTTTCATCGCAAGGGAGGATATACGCTGCAATGTTGATGGGAATCTGTGGCCAAACAGACAGCAGCGTGTGGATGGGCAGGAGGGTGAGGGCAGTACCCAGGAGAGGGAGGGTGAGGACAGCGACCAGTGAAGAGATGTTAGGGCTCTTTCACACAGGTGGCCTGTTCAGGTCCGCTTGCCAATTTTTTAGGCGGACCTGAATGGGCGCTCTGTGCTCCTCTATGGAGCCGCGGATGACATGCCCGCTGAAATCCGACCCACTCCGATCCGCCAAAGTGTGACGGAGGAAAAACCTACTTTTCCATCCGTCTGGCGGATCGGATCGGGTGAACACGGACAGACGGGGAGAGCAGAGAGCTGACAGGGCAGTCCCTGCACAGTGTGCGAAGACCTCCCTGTCATCCGGCGGCTCAGCGGGGATCAACGGAGCGATCCCCGCTGAGCAAGTGGAGGGTCACGGGGCGGATCATTGCTGATCCGCCCCGTGTGAAAGGGGCCTTACAGTAGTTGTGAAACTCAAGCTTTATTTACAGCATTGTAGGCTAAATTTAATTGTCCTTGTTTTTTGTTTGTGTGTTTATATTTCCGTATATTTTGCTGTATACGTTTTCTTTTTAGTCTCATGTATGGAAGTTACTTTGTGTGTGAATGATAATGGTTACAATAAAGCCAAATAAACTTTTCTGTGGATTTTCATCTGAAGGGAGATCAGTTGGCCAGATCTCCCTGAAAATATGAACAGAAAAAAGGATTTTCATCATTTTGTACTTTCCTAAATATATTGCGGGATTCGCGGCACTTTCAACACTTTCATCCATATTACAGTTTTTCTCCATTGCTTTGGCTCATTTCTTGAAACAGAAATTACATTCTCAAAACAACATGGACAAATCTCCAAACCACTTGACAATTGTGCACAACTGAATTGCATTTCTCATCCATTTAATCAAATTGCAAATGTCTCAGTACATGTCTGAATGTCTTAGTACATTATTCAAATTATTTAGTACAAGTAGCCTACATTTAGCACAATTTTCAATTGAATAGATCTTGTTGATCTAAACTGATTTGTCAATTCTCAGTCTAATGGTCGTTCTCTCCAAAACGTGTCAGCGTAATTTCATTGTTTAAGTCATCATATGCACAATAGTCTGTTCAATTGTCAAAATTATTAAGGAACATAATACCATAATTTCTGAACATGGAGGCACCTGGCCAAGTAAATGAACAAGGGCAACTGCCTGCTGGAGGAAGAAGAGGAGGAGGAGTAAGGGTGCGTGGTGGTGGAATAGGGGGAAGAGGCCAAGGAGCACAAAGACACCATGCTGTCCCTGATAAAATTCGTGCCACAATTATAGACCATGTCATCAACCATGGCCTCACAATCAATAAAGGAATTATATAATGTATAGGACAGGACACTGTGCATAGAGCAACAAATATGTTTATTTACTCAGTTACGTATTCATTTAGTGTGTGTGTGTGATAGGCCTACAGTATTACAGTATCTTACTTCAGTGGGATGTTACGTATGATACTAACCATGACAAGAAAAATATTGTAGAAAATAAACTATGGAATAGTATGGAACAGTTTATTTTCTACAATATTGATGATACAGTTTACAGTAGTATTCCAGTATTACAGTAAAAACTGCAGCTTACTGTATGATGCAATTATCATTATAATCCCTATTTTGAAGAATATAACATACAATACAGTAACAAAAAGGGTCAAAGAGCTGCAATTACAGTAGTGCCTCCCATGTACATCTATCTAATAATGTTACTGTAACATTTCAGTAAGTCTAGTCGTTGATATTTTTTCCCCTCCCCTTTCTGTCAAATACCCCCTGTAGTACCTCTGCATAGGGTACATGTACCCCAGGTTTAGAACTACTGGAATACTGGCCAGTAGTATATTGAACTTGTGCAGAACATAGAACATTCCTATGTACAGGTAGCTGTCTGTAACTGTAGTGTATGACTCTTCTGTATGACTGATTTGATGTTTTCTTTATTTACTCTATTGTAGAGAATAATGGCATTGGAAGGAAACAAGACCTCTCACATACTCGTGTATGGGGATGAGGCTGGCTTCAACCTGGCCAATGGCCGAAGACGTGGCCGTAATTTTATTGGTCACTGGGCCACGGTGGATGTCCCAGGCCAGCAAGGGGGCAAAATAACTATGTGTGCTGCCATTTCTGAGAATGGTGTGGCCACTCACATGCCCAGTCTTGGCCCATACAATACACAGAAACTCCTCATCTTCTGGGACCGCTTTCATTTGGAATTTGATCCCTGAAAATGGGAGAGGTCTCATAGGGCCTCACCTACCACAATATATAATTGTATGGGACAATGTGAATTTCCACCGTGGCTCGCTTACCAGGGCCTGGTTCACTGCTCATCCAAGGATGGATATTGTGTTCCTACCACCTTACTCTCCTTTCCTCAATCCTATTGAGGAGTTTTTCTGCGCTTGGAGGTGGAGAGTGTATAAGCATCAGGCTCAAGATCAGAGGTCCCTGCTCCATGCAATAGACGCTGCCTGTGAGAATATTACAGGAGATCAGTGTAGGCGATGGTTGCGACATCTCCCTCGTTTCTTCCTCGTTGCATCGCAAGGGAGGATATACGCTGCAATGTTGATGGGAATCTGTGGCCAGACAACAGACACAGCGTGTGGGTGGGCAGGAGGGTGAGGGCAGTACCCAGGAGAGGAAGGGTGAGGACAGCGACCAGTGAAAAGATGTTAGTGCTCTTTCACACGGGTGGCCTGTTCAGGTCCGCCTGCCAGTATTTAGCTGCTGCCACAACCGAGATATCCATCTTTTCTTTGAGTGTTCCTGTAAATGATAACGATGGTCTCCGCAGCGAATTCGCCGCAAGATCACCGTTATCGGAGGCGGGAAAGGGCCCCCTCTCCCACGCTCTCCGCCGCTTAGCGGAACTGTACAAATTGTAGTCCTGGATGCATGTGGGCTTTCGGATGGTGGTGCCATGCCTTCTGCGGGTTTCAACGACGGTGTCATTGTGGATGGTAGATAACATGTACACATCCCTTCTGTCCTTCCACTTCACTGCCAGAACCTCCTTGTTGCTCAGACTTGCCGATTCACCTCTTTTGAGCTTTTTATTTACAAGACTTTGAGGAAAGCCCTTCCGATTTTTTTCTGACAGTGCCACATGCTGGCGTCTGCTTCCAGTGAAGGTTGTGGAACAGGGGAAGAGATGTGTAGAAATTATCCACGTACAAGTGGTAGCCTTTTTCCAATAGGGGGTTGATGAGTTCCCAAACAATTTTGCCACTTGATCCTAAGTAGTCTGGGCAATTAGGGGGATTCAGCTGGGTGTCCTTGCCTTCGTACACTCTGAAGGCATACAGGTACCCTGTGACTCGGTCACACAATTTGTACACCTTTACACCATAGCGGGCCCTTTTGCTGGGGATAAATTGTTTTATTTGAAGTCTGCCACTAAATTTAACAAGGGACTCATCCACACAGGTGTGTTGGTCCGGGGTATACACTTGGGGGAATTTTTCTGAAAAATAAGTCAGTAAGGGCCAAATTTTGAAAAGCCTGTCATGATTTGGGTGATTTTGGGCATGGCACTGGGTATTATCGTTAAAATGTAGGAATCTCATGATGGCGAAGTATCGGGATCTGGGCATTAGATGGGGCGTTTGGACCAAAAGGAACGCAAAAAAAAAAAAATTCAACTCCTCCACCGTTAGGTCTCTCCACTCGTAGGGACGGGCATGATATGATGTAGGATTATTTGTAAAAAATTGCTGTGCATATAGGTTGCACTGGGTCACAATTCCGGATAGCGTGTCCTCTGTAAACATTAGGTCAAAAAAATCGATTGGGGAAAAATTCTCCGTGTCCACCTGTATTCTTGGCTGGGCCGTGAAAGGGGGAATGTTGGTTTCTCCTGAATTAGGAGGAAGCCACAAGGGGTTCTGAAGGGCATAGGGAAGGCTGGCACAGGTCCTTGACCTTTGTTGCCGAGGCACTGCGGTGCTGGTGGATGGCACTTCGGTGCTGGTGGAAGGCACTGCAGTGCTGGTGGATGGCACTTCGGTGCTGGTGGATGGCACTGCCTCCTCACCAGAACGCCTTAGTTTAGCGGGCCGGCTATCTTCCACCTCTGAGTCACTCAGTGTTCCGCTACTGAAGGCTGGCTCATAATTGACATCAATCTCAGGATTGGAATTGGAAAGGGAATCTGAAAGAGAAAGCTCCACGTTGCTCTCGTCGGGCGCGGAAAGAATTTGGTATGCCTGCTTGGCGGAATAGGATTTTTTTGACATGGTTGCTGGTGCAACTACACAGGTGAGTGCTAAGCCTTCACTGATGAGCACTGATGAGGTGGAGCAGATGGGCACTGATGAGGCGGAGCAGATGTGCACTAATGAGGCCGCACAGATGGGCACTGATTGGCACAGGTGGGCACTGAGGTGGCACTGATGAGGCGGTACAGATGAGGCGGCACAGGTGGGCACTGATTGGCGGCACAGGTGGGCACTGATTGGTGGCACAGGTGGGCACTGATTGGCGGAGCAGGTGGGCACTGATTGGCAGAGCAGGTGGGCACTGATGAGGTGGCACAGATGGGCACTGAGGTGGCACTGATAAGGCGGCACAGATGAGGCGGCACAGGTGGGTACTTATTGGCGACACAGTTGGAAACCGATTGGCGGCACAGGTGGGCACTGATTAGTGGCACAGGTGGGCACTGATGAGGTGGCACAGGTGGGCACTGATGAGGTGGCACAGGGATGGCACTGTATGGGCACTGTATCAGAACTGTATCACACTTTGTAACAATGTTTCATTCACAGATCTTTCTCCCTCCTTACACGCTGTCTCTGTGTGAGGAGGGAGAGGCAGCAATGAGAGTTGATCTCATATGTTTACATTTGAGATCATCTCTCATTGGCCGCACAGATCGCATCGCAAACGGCCACTCCGATTGGCCCTTCGAGGCGATCTGTAATTGGCTGTGTCCAAGGGACACGGCCAACACAGAATTCCCCCGCTGCGGACTCGGGAGCGCGCGCAGGGAACGAGCAAAGGGGAGGACGCCAATTGACGTCCTTCTGGATTTTAAGCTCTGCGCTGAAGCCGTCATTCGGCTATAGCACGGGACTCAAGCGGTTAAAAAAATGGGTAAATTCCGATTAAATTCCCTCATCTTTATCACCTCCAGCGTTCTGGTTTCTGTTCTCTCATTCACTTCCTAGTTTGCAGCGTTCGTTCATGTAAAAACGACATTTCCCAGTATGCATTGCAGTACGCCCAGTAATTGACACTTCCTTGAAGTCTCTAACACGTAGAGAGCGTCCTGCCGCACAGATGTAGTTCCCACGAGGGGGCGAGCACGTCACTGACGACCGCAGTAAAGCCCTTCACGGTGGTGAGTAACAATCAGACAAGCAGGAAGTGAACAGAACAGAGAAGAAATAGAGCAACTTCTGAGCAAAAAACGAACAATGAGGAAGTGAAAAGAGGAATGTCTGCAGGTAAATGATGCTTATTATGAAAACCTTTTTTTTCCTTTACAACCCCTTTAAGGACAAACCATCCCCCAATTAGTACAGACCCCCCTCAGGACAAACCAGCCCCCCTCCATTAGTGCAGACCCCCTCAGGAAAACCATCCCCCCTCCATTAGTACAGACTCCCTCAGAACAAACCATCCCCCTCCATTAGTACAGACCCCCCTCAGGACAAACCATCCCCCCTCCATTAGTACAGACCCCCCTTTAGGACAAACCATCCCCCCTCCATTAGTACAGACCCCCCTCAGGACAAACCACGCCCCTCCATTAGTACAGACTCCCTCAGAACAAACCATCCCCCCTCCATTAGTACAGACCCCCTCAGGACAAACCATCCCCCCTCCATTAGTACAGACCCCCCTCAGGACCAACCATGCCCCCTCCATTAGTACAGACCCCCTTTAGGACAAACCATCCCCCCTCCATTAGTACAGACCCCTCTCAGGACAAACCATCCCCCCTCCATTAGTACAGACCCCTCTCAGGACAAACCATCCCCCCTCCATTAGTACAGACCCCCCTCAGGACAAACCATCCCCCCTCCATTAGTACAGACCCCTCTCAGGACAAACCATCCCCCCTCCATTAGTACAGACCCCTCTCAGGACAAACCATCCCCCCTCCATTAGTACAGACCCCCTCAGGACAAACCATCCCCCCTCCATTAGTACAGACCCCCTCAGGACAAACCATCCCCCCTCCATTAGTACAGACCCCCCTCAGGACAAACCATCCCCCCTCCATTAGTACAGACCCCCCTAGGACAAACCATCCCCCTCCATTAGTACAGACCCCCAGGACAAACCACCCCCTCCATTAGTACAGACCCCCTCAGGATTAACCCCCCTCCATTGGTACAGACCCCCACAAACCACCCCCCCTCCATTAGTACAGACCACCCCCAATAAGTACAGACCACCCCCCACAAACCACCCTCCCTCCATTAGTATAGACCACCCCCCAATTAGTACAGACCCCCCATAAACCACCCCCTCCATTAGTATAGACCCCCCTCAGGACAAACCCCACCTGGGCAGCAGCTGGAGAGGACAGTGTGCAGCTGCGCCACCCGGATGGAGAAGATCATGACAGAGAGGAGGAGAAGAACAAATGAGAGGCACTGCACGGCACGGACTGTTCCGCCCCCCAATGACGTCACTGCGCCGGTCTTTCTCTGAACAGAGACAGCCACTCCGATCTCCTCTGACAAGAGGATGGAGGGGGGACTGACTTGGGCAGGAAACACAGCAGCGACAGTCACCGGCAGAAAGAGTGCCTCTGGACACCGACATGGAGAGGAGGAGGAGGGGGAAGGGGAGCACTCTGGCGCTTGAGCTGCACCCCGTGCACACAGTCTAGGATCGGCCCTGTGGAATACAGTGGAACCTTGGATTATGAGCATAAATCTTTCCAGGAGAATGCTTGTAATCCAAAGCACTCTTATATCAAAGTGAGTTTCCCCATAGGAAATAATGGAAACAGATGATTCGTTCCACAACCATTTATTCATAAAAAAATGATTACGGCAAAACAAAATACAGTATCAAGTGTACTGTAAACATAAAAAAAATTAAACTGCACTATAAAATACTTCACTGTACCTCTGTGTTGCAAACACTTTAAGGTAAAGAAAAATAATGTGCACACTGTTAAGGAGTCTAGTGCTCACCTATTTAAAGCCGCTGTGTATATGTACAGTAAAGCCATTGGCCCGGATTCACAGCCAACGGCGCATCTTTGTGCGGGCGTAGCCTATCTTCCTCACGCTACGCCGGCGCAACGTTGAGAGGCAAGCATGCTATTCACAAAGAATATGCGCTCAACGTTGTGCCGGCGTAGCATATAGTTGTCGGCGTAAGCCGACGTAAGTCAAAGTAGGTGGAAATGGGCGTGCTATATTAAAACAACATAAAATATGACGGCTGTTCCCTGGTAGATACCTTTGAATGGGTTGCGCCTCCTATATGGGGAATAACTTTACGCCGGACGTAAGCCTTACGCAAACCGCGTATCTTTTCCGCCTACTGCATCTACGTTCGCGAATCGGCGTATCTTACTCATTTGCATATTTAACATGGGTATGCCGAATGCGTCCAGCGTAAATGTGCCCACGATACGCCGGCGTAGGCAAGTCATGTCGGGCGGCTAAAGCCTTTTTTTACGATGTATCTAGCTTTGTGACTCGGCGCAGAGATGCGACGGTGCACATTTGTACTTACGACGGCGTATCTTTAGATACGTCAGCGTAAAAGTTACGTGAATCCAGGCCAATGTGTATACTGTATGTAGAGTAGAGCCACTGGTGTACAGTATACAGCTCTGTTTGGTGCCAGAGGTTGGTGCTTATCTATTTAAAGCCGCTTTGTATACCAGTACTGTATGTTCAGTAAAGCCGCTGGTGCACAGTACAATGCTGTATATGGCCACAGCTCACAGCACTTCCTAGAGAACTTGGGAACTGTTCACATCACCTCCGGGTACGCCCGCCCCTGTTGGGAGTGTCTAATAGGCCACATACACACGATGAGACATGTCCGAGGAAACCTGTCTGATGGACCGTTTTCATTGGACCAGGCTGAAGTGGTCTGTTGGTCTGATGTGCGTACACACCATAAGACAAAAATCCCCTCGGACCAGTACGCGGTGACGTAGAACACAACGACGTGATGAAAAAAACGAAGTTCAATGCTTCCAAGCATGCGTCGACTTGATTCTGAGCATGTGCGGATTTTGGTCCGCTGATTTTGTGTACTAACCATCGAACATGTCCGACGGACAGGTTTCCAGCAGACAGGTTTCTAAGCATGTTTTGAAACTTTTGTCCGCTGGAAAACGGTCCGATAGGCCGTACACACGATCGAACATGTCCGCTGAAACTGGTCTGTGAACCAGTTTCAGCGGACATGTTCGATCGTGTGTACACGGCCTTAGTGTCTCCAGGAAGCGATGGGAGCCACCATCGCCCGCAAATCCCTGGCTACATACAAAGCTGTACTGTATACTGTACACCAGCGACTTCACTGTACATATACATGAATGAGCAGCAGACTCATTCACATTGTGAGTGCAATTCTAAAAGCTTGTATATCAAAACAGTGCTCATATATCAAGGCAAAAAAAAAAAGTTGCTTGTCTTTCAAAACGCTGGTAAGCCACGTTTCTCGTAAACCAAGGTTTCACTGCCTTAGCTACCTTATGTAGTATTGACTGCTGTGATATAATATTATCACCAACACTGACCTATAATATTGGCATCTTCATAGAGATAAGTACATTTGGCATTCTTGGCACATGCATTTAGCTTACACGCATATCATGGCAGAACACACACATATGCTGGGAATAGATAAAATGTTTACATAAATTTGTATTTAGCTACAGAATGACAGGTTTAAAGTGATCCGGCAGTAAAAGGCCCCTTATAAAGACTTGCATATCTGCTAAAAGAGCCGTCATTATATTTTCCATTATATTTGTTCAAATGCTGTCTTTTCGCTGCTTGCCAGTGGCTGTAAATACTGAACACATCTGGGTGTGTGAAATGACTGCTCCCCTGCCACCTTGCTGTGGTTTCTCCTTCCAGCTTGTATGTCACTACAGGACCCAGGGCCGCCATCATGAATTTTGGGGCCCCTTACACAGCTTCAGGCATGGGCCCCCTGAGAACCGGGAGGGGGGGGGGTGCTTGAAAAAATGAAATTGAGAAGCGGGGGGGGGGGCTGCTGCCGCGAATTGAGAAGCGGGGGGGCCCTTTACAAAAAGAGGAAATAAAGAAAAATATATATAAAAAAAGGGGGTAGCCATCCGGGGCCCTGGGGACCTCTGGGCCCTTTAATAATAATAATAATAATAATAATAATAATAATAATTATAATATAAAAATAAAAGAAATAAAAAAATATATAAAAAATATTTTTTTTTATAAAAAAAGGGGGGTTGTCATCTGGCCCCCTGGGGACCTCCAGACCCCTAAAAAAAATGTCCCTTTAATAAAAAAATAAAATAAAAATATATTAAAAAAATATTTTTTCTTTAAATAAAAATAAAATAAAAAAAGGGGGGGGGGTTGCCATCCGGGGCCCTGGGGGCCTCCAGGTCTCTTTGGACCTCCAGACCTCTAAAAAAAAAAAGAAAAAAAAATTGTCCCTTTAATAAAAAATAAAAGAAAAATATATTAAAAAAATATATATTTTTTTATAAAAATAAATAAAAAAAGGGGGGTTGCCATCTGGGGCCCTGGTGGCCTCCGGGCCCCTGGGGACCTCCAGACCCCTAAAAAAATGTCCCTTTAATAAAAAAAAAGAGGAAATAAAGAAAAATATATATAAAAAAAGGGGGTAGCCATCCGGGGCCCTGGGGACCTCTGGGCCCTTTAATAATAATAATAATAATAATAATAATAATAATAATTATAATATAAAAATAAAAGAAATAAAAAAATATATAAAAAATATTTTTTTTTATAAAAAAAGGGGGGTTGTCATCTGGCCCCCTGGGGACCTCCAGACCCCTAAAAAAAATGTCCCTTTAATAAAAAAATAAAATAAAAATATATTAAAAAAATATTTTTTCTTTAAATAAAAATAAAATAAAAAAAGGGGGGGGGTTGCCATCCGGGGCCCTGGGGGCCTCCAGGTCTCTTTGGACCTCCAGACCTCTAAAAAAAAAAAGAAAAAAAAATTGTCCCTTTAATAAAAAATAAAAGAAAAATATATTAAAAAAATATATATTTTTTTATAAAAATAAATAAAAAAAGGGGGGTTGCCATCTGGGGCCCTGGTGGCCTCCGGGCCCCTGGGGACCTCCAGACCCCTAAAAAAATGTCCCTTTAATAAAAAAAAATAGAAATATATTAAAAAATATACATTTGTTTATAAAAAAATAAATAAAAAAAGGGGGGTTGCCACCCGGGGCCCTGGGGGCCTCCAGGGCCCTGTAGACCTCCATACCTCTAAAAAAAAATAAAAGGAAAAAAATTGGCCCTTTAATAAAAAAGAAAAGAAAAATATATAAAAAAAATGGGGCTTGCCATCTGGGGCCCTGGTTGCCTCCGGGCTCCTGGGGACCTCCGGACCCCTAAAAAAAAAGGAGGGGTTCCCATCCGGGCCCCTGGGGACCCCCGGGCCCCTTACAGGTGTACTGCCTGAACCCCCCTGATGGCGGCCCTGCCTACACCATAAGAACGATCATAGTGGCTGTTCCGCTGCTTGCTCGTTCTTACTGGCGGCTAAATGTTTTTAAGATACCAAATAAAAAAAAAAATGAACAATAAATAAAAATACATTTTAAGTGCCCCTGTCCCTGTGTGCTCACACGCAGAAGCTAATGCATACGCAAGTCCTGCCCATGAAAACGGTGTTCAAACCACACATGTGAACCACGTACGTTAGAGCGAGAGCAATAATTCTAGCACTCAAACTCCTCTGTAACTCAAAACATGAAACCAGTAAAAAAAAAAATAATGCGCCGCCTACTGGGATTTTTAAGTACCGAAGTTTGACATGTTAGGTATCTATTTACTCGGTGTAACTTAATTTTTCACATTATGCAAACAAATTGAGCTAACTTTACCGTTTTGTTTTTCTTTAAAGCATGAAATTGCTTTTTTTCCCCCAAAAATGTATTGCGTTTCAAAAAATTGCTGCGCAAATAACATGCGAGATAAAAAGTTGCAATGACCGCCATTGTATTCTGCAAAAAAAAAACATACATAGGCCCGGATTCACGTAGGACTTGCTTCGGCGTATCTCGAGATATGCCGTGTAAGTGTAAATATGCGCCGTCGTATCTGTGCGCCGTACCCACAGAACTAGATACGCCTGAAAATAGGCTTCTTCTGACCGACGTAACTTTCCTACGCCGGCGTATTGTGGGCGCATATTTATGCTGGACGCATTCAACGTACTCATGTTAAATATGCAAATTAGTAAGATACACCGATTCACGAACGTACTTGCACCCGGCGCATTAATATACACGGTTCACGTAAGTCGTACGTCCGGTGTAAACTTACCCCACATAAAACAGGGGTAAGTCATGCAAAGGTATGGGCCAGGGAACGACGCCATCAAGTTTTACATGGCGCACGCCGTTTATGTAGTACTACCTGAATAGGGCTGTGCGTAGGTTACGTTCAGTGATTCGACGTATCTTAGGCGTTTGTCCCGACGTGATTCTGCGCATGCGTACTGGGAATGCGTCCAAGAGCCGACGCATGCGCAGTTCGTTTTTTGAAGCTCAGCTCATCATTTGCATGGGGTCACGCTTCATTATAATATTTCACGCCCACTTCCAGCTAATTTGACTTACGTCGGCTCACGCCGACAACTATACGCTACGCCGGCGCAATGTTGAGCGCATATTCTTTGTGAATAGCATGCTTGCCTCTCAACGTTGCGCCGGCGTAGCGTAAAGACGATGTGCTACGCCGGCATAAAGATACGCCGATCTACGTGAATCCGGTCCATAGTGTTTGGGAGTTCTATGTAATTTTCTAGCAAAAAAATTATGATTTTTACATGTAGGAGCGAAGTGTCAGAATTAGCCTGGGCTTCAAGTGGTTAAAAAAGACCTGCACATTTACAGAACAGTGCAGATAGTACCTCACACTATCCCACCTTCTACATACTGTATACTGGAGATTTAAATAAAAACTTCAAAGATTGCTGATCTTCCAAGCAGATTACACGGTTACAACAAGAATTTAAGAATCAATTTTCTGCATTGTTTTAAGAATATAATCCAGATTTATGTGTATAGATCTTCTCTTATGGTAAGTAAACTTATGTGAAATATAATTTACCTTGATTGAAAAATCAAGATTTGCTATAATGCAATCATAAGTTTTACATTGTAACATTATTATTATTGAGTTTACATACAAGTAATTAAAATGTACCTTTATAATACTTAAAAAGTTTTTAATCTGGCTTTTTTTTTTTTTTAATACATTTTTTTTTAATCCATGTAGATAGAATACTCATACTCATACTCATGCATACTCATGCCATTTTGGGGCATTGGAAGTATATGCTACTGCACCACAGGTCTGTGTTGAACTTTGTTGTTTGCATTGTACTGTATCTTTATCTCTGGAACAAATGCAGTGATTCAAGTCAGTGTCAGATATCAATTCTGGATCATTTGAACCAGTAATAAAATGATGAAGGAGATCAGTGGAAACAAAAGGAAATACAAGATAAAGAATACAAGATAAGACCCACCCAGAGAACTTTATTTTACTCAGCCACTGATCCCTGCCAAGCTAGTACACACTTTTAGGATATGAATGTGCTTTTATTGGCTGACTATAGGGATTAAGAGAAGTATGTTTTTTATTTATTTTTTATAATAATACTTACCTATGTGATGGAGCATCAGACCGATGCTGCAGCTGTCCCCCACGGCTTCTTCTCTGAGAACCGAACCACCTCCCCTCCAATTTCCAACAGGACCAGAAGATATGCAGCATGATACCTTCTGCCTCCCCACAGTGCTAGCAGGTATTCATCACATCAGGAGAGATTTTCTGCAGAAAGGATGGAACCTCATACCAGTGTGTGAGGATCTTATAGCTCAATTCCGGGAATTTACTAGCCACTGAAGAATAGTGAGCGAAGTAAAGGATATGATCCCGCTGCACATCGGACAATGGGAGGCACAGGTCTCTTTCCCATTTCTTTCCCATTTTATAGGCCTCAGAGACCCCATTTGTAGAGGGAACCTCTACCAAACAGAAATTTTCCAGCTGTGAATTAGGACGAGTTGAGCACCCCCCACGAAAAAGGCAGCTCACAAAGTGAGTACGCTGCTGCAACCGCCAAGGGTCTAATGTTTTACATATTAATGGATCAATGTATAATAATAATAACAATAACATTTATTTTATATAGTGCCTTTTAAGGTAGCTTCTCAAAGCACTTTACAAAGAAAAAAAGGTTTTAGATTTGATTTGAATGAGTGTAGAAAAGATGACTCTCTGATGTTCTTTGGAAGCGAATTCCACGGTTTTGGAGCATAGCAGGAGAAGGCTCTGTCTCCTATCGAGTGTAGGTGAGTAGAGGGGACACACAGAAGACCAGAATTTAAGTAGCTCTGGGCGTGGGTGGCCGCAGAACTTTTTTCAGGGGGGGCATAATTTTAGGGTCACCCATGCACCCCCGTTTTTCGACAATGTCATTATCACATTAGCATGGTCAGAGACTGCAGATATAGTACAGTTCATAGGATAAGTAATGGATAATGGCCAGCAGGCCTTCTTACTAGACCCAGCGAAACTACAGCAGTGATCTTTCCGTCTGGATGATCGCTCACTCTGGGTTCCCTGGGAGCAATTCTGGTCAGTAGTGTAGCTTGTCTGTACCCTGACAGTGGCTCAGTCTCTCTCTGGAGGCGCTGGGTAGCGTGGCTCTCTCTGGTGGCGCTGGGTAGCATGGCTCTCTCTAGTGACGCTGGACAGTGTAGCTCTTTTTCTGGCTTCCGCCAGGCACATTTCTCTTTCTTTGTCCTGTAGCACTTACTCCCTCAATGATCGAGCGGTAGCTTCCTTCCTGTGGAAAATGGGGCCGCCAATCATCGAGACTAAATGTCCCATGATGCTCTCCTCTCCTAGTCTCCTTTGATTGGCCCTCAGTTATGGCCAATGTGGAAGGAACGGAGAGGGCAGGAAGCTGGGTGGGGAACCTGGTCAGAACTGCCATCTCTTCCCCCTGACAGGAGGAAGGGGAGCGAGTGGGGGAAACTTCTGACAGCCCACAGCTCACCTATCCGCCGCCAAGTTCTCTGCTGGACCGAGCAGGGAAAAGAGCCCTCAGTCACACTACACTGATGGGGGGGGGGTTGACAGCACCTTAATGGTGTCATTCCCGTTGGCTGCCCACACCCCCATAGTGACACAACTGTGCTGAATGTGCAGATCCAATCCCTGATTCCAGGGGGGCCCCTACCTGTGGATGTCAATGGCTGGCAGGTAGCCAGTGTAAGGACTCCAGGATAAGGGTAATATGATCACTTGTACCAGACTTAGTCAGGATTCTGGCTGCAGAATTTTGTACATATTGTAGTCATTTAATAGTGGCTTTAGATACACCAGCAAGTAGAGCACTGCAGTTGTCAAGTCGGGAGAACACAAATTTATGGATAAGCTTTTCTGCTAGTGTACGATAGCATGGCAATATTTCTCAAGTTGAAAAAAGATGTTCTGACAACATTTTGTACATGTGGCTTAAAGGTTAAGCTAGCATCAAGTATTATCCCTAGATTTTTCACCTTAGACTGAAGCTCAAGTACAGTGTCATCTTGAAAAAGTATTCTCACCCCTTGAAATGTTCCACATTTTGTCATGTTACAGCCAAAAATGTAAATGTATTTTATTGGGATTTTAATGTGATAGACCAATACAAAGTGGCACATGATTGTGAAGTGGAAGGAAAATGATAAATGGTTTTCAAAATGTTTAACAATTAAATATATCAACAAAGTGTGGCGTTCATTTGTATTCATACTTTGTAGAACCACCTTTCGCTGCAATTACAGCTGCAATACTTTTTTGGGGGATATGTTTACCAGCTTTACACATCTAAAGAGTGATTTTTTTCCCTTTTTCTTTGTAAAATAGCTTAAGCTGTGTCAGATTGAATGGAGAGCATCTGTGAACAGCAAATTTCAAGAATTGCCATAGATTCACAAGTTGATTTAGTTCTGGACTTTGACTGGGCTATTCTAACACGAACATGATTATTCTTTGATTTAAACCATTCTATCAGGGGTGTCAGGAGGGGTGGCTTGGGGGGCTGGAGCCCTGAATGGGTCCCCAAAAAGCCCAGAGTCTCAGGAGTGCACCGTCCAATTATTAGCCCCAAGCACCGCTGGCTGCTGACGAGCGAGGACCAATGTGATCCGCCGAATGCGGCTGAGTGACATAGCAGGTTCAGCCTTCTGGAGCCTGCAGCGCCTATAATGAATGTCACGTCCCACTGGTCCAATGCCGGGAATCACAATGCTGCCGCTGCACCACATCACTAAGATCCCCGCTCCCCGCACGGCGCTCGGGCGGGTGGCTCTCGGAGTGAGCGGGAGACATCAGGGCAGCGGAGGAGCAATTGGGTGAGATCTGCCAGTGACTGCACTGATGATTGTAGAGGATGGTATAAGGATGACTGGAGGAGTGTTGATGACCTGAACTGTGCTGGGGTGGATGGCAGAGTGAGGAGCTCTGGATCTTGGTGTGTCCGATCATGAGCACCGGAGTGTTCATCAGGAGGCAGAAGAGTCTTCTCCATACTGCCTTGTGCTGGACGTGCTGGGACTCATGAATCCAAGGTCCAGGCGATGAAATTCAAGTCTCCTCTCCTCCTTTAGCTGCCTGTAGTGACACTTGATGGGTGTGCTGCACACAGCACACTACGGCTAAGGTTGAACTGAACTGCAGGTCACCTGGACACATGAAGTCTGTCTCCTGGTCAGGTAGGTGAGTTCAGTGTATGTAGGTCAGGTAGGCAGGTGAGGTCAGTGTATGTATGTCAGGTAGGTGTATGTAGGTCAGTGTATGCAGGTCAGGTAGGTCAGTGTATGTAGGTCAGGTAGGTGAGGTCAGTGTATGTATGTCAGTTAGGTCAGTGTAATGGTCAGTGTGTCAGATAGGTGAGATTAGTGGTCAAAATTGATGGGCACTTGTACGCCAGGCAGCAACCAGCAAGTGAGCTTACCCCCTGCCACGCAACCCCACCGCCCAGCCAAAAAACCCTGTGCCACAACCACCCGGATCCCCCCCATTGCCGGCCTCAGAGTTCGGTCTGTTCTTTTTTCCACCTAGCATAGCCCCTGCATTGTATTGTAGCTCTGGCTGTATGTTTAGGATCGTTGTCCTGCTGGAAGACAAACCTCCACACCAGTCTCAAGTCTTTCGCAGACTCTAATGCCACGTACACACGATCGGTCCATCCGATGAGAACGGTCTGATGGACCATTTTCATTGGTTAACCAATGAAGCTGACTGATGGTCCATCGTGCCTACACACCATCAGTTAAAAAAACGATTGTGTCAGAACGCGGTGACGTAAAACACAACGACGTGCTGAAAAAAATAAAGTTCAATGCTTCCAAGCATGCGTCCACTTGATTCTGAGCATGCGTGGATATTTAACCGATGGCCGTGCCTACTAACGATTGTTTTTTTTTCTATCGGTTAGTTATCCATCGGTTAAGTTCCCTTTTTTTTTAACCGATGGTTAAATAACCGATGGCGCCCTCACACGATCGGTTTGGACCGATGAAAACGGTCCATCAGACCATTCTCATCGGTTTACCCACTCGTGTGTACGCGGCATAACAGGTTTTCTTTGAAGGTTGCCCTATATTTGGCTCTATTCTTCTTCCCATCAACTTTGACCAGCTTGCCTGTCCCTGCTGATGAAAAGCATCCCCATTCGGACCATTCTCATCGGATGGACTGATCGTGTGTACGCGGCCTAATAGTTGTCCTGTGGTGTGGATCTCTGCAGTTCCTCCAGAGTTACCATGGGCCTCTTGGCCGCTTCTCTGATTAATGCTCTACCTGTCAGTTTAGGTGGACGGCCATGTCTTGGTAGATTTGCAGTTGTGCCGTACACTTTCCATTTTTGGATGATGGATTGAGCAGTGCTCCGTGAGATGTTCAAAGCTTGGGATTTTTTTTTATAACCTAACCCTGCTTTAAACTTCTCCACAACTTTATCCCTGGCCTGTCTGTGTGCTCCTTGGCCTTTATGATGCTGTTTGTTCACTAAGGTTTTCTAACAAATCTCTGAGGGCTTCCTCGGTATTCCAGCGGTATTTATACAGAGATTAAATTATTCCCAGATGAACTCTGTTTACTAATTAGGTGACTTCTGAAGGTAATTGGTTCCACTAGATTTAAGTTACAGCTATCAGAGTAAAGGAATGCAAATGCACGCTACAGTTTTCACAAATTTATTTGTCAATTTTTTTGAAAAACATTATTCATTTTCCTTCTAATTCACAATTATGTGCCACTTTGTGTTGGTCTATTGCATAAAACGTCAATAAATACATTTACGTTTTTGGTTGCAACATGAAAAAAATTGTAAAATTTCAAGGGATATGGATATTTTTTCAAGGCACTGTATAAATAAGATACTAGGACTGGCCTTACATAATTGATGGAGGGTGTCAATAAGCATGACTTCAGTCTTGCCACAGTTTAACTGAAGGAAATTATGGGCCATTCAACATTTTTATATCACAAATACATTATAGTTTTAATGAGAGAAAGTAAAAGATTGTGGCCTACGGTATCAAAGTATAATAAGAATAGTTAGTTAGTGAGCCAGACTCAGAAGCTAACAGATGGTTGTTAATGACCTTGACCAAGGCCGTTTCTGTGCTCGCTGTGCAGTTGCTGAAAACCAGATTGGAGAGGTTCAAATAGGTTATTTAGGGTCAGGTGGTTATGTACCCAAGTTATCACAACCCACTCAAGGATTTTGGCAAGGAAGGTTAAGTTAGACATTGGGCCAAAATGTATTTAAATTGTCCAGAGCCATGTTGGGTTTTTTGGTACTGGGATGATATTGGCAGTTTTGAGGATTGTTGGTACAAAACTGGTGCCAAGAGAGTCGTTTATCGTATTAAGAATAATGGGGCATAGAGAACTAAAGCAGGTTTTAAATAAATTGGTGTGAATAGGATTAAGTATGCAGGTGGAGGATTAGGAACCAATTTAATCAGAGATGCAGAGTCAAGTAGAGAGAAGTGGGAGAGAGAAGGACTAGTAAAACTGGATGGATCAGGAAGTGATGTGGAAGAAATGTGTGCTGTGGTGAGAATGTGATGCTTTATTTATTTAACCTCCCTGGTGGTAATCCGGAGAGTGTCTCTGGTTAAATTTTCATACCATTTCCGTTTCTCGCTTTTGTGTCTAATGCTTTGTCCAGTGCTCTGCCTGCAGTTTTATATTATATATACTGTACTCTCTGCCTGAAAACTTGACTGTCCATGGCAACTAAAAAGTGTCCCTTTACGTCAAAAGCTGTTTTAACAGCGATAGTAAATTAGAATGAATTGCAGAATTGAGAGATAGTGATTTGTGGGGAAATTTGTCACTGAAAGTGACAACAGCAACAATTCTGCAACTAAGCACATTTTTTTTTTTACATTATTAACTACAATTTATTATATAATTTTTTTAATAATTATTTATAGTTATTTATTATATTTTAATTTATGATTTTGTGTTTCAAACTTTATCCTACCTGGGATCTCTACTAGACTCTTGTTTGGACAGATTTAAGTTTTTCCTAATTATTACAGGCTACATTATAAAACGCCAAATTTCCATGCTAAACAATGTACCGATTGAAGACGCAAAAATCTGACAAAACCATACCGCCAGGGAGGTTAAGAGACACAATTATGTCCAGTGTGCACTGGATACATTTATCCAGAAGTCTCTGGTGTCCCTCCCTAATATGCTGTATTTTGTAGTAGTGGTACCAAACGTTTGAACAGCAATTTTTGTGATTTGGACAAAAATGTAGTTACTAGCCAATATGGTTGGTCTGCCAGGGGATGATATTACACAGAATACCAGGATGTGTAGACTAAAGAAAATGAAACAAATCTCTAGTGATGATGCTCATCTTTAACCCTTTCCTGCCATCGACTTATGACATCTGTCTGTAGCAGCAGGGGGGTTTTATTCTCAGGAATGTGTGTAAATTTGACAGCTATCATCTGTCAGATGGAAGTGATCATGCAGATTTACGCACCCTTGATATGTTCACACCCCATTAGGTACTCCACAAAGTCTTGTTTCTATGGCATTCCAATCCATTTGCCCCAGAAAAGTTTAGTTTGTGGTCTAGATCACCTGATTACTTGTTGTCAAAGGTAATCCTCTTGGTTGCAATCTTTTCTTTGCTTCCAACTCTTTACGGACAGTTTCTTTGACTATGCCCATGAGGGGTTAGGGAGGGGAGGTCTCCATGCATGAACAGATACCCGCTGTGTATGGCTGAATAAACCGAGTGATGCCAGTGACATCATCTGAGTTGGGTTTTTCTTGCTTGCCATTGTATTTATATAGAATTTGGACAGGCTCCTGGGACAAGCACCCAGCTTGTCTGCCATGAAAAATGTATTGAGGCAGGCTAAAAGTCCTTTGTGTATTCACTCAAACCTGTGTTACTCCACCAGTGTCAGTCCCATGTAGTCCAAGCGCTGTGCATCTTAGCTTCTCCCAAATAAGGATTTTATATTGAGGTCTCATGCTGGTTAGGCAGTCATGGGGGCCAGTACCAAATTGGCAATGTGTGTATCATTTTCTTCTGAATATAGGAATCGATTACCCTTCAGTCCTGCCAGAATTCAAAGAATTGCTTGCAAGATTCTTGCTAATGGAATACGTATATCATTCCACTAAAGTTTTGCTTTTCCTGCAATCTTCTTAGGTATTAAAGTAGAACTATAAGCAAAAATGTTTTTTATTTTTTATTTTGGATAGAGTAAGGGAGGGCTATAACCCCAGACACCTTTTTTTGCCATCTGTGTCACATTGCAGACATTTCCTTTTGATTCCTGTCCAATAGCAAAACAATAAGTGAGAGGAAATCTCTGCAAATTAAGGGGATTTTTTGGGGATTCCCAGGTCACCGGAACTAGTGTCCCCATTGGAAAATTTCCCCTCTAGTACTTTTCTGGTGATAACACAAAATTTGTGATTTTCTTTAACTTTCTATGATAATGGTAAACACGACAAATAGAGAGAGGGAATCTCCTTAAGACTGCCATAAAAACCGACAAGCATCCCCCCTGCATTCTATCCAAAACTTAAAAAAAGGTTTTGTCTTTACTTTAAGTTTATAATAGGGACACCCAAAATTCCCCAAAGATCGAAGTGGAACGAAATGTATTGGATATTTCAAACTTTTTAACAAATAAAAAACTGAAAAATTGGGCGTGCAAAATTATTCAGCCCCTTTACTTTCAGTGCAGCTAACTCTCTCCAGAAGTTCAGTGAGGATCTCTAAATGATCCAATGTTGACCTAAATGACTAATGATGATAAATAGAATCCACCTGTGTGTAATCAAGTCTCCATATAAATGCACTTGCACTGTGATAGTCTCAGAGATCCGTTTAAAGCGCAGAGAGCATCATGAAGAACAAGGAACACACCAGGCAGGTCCAAGATACTGTTGTGGAGAAGTTTAAAGCCAGATTTGGATACAAAAAGATTTCCCAAGCTTTAAACATCCCAAGGAGCACTGTGCAAGCGATAATATTGAAATGGAAGGAGTATCAGACCACTGCAAATCTACGAAGACCTGGCCGTCCCTCTAAACTTTCAGCTCATACAAGGAGAAGACTGATCAGAGATACAGCCAAGAGGCCCATGATCACTCTGGATGAACTGCAGAGATCTACAGCTGAGGTGGGAGACTCTGTCCATAGGACAACAATCAGTCGTATACTGTACAAATCTGGCCTTTATGGAAGTGTGGCAAGAAGAAAGCCATTTCTTAAAGATATCCATAACAAGTGTTGTTTAAAGTTTGCCACAAACCACCTGGGAGACACACCAAACATGTGGAAGAAGGTGCTCTGTTCAGATGAAACCAAATTTAAACTTTTTGGCAACAATGCAAAACGTTATGTTTGGCGTAAAAGCAATACAGCTCATCACCCTGAACACACCATCCCCACTGTCAAACATGGTGGTGGCAGCATCATGGTTTGGGCCTGCTTTTCTTCAGCAGGGACAGGGAAGATGGTTAAAATTGATGGGAAGATGGATGGAGCCAAATACAGGACCATTCTGGAAGAAAACCTGATGGAGTCTACAAAAGACCTGAGACTGGGACGTAGATTTGTCTTCCAACAAGACAATGATCCAAAACATAAAGCAAAATCTACAATGGAATGGTTCACAAATAAACATATCCAGCTGTTAGAATGGCCAAGTCAAAGTCCAGACCTGAATCCAATCGAGAATCTGTGGAAAGAACTGAAAACTGCTGTTCACAAACACTCTCCATCCAACCTCACTGAGCTTAAGCTGTTTTGGAAGGAGGAATGGGCAAAAATTTCAGTCTCTCGATGTGCAAAACTGATATAGACATACCCCAAGCGACTTACAGCTGTAATCGCAGCAAAAGGTGGCGCTACAAAGTATTAACTTAAGGGGGCTGAATAATTTTGCGCGCCCAATTTTTCAGTTTTTTATTTGTTAAAAAAGTTTGAAATATCCAATAAATTTTGTTCCATTTCATGATTGTGTCCCACTTGTTGTTGATTCTTCACAAAAAATTACAGTTTTATATCTTTATGTTTGAAGCCTGAAATGTGGCAAAAGGTCGCAAAGTTCAAGGGGGCCGAATACTTTTGCAAGGCATTGTAATTTCCTTTTATTGAGATGGATATTTAAAAAAACAAAAGATTAGGTGCGGCAATATCCTTGATCTTTAAGTTATGAGTATCATTATACAACACTTTATAGGAACAATAAAGTTGTAGTCTAGTAGGTGTGCCTTTTTTCAATCACTGAAATTGTCAAATGTGTATAAATGGCTGACGGTTCCTTTAAATTCTAACGTTAGTAATGATTGTGCCTTTAAATATAAATGCTGTGCCAGTCAGATAATAAACAGAAAAAAAAACAGCACTTCAATACACAAATTATGCAACATAAAAAAAATAATCACAATGTGTAAAACCAACCATAACATTATAAATAAGTAACACAAGAAAGTAAATTGTGCATATAAAGTCCACTTCTATAGAAAGTCCAAATGTGCTGTTATTTCCACCACAAAAGAGTGTTTCCACCATTAAATAGGAATCCTCTCCACCTGTTGTGATCAATATACTTAATTGCACTCTCCGACTCACCTAAACTGCCAAAAGGAAGCAGCAACATGCACGTGCTCCTCACACTTATCCTGCTTAAAGGAGTTGTAAAGGATTTTTTTTTTTTTTGCTGAAATGACTGTTTACAGGGTATAGAGACATAATAGTTAACTGATTCCTTTTAAAAATGATTAAAAATAGATACAAATCAATCATATAATGTACCTGCAGTTTCAGTTTAGTTTTTGCATGCTTTTTCATGCTTCTGTGATGTACAGAGCCACAGAGCCAATAGAGGGCAGTGATGGTTTGTAAAACAAAAGTGATTGGTTCTAAAGGGGTTTTAGACACACAGTAATCACACTTTCTTGATTAGTGACCACAGAGAGAAAGCTCCCATGACTTTTTTCATCAGGAAACAGGCAACCAGGAAGTGTCCAGAACAGAGAAGGATTACAGCAACATCATAGCAAAAATGAACATGAAAACAGGACTGCAGTAAGGTAAAGGAAGCTATTAAGCCAAAAGAAAAAAATTCCTTTAGTGACCCTTTAACCTTCAGATTGGAATTATTCCGGTAGTATCACCTCTTACCACTGGTGACAGTCAAAAGCTCTATTGGAAGCTGTCCAGACCAAATGTAGCGTAGTCATTTATTTAAATAAAATATTAAAATATTGCATCCATATGCCAGCATACATGATCGCCATAACATATATCACAGTGCACTTACAGTACATAAATAGCCACCAGTTTCAAACATGGAAGTGGTGGCTTGACGTCAGTGCCTAGCTTTGCCTCAATAGGCCTTAAATTGGAGTAATTGTAATTAGACATTAGGCAGTTTGGGCCTGTAGTGAGTCTGTTATACAGTTGATAATTTAGCCCCTTCCCTATTGCAATCTATAGGCTGATATTCCCATGCAAAACATCCCCTGCTGAGAGTACATTAATCTATTTCTATAAATGAAAAATGTAAAAAAAAAAAAACATTTACATTTGTTTAACTTTTTTGTATTTGTCAGCCTATTATAAAAAATGGCTCAGAGTCTTCGGTAAGCCAGGGTACCAAATAAAATCCTTACGTAAAAAAATATTAGGCATATAAATTAGTCAAATACCTCTGGTCAGGAAAGGATTAATCACAGTTTCATTATAGGACTGGTTCAGTCATCTTGTATTAAAGCGGATGGTTCACCTCAAAAAGATATTAAAAGCCAGCAGCAACAAATACTGCAGCTGCTGACTTTTAATATTAGGACACTTACCTGTCCTGGAGTCCAGCGGCGTCCGTAGCAGAGGACGAGCGATCGCTCGTCACCCTGCTGCTCCCCCCTCCATCCACGGTGAGGGAACCAGGAAGTGAAGCGCTGCGGCTTCACTGCCCGGTTCCCTACGGCGCATGCGCGAGTCGCGCTGCGCCCGGCGATTGGCTCCCGCTGTGTGCTGGGAGCCGAGAGTTCCCAGCACACAACGGGAAAAGCCCGTCTTTTGCCCGAGACTGCGGGCCGGAAGTGGGTGCGGATACCTGTCTTTAGACAGGTATCTGCACCCCCCTCCCCCCTGAAAGGTGTCAAATGTGACGCCGGAGGGGGGGAGGGTTCCGATCAGCGGATCTTCACTTTAGGGTGGAGATCCGCTTTAATACATATCTGGCGCTCCCTTTTCAAAATGTCTTGTAGCTGTTTAATTCAAATGTGTTTACATCTTACCGCTTTATCATCAGTATAATAAAGGCTACAGAAGGAAACCTGTAGTGAGAAAAGTAGACAGGTTGTCATTACTGACCTGCTTCTGAAAATGTAATTTGCCTGGCTTCAATGCTTTTAAATCACTGAACTGTAAAAAAAAAAAAAAAATGCAGTAATTGAATGTTAAAAAGAGTGGCACACCCTTATCTCAATTCTTATTTTAAGTGAGGGATTGAGAAACTATTGATGTAAAGCACTGGCATGAGAACCAATAAAATAGCAATACATATAGCAAAAGTCAGCCTTGCCCCCCCCCCAAAAAAAAAAAAAAAAAACAGTAAAGCATGATCCAACTTGCTCTAGCAGGGAAAAAAATACTAATTCTGATTCCCCAGGGGGAATCGGATATTTCCAGGATCAACTGCCCCAATAAATGTTAGTATCCAGTTATACTTTGCGCAATAAGAAGTGCATCTATCTCTTTTTTTAAACAATCTTCTGAGCTGGCTACATATATTGGCAATCATTTCTAACAATGGCAGACCAAACCTCTAATGCCTTGTACACACGATTGGAATTTCCATCAGGAATTCCATTCAAGCTATCTTGTATACACACTGTCACACCAAATTTCGACCATCAAGAACGCAGGTGACGTACAACACTACCTATAAGTTCAATGCTTTTGAGCGTCGACTTGAAACTGAGCATGCGTGTTTTTTTCTCCGTCGGAGTTCCATACAGACAAACAGAATTTCCAATAGAAATTTTTTCCATCTGAAAAAAACATGTTCTCTAAGTCCGTCAGAGTTTCCGAAGGAAAAACTCAGATGGGGCACAATCGGAATATTCAATGAAAAAATTCCGTCTGACTTTTTTCTTTGGAAATTCTGATTGTGTGTATGCGGCATTAGGCAGGCCGTAGGTGGTGCTAATATCTTTCCTGCTACAACGGGTGACAGGAAAGAAATTTGCACGATTCCCTCATCAACACAGACAGAGCTGAACTGGCCAAGATTTAAACCATCTATGGCAAGCCTAATGCCACGTAAATCCGTGGATTTTTTTCAGATGGAATTACGGCTCAAACTTGTGTTGCACACGGTCACACAATATTCCGCCCATCAAGAACACGATGACATACAACACTACAACAAGCCGAGAAAAATTAAGTTCAATGATTCTGAGCATGCGTCGAGTTGATTTAGAGTATGCATGTTTTTTTGCTCATCGGAATTGCAAGAACTTGAGAACCAGCTCTTTTTTTTTTTGGGGGGGGGTGGAAATTCCAACAGAAAAATTCAGATGGAGCATACATACGATTGGAATTTCCTAACCAAAAGCTCACACCAGACCCCGATACCCCTAACTATAATCTAGTGGAACCAATTACCTTCAGAAGTCATCTAATTAGTAAATAGAGTCCACCTGCATGTAATTTAATCTCAGTATAAATACAGCTGTTCTGTGAAGCCCTCAGAGGTTTGTTAGAAAACCTTGGTGAACAAACAGCATCATGGAGGCCAAGGAACACACCAGACAGGTCAGTGATAAGGTTGTGGGGAAGTTTAAAGCTGGGTTAGGTTATTAAAAAAAACACTAGCTTTGAACATCTCATGGAGCACTGTTCAATCCATCATCCAAAAATGGCACAGCTGCAAACCTACCAGGACATGGCCGTTCACCTAAACTGACAGGCCGAGCAAGGAGAGCATTCATCAGAGAAACAGCCAAGAGGCCCATGGTAACTCTAGAGAAGCTGCAGAGATCCACAGCTTAGGTGGGAGAATCTGTCCACAAGACAACTATTAGTCGTGCACTCCACAAATATGGCCTTTATGGAAGAGTGGCAAGAAGAAAGCCAATGTTGAAAGAAAGCCATAAGAAGCCATGTGGGGGACACAGCAATCATTTGGAGAAACGTCAGATGAGACCAAAATTTAACTTTCTTTATCGTACATCACGGGACACAGAGCGGCAATCCATTACTATGTGGGTTATAGAGTCTACCTTCAGGTGTGGACACTGGTGTAATTAACTACACAGGAAGTTCCCTCCCTATATAACCCCTCCCATACTGGGAGCTCCACTGGAGGGATCCATGCTGGATGTAAAAAACCTCCATAAATCCGGATCCGTCCAAGGTGCTTCATAGCCAAAGTGGACGGTACCCGGGCCTCGGTACGAAGAACGAGGTTTAGCCTATAATGCCTCTCTGCGGAGGGCTGGATCCTGGGTTCCAGAACTTTGTGCCTTCTAAGGACCAAATGTTTTTTCTGCTGCCGGGATGCTATATAGGTCCAGGGGAGTTGGTGTTCCTGCCATGGACCCCGGTCCCTGAAGGTCTAGGACAATACCCACGGTGAAGGGGGAAGATTGGGCCTCTTGCTTGGCAATACCCTGCAGCGTGGAGAAGGTAAGAGGAGGGCCTACGGGACTTGGTTCGACAGTAGGTCCTCCGTGGGGGACTTGGGTCTCGCCTATATTATGCTTCTATGCATGGGCAATGTAAACCACTATGTCTTCTGAGACAGGATGGCTCAGGGCACCCATATACCTCCCCTAGCCGGCATGCAGCCTGGCCCACCATGTCTGTTAGACAGGATGGCTGCAGTACCTATATATCTCCCCCTTGAAGGGGCCGGTACATAAAAAAAAAAAAATATGCCCTTAATCCTATACAAAGGATTGTCTTCCGTGAGTAGTTGCAAGTCTTATCTGTGTTTCCACTACTATGGGCAGTAGAAGACATGCCTGATGTTTTTTGCTTACCATGCTTTCCAGAAAACGGAAGCTTAAGTGTTAGCTGATCTATTGTGTCCCACTTCCTCCGCTTCAGGCTCTACCATGTTGCACGTGCTCACCGGCTCAGTGCAGTCGCAGAGAAGGCTCTTCAAAGGGCCCGGACGTCAGAGCTCTGTAAAGCTAGGGGGACACAAACGTAAGCACCTTGTGTGAGTTGGATACAGATTCATCTAAGACGCCTACTCGCATCTAGCTGTGCAGATTAGCAGGCATTGTGTCAGACTAAATTCAGACTAAATTCAGCTATTTGATGCACCTGGGTTAAGTGCCTCTGCTTTAGCTTAGGACTTGGTCTCCCCATTGAATAAGGTCAGGGGTAGGAATATAAAGAGGGATCGCCACCTGAACCTGGTGGACCCTTATTCTCCTCTGAAGAGACTTAAACAGCTCATAGATTGAGACCTGTCAGGCAATGCAGCCTTCCCCCAACATTGCAATCACTCTGCATGTGTTTTGTGTTTTGCAAGGAAAAATAAATAAATAAATAAAGGTAGTGTCCCCCTTTTCCTGCTTTAATCCTGAAACAAAGGGATTAAAAAGCTTGGGGATAAAAGTTTCACTGTCAGAGGACAGGAGACAGGAGCTGCAGCCTAACAAGGAGAAGCTATCAAAAGCCCTACAGGTTCTGATTACACCTCTATCTTCTCCTTAGAGTGTAAAGAGAGGTTTTCCTATAGGTGGCTAGTAAGACCTCCATATAATCCTCAGCCTGGTGTCGGCTTCAGGCTAACCAAATGCATCGGAGGGATGCACAGTTGCGGGCGCACATTGCTAATGTCTCTTAATTGAGGAAACACACATCTGCAGAGGATAATTTCCTCTTTACCAGTCCGCATGTTGCATAACATACATGAGTTTGGAATGCATGTGGGATAAAAACAAGTAACAGAGCAGATTCTATTGTGGATCGCATAAACATACATGTTTCTGTCTATATGGTGCTGCATGTTTCCACAAAAGAGGTCGCATAAAAGATGCTTGTAATGCTGAATCGCATAAAGACGTTTGTAGGCATAAAAATGCTGAATCACACATGATTACCTGATCACCCAAGTCCTTGTTTCCCCCAAGGATGTTTGGTTACACAGAAGAGGTTTGTTTCCATAGAAAGGCCTAAAATCGCATAAAGTTGCTTGGATGCAAAAAAGATGCTGGATCACACATGGTTAACTGATCATCAGCGTCCTGGATTACCCAAGGATGTTTGGTCACACAAATAGGCTTGTTTCCACAAAGGTACCTAAAGTCGCATAAAGATGCTTGTATGCATAAAAATGCTGAATCACACATGATTACCTGATCACCCAAGTCCTTGTTTCCCCCAAGAATGTTTGGTTACACAGAAGAGGTTTGTTTCCACAGAAAGGCCTAAAATCGCATAAAGTTGCTTGGATGCAAAAAAGATGCTGGATCACACATGGTTACCTGATCATCAGCGTCCTGGATTACCCAAGGATGTTTGGTCACACAAATAGGCTTGTTTCCACAAAAGTACCTAAAGTCGCATAAAGATGCTTGTATGCATAAAAATGCTGAATCGCATAAAGGATGCTTGTATGCATAAAAAGGTTGAATCACACAGGATTACATGATCACCCAAGTCCTTGATTCCCCAAGGATATTTGGTCACGCAAAGAGGCTTGTTCCCACAGAAATGCCTAGAATCGCATAAAGAGGCCTGAAGGTATAAACATGCTGAATCACACAGGATTACATGATCACCCAAGTCCTTGATTCCCCAAGGATATTTGGTCACGCAAAGAGGCTTGTTCCCACAGAAATGCCTAGAATCGCATAAAGAGGCCTGAAGGCATAAAAATGCTGAATCACACAGGATTACCCGATCACCCAAGTCCTGGATTACTCAAGGCCTAAAGGGATCGCTTAAAGATGCTTGAATGCAAAAAGAAGCTGGATCACACATGGTTGTTGGATCAACAGAGTCCTGGATTACCCAGGGATACTTGATCACATAGAGAGGCTTGTTTCACAGAAATGCCTAAAGTCACATTAAGATGCTTGGGTGCATAAGGATGTTGGAACGCACAGGGGTGCTTGGTCACACAAGGGTTCTTGTCCGCACAGTAGTGCTTAAAATGCATAAGATGTTGATCGCATGGAAGATGCTGAATCGCATGCATGGTTACTTTAAAGTTGCACATGGTGGCTTAATTAAGCAATACAGGATGCCTTGTGTTTGCATAGAGATACGTGTCTGCATGGGTTCATGTTGCACATTGTTGCATAACACGTTTATAGCACATGCTTGCTTGCTTGCAAGGATGCTCGTTCCAGAGCACACATGCTATATGCATGTTGGGCGTGAGACATATTTATATGATTTCATGCTTCCATGAACACACACTGCCATGTACACACGCCTCCATTGAGGCATATGGCTTTAACACTTGCCACATACACATATGGGGAGCCAGTTGCATATGTGTTTATTTACTTGGGACTGCAGAGGTTGTCTGCGTTGTGCAGGGGAACAGCACTATCTCCAGTTGGTGGTCTTGCCCTTTTGGGTTAGCCTCCGTGTCTGGGTTGTCAGGGTGCTAGGGCCCGCCTCTAGCAGGTCTGTAGGCCCAGGGTATAGCAGTAATGGCATACGGAAGCAGACTCCTGCTGATGGATCAGTCAGCAGCATGGCTGGACCTAAGGGTGTCCAGCATGGTCAGGTATCTGGATCTCCTGGGTTAGGATTCCAGTCTAAAGATACATTCTTCATTGACAAGAAGCTGGGTATGTTTTGCACCAGGAGAGTACTTTTGGCCTAAGACAAGACCATCGCTATAAGAAAGCTGGTCTAGGTGGTTACGGCAAGGAACAGTTTCTTACTTTTGGCCTTCTGCTTAAGGCACTAGAGAAGATGCTGCTTCATTCAAGACAGTTCCCTATACTTTTATTCAGGACTGTTATAAACAGTATTGTGTTGGCCTAGAAGGAGTGGATCTTGACCTAGCATTATCCAAAGAACCGGTCCCAGAGATAGGCTGGAATTCCTCTTGGTGGTTCTTAACTAAAGGGTTTGCCAGGTCAGGAAGAGACCTTGGCCCAGGGGAAGTAGTCGAGCTCCAAGGGAGCCTCATCTGTCAGCTAGAGCTACCGATGGAGCATCTGGCTTAGGGGCCTGAACGTCCAGGGGCTGGTTGGTTTGGTCAGAGTTCAATCAGACTATACCATATTAAGTGATTTACTTAATTTACCAAGGAGGAGCTTGTGCCTTGCCTATTGACATTCGTCATTTCATGAAATGCAGAATTGGCAGGCGATTCGCTGTAGCCATCAACAAGTGTCTCCAGGAGAAGGACCTCTACACCCCGACTGTTTTCCTGACCAAGGGCCACAGAAATAGTACCCTGTACATAAGATGTATTGGCATCCAGGCTCAACAAGAAATTGAACAGCTTGAGGTCAAGGACAAGGGATCCACCCGCATGCGGGGCAGATGTGTTAGTAATCTGGTGGGACCAGTGGTCACTGGTTATGTCTCTCCCCCCAGTGCCGCGGCGTTTGTGGCTTCCATGCAACATTAGAGGATGGCGGAAGCTGGCCTGATTACTCCGGCATAACCCTGACGACCTTTTCTGTGCAGGGACAGTAGGGGTGGTAGTAGAGGACCCACGGTCCCTTACATCTTGTCCAGGCCTACTTCGAAGGGGGTATTACATTCTGTCGTGCAACAGGTGAATTAATGGTCTGGCTATTTTAGCCCACATTCTTCAGGATCAGGGTTTTTAGAATCAACGGCACTTCCTTGATTCATACAGGAAGGCTGGCCTCCAGGACCAGATATCCCAGGATCGGGAGAGCCCATGTTCCTGGTATGAAACAGATGGTGGCATCCTTGGAAGTTTGTCAAAGATAAAATTCCTGCCTTCCTGCATTTGGAAAGGAGACGGAGCCAGCCTTAAGTTACATCAAGGATCCGATCTCGGCCTTGCCTCCAAAGGTCGCTTGCTTCACACTCTTTGTTCCGAGCCATTATACAAGGGGTGACGCGCATAAGTCCACCAGTTTAGTCGCCCTTGTGCTTGGAGGATTGGCTCTAGTTTTGTCGGCTTACAGGGTCAGCTCTGTGGGCCGATGCACCATATTTCCCTTCAGCCTTTAACAAGGGAATTGGTGTTCTTGGTTGTGGTAGCCTCCAAGAGAGTTTCAGTATTGGCAACCTCTTGGTATAAAACCATACTTATTCTTACTAGTAGGGTGATGTTAATCCTCACCCAGCCTTATTTACTAGAAGGATCTAGTGTTCATTTGAATCTAGATATTCTTACCTCCCCCTTTTTCAAAACCTTGTTTTCGGAAGGAAAGGTTATTGCTTTCTCTCAGTAGAGATGAGAGCAGTTAAATATCTATCTGAAGGTTCAGATATAGAAATCTGAAGTTTTTATTGTGCTGCCAGAAGACCCTAGATGTGGGCAGGCAGTGTTCAGTTCAGCTATTAAATTGGTTACACTCTCTCCTTTGGAGTAGAAGGGTCAAGGCCTATCTGAAGCGGCTGCTCGGATACGGAAAGCTGATGTTATTGCGCTACCAGGAGGCCCAGGAAGGGGCAGGCAGCGTCTAAAATCAACTGTTTTCAAGATTGATTCATCAGGGTATTATTCAGGCTTGTGGTTCGGAGAGTGGGACTCCCCCTGTTTCTTGGGGGGGGGGGTGCTCCGTACCAGGATAGTAAGCGCTTTATGCGCAATGCTTTACCGAGCCTTTATGACGCAGATTTTCAGGGCCGCAAATTGGCGTCTGTGCTTAGGTTCACTGATTCTTGTCAGATGTACATAGGAGGGCAAAAGGATGCAGCTTTTTGGCGCAGTATGCATCTGGCAGCATTATAGATCCTCACATCTGATGGGGGCCTGCGTTGTTTGTGTCTCCCTCCCCTCAGTAAGCATTGCTTTCGGACATCCCACATAGTAATGGATTGCCGCTCTGTGTCCCGTGATGTACGATAAAGAAAATAGGATTTTTTATGACAGCTTACCTGTAAAATCCTTTTCTTGGAGTAAATCACGGGACACAGAGCTCCCGCCCCTCTTGTTTGGGGATATTGGGACACTTATTGCTTTGCTACAAAAACTGAGGAGCTCCCAGTATGGGAGGGGTTATATAGGGAGGGAACTTCCTATGTAGTTAATTACACCAGTGTCCACACCTGAAGGTAGACTCGATAACCCACATAGTAATGGATTGCCGCTCTGTGTCCCGTGATGTACTCCAAGAAAAGGATTTTACAGGTAAGCTGTCATAAAAAATCCTATTTTTTGGCCTAAAAGAAAAACCCTATGGGCCAGATTCAGCAAGACTTGCGCTGGAGTATATCGATATGCGCCGCATAACTGTCAAGATGCGCCGTAGTATCTATGCGGCTGTACCCACCAAACTAGATGCGACAGAAAACTGGCTTTTTCCGATCGGCTTAACTTTCCCTCGCCAGAGTATCGTAAGCGCATATTTTCGCTTGTCGCATCCGTCGCGCCTATTGATTTCCCATGCAAATATGCAAATGAGGGAGATTTCCCGATTCGCGAACGGATTAGCACCAGACGCTGGCTACATGCGCCGCGCGTATGTCGTCCGTCTGTCGCAAAGTTATTCCTACAAATAGCTGCTTTATCTTTACTCCAGACGGCCACAGGTCAGCAGGAGAGCAGCTACAGCAGCAGCGTTACCGACGAAACTAGCAAGCTGAACAACCACACTTGCAAGGACAACACCTCTGTGTGCCAACATGCCAGGGGCAGCCGTGGTCCTAGCACTACTAATGGGTCCCCCGGAACGGAGGAGGCGGGCACGTGAGAGGATATACCGCACGCGCATGAGCCTCTTTGGCATGGGTGATGAGGAGGTGTATCGCCTCTTCAGATTCAGCCCTGATGCAATACTTGAACTAACCACAACCCTGCAGGATGACATCACCAGCAAGACACACAGCTCACAAGCAGTGCAGCCACTGGTGAAGGTACTGGCAACACTTCATTTCCTTGCAAGTGGATCATTCCAGCGTACAAGTGGAGTGGTGGCTGGGATGTCACAGTCCTCCATGAGCAGATGTGTGCACCAGGTTATCCCTGCAATCCTCAGACGCATGTCCAACCACTTCATCAGACCAACCACTGAGGAGCTGCGGCTGAAGGCAATGACAGATTTCTACAGCATTGCCAGATTCCCACGCACCATCGGGGCCATTGATTGCACACATGTGGCACTCCAGCCCCCCAGTGCCACAGAGCACATATACCGTAATCGGAAGCATTGGCATTCCATCAACGTACAGGTGATAGCCGATGCCCAACGCATCATATGGCACGTCCGTGCAAAACACCCCGGATCCAGCCATGACAGCTTCATATACAATCAGAGCCCCATCCCAATGGAATTCGAACAGAACATGTATGGGGACAGCTGGCTGGTTGGTGAGTGACATGGGTGGCAGGCATGACTGTCCCCCCCCATGATGCTGACATCAGAAGGGGCACATGCATGACTAACATCCTCCTGTCTTTTCCCTTACAGGTGACTCTGCATATGTACTGGGATCCCATCTAATGACTCCTTTCCGGAACCCCCAAACCAGAGGAGAGAGAAGATACAATGAAGCACATATCAAAACTTGTGCAGTGGTGGAGCAAACATTTGGGCTCCTGAAGTCCCGTTTCCACTGCCTGGATAAGTCTGGAGGGGCCCTATTGTATTCCCCTACCTTCGTGTGTCAGATCATCGGTGCATGTTGCATTCTGCACAACTTTGCCATGAGAAAAGGCCTGCAGATTGACATACGTGATGACCTGACCCCCCAACCAGACAGCCCCCCCCCTGCCAGAGGAGCCCCAGCTGATGGAAGAGCAGTCAGGAGGATCCTCGCCGTAGGCATCTTTGGTCACTAAACCAAAACATTGAAAACACGGACAATGCACGCATGCACACCACTGATGTCCCTAGATCACACACACCACATCCACATCGCATTGGATTAGCCCAAGTCCAACATGCAGGACTTGGGAGCAGCAACGCCGGCGTCAAGGCCCCAATGATGTCGCTGTCCATTCATACACCATTCACACGTCATTCACACAGCCGTGGGGAGTGCCACCCCCTCACATTCACACACCATTCACACTGTCCCCTGCACTCCTGACCGTGTGCAGTTAAACTCAAAATAAAAATCTCATAACCTGAGCAAAGTTCAAATTAAATAGAAATCTCATAACCTGAGCAAAGTTCAAATTAAATAAAAAGCTCATAACCTGAGCAAACTTCAAATAAAGAATAAATACTCATAACCTGAGCCAAAAAAAAATGCCCTCATCTGGGCTGACGGGGGCTCGTCCTTGTGGGCCCTCTCTGGCTCCTCAGCTGCCTGGAGGGAGTGGGTGGGGGTGGGGGGCATCTGGAGGTGGCTGATCCCCGGGTGGGCCACTCCTGGCAGGTGTTGGCTGCATGCCCTCCAAGGCCACGGCAATCCGGCTCAGATAGTGGTTGGTCTGGGCCTGCATCCTCAGCTGGCGGGTGACATTATGCCGCTGGTCACGCTGCCTCTGCCTCCCCTGTTCCCGGATGGCAGCTGTGTTGGCATGGACGGCTGCAGTGAGGTGCCGAACATCAGCCTGCACCTCCCCCAGACTGGTCACCACTGCAGCGCAGTTGCAGCTGACATCCTGCACAGCGTTGGTCAGCTGGGACACGGAGACCAGGCTGTCAGCCACTCTAGATGCCCAGCAATCTCCCCATCTGCTGGGTCTGCCTGGCCTGGTCCCAGGCCATTTGGTCATGGACCAAATCAGACACACCCCTGGTCTTCCGGGTCGCCTTCCTGGGGCCAGGAGATGGTTGTCCCCGGGGGGATGGAGTCGCCCTTGAGGGGCTTCCTAGAATGGGGGAGGGGATTACAGAGGGCCCTGCAGAAGGGGAGGACTCCTCCAAAATTAAAACAAAGTCCTGATCTGTAAAGCCAGGCTCCTCCTCAACCACCTCAGCAGGTGAGGTGTGAGCCCTCTCCTCTATCTCATGGTGTTCACCACCCAGGGGGTCGGGTTCAGGATGCCGTTGGGGTGGACTGGCCGCCGGCAGATGATGCCCCAGCTCCATCATCTGTGGATGACACAAAGCAGACACATGTTGGTGGTCCCACACAATTGGCACATGTACCCTCCCCCCCCCACATGCAACACACCAAATAGGGGATAAAAAACACTTACCTGTCCTGGAGACTTCCTCCACGGAATCATATCCCGGGACCCCCTCCAACTGCTCCCTCTCCAGGCAGCGGGCGACCACCTCCTCCTCCGTGGTCAGGCTGACCGCACATGGGGGTCCACCACCCGTGCCCCTCTCATGCCTCCTGATGGTGGCCACCTTGCCATGGACTTTGCACCTCAAGTCATTTATTTTCTTGCCGATATCGGCAGCAGTCCGGGTGGAGTAGCCCAAAACATTGACCCTGCCAGCAATGCTCTCCAGGATGCCCTGCTTCCTCTCCCGGCTGGTCTTCCGACTTTTCCTGCCGTGGAGGAAGTCGTTGTAGGTCTCCATAGCGGAGATCACTACGGTCAGCTCCTGGGCATTAAAATTGAGGTTTCTCCTCTCTTTGGGGGGAACGGGAGCAGCCATCATACAGCAAAAGTTACTTCCCTGGGGTGGGGGGAACCGGATATACTTTTTTTGTTTACAAACTTTTTTAATGAGAATAAATGGTGGTACAAATCCATATAATGAATACATATACAAAAAGGATGGATAAAACAAATGAGAGGTCAGACTGTGAACATACATTAATACAGCTTTTACAGGCCACAGTTGTATATATGGTTTAACAGGAAAAATGAAGACAGGGGTAATGATATCTTAGGTAGAAATCCAACAATAACAACTAGCCTATTGCTGTCATAGGGGGATTAGATGGGGTTAAAGTACATGGAGGAGTGGTCGAACCAAGGAGACCATTTATTGTTATATATATGATTGGTATTCTGTAAAGTATGAAAGATTTTTTCCATCAAACTAATGCTGTTGATTCTCGATTTGAGTGGTGCTAATGGTAACAATGGAGATTTCCAGTGGAAAGCTATTAGCCAGTGTATAGCAACACATATTGTGTGAATCAATCTCATGTGAGATGTGGATAGGCCCGTAATTGGGGAAAAAAGGAGGCAATTGTGTAGTGTCAGGGTAATGGTGTTATCAGAAATTTTGGAGGCAAATTTTTCTAGCTGTGACCAAATACCCCGCATCTGCGGCCGCTATTATACGCTCAACAGAACACATTGCGCTGGCGTTTCCCATGAAGTGGTGCCGACGGAAGTTGTGAGCATGCGCACAGGGGAGCGAGTGGAGCCCTCCCTCACTGCGCATGCTCCGTGGATGATGCGATGAACGTAAGTCACTGCGCTG
This sequence comes from Rana kukunoris, assembly GCA_029574335.1. NCBI lineage: Eukaryota > Metazoa > Chordata > Amphibia > Anura > Ranidae > Rana > Rana kukunoris. The sequence goes on from CM056054.1 coordinate 64,925,689, forward strand.
GGCTCCGCCCATCATTTACATATGATCACACCCACTTCCACTTGCGTCGGGTTGCGCCAGCGATTTTTCGTTACTCCGCCGCAAAGTAACGAACATGTGCTTGGTGAATACTGGACTTGACTCACTAGTTCGCGTCAGCGTAACATATATGCGCTGCGCTACGCCGAATAAAATATGCACGCATCTACCTGAATCTGGCCCTATGTGTGGCGGAAAACTAGCACTGCACATCACCCAGAACACACCATCTCCACCGTGAAACCTAGTGGTGGCAGCATCATGTTGAGGGGAAGCTGGTCAGAGTTGATGGGAAGATGGATGGAGCCAAATACAGGGAAATCTTTGAAGAAAAGCTGTTGGAGTCTGCAAAAGACTTGAGAGTGGGGTGTAGGTTTACCTTCCAGCAGGACAATGACCCTAAACTTACAGCCATGTGTCAAAGTCCAGACCTAAGTCCAATTGAGAATCTATGGCAAGACTTTGCCGTTAACATCCATCCAATCTGGCAGTGCTTGAGCTGTTTTTCAAAGAAGAATGGGCAAAAAGTCACTCTAGATGTGCAAAGCTGGTAGAGACATCCCCAAAAAGACTTGCAGCTGTGATTGCAAAGAAAGGTGGTTCTACAAAGTATTGACTCAGGGGGGCTGAATACAAATGCACGCCACACATTTCACATATTTATTTGTAAAAAAAAAAAATGAAAACCATTTATCTATTTTTCTTCCACTTTACAATTATGTGCCACTTAGTGTTGGTCTATCATATAAAATCCCAATAAAATACATTAACGTTTTTGGTACTAACATGATAAAATGTGGAAAATGTCAAGGGTTATGAATACCTTTTCAAGGCATTGAATATCTACTGTGTTTGATAAGTGGAACAAAATATACCATTTGATCTTGTCAGAAATCGTGGGTGCTGATAATGTCCTGTGCTGTCTTTGCTGGCTGTTAACAGTTAGCACATGTGCCCCTTCCACCTGCTGTCTGGGCCCCTCGTTTGCCCCTTTTCCCCCACAGCACTGCTGGCTTCCCTCCACTCATTTCCCACCAGCAGCTGCTATGGGCACACAGGGGATGTTTCAGGATCGAGAGCAGGGAAAGGGGCATATATCATTTACTTGCCCCTTGCTTTCATGAATGAACACAGTGAGCAATCAGTTTCCAATCACACCTGTGTCCATGCATCACTGAAGCATAGAAATATGTGTTTACTATTCTTCAATTTGTGAATGAGCAGAACGATTCAGAGTGCTTCCTATTCATCCATCTGTGCAGCTAAGGCTGCAGAGAGAGGGACTGATAAATCTATGTCTTCAGTCACTTTCAGCCAGGGTTGAGCCTGTCAGGTAGGCTGTATGGGGCACTGTGATTTATAACAGCAGCTCTGCCATTCATCCTAAGGCTGCAGTGTTCATGTATTGCTGTGACAGAGTTATACAATTGATACATATCTTGTTGAACCAGCCAGTGTGTTTGCATGCAAGCATTGCTTTACACTGAAGGTGAACTCTTTTGTGCAAGAATGATCCATGGCACCTGGGAAAACTGGAAACATAATATGATATAAAAGCACAGCATAAGGAAGAAGAATGTAAAAAGAGAAAGAAGGTTGAGTAAATGCAGGCAGTAAAAGAAAGGTAGCATATGAAGAAATGGAATAGCATGCATATAGCATTATATTTAGAAAATGTGTAGAAGGCGAACTTGGCCCTAAAAGCCTGCATATGATAAGCATTTGATCCATCCAAAGGAGATGTAAATAGACACAAATGTTTTATACCGGCTGAGTTAATGGGATTGTGGTACATTGGAGAAATATTTTTAGATCAAAGCTGCTGAAATGTTGGACTGGTTTCTCTCTCTTTTTTTTTTAAATCAGAAAATATATATTTATTAGGAACTCAGGCAAAAAAAAGGGTTCAGAACTCATGTACTGATATCAAACTGTTCAGTACAAAAGGATATAACAGAGTGGCTGCAAAAATTTAAAACTGGTTGTTCAGCTGGGAATTTTGCCTGTGGAGGTGCAGGCGGCGGTGGGGTTTGCGGCCTAGTAACAGATGTTGGCTCTCTAATACGGTTAATAACATTGTCAGACAACCGGATCCCCTTCACCACGGTGATGTTATCATTTTCGTCAGCCTCGAACGAGACCCTCCTGGTGCTCCCGCTGCCCCCCCATGTCACAATGCCGGTCTCTCAGCCCTTCTCCTGAGAACAGCAGCCGGGTCACCCACTACACGGGCCGCACACAGCGGACTGGTTTCTCTTTTAATGCTTTTGCTATAGCCAGTTTGATTATCCTGAAACATAGAGAGTTATAAATAGTGGACGTAGATTATGAGTCAAACAAACTCCGAACATTCTTCTCAGACAACTGACTTCCTTGGATCTACTGTCAGGCTAGGAGCAGATAACAGGTAACAGATCGGGTGTGCTGATTATGCAAAGAGTTAAAGAACAAGAGCACATACCATGAGAAAAAAAGATTCCATGTACAATACCGGCATAGGTGTGTGCAGCCTATTGCATTAGTGTGTGCACCCTAAAGTTCAAAAACGTGTGTGTGTGTGTGTGTCTACATATTTATGGCTCTGACACATTGATCTCCTTACTGGCACAGTGAAAGAGAAGGCTTAAGCCCTTCTCTTATGGCAGAGCTGGTAAGGTGGGAGATCTTTCCTATCTTCCCGCTGGCACACAGAGCGAGAATGTTAATGCGCATGGGGTGATTAAGGTGTGCCCAGGCACATCCGGCACACCCTATGTGCACGCCTATGAGCAGAGGGTTAATAACCTGCACTGCATGTGATGACACTATGAGACCACCCACAGACTGGGGAAGCAGAGGGACAGGAGGAGAGTGCCAGAGCATGGAAAAGATAAGTAATATAGCCTTACTTCCCTCTAGACCTAATAAGCAGTTAACATTTGGACTGGGGGGAGGGGCTCGCCACAAGGGTAGATTTTGTTTACATTACTGTAGTCAGGCTTTAATGACTCAAAATTCAGTCCTAACTTGCAAATGCAACATATATTAACCAGTGATTGATTTTTATTTTGGAACGCAGTGTTTGGACGATAAATTACAATGTATGTAAACCCAACATCTACTTTTCAGTATGTTTGCATCCTGTCTCATTGTATAACATTTTGTTAAACAAATATTTAATTAACCTGTCACAAAGCACTTCTTGTTGTAGTCTGACAACGCTAAGCCACTGCCTTGTAATTAGCAGCAACTTTGTCAGTCTGCAGTGCAAGGTTGGCTGACGAGCTCCATATCAGGCAGCAAAATGGTCTACCAAAGTAGTTCACACAGAAGACTTGTCAAAGTTGCTGGGGGATCGGTTTAGAGTCAGGTCGCTAGCAACAGGAAATGCTGTTATTCACAGGATTTGCAAGTAAGCAATTTTGTAACAGCACCTCAAATAACAAATTGTTTAATTAAACTGTATACCAGGCTCTACCGTAGGTTACTAGAGGTTCCTTGAGCATTAACCTCCCTGGTTTTATGATTATGTCGGATTTTAGATGCAGAAACAGTACAATTATTTTGGATGGAAATTTGGCGTTTTTTATTGTAGGTCTGTAATTCTTTTGCCGCGTACACATGATCAGTTTTTGTGATGAAAAAAAACGACGTTTCAAGTGATGAAACAAAACAAAGTTTTTAAACTTCATTTTCCAAAACGACGTTGCATACACACCATCGTTTTTCCAAAATGCTGTAGCAAAGCGTGGTGACGTACACCATGTTCGACAGCACTCTGTTCCATTGAAGCTCCGTCTCATAACTTGCCTCTGAGCATGCGCGGCTTTAAAAACGTCGTTTTCAACATTGTTTTGCCCACACACCATCACTTTTTATGACACAAAAAACGACACAAAAAATTCAAGCATGTTCGATTTTTTTTTTTTGGTCGTTTTTTTGAAGACATAAAACATTGTTTTGCCCACACACTGTGATTTTAAATGACGTTTTTGAAAACTTCGTTTTTTTTTCATCACAAAAAGTGATCGTGTGTACGCGGCATTAGGAATAACTCACTTAAATCTGTCCAAACCAGAGTCTAGTAGACGTCTCGGGTATGATAAAGATTGAAACACAAAAAATTAAATTATAATATAATAAATAACTATAAATAATAACAGATAATAATAATAATAATAATATAATAATACTTTTTATTCAATACATTTTTTTTTTTTTACTTATCTTTTATTTTAGTTTTCAAGAAAAAGAAAAAATAGTATACAACATCTTATAGCTGATATACATACAAACCAAAATACCAATTCCTTATACTTCACCATATACCTAATAATGGTCTATACATTTATCCTTTCTATTCCCTTATTCTCTTAAATTACCCCCCTCTCCGCCCGCCCCCCACCCCACAACAAAAAGAAAAAAAAAAAAAAAAGGAACCCACCCCCCCCAAAGAGAAAAAAAAAAAAATTATATCAATCCTAGGTTCTCTCCCTGCCACCTCTCCCCTCATTCCTCCACCATAAGTCTCTTCCCTTCCTCTGTTCTTATAAAATGATTCCAATTTGACCAAGTTTCTTTATATTGCGTCTTGCGTCTGCGATCTTCAATAATTTTTTGGGAGATTCTCCGTACTTCTTCCCAATACTGTCTGACCTTTCGGCATGACCAAAACACATGTAAAAGCGTTCCTTGTTCCTCCTCACATCTCCAGCAGTTTTCCTCTACTTCGTTATTGAATTTATGTAGCCTTTCTGGGGTATAATACCACTGGGTGAGAAGCTTGTAGTTAGCTTCTTGGGTTTTCGAACATCTTGAGGTGTTAAGAGCCAGAGCAATTATTTGCTTATGCTGGTCTGGACTGAAACTTCTCCCCAGATCCCTCTCCCACTTACTAATGCTCGGCATCACATATTCTTCTGGGGGTGTGTTCAAAAACCCGTACATTTTGGATAACACTCCTGAGAGTGGCTCCACCCCACTACAGCTTCTCTCCAGTGACGTCAATTGCCTTTGAAATTCCGTTGCATGGCCCAATGATCTCAGGAAATGGCTTACCTGCAGTGCTTGCCACATCCTAAGCTCAAATGGGCCACCAACCCTCATTAGCTCCCCTATGGAAGGCCACGAACCCGATATCACAAAATCTGAGGCCTGGCTAAGGCCTTTCTCTCTAAACTTCCCAGCTGTGTCCCTCTCCATCCCTGGTGGGAAGTTGGGATTTCCTATTATAGGTAATAATGGTGATTTACCTGATGAAAATTTCTTGTTTCTGCATATTTTTGCTGAAACTCGTAGGGTAGTCCCTATTATAGGGTGTCTCCTAAGGTCCCCCGGGAGTGCTTCATAGCACCACGGTGCTCTATTCAAAGGAACCGGGCTGACATATTGCTCTATTTCAACCCAACGTTTACCCTCCCTATGTCTGCACCAGTCTACCAGCCTTGTTAAATGTGCTGCTCTATAGTATTTAACTATATTTGGGACTGCCATCCCCCCGACAGCCTTTGGCATTCTCAGCAGATCTCTTTTGATTCTGGCTCGCTTCCCTGCCCATATATACTTCATGAATAAGGCATTCACCTGTCGGAGAAAGACTGCTGGGATGGAGATTGGCAAGGCCTGGAACAAGTACAGCACCTTTGGTAGAATACACATTTTAACTATACTTCCCCTCCCAAACCACAAATGCATCCCGTGTCCCCATTTGTCTAGGAGTGCTCTTATTTCGTTATATAATGGGGGGAAATTCAATCTATAAGTGTTTTTTATGTCCGATGCAATATGTGTCCCCAGATATTTTAAGGCCTTTTCCCATTTAAATTTATAGTTCTTTTTTAGTACCTCTCCCATTGGGCCTGGGACCTCGATGCTCATTGCTTCTGATTTGGTGTTATTGATTTTCAGGTTAGATAGTCTTCCATACATCTCAATTTCTCTTATTAGGTTGGGTAATGAAACGTGGGGGTTAGTCACTGAAAAGAGCAGGTCGTCAGCATATGCTGCTACCTTATGTGTCCGCTCTCCCATCTGTAACCCCTGAATATCCGGGTTTTGCCGGATTTTATTTAATAGGGGTTCCAATGAGAGCGCGAACAGCAGTGGTGACAGGGGACATCCCTGTCTTGTTCCGTTCGAAATCTTAAAGGGACGTGATGTTACACCATTTACTCTTACTGAGGCCCGTGGGTTCGTGTAAACACTCATGATCCATCTGACCATCCGGTTTCCCAAACCCACCTGTCTCAGTACTTCTTCCAAAAACCGCCAATTCACCCTCAAATCAAACGCCTTTTCGGCATCGGTGTTCAAAAATACACAGGGGATCTTTTTTTCTCCAGCCCAGTGCACCAGGTTAAGAGTTTTAATCGTGTTGTCCCTGGCCTCACGTCCAGGGACAAACCCTACCTGGTCTAGATCTACTAACTGTGTTATCCATGGTTGGAGTCTAGAGGCAATAATTTTTGAAAAAAGTTTTAAGTCCGCGTTTAACAATGAAATTGGCCTGTAGCTGCCGCATTCCGCCGGATCCTTCCCGTCTTTAGGAATCACGGTGATATGGGCTAAAAGTGCATCCGGAGGGAATGCCGCAGCACAGCCCAACTCATTGTAAAATTTTGACATCTGTCCTGTTAGAATCGTGGGGAATTCTTTATAGTAACTTATTGGGAAACCGTCAGGCCCTGGGGATTTCCCGGATTTTACCTTTTTAAGGGTTTCCTCAACCTCCACCGCGGTGATAGGACTCTCTAAACACTCCCGGGCTGGGGGTGGCAGTCTAGGCATTCCTGCATCGGAGAGGTATTCTTTTATCCCCCCCTTTGTATTGTCTGCTGGAGGCAGGTTATATAATGAGGAATAAAAATCCCCGAATATCTGGGCTATTTCTCTTGTTTTTTTTACTAACTGTCCCCCTTTTCCTTTGATTTGCGGTACATAAATTGCCCTGTTCTTTTCCTTCAGTTTCCCTGCCAATAATTTACTGCATTTATCCCCCAGCTCATAATTCACCTTTTTACCTCTTTGTATAGTGGCTTTGGCTTTAAATCGCATAATCTCTGAGAACTGTCTTCTTAATTGACCTAATTCCCTTCCTACTGTAGGTAGTTGTATTTTTTTATGTTGGAGTTCCAGTCTCTGGATCTCCAGTAATATTTCCCTGATCTGTTTCTCCTGTTTTTTTTTCCAAGTATGATCCATGTTTTATCAAGATTCCCCTGATGACTGTCTTGTGTGCCTCCCACACCATTCCTGGATCACTCCCTGGCGTGTCATTGACCTGAAAGTATGCCTCAATCTCCTTTGTCACATCATTTTTAACCTCTGGATTATGCAGCAAACTTTCATTCATCCGCCAGTATCTATCTTGAGTGAATACTGCACTGGAGAGGGAGAGACACAGACTAATCGGGGCATGATCTGACCACGTTATGTTTCCAATTGTTATATCCTTAACTGCTGTAATCAAATAGTGGGGAATCAGGAAAAGATCAATTCGGGAGTATCTCTGGTGCGGGTTTGAGAAAAAGGTATAATCTTTTTCATCTGGGTGTAATATCCTCCAGGCGTCTACTAGCTGCACATCGTGTAGTTTCCTTATTATCCCCCTTCTAGTATTCCCTGGGATTGATGATGTCCCCGAGGATGTGTCTAGTCTAGGATCAAGCGTGATGTTAAAGTCGCCCCCCAATATTAATTTACCCTCTGCAAAATCTCTTAGCTCTGTTAGGGCTCTTCTAATAAATACATCCTGATTAGTGTTTGGTACATACATAGTAGCTAGAGTCACTTTGACGTCTCCTATATTCCCTTTCAGGAAAAGGAACCTACCATTGGGATCTAGATATTTATCTTGTAGCCTCCAGGCCACTCGGTTGGAGATCAGAATAGAGACTCCCTTAGACTTTGCCTCCTGATTCATCGCATGGTATACGCATGGGAAGAATCTATTCTGTAAAAATGGTAGGTCCCCTGCCCTGAAGTGGGTCTCTTGCACGTATGCTACGTCTGTCCCCCAATTCCTTAGGTCTTTCAGCATCATCCTGCGCTTTTCTGGAATATTTAATCCTTTGGCATTCAATGAAGTTACTTTTAATGCCTCCATCTCCAGATTCAGGTAGGAGTCTGGTAGGTAGAAAAAACGGAGAGAGAGAGCTAGAGAAAAAACCAAAGAGAGAGAGAAAAAAAAAAAAAAACCCCAACCACCCCCCTCCCTCCCTTAATCTATCCCCCTCCCCCTTCTATGTCCCTAACGGGAAAAACAACACCCTGGACTGGATCCTTTCTCCAATCACCACCGTGGGTGTATGCCTACTATAGGGGAAGTAACAAGACCGGTCAGGTGGCTCCCACCCCGTCTCCTTCTACCCCCCCCACTCCAGTTCAATCTCTGCCTCTCCCAGAGACTACTTGTTGTCTTCTCTTTCTCCTATTCATGCCCCCGTTCAGGCCCACATTATTATTTTTTTCCCCTCACTACCCTTCTCCCTCTCACTTCTTCTCAGCTAATTTTCTCCCCCTTATTCCCCTATCTCGGTTCCTGTAGTCCCGAGCGGGACAGGGTAGGGAAAAAGTCCATCTAGGATTCCAATAGGGTCCAAATGGTCAACTTTTATAGGAGTGAGAGAAGAAAACAACCAGTATAACTACTATAGAACCACCCACTGCAGAGTCCCCTTTCTTAAATGCCAGCCTATTCTGTGCTATGATTACATACTCTGAGTACATATTGTGCGCCAGCCTATTCTAGAGGAGGCAACTTTCAGCTCTACTTATGCTGCTTTCCCTGTTCCTTCATTCAGACCACCCTCAGCGCCCCCAAAGACAACCCTCCAAAGGTGCCCATGGTTTGAGGAGCCAGAGGTGGCAGACCTCGCTCTAAATTCCTCCTCTCCGAACCCACCTCTATCTACTTTTTAGTAGGTGCCCTATTACCCCTTCAGGTGGGAGGGCCGGGGGCGGGGAGGGGGGGGGGACCCCCCACAGGATGGGGGGACCCCAACAGGAGGGGAAATCAGGGGGGGAAACCGGGAGGAAAAACCGCAAGGGGGAGGGAGGGAGCCAAGGGGCCCGGGGGGGCAAATCCTCATCCCTTTAGTTCCAGAGTCTCTTATCTGTCCTTATCTTCTTATTCCTGGTAGCTGCTGTAACCAGTCTGGAACCTCAAATGGCTCTATTCCCAGGAATCTAAATAGGTCAGGGAGTTCCGTAGGCTGCTGTAACAGGAAGGAGTCTGCTCCTTTTCTGATAGTAACGGAGATTGGGTACCCCCATCGATATGTCCCCCCAGAGGCCCTTATCCTCTCCAATAAGGGGCGCAACATGGCTCTCCTCTGTAGTGTGGCCCTGGATAAGTCTGGTAGGATCTTTATTTGAGCCCCATCTAGCTCAATGTCCCCCCTCTCCCATGCTGCTCGGCTAATCATCTCCTTATGCGCATAACGATGGAAGCAGCCAATTATATCCCTCGGCCTATTCGTATTTGATGAGCGGGGGCCCAACGCTCTATGTAGTCTTTCAAATTCAAACCCCTGGGAGGGCATGGAGGGGGTTATTGGTTACAGATCCTATTGATAGTTGACTGTAGGGCGTCCTTTTCAACTGTTTCAGGAACCCCTCTAAATCTTAAGTTCCTGCGCCTGCTGCGATCTTCCATCTCTTCTAATCGCAATTGCATGCGATCAACCTGGGATACTTTCACCATATATATCTGTTCTATAGTAGAGACACGAGCGTCTAAATTAGTCAACAACAATTCATCTTTATCCAACTTACCTGATATCTGTACGACTTCCTCCCGAACGCTCTCGATCTCTTTGCGATGGGACTCCTCCATGCGTTTTACCAGCATCTCCATGTCCATCCGTGTAGGTAGGGCTTGCAGCATGGCTTTCAATATACTCAGTTCCGTTTCTTGCTCTCCCTGTAGATGATCTGTATGGGGTTTCTCGCCCCCTCTTATTTGTCCTCCCTGCTCTCCACCGCATAGAGAGGGCTGCATCTTGGGAGCTGAGCGCAGCTTTACCAGTGACGCTGTTGTGGAGAGAGAGGATACTCGCTCCAATGCGCCCCCGCGCGTCTCTGTGTCACTAGACCCACTCTCGCGATATCTGATCGCCGCTGACCGCGTCAGGGGGAAATATCGTTGGATCTCCGGCTGGGATGGGCGCAGCGGGCGGGTCGGCTGGAGCAGCTGTGACGGTTCACTGTGCTCTCCCCCTCCAGGTATTGTGCTCACTTCCTTTTTCTTCCTCATCCCCTGGTGGAGTTTACACGGCCTCTCCTACCAGTCTCTGCAGCGCTGTGGTATCTCCGATTCTCTGGGAAATGCAACCACTATCCCTCTGTCATTATGAGTCGGGTGGAGGAGCGGAGCTGTGGAGCTTGTCTGTCTCTACTCCACCATCTTCCGGTCACGCCCCCCCCATTCAATACATTTTAGTCAATCAAATCAAAAAAAATTAGTCAATCAAATCAAAAACACAGAATTTTTTTGGGCCAAACAAGGGTGCAATATTACTAGTCATATTGCTTCACATCCTGGGTATGGTAAATTTTGAAACATGGGACAGCACAAAGTCCAACGTCACAATCAGGACAATAGAACCGTTTTCTTTTCTGATCTTCCTTCCAGTGTCATCACGCTTAGAGCAGCAAACCACACACATCCTTGTGGGTGCTGACTTATTTTCCGTTGGTGGCATGTGGTCCATAAAGTGACGACCAGTCAGGCGTCCTGGGTTCACCACGCCAGCAGCACAACGTCTAGATCCATTTACAGTCGTTGGTGTTTGGTGCTTGAGAAATATAAGTTTGGCAACTTTCCAAAACAAAGTCCACATGAACCACAGGCTTGTCACTTGTCGCTTGTCACTTTTTTTAGCAGAATGAATGCATTCCACAGGCACTGTTCAAGAAGATGCCTGAAGATTTTTTTGTAATATTTTTTTTGTTGCTTTCTCACCGCTGGATAAAATGTCATGGCCTGGTCAGCTCTGACAACACCACCCATGGTGTTGTTGTAATCCATTACGACTTGTGGTTTTGTTACGTCTTTTCCACCTTTTGTGTGTATCATGACACTAGAGGTGTTGTGAATAGTACTCATTAGGCACACATCTTTTTGTTGCGCCATCTCAGTGCCATCATTTTGCCTGTCTGCCAGGCAATTATTTTTCCTGCCTTGAGCTTTTATTGGCAAAGGTTGGCGGCATGTCACGCCAGTTAGCCCTAACGGTCTCATATGCATCCGTCTTGTTCTGTAGAAGGAACTCATAGAGTTCTGGAGACGTACAAAAATTGTCTGTGGTTACACAGTAGCCCTGATTCAGCAATGGCTCAATCAGCGTAAAAACCAAAGCAGTTGCCATTCCATAATTACTGAATATTTCATTGAATTTGGTTCCTTTCCCGGAGTATAGGACCAAATCCCATATGTAACCAGTGCTCGATTCAAAAAGCATGAATGATTTTATGCCAAATCGTGCTCTCTTTGACGCCATATACTGTATCCAGCTGAGTCTTCCTTTGTAGGCCATTAGACTTTGGTCGATACTGATGTCTCTATTTGCTACATAGGTCTGCTGGAAATGTTTCTGAATAATTTAATAAAGCTCCCAAATCTTTTTGAGTTTTGGTGCTGGATGAGAAGTCTCAAATTCTTCATCATTTTGTGCTCCGACATGACCGGGCCAAAAAAAGGAGTGACTAATAATTTGTTGATCGTCCAATACAACTTCTGCAGGGGTTTTCCCACGACTCCCTAAAGAATTATTAGGCCCAGAAACTTCCAGATTTGCTCTTTGGTCACTGGTTCCCACTTTCTTCTCCTTGAAAACCTCTGATGCGTAGCAGCTTGTTGCTCCTGGTCTCAATTTGTCAATAACCTCATCGGTCAAAAAGAGTTGGAGAAATTCCAAGGGGGTTGTCATCTTCAACCTCCACTTTGATACCAGGTCCTCCAGTAAATGGGGATCTTGGAGGTGCTAGGTGCTCCGTACCGCAGTCAATCGAGCACCAAGTCCGCACATCGCTGGACACAGTAGCAGGATCATCACTGAAATCGCTTTTCGTGTCTGATGATAAACTTCCCCATGAATCGCTATCACCCAATTCTGTAAGCGATTCTGTATCGCTGTCGCCGTTTTTCAGCAGGTCATATACCACTTTTGAGGTAGAGGCGTGCTTTTTTGATGCCATGGTCGTTCTGCAGTTTCCAGACAGAAAGTACAGCAAAACTGCAGGCAAGTGTACTGGAGAAAGCACCGGGGGGGGGGGGCAAACTAAGGTAAATGTTATTTTATTTAGTAATGTTATCCAATATTGTGTGTTATAGGGGGCGCTAACTGGTGTATCAATAGTGTGTACAATATTGATTACCAACTAAATGGTATTAATTAGTAATAAATCCTGTGAAAAGACAAATGCATTTAAATTGATAATATATAATATGATAGTGTCCAGTGAGGCAACCATTGCCAAACTAAAATAAAGTCCCAAACTTGTGTCAGATGAAACAACAAAGGAATGCTTCAAATCCAATAGAAACAAGACATCCACAAATAAACAAATCTTGCTGTGCTTAATGATATCTCCACAACCAAGTGGTGCCACTTTTAATTATTCACCATATTGCTCGTAGGTACGTCACCCAAAGTGCACAAGTAGTGGTAGTGTGCTTACCAGATTCTGTGGACCTCTTTAATAAAAAAAGATGGTCAAAACCGCTTGTGCAGGATAATGCCTGCACACATATCATTGGACAGGAGTATAATGCGAAGACCTCTTTCCTCCGGTATGTTAAGGGTGAGACATGTAACAGAAAAATATTTCCATAGTGCAACCTGATTTATTAAAAAATTGCATAAAAACCATAGGCCAAATGGCTGCTTACATTAAAAAGTGCCCATCCCGACACTGAGGCTGCAGACTTGTCAGTAGTAGCACGGATTCCTTCACCTCCGCGTCAGCGTGCGTTCCAACATCAGTCTTTCAACACTTGTAAGGCCTTAGTGTTGAATGGCCATAACTTTTTCACACATTGCAATGCTATGGTCCTCATATGATTGCTTGGATACGTCTTTTACATACTTTTATATACTGCTCCTGTGGCCAGAATTAGAGTAAACTCCCAGTGGTACCCCACAGCAGTGCCCACTGTCTCCTCTGTTATTTGCCTTGGCTATAGAGCCACTAGCAGTATGTATTTGCGCCATTCAGAGTCTTCTCATTCGTACGCAGGGCCGATCCTCCCTATAGGCTCACTATGCAAGCCGCTTAGGGCCCCGCAAAGCTGCCAAGGGCCCCCCAAATTACTAGAGGCCCCGCCTGCTGAGAAGTCATTTTCGCCCCCTCACCCCGCTTCTAAACTCGCTGGCTGAGTCATTTCTGACAGCAGAACACCCCCTCCCCCCGCTTCTCAACTTTCTTTAATGTGACATGTCACTGTCGTCAGCACCCCCCGCTTCTCATTTTTAATGTGCCATGTCATTTTGCTTAGGGCCCCAGGGAGGTCAGGATCGGCACTGTTCGTACGACTGAAGAGCGTATCTCTCTCTATGCAGAGGATACTCTGGTTTACTTAGCTGATCCATGTGAGTCCATATGTTCTTTATTACAAGAAATTACAACTTTTGGTGACTATTCTGGCTTCTGGTGAATTGTATGTATATCTTTAAAGTGAGATTTATTTACAGTGAACAATAACCACACACCAACAGCAAAAAAATGAGGGCGCATGAAAGTAAAAACGTAATGACAAAATACCTACCCAGTAATCTAGCAAACTAACTCTGAGGGCCAGATTCAGATAGGACTTATGCTGGAGTATCTCGAGATGTGCCGCCTAAGTCTAAATTTGCGCCGGAATATCTATGCACTGTACCCACAGAACTAGATACGCACCAAAATAGGCTATTCCCGACTGGCGTAACTTGCCGACACCTGCACATCCTAGGTGCATATTTATGCCGGACGCATCTGGCAAATCCATTGATTTCCTATGCAAATATGCAAATGAGGGAGAAACGCCAATTCCCGAACATAGGCCCGTTCGGCACAGGTTACGCGCGGTGTGCCTAAGCTGTTTGGCCGGCCTAAAGTTACCCCTCATAAAGCAGGGGTAACTTTGCACCAGACTTGCTCAAGTCAGCTGGAGAGCAGCTTCAGCAGCACCGTTACAGACGAGCTGAGCAACCACACTTGCAGGACAACACATGGCAGCCGTGGTCCTAGCACTACTAATGGGTCCCCCATCAGGGGGGTACAGGCAGTACACCTGTAAGGGGCCCGGGGGTCCCCAGGGGCCTGGATGGAAACCCCCTTAAAAAAAGGAAATGGCAACCTCCCTTTTTTGTATATAAAAAGAAATAACCAAATAAAGGGGGCTTTCCATCCGGGACCTCTGGGCCCTTTAATAATAATAATGATAATAATAATTATATATATATATTTTTGTCCGAAAGGCACTGGCCGTGAACTTGTTCTGCATACAGACAGCAGAACTTTTTCAGCCAACATTCACCAAACTACGTAGTTTTTCTGCTCTTTTGTCCGATGGAGCGTACAGACGGTTTGATTATACAACAAAACACGTCCATCGGAATATTCGATCGTGTGTGCGATCCTTTAGCCTGTAGGGTTCAATATTGGGTTGGCTCACCCTTTGCAGCTATAAAAGCTTCAACTCTTCTGGGAAGGCCGTCCACAAGGTTTAGGGTGTGTCCATGGGAATGTTTGACCATTCTTCCAGAAGTGTATTTGTGAGGTCTGGAACTGATGTTGGACAAGAAGGCCCGGCTCACAGTCTCCACTCTAATTCATTCCAAAGGTGTTCTATCGGGTTGAGGTAAGGACTCTGTGCAGGCCAGTCCAGTTTCTCCACCCCAAACTCACTCATTTATGTCTTTATGGTCCTTGCTTTGTGGACTGATCCAAATCAGGGAACTCTTAAGGCGTCAGCATACCAAGACATTTTGGACAATTTCATGCTCCCAACTTTGTAGAAACAGTTTGGGGACGGCCCCTTCCTGTTCCGAAATGACTGCTCACCCGTGCACAAAGCATGGTCCATAAAGACACGGATGAGCAAGTTTGGGGTGGAGAAACTTGACTGGCCTGCACAGAGTCCTGACCTCAACTCGATAGAACACCTTAGAAAAAAATTAGAGCAGAGACTGCAAGCCAGGCCTTCTTGTCCATCAAAAAAATATAAATAAAAATATATAAAAAAAAAAATATTTTTTTATAAAAATAAAATAAAAAAAGGGGGGTTCCCATCCGGGCCCGGGCCCCTTACAGGTGTACTGCCTGTACCCCCCTGATGGCGGCCCTGGTCATAAGTCTCCATTGCTGTTATGAGGGCTGACATCTCCTGGGTGTTAAAGTTTTTTTCCTCCTCTGCCTGTGGGGAAGGGGAGCAGCTATCTCACAGCAAAAGTACCTTCCCTGGGGGGGGGGGGGAATAAAACTGGATGTACTTTGCATCGGCTGGGCGTAAGTTGGATCGGCGTATCTCTGTAAGTTGGGCCGGCATAGTTGTGAGCATGCTCACAAGGGAACGAACGTACTGAGCCTGCTCCATCCAAGATACGCCCGGTGTAAATCACTAGACCATCATTTGCATAACGTCACACCCACTTGCAGTTGCACCGGCTTACTCCGAAGGAATTAAGTTACGCCGGCGCAAAGTTAGGTGCAAGTGCTTTATGAATACTGTAGTTGCCTCTCTGAGTTACATCGGCGTAGTGTATCTGAGATACGCTACGCCCGCCTAAAGATAGGCAATTCTATCTGAATCCGGCCCAATACATACAAATGTACACATGAGAGACACACAAGGCAGCGGAGAGCAGGGAGCAAATTGGAGGGGGAAAACAAAACTGGGATGGGAACAAGGCAGCAGGATAATAGATGCCGAGCAAGGGCAAGAGCAAGATCAAGAGAAAATGGCTACAGAGTAGGGATGAGCTTCGAGTTCGAGTAGAACTCATGTTCGACTCAAACATTGGCTGTTCGCCGTACAGCGAACTATTTGGGGTGTTCGCGGCAAGTTCGTGTGAACTTTAGAACTCTGTTAAAGTCTATGGGACTCGAACGTTTGAAGTCTAAAGTGCTAATTTTAAAGGCAAATATGCAAGTTATTGTAATAAAAAGTGTTTGGGGACCCGGATCCTGCCCCAGGGGACATGTATCAATGCAAAAGAAAGTTTAAAAAACTGCAGTTTTTTGGCAGCAGTGATTTTAATAATTCCTTTAAGGCTCCTTACACACGGAGCGGTCCGTTTTTCGGTCCGCTCCGTGTGTCCGTCAGCTCAGCGGGGGGTCTCCGCTGAGCTGTCGGTCGGACAGGGCGGTCCCCGCACACTGTGCAGGGACCGTTCCGTCTCTCCTCCGCTCTCCCCTATGGGGAGTCGGATGGAAACGGACCGTCTGTCCGTTTGCATCCGATCCGTTTGGCCGGACGGAAGAAAAATAGGACATTCTTGCGTCCGCAAAAACGGATGCGGATCTAGCGGACGTTAGCGGATGCATCATCCGCTAATGGATCCGCTCCCATAGGGGTTCATTACAAGTCCGTAAACGGACTTGTAATGAACGGACGAGCGGAGAGGACGTGTGAAAGGACCCTAAGTAAAACAATAAAAGTGAAATATTCCTTTAAGTTTCATACCTAGGGGGGTGTATAGTATGCATGTAAAGTAGCGCTTGTTTCCCATGCTTAGAACTGTCCCTGCACAAAGTGTAATTTCTGAAGGAAAAAAAGTAATTTAAAATCACTCGCGGCTATAATGAATTATCGGCTCCCGGGAATACAGAGAAAGGTCATTCATAAAAAAAAAAATGTGTGAGGGTCCACGGCATTTTAAAAAAAAATTGGGGTGGAGTTCCCCTTAAAATCCATACCAGACCTGAAGGGTCTGAAATGGATATTTGGGGGGGAACCCCACGTCATTTTTCTTTAATTTGACGCAGGGTTCCCCTTAATATCCATCCATACCAAACCCTAAGGTGAGTGATTTTAAATGACTTTTTTCCTTCAGAAATTACATTTTGTGCAGGGACAGTTCTAAGCACAGGAAACAAGCGCTACTACTACAGGCATACTATACACCCCCCTAGGTACAAAATTTAAAGGAATATTTCAATTTTATTGTTTCACTTTAAGCATTATTAAAATCACTGCTCCTGAAAAAACAGCCGTTTTTTAAAACTTTTTTTGCATTGATACATGTCCCCTGGGGCAGGACCCGGGTCCCCAAACATTTTTTAGGGCAATAACTTGCATATTAGCCTTTAAAATTAGTACTTTAGATTTTAAATGTTCGAGTCCCATAGACTTTAACAGAGTTCTAAAGTTCACACAAACTTTTGGTCTGTTCGCAGGTTCTGGTGCGAACCGAACCCAGGGGTGTTCGGCTCATCCCTACTACAGAGTCAGGCAGCAGCATGACAAGCAGG
This sequence comes from Rana kukunoris, assembly GCA_029574335.1. Taxonomy (NCBI): domain Eukaryota; kingdom Metazoa; phylum Chordata; class Amphibia; order Anura; family Ranidae; genus Rana; species Rana kukunoris. Next base: position 64,943,143 of record CM056054.1, read on the forward strand.
GTACAAGCAGGAGCAGCCAAAACACTGAGACGCTGTGTGGTAGTGGGAGCAGCCTTGTATAGCCACCTAGCAGTCAAATATAGGTTGAGTTGATGACTGAAACCACTGGCTGCTGGGAGACAGCTGCTGGTGGACACTAAGCCCCCCGTTGACACCAGTGCGACATGTCATGCAATTAGATTGTTTCAAATCACATGACAAGTTGCACCCTATTGTCAGCAATGGAACCATTTAAATTAGTTTGACTCTGACTTAGCAGTGCCACACCAATTTGAAAAAAGGTTCCTGCACTATTTTTTGCAATTTCAGGTTGCATAGACATCCGTGCATGAAGTTTCATAGATGTCAGGCAAGTCACACCTGAAATCTCACTGACATGCAGCATTGAAATTGTGCTTCTTCAAGTAAAGTAGTACGATTTCAAAGTGACATCCAGTGTGAATCAGGGCTTAGGCCTCTTTCACACAAAGCCGTCTTTTTTTTGGTCCATCGGCTCAGCGGGGGGTCCCGCTCAGCTGTCGGTGGACAGGGCGGTCCCCGCACACTGTGCAGGGACCGCCCTGTCTCTCCTCCGCTATCCCCTATGGGGAATCGGATGAAAACGGACCGTCTGTCCATTTGCATCTGATCCGATCCACCGGACGGAAGAAAAATAGGGGTTTCTTCCGTCCGCAAAACGGATCCAGACGGACGCGGATCTTAGGCGGACGTTAGCGGATGCATCATCCGCTAACGGACGCGATCCCATGGGGGCCCATTACAAGTCCGTTTGTAATAAGCGGACAAACGGTCCGCTCATGTGAAAGGGGCCTAGAACTGCAGCTTTCTGCCCAGAGCATCACTTTGACACCAGCAGGCGAACTCAGTCCTAACAGTTCTTCCGCCTTAAGCAGCAACCCTTATGGTTAATATAGATATGCTGGTTGCTGTTGTTCCACTGCTCCCAATTACATTGGTTAGATTACTGGTTAATTTCCCCTCTGTTCATAGCGGCCCTGTCCTGGGTGTAGGCACTGCCAAGTTTATTATCAAACCTCTTCTTCCACTTAGCAAAGGTTCCACTTCTCTTACTTACCTACAGATTTAGTGCAATGCCCCCCCCAATTAGGGCTGCACAGGTTTGGGGGCTTAAGTGGTTAAACATGTGATGCAGATATCTAATAAACAAGCTTTCCTGTGGAAGTCACCAAGAGATTACTTAAAGTGGATGTAAACCCTCCATACACCCAGTGAAGTGAACAGCCTCAGATGATACACAGAGATGAAACCAATCTCCCTAGATATGTTTTACATGTATATCTGCTGTCTTCACAGTTATTTGCTGTTTAGAAAGTTCAGATCGCGTTAGGAGATTTTCTCTTCCTGGTTATCACAGAGTGCGATGTCTAAGCATACAGCCAAGATAGCTAACATTGCTGATTGGAGGAAAGGCACACACCCCCTCTCATCATAGGCAGAGACTCTGAGAGATGTTTTGTAATAGGACCTGCTCCCTGTTAATCCATTTTAGCAACCTCCTCTGACAGAAGATTCAGGCTGCTTTTGTCCAAAAAATCTGAGAATTTGTCAGGAGTTATCAGGCAGAGGAACAGTTCAGGAGAGAGCTATGGGACTTAGCTCATTGAAGAGAGATAACAAAACACTGCAGATATTCAGGTAACTACTTTGAATGGCTGGCCTACTTTTTTTTATTTTTTATTAAACTATTTCCTCTGACCCTTAACACATGTTGTGCTTGATTCTGGAAGCCTCACATTTTGATGTCAATACCTTTTTCACAATTTGCACTGTTATTCATTCACTGAAAATTTTGCAATTCTTATCCTTTTTTAATGTATGGTAAACACGTTGATACAAAAACTTAAAGCAAAGTTTTACTTTTTCTTTGATTTTGGGGAGCTTAGGGACATGCCTAACTCCCTACTTGTTCCTGTTCCTCTAGCGTGAAGCATGGTGGTTTAGCACCTTCAAATTAAATAGCGTAAAAATTGTATATCTTTATCAAGTGATGAAGTACTGGTTAATAAAGATCTGTCATCAAATTACCTAGCAGATCTCAGAAATCTGATACACAGAGTCCCTAAATGCACTGTACTATGGAGTGCATATGCTGCAAGTAACTATGCATAGTAAACTAGGGATTATGTTTGCTATATTGCCAGTTTAATTTATTAGAGAGGTTCCTAAAACCTGTTTGATAGAAAGTAAATTTATTCGGCCTCCTTATTCCATTCGCTACCAAAATCCTTGAGATTTATTCATGTACAAGTACACGTCGACAGTGCAGCTGGCATTTATACCCATGTTACACAAATCACTGGTTCCTGTTAATCCAAGTTTCTTATTTTATTTTAACATGATAGACATTACAGTCATATGACAGACTCAGTCCTTAACCCCTCCACGACCACAGTACATTAATTCATAAGTAGCCAAGTTGAATTCAATTGCATTCATATGTGTCATTTAAATTTGACTTATTTGCTTTTATTTTAAGAACACAGCCAAATGCATGACTTCCAGAGGCAGAGGTTCGCCGCAGTTGGAGTGCCAAGGTTATCTACCTGTCAGAAACACGAGTACGAGATGCGCGGGCACGCGCCGTGGCGCGATTCTGACGTGCCTGTGCACTGATTGAGCGCTGTGAGCGCTGGGACCCTGACAGTACCCCCCCGTATGGCTTTTATTTGGCACAATGTTTTAATAAATACCCTGCTCTTATTGCTGACAAATATTTAAAAATGTCTTCTTCTATCTAATTAGATCCATACCATATAGTCAGTATTTGCGCCTTAAACGCAATTGTTCTAACCAAGTGGTATTTTTATTGGAGGCAGCAGCCTTAAGAGACAGACTATTACAAAGAGGCTATTCCAAGAAGTGCCTGACAAAAATCCTTTCAACGTGCAAATGGGCATGAGAGGCTTAATTTACTATTCCAACCTAAGAAAAAACCTACGAATGGTAATGATACCACAAGAATAATCACCAGATACCATGCACAGCACCAACAAACTAGAAAGATTCTCAAAAAATTCTGGCATCTTCTTTCCATTGATCCCAACTTAGGGCCCTTTGTTCCGAAGGAGCCCGCAATTACATTTCGGCGGGCCCTTTCTGTCAAGGATCAATTAGTAGCGAGTGAATTTAAAGGCACTTTTAGAAAGAACCCTTGGAAAAGGAAAGGCATATACACTTGTGGGGGTTGTTCCATTTGCAGATACATCAATACTGACCGAGAGATCTCTTTACCGAATGGTCGACCATACAAACCTAGACATTTCGCAAATTGTAAGACCCCGGGTGTCGTGTATCTGCTAACTTGCCAAAAGGTTTTAAGTTGGTAAAACCAAATTACAATTTTTTAAACGTGCCTCCCGACAAATAAATTCTATGCGCACAGCCAATCCAGACCTTCCCCTGGGGCGTCACATTCTGCTCCAACATGGGGGACAATTCCCTGGGGTAAAATTTCTTATTTTAGATAGGATCCACCCCAATCCTCGAGGTGGGGACTGGAATAAGATTCTTTTACAACATGAAACCCGTTGGATTGCCGATTTAGAGGCCAATGTCCATCCTGGTTTGAATTAACTTATTAGCTTCAGACCTTTTCTGGAGGGCTTTTTCTCCGGTGGTTGCGAAAAGAAGTGATTTTGCACCCCTGGAACTTTGTCATATATAATTAATTATTTATTATTCTTGGCTCTCTGATTTGCTATTTTGGTTATCCTGTGTTATATAAAAAAAAGTTTTTTTGTTTATTTAGCCCTGACCTATCAACACAGGGCACTATGTATAATTTATCTACATTTAGGACCAACATGTATGTTTATACCTACTGTCCCCTCTTTTGCACCCCACCTGTGGCCTTTCGCCCATGGCCTTGAATGTATTACTGGTACCTCTTCCCTTTGGAAGCCTGGCGCACGTAAGCCGTTCCCCCCTTCTATTGGGGGACGGCATTTTCATGGCCAGGTCATTTTGCGCCCTTGGACGCACTGGACTTTGTGGCCAATATGTGCGCCATTGTAGAGACGTGAATCATACAGGGGCTTTTTCACACCCCCTTGCCCCTGGCTGTTTCCACTTTATCTACGGACCCGTTTTTGGCCCACTGCCGTTACTGTATACAAACATTATGGCCCAGATTCAGGTACATCTGCGCATTATTGGACCGGCGTAGCGCACCGCCTTTACGTTAGACTTGCGCAATTTTGTCGCGTAATCACCCAAATTGCGCATGCGTAACGTTTTTTCAGAGGCGTAAGGCGGAGTAATACAAATTGGGAAGGACGTGGGCGTGTTACATTGAAATGAGCCGTGACCCCATGCAAATGAAGGGCCGGCCGGCTCGCGCATGCGCGCTTGAAGGAGACCATGGTCAGCTCCGCTGTGCGCATGCTCACAACTCGGGAGCGGCGCAATCAGTGAAATTGGAAATGGACTAGGGCAACGTTGTGAACTACGCAAACAGCATAAATAGACACACACAAACGCACTTGCATTGCAAAAGTACATCCCTTTGTCCCTTCCCATTTAACCAAGTGCTTTTGTCCTGTTGTTCGTTGCGGTGTGTTTTGTAGTTGTCAGATTAGTGTTCTGTGTGATCAAGTGTTTGTTAGTAGATCTTTGAAAGTGTTTTTTGATACGTGTTTGAGAGACTGTTTGTTTGATTGATATATTTCTGTTCGTTTGTTTTCTTGCAGTTTTTTTGCTGTTTGTTTTTGTGACTGTTTCTTGCTGAGTGCTAGTGTGATTTTTTGGGTGTTAGTTTTGTTTTTGTGTGTGATTTTTGTTGACTGGGAGTGAGTTTTTTTGAAAGTATGACAGAGAGAAAACGAAAGCTCAATTTTTCTGTGGGGGAAAAAAGAATTCTTGCCCGGGCCATTAGCGATTATGGGCGTTACCTCCACGGCCCAGAGAGTGCCAACACCACCCCGGCCAGGAGGAGGGAGATTTTGGATATGATCACTGAGCAGGTCAATTCAGCGGGGGAGGGGGAGACACGGACCCGGTCTGGGATTGACAAAAAAATTAATGACCTCCGGCGTCTGGTCAAACAGAAGCTGGCCAGAATGCATGCCCATGCCAGGGGCACAGGAGGGGGCCCACCATGCCGTATTAGGCTGACAACGGAGGAGCGTGCGGTGGCCCTGACCTTTCATCGGCATGAAGTTGAGGGCCTGCCCAGCTTTGACTCAAGTCCGGAGCCCGTGGTGCCAGGTAAGTTTTTTTTTTAATATCAGGTGTGTAGCATGTGTGGGGGAGGGGGTGAAAGGGAATATGTGGCAAGTGTGTGGATCCTCCAACCTGTGAATGTTTTGTGTCATCCACAGATGTGCAGGAGGGTGCAGGGCCATCTGGCCTGACCGCACCATCCCCAGGACAGCAGCCTAATGAGGCCCCCCCAACAAGGTCGGAGTCAGCGGAGGAGGTTCAAGAGGAGGAGGAGAATCATGAGGAGGAGGAGTCCATGTCAGGCACTGGACGTTTGGTTTTTGAGGACTCTTCCCCTCTGGCTGGCAGCAGGCAGCCCTCCCTAAGGGGGAGCCCCCCCCTCCTCCCCCAACATGGCTCCCCTCCCAAGGGCCTCCCCTTCCCCCCGGCCACAAGCATCAGCTGGAGGCAGGATTTCATCCCAGAACACCAGGGGGTTGGCCGATCTCCTGCCCGCCACTCTGAGAAGGGACCAGTTCCTCCAGACCCGCCATCTGGGACAGGTCAGCCAGCCTGTCCTCCATCAAGGATACGCTGGGGAACCTGGACTCCCACTCCCGGGCTTTCACAACCTGCCTAAACGAACTGCAGACGACATCAGCAGGCGTTGGGCAGGATGTTTGGGCCCTTACCCAGGCTATCCAGGCCAACACGGCAACACTTGGTGTTGCCCTGGACAGAATAGCCGTGGCCTTGGAGGGCAGGCCGCCAGGTGGGCAGAGATCAGGGGCTGCTCCTCCTTCCCCGGTTTTCCCCCTCCCCATGAGTCTCCCCTGAGGAGCCGGGGCCGTGGCTGGGGGCGTCCCAGGCGTGGCTCACGTCAAGGGCAATAATTTTTTTTTCCCTTTTTTTTTTTGCTGGAAAATTTTTGATTTTGCTGGCAATTTTTTTTTTTTTTTGGGTTGTGAATGCTGTTTGAATGTGGGGGTGACATTCCTGCCGGAAAAGGGGTGTCACCCTCAATTTTGGTGGAGAAGGGTTCCCCAGGACCAGGGAGAAGTGATCCCCAGGTCCGTGTGAATGGTGTATGAATGTACAGTGACATAATTGGAGCCTTGGCGTGGCGTTGCTGCTCACAAGTCCAGCATGGTGGACTGGTGCCAATCCAATTTGATGAGGATGTGGGGTGTGTGTGCTAGGGACCACAGTAGTGTGCATGCATGCATTCTCATTGTGCCATGATTAATGTGTGTGTTTAACGTGCAAAGATGCCCAATGTGAGCTGTCTCCTGGCTGCTCTTCCCTCAGAAGATGGGGTAGCCTCGGTTAGGGGGGGATTGTCTGGTTCAGGGGTCAGGTCATCACGTAGGTCAATCTGCAGGCCCTTTCTTTCTGCGAAGTTGTGCAGCATGCAACATGCACCGATGATCTGGCACACAAAGTTTGGGGAATACAAGAGGGTACCCCCAGACTTATCCAGGCATCGGAAACGTGACTTCAGGAGGCCAAAGGTGCGCTCCACCACTGCTCGTGTTTGGGCATGTGCTTGATTGTATCTTTCCTCTCCTGGGGTTTGGGGGTTCCGGATAGGAGTCATGAGATGGGGTCCCAGTGGATATGCAGAGTCACCTGTAAGGGAAAAGACAGGAGGATGTTAGTCATGCATGTGCCCCTTGTGATGTGTGCATCATGGGAGGGGATAGTCATGCCTGACTCCCATGTCACTCACCAACCAGCCAGGTGTCCCCATACACGTTCTGATCGAATTCCATTCGGATGTGGCATTGATTGTATATGTAGCTGTCATGGCTGGACCCTGGGTGTTTGGCACGGACGTGCCATATGAGGCCTTGGGCATCGACTATCACCTGTACGTTGATGGAATGCCAATGCTTCCGATTGCGGTACATGTGCTCTGTTTAATGGGGGGGCTGGAGTGCCACATGTGTGCAATCAATGGCCCCCACAGTGCGTGGGAATCTGGCAATTCTGTAGAAATCTGTCATTGCCTTCAGCCGCAGCTCCTCAGTGGTGGGTTTGATGATTTGGTTGGCCATGCGTCTGAGGATTGCAGGGACAACCTGGTGCACACATCTGCTCATGGAGGACTGTGACCTCCCAGCCACCACTCCACTTGTTCTTTGAAAAGAGCCACTGGCAAGGACATGGAGTGTTGCCAGGACCTTGACCAGTGGCTGCACTGCATGTGAGCGTTGTGTTGGGCTGGTGATGTCCTCCTGCAGGGTTGTGGTTAATTCCAGGATGACATGAGGGGTGAATCTGAAGATGCGATACACCTCAGAATCACTCATGCCAAACAGGTCTATGCGGGTGCGGTATATCCTCTCCCGTGCCATCCTCCGTGCCATTCTCCGTGCCCTCATCCTTCTTTGTTCATCTAAAGTCAGTAGTATAGCTATGTGCGACGATGCCCCTGGCATGTTAGCATACAGATTGTTGTGCAACACGTGTGACTGCTGAGCTCCTCACTAACAGTGTTTCTTTATATAAGAAGTAGACTTTTTTTCTCTTTTTAGACCAGCTTTTATATGCTCTAATTTTAGACAGGACATTTTGCTCTTGCGCACACTGCGTCGCCTGCGCTGCCCCAACGTTCTTTTGTGGATCTCCGTAAGTCCCTCATTAGCATATTTGACTAGCAAATCAATGGCTGTCTAGCGCACTTTTGCGCAGACGGATGCGCCAGTCTAACAAAATAGTAGATTTTTTGCGTATCTCGTTCTGGGGATGCCGTGCATCGAAACGCACGCGCACATTTCGTCTTACGCACGCGCATCTCCTGTTGCGCAGGCGTAATCGCTCTGTGAATCTGGGCATACACATTTATATATTTTGAGTAAATAAGCTATTTCTTTAGTAAAAGAAACTTTTTTTTTTTTTTTAAATGATACTATGCTATGGGGAATATCTTTCATTCATGCATATAATATGGATGACACAGAGACCCTCGAGCCAGGCAGACCCATAGAGGACCCCTAGAGGTAAGCAGAAGCGTATGCACCACCAGATAAAGATACCAATACATGCTGCTACCTTACAGCAGTAAGGTGAGAGGCTAGGAATTACATAGGTGTCATATCATTGGAAACAACAGACATCATTTATTTACTTACCCTGAATGGTGAAGGGATACACCAGCCTTCAGTGAATCACTCAGTGCTCTCTCCCAATGGTCCCGCACTCACCGGATCCAATTCCCCCTGCAGGGGTAACAGGCTTTTACCCCTGCAGGGGGAATTGGATCCGATGAGTTCGGGACCATTGGGAGAGAGCACTGAGTAATTTACTGAAGGCTTACAATACAGTTTTCTTGCACATAGCACGCAGCACTTTGTTTGCATAAAGTCAGAGGAATCACCACTGAAATGTGGACTTTTTTGATATTTATCTATTTTACTTTTTACTATTTGTGGATGTATTGACGTTTATTTAACCGATAATAAGACTCACACAATTGGAGCAGAAGCACTTTTATAACCATTCATTTTGGTACATACAGCACTTTATAATAGCCATTCATTTTGGTACATAATATATATAGCACTTACATTTTATTTCTATAATTTATACACTAAGGCCTCGTACACACGATCAAATCTGTCTGCTGGAAACGGTCTGCTAGACCGTTTCAGCAGACAGATTCGATCGTGTGTACGGGCAAACAGACGGATTTGGCCACCCGACAGATTTCAAAGCATGCTTTGAAATCTGTCGGCTGGGAACCCGTCCGCCCGACATGTCTGCTGGTTAGTACGCTAACCAGCAGACATGTCTTCTCGCACACGCGCCGAATGGTTTCGACGCATGCGCGGAAGTGTTTTACTTCCTGGTGTGGTGACGTGGCGGCGTCAACGTCACCGCCACGTCAGCGCACTGTCTGCTGGCGAGCAAACCAAAATCCCAGCAGACAGATCTGTTCAAATCGGTCAGTCCGAGCGATTTGAACAGACACATTTAATCGTGTGTACGAGGCCTTAATCTTTCTATACTTGAGTAGGCGCCATCACCTGCTTTCCCATTTTTCTAACATTTTTAACGTAGCAAATCCATCCGAAATTAAAGAAATTAAATGTTTTTGTTCTGCACGTGTCTATTTTTTCCTATATGAATGAAAAAAGAATGGAAATTAAAAAAAACAAATGTTTTCTAAGTTTCTGTTACAAAATTTAGCAAATAATCTTTCTTCATAAAATTAGGCCAAAATATATTCTGCTACATTTCTAGAGTAAAAAAACTCAAATTGGTGTGTTTAGTCACTGTGAAAATTATACAAACTATGGTATATTCTGTATATTTGAAAATTAATCAATTCTGATCTACTGACTGCCTATCTTGTTTCTTGAGGCCCTAAGTACAAATACCCCCAAATTACCCCTTTTTGGAAAGTAGACAGTTCAAGGTTTTTAGTATAAGGCATGGTGAGTTTTTTGTCACAATTTTTTAGAATGTTAAGAAATTACACAAAACTTTATTTTTTTCACAAAGTTGTCATTTTCAGAAGTTATTTCTCACACTCAGCACATGCATACTTACAATTACATTTTTGGAGGCACTGAAGTACTAGGACTGTGTAAACATCCAAAAAATAACCACAAGAGGTATGGTGAGTCTTTTGAAGACTTCTTTTTATGGCACACGTTTTTGAACAATGCAGAATGAAAATGAAAATGTATCTTTTTACAAGAAGTTGTCAAGTAATAACAGGCACAACATAGATACACATAGAATTATACCCCAAAACACATTCTGTATTTCTTCCGAGTGCGGCGATACCACATGTGTGAGACTTTTTCACAACCTAACCACACAGAGAGGCCCAAAATTCAAGGCGCACCTTCAGGCTTTTTAGGGGCATAGATTAAGCATCTAATTTCCTGACTACCTATCACATTTTTGGAGGCCCTGGAGCACCAGGACAGTAGAAACACCCATAAAATGACCACATTTTGGAAAGTAAACACCCCAATTTATTTTCTAGGCATGGTTAGTCTTTCCTGACACAGCATGACAGCATATACGTATGGGAAGGCTCCGCCCCCCTGCCCAATCAGGACCGGTTATACTATAAAAGTAGGTCTCCTCCCCTACCCCAGCATTCTCTGTTTTTTCCTTCACTGCTACAGGTGGTTATACTACTGCTAAAGAAAGCAGGAATTTTATTTTTCCCTCACCTGGCCGGACACTTCCCGCCAAGCCGCACAGGCTCAAAGCCTCTCCTGTGACGAAGCTCCCCACTGTACAGGCAGACCTGAACGCCTAATGGGGGAGGCCTCACCCCAGCAGGATCCAGGAAGATGGGGTGAAGGCATCTGGTCTCTAGGGATTGCTCATTTATCATGACGCCATGTATGGACATTCATTGGACTTTGGACATGAAGCATGCAGGTGGTAAGGCACCACATGGTGCACACAATTCTATTCAGTTACTGCTGCAAGTATAGGCAAGCATGTGGTTAAACTTGCATTACTGAAGGGCTGTGGTTGTGTCTGCAATAATGCTAATGATGATAGCAGGTGCTGTGCTGGGCTGAAGCCTTCCATTTAACTGAATAAGCCTGGCTCTACAGTCTTGATTTATTTCCTCCAGGTTTGTGGTTAATTTGCATTTCTGAAAAGCATATATCACACATGTGAATGTAACTGGATGTCTGTTGTGTCACTCTGTTTACTAATATTAAACAGATTAAAGGATGTGTTTTTTCAGCATTGCTGAAGTTTGAACTGATATCAGGTGATATTGAGAGCCCTTTCAGGTTAGTGCAGGGATTGGGCCTGCAGGAGGGCTCACTGTGTATGGAAGTTTGGTCTCCTCTGATAGGTTTAACTTGCTAGTGCTAATGTCATAGGATCATTAATTTGTGCTGCATTCCTGTGATTACATTAACTCCACACTAGGTAAGGCTGTGATGTGTTTACTTCTATCCATTTACATGTTGACCTTGGTGCTAAAATGTCAGGATCTGTTTAGTCACACTCCTTAGTACTTGTTAGAAATAGGTAATTGCTTGTGTTAGTTGGGGTACCCCACTGAAAGATATAGGGTTTGTAGTGGTTACTATTTATGGGAAAATAATCCCAGGCATCTGTGAACCAGTAGCAATCAGCCTTCCTAGAGACCAGCAACTTTGAATAAAGGTGAGGGCAGGTAAGTATATGCTATATCCTAAAAAAGAGTGCACATTGTGGGCATAATGAGTGTACATCTCAAGCCCTCAACACCAAACACCAGTCTACCTGCTTCTGCGACAAGGGACAGATCCTCTTCAACCCTGAAAAAATCCCACTATGTAGCTAACTGCCAGGAATCGCTACAGGAATTATAGTGGTCGGGTGTAACTGGTGTGACGGCCAGAATGCAAAACAAGGTTGCAGGCCAAAGACAGTGACAAAGGGGCAGAGACTGAGAAGGCCTACAGTCACTAATGGTTCCATACCAAGCCTAATCAAACAACCGTGCTTGTTTGAAGGCAACCTCTACCTGAGAGCTTGCTTATGGAAAATCGCTCTGACTAGTTGGCATATCAGAAGCAAGAGACGGCGACTTTAACCCCGTCCAAACTGACTGTGTGGAACTCAGGTACTAAGCTATTCAAGCAAAATCAGCTAAAGGGTACCTTTGCCTCTAGAGCATGAATGAATGAAAACTTATATAGCGCGGCACATGCAAACTGAATCGCTTCTGGCACTTGTTGTTCCTGTCTCCTTTGGTATCAAAGAGCAGCCAGCCAAACAGGCTTCAGCAGATTAACCAAGGGTACCATTCTTCCAAACAGAGGTAACAATATCCTTGCAGAGACCCTGTGACAGCAAGTAGATCTGGAGATCAACAAGATTCATACTACTGTTAAGTAGTGTTGTTGTGACCTGCGATGAGGCAGGATGGAAGCAGAGCTCTGGTCAGTGATAAGCTCTCTATGGCAGATCCTAGATTGAAAGGGAATAGCCAATGATGCAGTTCAGTCACTGCGGATACAAGACTGTTTGCTGTTTCTCCAGAAATCATTGTGGCCAGTGAACCCGTATGGCCCCTCCCACAAGTGAACACGTGCCGCTTTTAGTCAGAGTGGTGACTGTTCAAGTCGGATCTGGCAATATCTAGAAGGAAGATTAATTCCTTATGTTAATCACCAAAGACCAGAGGATAACCAAAAGATTGACAAGTTAAACGTGGGAGAACTATGGCGGAGAATAAAGAATCGATAATCTTTATTAGCCTAAACCCAAGTCGCCCAATAGGGTCAGCTGACAGTTGGATGTAAAGTTCAGCGAAGGATCCGTGAGACCTGTGCATTAGGAAGCCAATGGAATTGTTTTCATTCCTCTTCCAATTCATTGCATTCCCTCCATGATGCATCAGAGCACAAGGGCTATGATTACATGGGCGTTGGTCATAGTAAAACTTCAATAACAAGAGGGTCCAAAAGGATGGCATAGGCCATCGTGGCAATTAATCTCTCCAGTCGTCAGTAAAGCCTGACCTCCACAAATCCTACTCCAGGATTTTTAAGGAGTATTGTTCATAGCAGTGCTGCGACTTCAAGGTAGTCCCTACACTACGTTTGAACCCACTGTGGTCTAATTGGGGGCCGCGGACGTCAAGAATACACAGGCATTGATTCAAGACGCATAATCGCACAATTTTTTATGCCGTAATACTGGAAACCTAGTCCATTAAGTCCAACCTGGTGGTGTGATAGGGGTAGTTACCTTAGTATACCCTGTATGTTGTGGTCATTCAGGCCGACTTGCGGGCACAAGGACTACTGGTAAGTCTTGTTTGAACAGCAAAGTGAGTAACTTGTATAGCGCTGACAAATGCGAACCGAATCGCCTCAAGGCGCTTTGTATCCAGAGTCGTGCTGATACTTCAGAAGAGTTGTGGCACAATGGCTTCCAAGTTCTGGAAAAGGTCCCAGTACAGACTCTAATCAAGTCAGGAGGAGCCATCATCGAGAGACAAACTAGTCTCATCGCAGTAATCACCTACTGGAAGGTAATTCGGAATGGGAAAAAGTTAATGAACAAAGATTAAGTTACACTCAGAGAAACAGTGTAAGTATCCCATTTGAACAGATGCTCTTTCCTATTGGTTGCATCCCACGATCGCAAAAGCGATAAAGTACCCTGTAATAACCCATGTGGTCCGAGGGGGGGCCCAAGCAGGGTTGACAACTGTATTAACTTTAGTAAAGAGAGACTTACTTCCCACGTGAGAAACGATGACTCCACAGAGGAGAAAAATCCCCGATTGGGGAGGTAGCTAAGCTGATCTTTCAGCATACCAGTCATCACAAGTTGTCACTCGTGGGGTAGTCATGCCAATGAAGGACAAGGTGTCCAAAAGCTACAACGGTCGCAGACTAAAGTCTTGCGGAAACACAACAGAGGGAGCCTCAACTATGCTGAAAGGACTCGGCAAAATGGAGAAGGCCTAGCCTCGCTGGCAAGAAGGAATGCAAAACTAGTCAACTTCTGTCAGAGGTATCTCCCAGCATGTTAGGGTTTTCTAGAACTTACAGCCAGAGGGCGTAAGATACAAAAGCCATTGGATGACAAGAGACAGTCTCAAACAAGACAGTCAAGGGATCGGCAACGAGCAAGGCTATCAAGTTATTGGTCTGACCGTAACCTGGGTGGCTTCCCAGAGGTGGAAGCAGATAAATAAGAAGGCCAGTATGGTGGCCTGAGTTTATGGGAGGAGCCCGGAGGGTATATAAGCAGCCCACTCACACATGCTCTTTGTCGGTTCAGTGTTCAGTACTACACGTCACTGGGCCGACTCTTCCCAGCTCACCTCATGTCCGTGAGTCTGCGCATTCAATCGCATTCGACATTGCAATCGCTTTGTGGCTTCTCCCTTCATGGTCTTCGCCGGCGGTTCCCGCTTACTGTCGTAGGTAGGATTCAAACCTTTTCGTAACTTGTGCAATCTTGCAATTCGTTATGCTTCCTATCCTGCATTTCTTTTGGAAAAAAATCTGCCTGTGTTATTGTTGCTCATGTTCCAACATCATTCGGCTCAGGCGTAATACATTTGTAACTTCCTTCTGCCAAACATACGATTCATTTGTAAATCCATTTGGAGATTAGCATGTGTTTGTATGGGTTCTTTGGCAGATTGAGGTGGTAATTGGACTCACATGGTGCCTTGTTTGCACTTGATTAGCCTGGGGGGATGGGTGGTTGGTAGGTGTTCGGTTTCAAAGCAAGGGGTAGCATACACTCTACAACCAAATCGTATCAGATTCGTTCAATACTCCTTACTACCGATTCTTATCGAATTTGTTTCATGCATTTTTACAACGGTTTTGTATCAGATACATTGCATGCTTTCTACTGTTGTCATTCATTGTTCCCCCATGCCGTGTGTTTTTAGTTCCCGCAGCGGAACTTACAAATTGTTTGTTCATGGTTCTTCTCTCTCATTTATTTACCAAAGTTATTGCCTGTGCGTCATGCATGGCGCCACACCACACTCTTCGGATGTGTTGCACATCCACTCCAGTCCAAAGCAAACCCAGTCGCACGTTCACTGTCCCAGGTAGGATTCGTTAGCTTGTTTGTCATGTCAAATTTGTGGCCACTCATGGTGTCACCCGTACCATATGCTTGGTTCCTGCAGTGGAGCTTACAAAGCATTGATACGCACTTCTCGTGTTCTATTTTCTACACCAAATCTCATTGTTTTGCCCCATGCACGGCATCACCTACACCTTCCCGACATGTTTCACTCTAGCCACAGTCCGCCGCAAACTCACTTGCATGGCCCACTGTCGCAAGTAAGATTTGTTATTAAATTCTTTATGTCCTATCAATTTGCTACCATTCATTGTCTCCCATATCGTTCATTAGTGGCCCCTACGGATCCACGATTCAAACAGGCGTTGTCCTTCTACCTTATACTGCTTGCTTAAGGTACAAACAAACCAGGTGTTTCTATCCTTTCTCAGTAACCCAATTCTTATTGATTGAGACCTTGCAACCATGCAAATCATCTCAGCAGCCTGACACCCTTGTGTTAAGACCCTTGCAACACATGACCTTTACAAAACGCAAAAAAAAAAAAAAAAAATATAAAAATGCAAAAAAAAAAAAAAAAAAAAAAAAAAAACGCAAAAAACAAAACAAAAAAAAAACCTTTGCCACCACGCAATCTCAGCCCCTCGGCAACCTGACACCTGTTGAGACCATTGCAACCAGGCAAAATCGTCTCAGCAGCCTGACACCCTTGTTGAGACCCTTGCAAACGCAATATCGTCTCAGCAGCCCTCACACTCATTGAGATCCTTGCAACCACGCAAAATCATCTCAGCAGCCTGACACCCTTGTTAGACCCTTGCAACACATGACCTTTACAAAATGCTAAATAAAATAAAAAATAAATAAATATAAAAACGCAAAAAAAAAACGCAAAAAAAAAAAAACCTTTGCCACCACGCAATCTTAGCCCCTCGGCAACCTGACACCTGTTGAGACCATTGCAACCACGCAAAATCGTCTCAGCAGCCTGACACCCTTGTTGAGACCCTTGCAAACGCAATATCGTCTCAGCAGCCCTTACACTCATTGACATCTTTGCAACCACTCGTATATTGTCTCAGCAGCCTGACACCCTTAAGACCCTTGCAACACATGATCCTTACAAAAGGGAAAAAAAAGATATATAAAAACGCAAAAAAAAGCAAAATTAAACATTAAAGTGCAAAAAAAATAAATAAAAAACGTTGCCACCACACAATCTCGGCCCAGCAACCTGACACCTGTTTAGACCATTGCAACCAAGCAAAATCGTCTCAGCAGCTTGACACCCTTGTTGAGACCCTTGCAAACGCAATACCGTCCCAGAAGACCCACACTCATCGAGACCCTTGAAACCACACAAAATCATCTCAGCAGCCTGACACCCTTGTTAAGACCCTTGCAACACAAGTCCCTTACAAAAACGCAAAGAAAAAATATATATATATAAAAAACGCAAAAAAAAATAAACGTTTCCACCACGCAATCTCGGCCCAGCAGCCCTACATTCATCAAGGCCCTTGCCCTGACACCTGTTGAGACCATTGCAACCACGCAAAATCGTCTCAGCAGCCCTACATTCATCAAGGCCCTTGCAACCACGCAATACCGTCTCGGCAGCCTCACACCATTGTTGAGACCCTTGCAAACGCAATACCGTCTCAGCAGCCCCACATTCATCAAGGCCCTTGCAACCACGCAATACCATCTCGGCAGCCTCACACCATTGTTGAGACCCTTGCAAACGCAATACCGTCTCAGCAGCCCCACACTTATCGAGAGCCTTGCAACCACGCAATACCGTCTCGAGCAACCTCCCACTCATCAAAGACCTTTGTGACCATGCAGTCTCGCCCCAGCAACATGGCATTCATTGAGACCCTTGCAGCCAGAAAAATGGGTGTTTTTCAGCCGCCCCTGATCTCTCCTCTATGTTATCTTACCAGTACATCTACACAGGATCCCCAATCACTCCTCCCCAAAATTTAGGTTCAAAGGCATTCGAAACGCTGATGCCTGTAACAGCTTGTAAACACAGCCAGATGTGGTAACTCATGTTTACCAGCGTTTCATTTACAGTCGTTTTTATAAAAAAAAAAAGGGGGGGAATATTGTCTCAGCAACTTGACACTCATTTGAGACCCTTGCAAAATGTAATATCATCTCAGCTACCTCACACTCGTCTAGACCTTTGCAACCACACAATCTCGTCTCAGCAACCTAACGCCCGTTCAGACTTTTGCAGCCATGCAAAGTCGTCTTAGCAAACTGACACTCATTTGCCACTATTGCAAACGCAATATCGTCTCAGCAACCTGACACCCGTTCAGACCTTTGCAGCCATACATAGTCATCTCAGCAGCCCGACACTCACTTAAGACCATTGCAAATGCAACATCGTCTCAGCAACCCCTCACTTGTTGAGACCCGTGCAACCACACAAGGCCATGTCAAAACAAACCTCATAATCATCGAGACCTTTGCAATCACGCAATATCATCTCAGCAAACCAGACTGAGATCCTTGCAACCACACAATATTGTCTGCAGCAGTATAAAACACTTTGCAGCACGCACCTACGTGCAAACCCGAATACAAACTAAACTTGCAAACACACCTCAGTGACAATCAGCCAAACAAACACACAGTGGCACCCAGTTGGCCATTCATCTTTAGTGGCACGCGGGCCACTCATCTTTTCCCTGTCTTTTTCCCTGCAGTTAGTTCAGGTTTCCATCCAGCACCAGCGAGTGCACGTTGGTCAGCGAGTGCACGTTGGTCAGCGAGTGCACGTTGGTCAGTGAGTGCACGTTGGTCTGCGAGTGCACGTTGGTCTGCGAGTGCACGTTGGTCAGCGAGTGCATGTTGGTCAGCGAGTGCACGTTGGTCAGCGGGTGCACGTTGGTCGGCGAGTGCACGTTGGTCGGCGAGTGCACGTTGGTCGGCGAGTGCACGTTGGTCGGCGAGGGCACGTTGGTCAGCGAGTGCACGTTGGTCAGTGAGTGCACGTATATCGTCTTGTTAAGCACCTGTGTATTATCTTGATTTTCTCACACCAATGCAAGATCCAGTCCAAGTTCTTAAACTAGACCAAGCATCAGTAGCAGACTTAGCTATGTGGGACAACTTCCCCACCTGATAGAACAGCATTTCAATCTTCATCCCGGCAGTGTCAGCCGAGCCACCACAGGCTTTTGCGTGCATTTTTCGTCCGCCACTGGTTCTCCAAACCTTGGCCCCCAGAAATTCTCTTAAATTTCTGCTTCACCCAGTCTTCATCAGTCTTCATCACGTCACCCAGTCTTGAACTGGACAGACAGTGTTCTTCACCACAGACAATCAGGCCACAGCCGACTTCATCAATTAAGGTAGATCAAGCCTCTCCCCATTACGTCCTTCCTGCGCAGGCTCGCGCAGCTGTCACTCCGTCACCAGTTTAATATCTTCTGTAGTCATATTCCAGGCAAATGCAAAATCGCAGCTGATGCTCTATCCCATTCTAACCTTATTTATTTTTTTCCAGCAAGAGCCTGGAGCTGACCCAATAACCATCCCTGTCCCACCCTGGTCATTGCTGACGATGGACTGAAGTAGCATCTCACCAACTCAACCCAGCTTATTAACCACTCCTTGGCACGCAACACACTGAAGGCCTATCACACTGCTTGGAACACTAACTGCTAATTTTTGGCCACTTGCCTCGGAGCAGCAATAGGCAACGTTAGACACGTCCTAGCCTTCATATCGTATTGCCACACGCAGCTGACCCTTTCTCACAATACTATCACGCCATATCTAGATGGCGTCCAGCATTTTGTGTCCCTACAGGACCCCAGTAAACTGTCAGTATTCTCGAGCCCATGCAGTCAAGTCCCTCCTACAGAGCATACAGAAGCACCAACCTGTAGTCAGTGGCAAGCGCCTACCTTTCAAGAATGCCCTCTTTAGGCACATGTCTGAAATCCTTACTCGTTCCCCATTTAGGGCCTTGCCCAGCATAGTCATCCTATCAGCCATCTACCAGGCCTTCTACGGTTCCCTACGACCTAGTGAATTTACAATCAGTGGCTCCGGCAGTCAGACACTGCTCCGACGCCACCCGACTCGCTTTCGAACCCCTACACTCTCAGTCTGCAAACACAACAAACCAGCCCCGGGGGTTGACATCAACCTGTTTCAGACTAACAATGCCTGACGCCCAGTGACGGTGCTCGACCGACTACTGCTCCATCTACCCAGCCAATCTGATTGTAGCTCGTTGCTACCCTTTCTAAACCAGCTTCCAGAGTGGCAGCCAGTTTGTCAAGCATGTCAGAATCCTAAGCAACTTGGGCTTCAAATCCCAGTCTGTTCTCAGGACATTCTGTCTGAATTAGAGCAGTCTCAACTGCCTCACAACAGGGAGTACCAGACCACGTAATCAAGATACCAGGCTGATGGGAAGTCTCCTTGTTTTGCCACATACATCCCAAATCCTCGGGAAGAAATGTCACAAGCCTTTACCAAGCTGGCTCAATAAATACAAGAAATCAATATAAGCTATTTCCCTATCTGAGTCTTTTGCTCCCTTTTCTTGGCATACTGACCAGACCACCAATGCACACTTCAGGTCTATTTATGTTGTAAGTCTTGTCGCGTGTTTATGTGATCCACATCACTCTCGGTCAGAGGGCCACGACCATAAATAAGAAGGCCAGTATGGTGGCCTGAGTTTATGGGAGGAGCCCGGAGGGTATTTAAGCAGCCCACTCACACATGCTCTTTGTCGGTTCAGTGTGCAGTACTACACGTCACTGGGCCGACTCTTCCCAGCTCACCTCATGTCCGTGAGTCTGCGCATTCAATCGCATTCGACACCCTCCCGCCCTTCCCTTTTTCAGGGCACTTCTCAGCATATCCTTCTTCAATTAACTACCCATTACTTACTTTGGGTATGCCCCCTTTTCTTGGCATACTGACCAGACTACCAATGCACACTTCAGGTCTATTTATGTTGTAAGTCTTGTCGCATGTTTATGTGATCCACATCACTCTCGGTCAGAGGACCACGACCATAAACTAAGGACAGCCAGCTGGGTTGGCAGATTAGCCAATACGTATATATTTAACAAACCTAAGAGTCTCCAGGAGGCCTATTCGGATTTGCAGCCGTTCGGTGGTGATGACAATAATTACCCTGTAGCTTGCAGGCAATGATGCCCACGGGTACAGTCTCAGATCTGAGAACTCCCTATTCTCCTTCCTGAGATTCAACACCTCATACAGCGTGCCAACGGTATCTTCCAAATTCATACAAATTATATCGAGATACAGGAGACCAAGATGTGGAGGTCTCACCGTTTTAGTGTTGAAATCTAATGGAGGTCAGAGTGTCTACTCCAGACTTCAAGTACCTTAGCTAAGAGAAGAACCTACAGAATTTAAAGGATGGAATTCTCTGCTCCGTACTGGAAGGAATGAATTGTATACAAGAGAGCCTAGAGACGGCATTAAAGGATACTGAAACGCAGTCGCATCTATTCTTCACTCTCTGGGTTGCATATCCCAGCAACCAAGTCCGAAAGACCTAGGCAGGTTATTCTTTCCCCCATGGGGTCTTCCAAATAGTGTGAGACACATTATCTCACTCTCCATTTAGAGGGACAAAACATCCTAAATATGGCCAGGAACATGGGAATAAGTATTCCTTTTGGCAAATACAGTAGGTAAAGTAGATCTAGAAGAATCTCAAAATCCAAGTGTCAAACCATAAACTACCTTGTTGCTGAAATGATCAGGCAAAATGGCTCTAGTCTCTTCCTCAATGCTATACAAAGGTTGGTATCTTGGCAACCTGAGTTAGAACATCATCATCCTTTTGGCAGATCCAAACGGAAGTGTTTGAAGTTCCACAAGCTTGGAAAAGAGATTCAAGGTTGAAGAGACATAGAATTGGCCCTTCTTCTAGGAGAAAAACGATAAACTCATCAGGCCTAATGGCTTCGGAAAAGGACAATCCCGCTATCCAACGAAGACCATCGCAGTTGTACGGATACAATTAGTCAAAACCTAGATGGAGAGGACAAGTCCATCAGATGAGGGCAGAGACAGCTCCTCCAAGCTGGTGATGCATCCATTGACGGAACTCCAAAATAGTTCCTCCAGAGTTAATATCTAAACTACGACCTGGTCTACATTCAACATGTTGGGGGTCCATTCTGGCGGACCCAGCAGTCGTAACTACAATACATCTCAGTCGTTAGAGGGAATAGATCTAATCCTCTTAAACACTTGAGCAGTACCCACCCTTGTTGTCTGGTGAGTTGGTACATCCCATACGTATATGCTGTCATGCTGTGTCAGGAAAAGGGAAAATGTTATACTTACCTAACGGTAATTTTTCTTTCCTGATGTAAGCATGACAGCATATAGGTTCCCTCCCCTAAAAATAAAATAAAAAAATAAAAGAGAAAGAAATGGCAAATATGGGGCCTGAAACATTTAAAGTAAGGCCTTCCGCAGCGATACTAAATTACGAGAATGCTGGGGTAGGGGAGGAGACCTACTTTTATAGTATAACCGGTCCTGATTGGGCAGGGGGGCGGAGCCTTCCCATAGGTATATGCTGTCATGCTTGCATCAGGAAAGGAAAATTACCGTTAGGTAAGTATAACATTTTCCCTTTTTAAAGACTTCAGTTTTTTGCCACTAATTTGCAAAAGAAATTTTTTTTTTTTTTTTACACAAAGTTGTCAATTTGACAAAATAATGCTCACAAACAGTATGGGCATACTAATGCCGCGTACACACGATCGGACATTCCGACAACAAAACCGTGGATTTTTTTCCGATGGATTGTTCTTTAAACTTGTCTTGCATACACACGGTCACACAAATGTTGTTGGAAATTCCGAACGTCAAGAACGCCGTCACGTACAACACTACGACCAGCCGAGAAAAATGAAGTTTAATGATTCCGAGCATGCATAGGATTTTTGTGCGTTAAAAAAAATACCCATTTTTTGGAAGTAGTCAGTCTGAGCTATTTAGTAAGAGGCAAGGTGAGCTTTTTAAATCTGTCATTTTTTTTTTTAAATTAAGAATTACATTTTTTTTTTTATGCTATTTTTTACATACTGTCACCAGGAGAAGTACAGCATCATCATATGACTGGTGTGGTGGTTATCAGGGATACGGACTGGTAACAGTGTCTTAAAAATATATATTTTATTCAATTTTTTAAAGCTTTTTTTTTCTTTTATACTTTCATTAGAGTAGTTCAGTGTTTTTTTTTTTTTACAATTTGATTGCTGTTACTGATGATAAAAGGAATGCTTCGAACATTCACGAATGGCTTGCAGTCATAACAGCTGTGATTACTATTGTGATGCTGTGGATGGCCTACAGCTATCACATGGTACAGGTTACTGTGATTTGCCCAGGTACCACATGATTAGCTGTGGGCCAATCACAGCCTCACAATACTAAGCACGGCTGTTATGAATAAGTGGTCGCAGGAGTGGCGCATTGTGTGCCATTATGCTGTTGAGGTGTTGTACATGTACCGTATTTATCGGCATATAACGCGCACAGGCGTATAACACGCACCCTAACTTTAAGAGTGACGTTTCAGGAAAAAAGCTTTCCACAGCCCCCTGCGTATAACAGGCAGGCACAGTTTACCCTCTATTTTTAGGGTAAAAAAGTGAGTGTTATACGCCAATAAATACAGTACATGTTCCAGCCTGCCTGTGTCGCCCTTCCACAGTAAATGTGGCAAGCGGTTAATCTGAACACTCTTGAAGTTTGTAAACTTCCTTTGTGATGATCCTCACACATTTACTTCCTTGAGTTCTGTGACATATATTCACTGTGCCCTGTTGATAGACAATGTTGTGCCACAGAACTCACAAAACCTTCCTTCTGATGTGCTAACAGGAGGAGTTTCACTTCTTGCGGACAACAGAGAGGTAGTCCTTAGAAACTGACATCAGATACGAGGCTGCATGGCATGCAGGGAATCCAGGAAGTTATGAAATTGTATTGTATTTATTTTTTTAAACAATTGTTTGCCTTGCTAATGCAATGATGATGTTATGAATTGAAAGTGTATGCTGTGACCATAAATTTCCTTTTAATGAAAAACATTTTTTTTTAAATAGTATTTTTTGGTCCTGAACCTAATAGAAAAAAATACTGTTTTCAATCAACTGCCAGTAATAAGAAATTTAAGTTTAGTGTACTGTGTACATTATTGAGGTCTGCCATAATCTCCTTTTGCGATTGTGGCTCTGGAGTTTGAAACAATAATTAGATGAGGCAAACCTATAACGAAAGCACACCTATCATTTAATAGTATACATAGTACCAGTAAGGAGAGTAGGGGGTAAATGCACTGCATTTAGGTGTTCTAAAAATAAAGGTTTAAAAATAACAATGAAATGTAAAGCTGACATTACAACAAACAGGGGGCTGATGATTAAGGTCAGGGGAAGTTCACATATCTGCTGCCTAAGCTTTGGTCACATATAACATGATCATGATGGCAACTGATAGCTATGTCAGATGGCAAGCAGAGCTAGATCAGTGTTTAAACCCGTAGATAAATCTAAGAATACAAATGCAAAATAAGAGAAAAGAGGAAACAGGAAATGTACCCAAACATGATTAAAGTGGATGTAAACCCACTCTCATCCTTTCTAAACTATTGCCATAGTGGTTATCTAAAAAGATATACATGCCTCCTGCATGTATCCTTACCTGTCAAATGTCTCCCCTCTGTCTGTTATCAGACCCGAAAAACTGCAGATTCTGTGGATGGGTCTGTTGTTTGGAGCTCAGTGGGTGGAGTCGTGCTGTCAGTAGACTCCCCACCCTCCTCTACACTCCCCTTGTCAGTATGCATTTTCTCCTGTGTATTTCTTACACTAAATTCTGCTATGATCACTAACATCCAGTCAAAACCCAGAAAAGTAACCACATGACTTCTCAGGCTCGTGCATGAGATATGTAAATCACCTGTCACTCACAGCAGGGGGGAAGAACAGACAGGGTTTTCTCTGTCCGTTTTATCTTACTGAAAAAAGATAAGGGGATTGCTCTGAGCTGGATTTACTCTTTGTGGCAAGACTGGATACAGATGATCTGAAATCTTATACTATACATTGTGCCAGCCAAAAAATAAAATAAAACATTTGGGGTTTACTTTAAGCAAGCAAGATCTGCAAGCTAGACAAGATCTTCAGCAACAGCAGCTACATTTATGGAAATATTTAGGTGGTCCTTCAACACTCAAATGCTCAATGACTTACCATTCACTGAAGACATTCTCATACTTGTGGCAGACAAGGGAACCGACTGTCAGGTACACAAGTACTTACCGAGGCCGAGATGCTGAGGACGGCTCACCTTTACGACCAAGCGCACCTGCCCCCTGGAATTTGAGACAGGAGGCAGAGGCACAAGGAGGTACCGGTACCGGGGAGGTAGGTAGATGGGATGCAGGCACTGGAGGTCAGAGGCTGAGATGTGTAGCAGGTGCTGGAGGGTCAGCAAGGCAGGTGGAAGTGGTAAGTCCCAGGAAACAGTTCAAAAAGTTAGCAGACAAAATGGAAGCAGATCCGGGTACAGGCAAAAGTCCGGGTTCCGGGTAGCGCTAAGACAAGTCCAGGTATGTAAGCCGAAGTTCAGGGGCAGGAGACAGAAGCAAATCCAGGTCACGGTCCGAGGTCAAAGGGGTTCCAGAAAGCAGCAGAGTTCACAAACAGGCCGAGGTCAGGTTTCCAGGTGAGAGCTGAGTCGGGAGGTAAATCCAGGTCAAAGGGCACAAGTCAAAATGTCAAAACTTTACTCAGAGCTGACGATAAACCAGCAACCTGTGCAAAGACAGGGGCTGGTTTAAATAGGCCTGTCAGGTCTGTGATTGGTCCCGGGAGGAGGCGCGCACATCCGCGCGCTCGTGCACGCGCCGCGCCGCTGCGCCACGCACGCGCGCGCGCCCCAGATGCGCGGGCACGCGCCGTGACGCGATTCTAACGTGCCTGTGCACGGATTGAGCGCTGTGAGCGCTGGGACCCTGACACCGACCTGTGAGTTGCAAGAGAGGGAACACAACAAGAGAACTGAAAAATAGATGAAAGATGGATAGCCGCACTCCAAAAAACGTTGAGGTTGTCTTTATTGAAAAAGCAGCAAATGCATCACAGGGTTACAGCAATGGAAACATGGGAACAGCCGACGTGTTTCACACTGGAATAGTGCTTATTCACAACAAGAGAACTGAGGCAGGGAAAAAAAAACATTAGGGAGACTGATAGACACGAATATGACAAGTGAAAGAAAAAAAGAAAATGATGAGAATGGTGCGCTTATTTAATAATGTGCCATAAAGTAATATACTCAAAAAATGAATATGATGAGTATCGAAACATACAAATAAATAAATGTGAATAAAGTCCAACTAAAGCCCAGTGGTAGGAGTTCATTCATATAAAAGGCAAAAATCTCATAGGGATAGCTTGATAGATGAAAAAAATGATAAAACATCTATCCAAACATCGACTGTTACATTTTTGAATTGGCCGCTCACCTCGAACAATGATCCAAGGGTCAAACAAGGCTCAGATAGTCAGATAAGGAATCCTGCTGATGGATATGTAAAGGCATCCAGGTCCCAGGTGAAGACAAAGAACTACGTTCAAAACTTGACATCAACACATCTTGGGTAATTCCATACATAGAGGAAACAGCTCGCTCCAAAGAAATGGCACTTCTTGTATAAATGGCGCTCAAAGGAAACAAAGAACAGCCATAGTGCATAATTGCCAAATGAAAAGAAAAAAAACTGCTTGCATCAAGTAAGGATAAAAACCACAGTAAAAAGCAATAGGAGTAGTGACACACATGCCTCCCTAGCGTATTTCTGTAAAACACCACCGGAACCGATGTCACAAGGCTCCACTCAACGCGTTGCATCACTCGTCACATGACTTCCTCAGGTGTCATTCCTTGGAGTGAGCTGTTTCCTCTATATGTGGAATTACCCAAGATGCTTTGATGCCAAGTTTTAGACGTAGTTTGTCATTTTCGCCTGGAACCTGGATGCCTTTATAGATCCATCTGCAGGTTTCCTTATCTGACTATCTGATGAACCGTGTTTGATCCTTGGGTCATTGTTGGAGGTGAGCGGCCAATTCATAAACTTAACAGTCAATGTTTGGATAGATGTTTTATCTGTTCTTTCTTCTTCTATCAAGTTATTACTGAGGCTGCGTACACACGTACGAGAAGCTCGTTCCGCCCGTCGAGGTTCTCGCCCGGCCGTCGAAATCGTCGACCAAGCCGTCGGGAAAGGCATCGAGCCATGGTTCTCGATGGGCCATAGAGCAAATAGAGAACCTGCTCTCTATTTTGGCTCGACGGCTTTCTCGACGGGACGCTCGGCAAAAACGTACACACGACCGAGTATCTCGGCAGAATATGTATCCCAGCGAGCTTCTCGTTGGATTTTGCCGAGGTTCTCGGTCGTGTGTACGGGGCCTAAGAGATTTTTGCCTTTATGAACTAACTCCTACCATTGGTCTTTAGTTGGACTTTATTCACATTTATTTATTTATTTGTATGTTTGGATACTCATCATATTCAGTCTTTGAGTATATTACTTTATGGCACATTATTGAATAAGTGTACCATTCTCATCTTTTTCTTTTACATTTATTACACCATGTTTTTTAAGTACACTACTAAGTGGTTGCAGCTAATTCACGGTCACTATACATGTACTATATATTTTTTTTCCTGAGTTTATTTTCACTATATTCACATTAGAACATAGTAGCGTTCAAGCTTTTCCCTTATAACAAATTTGAACAAGTGAGTTGGTAGAAGAGGAATATTTAGGTCTCGTACACACGATAGGTTAAACAGAGGACAACGGTCTGATGGACCGTTTTCATCGGTCAAAACTGATCGTGTATGGGCCCCATAGGTTATTTAACCATTGGTTAAAAAAAAGCCAACTTGTTTTAAATTTAACCGATGGATTCCTAACCAATAGGTCAAAACCGATCGTTAGTAGGCACGACCATTGGTTAAAAATCCACGCATGCTCAGAATCAAGTCAACGCATGCGTGGAAGCATTGAACTTCATTTTTTTTCAGCACGTCGTCGTGTTTTACGTCACCGCGTTCTGACCTGATCGGTTATTTAACCGATGGTGTGTGGGCGCAACGGACCATCAGTCACCTTCAGACCGCTCTCATCGGATGGACTGATCGTGTGTATGCGACTTAACTGGTGAAACACTAGCAGGAGCACAAGGAATTATTAAGAAGAATTACAGTGCTTGGTTTAGCAGAGGCCAACTAGTAAACAGACAATGGCTAAAGAAATTAAAAAGTGCAGATCTAGAGACCGACTGTCAGGGCCTGGATTTGAACCCAGAACCTCTGCTGTGTGAGGCAGTCTTTTCTTGCTAAGTCATCTGGAATGCTAGACAGCTTCTTCAATATTTCCTTAAATGATCCTGCCTTGAACCCTATTTGTCTTGAACCTTTATTTTTTATTTTTTTTCCTTTTTTTTTTTTCTTCCTTCTTTCTTCCCTCCTTTTTTTTCCCCTTACACATCAGTCATAACCGGTTAGGTTGGAAGTGAGGGATGCTCACGGTATTTCCGCCCTTCGCATTTCCTCCTCGGTTTCGCATCATTTGTGCTGTTTTCTCTTCTTCTATTCTCCCTTATTTTCTTTTCCTTTCTTTTTTTTTTTTTTTTCCTTTTTTTTTTTTCTTTTCCCTTTTTCTCTTCTCCATCCTTCCCTTCTTATTATTTTTTTTTATTTTATTTTTTTTTCCCTTTTTTTTTTTTAGTCAGAAATCATGATAAGGGATTATACAAAAAGAAAAAAAAAAAGAAATGTATATATTTCTGTACAGCACCCCTCTGGCCGTAATCTTCCCTTTATCCCTATCTCCTATATCCCTTCCTCCCCTGTCTTGAACCTTTAAGGCCACATACACACGAACGAATATATCAGTTTTCAAATCTACTAAAATTCTATCATTTATGGTGCTTTTGATGGTTGAGGATGGGAACAGTTTAAATGAATTGCTGCAAGGAAAGAGAAATAGACAATATGCATTGCTTCTTTTTCATTAAAGCAAGCACTGGACAAAGTTGTTTTTGCATTTTGAAAAGACCAGCTGAATGTTTAGATCTACTGTCAGGATTAAAAATACAGTAGACTGTATAGCCGCGTACACACGATAGAACATGTCCGCTGAAACTGGTCCGCAGACCAGTTTCAGCGGACAGATTAGATCGTGTGTGCGGGCTAGCAGACAGGTTTCCAGCAGACGAAAGCTTTAAAGCATGCTTTAAAACTTGTCTGCTGGAAAGCCATCTGTCGGATATGTCCGCTGGTTAGTACGCCTAACCAGCGAACCGAAATCTCCCGCATGCGTTGAATGCAAGAAAAGACTGCCTCACACAGCAGAGGTTCTGGGTTCAAATCCAGGCCCTGACAGTCGGTCTCTAGATCTGCACTTTTTAATTTCTTTAGCCATTGTCTGTTTACTAATTGGCCTCTGCTAAACCCAGCACTGTAATTCTTCTTAATAATCCCTTGTGCTCCTGCTAGTGTTTCACCAGTAAACCCGCATACACACGATCAGTCCATCCGATGAGAGCAGTCTGAAGGTGACTGATGGTCGGTTGCGCCCACACACCATCGGTTAAATAACCCATCATGTCAGAACGCGGTGAGCTTGCCTTATTTGCCAGGTTGATCTGCTTGAATACCAATCCTGCTAGTCGGTGGGAGTCCCCCTACTGATATAGCTACTGATCTCCGAGCCTGACCCTAGATTGTGACACAGACATAGAACTGATATAAATAGCAAGAGGAAGCCAACTAAGCTAACACAAGTGGGGGAAGCTAACACAAGTGGGGGAAACAGGGTTGAGCAAAGAATTGACGAAACACACTTTGAGACAAAAGATAAAAAAACGTAAGTCTAACTAGGGTATACATGGATTTAAAAAAAAGGCACAGCCTGCAAATTGCATTCAAAACATTTTGTTATGGATATATAAAGGGGGAAGTTTAGTGCTGCACTGAGGTTTCCATTTCTGTCTGCATTCCCATTGGGGAGATTTCCCACCACTTCCTCTCCCAGTGATACAACAGGAAGTAGTTCACTTTACAGGGAATGTAAAAACAAAGACCTAACCCTTCCCATCTTCCCATCTCTGTACAATAAAATACTGTTGCCCTTTGGAAAGTTTCTTCTGGCCATCTGTACTATTGTTACAACAACTGATACAGTCTACTGTATTTTTAATCCTGACAGTAGATCTAAACATTCAGCTGGTCTTTTCAAAACGCAAAAACAACTTTGTCCAGTGCTTGCTTTAATGAAAAAGAAGCAATGCATATTGTCTATTTCTCTTTCCTTGCAGCAATTCATTTAAACTGTTCCCATCCACAACCATCAAAAGCACCATACATGATAGAATTTTAGTAGTTTTGATAACTGAAACATCTGATCTGTAAAATTACACCACAGCATTATACGATTTTGCACTTTCTAAAGAAAACAGAAGAGCAGGACTGATGTTTCATGGGTGATTTCCTTCATTTTCTTATTGTTCCAAAATGTATTGCCAATTGGCTTTGCTGCACCAAAGTAAGATATAGGTTTGGATGATAGCCCAAGTCATGCTTGTTAAACGTTGAATATTATCTTAGATTTGGCAGGTCCTCTGTAGAAAACATGCAATGAAATACACACCACTTTTTCTAGGTCATGCCTTAAACTGTCAGCTTGTATATAAACAAAATACATGGGATCAAAAAGGAAAAACTACGTATAATATAATATAAATTCAAGAGAATAGAGGTTGACATTTATTAAGGGACTTGATGCTTGCTGCAGTTTCCACTATTAAATATGCATCTTTGTTTTAGACAAGGCAGCCACATTTTGTAAATGCGTTGTGCTGTAAGCTAAATTGGTAAGAATACGTACTGTATCTCACAGAAGTAAGTACACCCCTCACATTTTTGTAAATATTTTATTATATCTTTTCATGTGACAACACTGAAGAAATGACATTTTGCTACAATATAAAGTAGTGAGTGAACAGCTTGTATAACAGTGTAAATTTGCTGTCCCCTCAAAATAACTCAACACACAGACACTAATGTCTAAACCACTGGCAACAAAAGTGAGTAAACCCCTAAGTGAAAATGTCCAAATTGGGCCCAAAGTGTCAATATTTTGTGTGGCCACCATTATTTTCCAACACTGCCTTAACCCTCTTGGGCATGGAGTTCACCAGAGCTTCACAGGTTGCCACTGGAGTCCTCTTGCATTCCTCCACGATGACATCATGGAGCTGGTGGATGTTAGAGACCTAGCGCTCCTCCACCTTCCCTTTGAGGATGCCCAATAGATGCTCAATAGGGTTTAGGTCTGGCGACATGCTCGGCCAGTCCATCATCTTTACCCTCAGCTTCTTTAGCAAGGCAGTGGTCAACTTGGAGGTCGTTATCTTGTTGGAATACTACCATGCGGCCCAGTCTCTGAAGGGAGAGTATCATGCTCTGCTTCAGTATGTCACAGTACATGTTGGTATTCATGGTTTCCTCAATGAACTGTAGCTCCCCAGTGTCGGCAGCACTTATGCAGCCCCAGACTATGATACTCCCACCACCATGCTTGACTGTGGGCAAGACACACTTGTCTTTGTACTCCTCACCTGGTTGCCACCGCACACGCTTGATACCATCTGAACCAAATACGTTTATCTTGGTCTCATCAGACCACAGAACATGGTTCCAGTAATTTATGTCCTTAGTCTACTTGTCTTGAGAAAACTTTTTGCAGGCTTTCTTATGCATCATCTTTAGAAAAGGCTTCTTTCTGGGACGACAGCCATTCAGACCAATTTGATGCAGTGTGCGGTGTATGGTTTGAGCACTGACAGGCTGAACACTCACCCCCTCCCCCCTCCCCTTCAACCTTTGCAGCAATGCTGGCAGCACTCATACGTCGATTTCCCAAAGACAACCTCTGTATATGAAGCTGAGCATGTGCACTCAACTTTTCTGATCGACCATGGCGAGATCTGTTCTAAGTTGAACCTGTCCTGTTAAACCGTTGTATGGTCTTGGCCACCGTGCTGCAGCTCAGTTTTAGGGTCTTGGCAATCTTCTTATAGCCTAAGCCATCTTTATGAAGAGCAACATTTTTTTTTTCAGATCCTCAGAGAGTTCTTTGCCATCAGTTGATATTCCAGTGTCCGGTATGAGAGCATGAGAGCGATAACACCAACTTTTCACACTGGGGTGGTGCGCTTGCAAGACATCAGTAAAAGTTTTGCAAGCAGCATCTTTGGGGCAGTTTGGGAGCGCTGTCCAAAGTGCCAAAAAATGCTTCAGAAGCGCATTAACACAGGTGTTTTTAACACCTTCTTTAGGGTTAAAAGGGCCTCTTTAGCTGATGAAAAGTGCCACAAAAGCAATGTTAAAGCACCACAAAAACGAGCAGCGCTTTAGCGTTAATGGTTGGGCGCTGCAGCATGAAAGTAGCCTAAAAATATAAGAAAGAAAAATGTCAAAACCAATATACTGTACATTCCTTTTAATTGTATCAATGCAATCAAACTTTCATATAGTGTCTTGTTACCACTTGCTACTGTGGTGACCCCGGTGAATTTTATTTTTAAAGTGGTAGTAAACGCTGTACTACCACTTTTACCTACAGGTAAGCCTATAATAAGGCTTACCTGTAGGTATAAAGAATATCTCCTAAACCTGTACGGTTTAGGAGATATTCCCCTCGCAATGCGCCGCTGACTGCAGCGGCACATGCGCAGCGGGGATCCTCGGCTAAAGACCCGACAGCCGCCGGACCTTTCCGGAAAGAAGTCTCCCGCGCGCATGTGCGGGAGTGACGACATTGCCGCTCCAGCCACTCTTAGCGCTGGAGGGGCGATACCTGGAAGACACGCCAAGACAAGATGACATCTCCCTCGGCGTGGACCAGGTAAGTTCCCCACACCTTGTTCCAAGGTAAGTATTTCATAATGAGCTAGTATGCGGTGCATACTAGCTCATTATGGCTTTTGCTTTTCAAGTATGAAAAAAAAAAACCAGCAAAGGTTTTACTACTGCTTTAAGTTTGAAAATTAATACTGAAATGCTTGTGACTGAAACCTCAAAAAAAAAACAGAATTCATCTCATTTCAAGGCTGAAGTAAAGGTTTTCCAAAGCATTTAAATGCTTTGCATTTTTCTTCAAAGCACAGGGTGTTAAATCTCTCTGGTACATTGGTCAATACTCAATCACATTTTTTTCAACACTGAAGGAAAGTGTTCTATGCAATATTTATTGTTTCTTTCCTGCTCCTAGAAGTGTGAGTTTTGAAACTATCTACTAAAAATATTAGCTGTCTCTCTGGTGAACACATAAACACTCTGCTCCCAAAAGCATTACAATTGAATTAGGCCTTATAAAATGTTTTAAAACAATACAAAAGTGTCCTAATATCCACAAAGTCACATAGAATATTTTGAGGAAAAATGTGTGAATTATTTGCAATATTCTACATTTCTGCATGAGTGGCTTTTAAACTTTGCAAAGTTTTTAATAGAGTTGCCATTTAAAAAAAAGTTCTACTTAAAATGATTGTAAGTCACACGTAATCAATATTTTGGGCATTCTTAACTACTGTATTGTAAAAAAAAAAAAAAAAGTCTAAACACACAACTCCGGCTCAATAACATTGTTTTAATTTGCACAAGTACAACAAAGGAAAATTCTGTACTGTACTGTACAATACAATGATGTATATCGCGTTGTTTGGGTGGGGAGAGGTGGTCGCAAGTCCGAGTGGTCGTTAAACAGGTGAGTCCTTAAGCGAGGAGTATCTGTACTTACCAGATCTGTGAAGTGGCTTTGCACAGAGCAGCCCAGATCCTCCTCTTCTCGGATACCTCTTCGGCTTTTCTGGCCCCTCCCTCCTGCCTAGTGCTGCCACACCAAGCAATTTGCTATGGGGGCACCCGAGCCGAGCTGCAGCTCCCTGTGTCCATTTAGACACGGACCCGGCCCCATCCCCTCTCTTTCCTCATTGGCTCACTGAATTTGATTGACAGCCGCAGGATCCACTCTGGGGCCACTCTGCCGTCTCAGCCAATAAAGAGGGAGAGTCTTGGGCAGCCTAGACACTCCTGCAACATCGCTGGATAGAGGTGGGGCTCATTTGAAAGAGAGGATGTATGTTGGGACTTTAAACGGGGCAGTGGCTAAAATTAGAACACTGTCCCCATCCCTGGTAGTTGTATGCAATAGGGAAGGGGAAGGAAAAAAGGGGAATGGGGAAGAGACAAGGTGTAAAAAGTGTAACAATGTACAAAACGGACTGACATCGGGTAGATGGATGGGACCATGGCCAGTAAATCTAAAAAGTAAAACATGGGTTGTTCTGAATGCCAGAACGTATAATAAGCAAGTTCAAGTTGACAACATGTAAAAATTTAAAGATTTGTAATTCTTAGGCCTCGTACACACGATCAAATCTGTCTGCTGGAAACGGTCTGCTAGACCGTTTCAGCAGACAGATTCGATCGTGTGTACGGGCAAACAGACGGATTTGGCCACCCGACAGATTTCAAAGCATGCTTTGAAATCTGTCGGCTGGGAACCCGTCCGCCCGACATGTCTGCTGGTTAGTACGCTAACCAGCAGACATGTCTTCTCGCACACGCGCCAAATGGTTTCGACTCATGCGCGGAAGTGTTTTACTACCTGGTGCGGTGACGTGGCACATCAACGTCACCGCCGCGTCACCGACACGTCAGCGCGCTGTCTGCTGGCGGGGATTTTGGTTTGCTCGTGTGTACACGCGAGCAAACCAAAATGCCAGCAGACAGATTTGTTCAAATCGGTCGGACAGACCGTTTTGAACAAATCTATTTACTCGTGTGTACGAGGCCTAAGAGGTAGAGATCAGTATATATTGAAGTTGCTGGGACCAAACATCAGTAGGGAGCTCAACGCGTTTCGTGGATAAACTTCCACTCATCAGGAGCAAGTAGGGCCTGGGTACATCTGTGTATATAATAAAGTATGATATAAGGATTCACTAAATAGTAGTTTAGTGATAGTGACTGAAAGAGTAGGGGACCTAGGGTATAGTCCCAACACTCTTACTTCTGAGTAGGTTGGCAGTCAAAAATAGGAATAGGAAGTGGTAACCAATGATATTGACCTCTAGGGGTATTGTGGAACGTAGGATAGGGCTCAGGTAAGTATTGAGGGGGCTAGGGATGCTGCACACAGAATGATTTTTTTATATTAATGCATAGAATGCATTAAGACATAAAACCTTCTGACCACGTTGGATACAACATACAACCCATACAACATTTTACATTACCAGACATGTACTTTATACATGTCATAAACAACAAATAAAACATTTGCAAACCCATAGAATATTGCCATCCTGAAAATAAAGTAATTAGGATCAGTTATTTCAATTAGTGAGGCAAGTGTTTCAGTCGCTTTAGGTGATTTTTTATCTGTCACTCAGTTTGGTTGACTTGCTCCTCACAACAAAAAATGTTTGATGTGAAATATAGCCTAATCATATGGATAATGTTATCCTGCGTGAACAAGGAAAGTGGGGGGGGGGGCGGGAAGCGTGATACCTTTTTTTTATTATTAAAAAAGGTCCTGCAGTGTCCACCACCAATGTAAATTTACATCAATCACAATGACCAGCAGCTGAAAAACAAAAACAAATCAACTACTGCAGACATGTCGGAACTCATCTCTGGACTCCCATCAAATCTCCCAGTTCCTGCTGCTACAATATAAGAAAACCAGCAAGGTCTCTGTGTGATATCATTGACCATTTATGGACATGAACATTTTTAGTCAATGATATCACAAAAGTCTTAGTTCTCCTAGGTATCTCCATAGACTGTACACAGTACAGAAGTCTCTCTCAAAACCCTTTAGGCCCTGTACACACGATCAGACATGTCCGAGGAAACATGTCCGACGGACCGTTTTCATCAGACAAGGCTGAATTGTCTTTTGGTCTGATGTGCATACACACCATCGGACCAAAATCCCCTCGGACCTGAACGCGATGACGTAGAACACAACGACGAATGAAAACGATGAAAAAACGAAGTTCAATGCTTCCAAGCATGCGTCGACTTGATTCTGCGCATGCAAGGGATTTTGGTCCGATGGTTTGTGTACTAACCATCGAACCTGTCCGACAGACAGGTTTCCAGCGGACATGTTTTCAAGCATGTTTGGAAATTTTTGTCTGCTGGAAAACGGTCCGATAGGCCGTACACACGATCAAACATGTCCGCTGAAACTGGTCTGCGGACCAGTTTTAGCGGACATGTTCGATCGTGTGTACGCGGCCTTAGTGTTAGGTTCCAGTTCCATGAGCATTTATTTAAATGCTATACATAAAAGTTAGTAGAGAAGTAGAGAAACAAATGAGAGACTGACTCTGTGTGGGAATTTGGACTAAGACAGGTGTGTGTGTGGCAAGGTACATTGACATTCCATCATTTTACCAATTTTCCTTTGTATGAAGCATTGTTTTTTCTGGGCAAATGTGTCTGTAAGTCGAAAACTGATCTTATTGGACAAGGAACATGGGGAAAGTATTATTTTACTAAAAGGGTAGTTACAGTAATGCTTGAAATAAACTTCCAGCTCAGGAAGTGAGCAAATCAACTGTAAATGGCTTCAGACATGCCTGGGACAAACATAGATCAGTAGATAGACAAAAAAAGTTAACGAAAAAAGAAAAATACAAAACCTGTATATAAAAAAAAGGAAGACTCGATGGACCACTCTTTTTTTCTGCCCTCACTTTTCTGCATCTATAAGCATACAGTGTCACTGGGCCCATTTAAATGAGCACAATTGTTCTTCAGGTATGAGCGTACCCTCCCTCTCTCTTTTTTCCTGCTTCACCCATTGGGATAAATTCCTGCACATAGTATGGCAACTGCTATTTTAAATTGACTGAACTTTGTTTTCAATCCACACTCTTTGGCAATATACTCGTGAACAAATGAGTATTCTTCTTGAAATGTGTTGAGGAAGATCAAGAGTAAATGGATTATGCGATTTACTGTATAATGTTGGACACTATTAAACAATATCACCTATGATTATGTGTTTAGTTTGTAGAGGTCTAAATAGTGGCTATAAAACAATATATTTAGTTTGAAGAGTAACTCCACTTTTGTTGAGAAAAATAACTGAATCTAATGGGAGTCAATTCATGAAAAAAAAATAGGTAATTCATGTGCAACATCCGCATAATTCATGTTCGATGCATGTTTGATCAATAAATGGCGCCTTCAGGAGAATAGGCCAATTCTCCTGAAGACGTCATTCTTTGACGAAACATGCATCGGGCAGGACCTACACGTAACGCCTTTATGCTATCTGACTGCCATAAAACTGGTGTTTGGAGATTGTCTGCTCAGAAAATTTCTATGCATCTTTTAATGTGACTTTACTGTAAAAAAATATGTAAGTGCACTTCTATTATAAGTAAGATACAGATTTTTTTTTAACATATTGTGCTATGAGATGTCGTTTTTTTGTTTTGAATTACATTGCTAAGAAAAGTTTGCAGCAAGGAGATGAGGAGTGACAGGAAGACATCTAGGTTATTTTAAATACGCTGTTGAGCATTTCATATGGTCCACACTATTTGGCAAGGAACCAACCTTATGTTATATCATGGGTGATATTATTGTGTTGATCAGCATTGGATGTAACAACTACTATTTCTTGGATTGCTTATATTTATTGGATAATAGTGGCATTCACTTGCACATGGATATGGGACTAAACATCATGGGCCAGATTCTCAAAAGAGATACAGCGTTGTATCTCCAGATACACCTTCGTATCTCTGTATCTGGCCCTGGGTATCTATGCAACTGATTCTTAGAATCAGTTACGCATAGATTTTGCTTAGATCTGACTTGCGTAAGTCACTTACACCATCGGATCTAAGTTGTAATGTAACGCTGGCCGCTAGGTGGCGTTCCCGTCGATTTCAGCGTCGAATATGCAAATGAGCATGATACGCTGATTCCCGAACGAAGTTGTGTGCCGTTGACGTAGTTTACGTAGTTTGCGGAAGCGTAAGGTTACCCCTGCTATATGAGGGGTAACCTTGCGTAGGTCCGGCGTAAGCCATGTTAAGTATGAACGTCGGGAGAGCGTCGTGTTTTTCCATCGTTTACGTTGTTTACGTAACTCGTCGCGAATAGGGCTGTACGTTAATTATGTTGCCGTCGAAATCAATGTATTTGCGGTGTACTATGGAGCATGCGCAGTGGACTACGTTTACGGCCGGCGGATGCGCAGTTTGTTCGGCGCGGGGGCGCGCTTAATTTAAATACAGCACGCCCCCTCCTTCTCTATTTGAATTACGCAGACTTACGCTGTCCCATTTACGCTACGCCGTCGCAAATTATGAAGCAAGTGCTTTGAGAATACAGCACTTGGCCGTAAAAAGTGCGGAGGCGAAGCGTAAATGGGTTACGCTACGCTCCACACAAAAAGCGGAGATGTACGAGAATCTGGCCCCTTATATTTTGGCTGTTGAACAAGAATTATAATTTATTTTTTATTTTTTAATTCATGAATTGGAACTTATTATTTGTTTCTAGGATTTTATTATGTTGGTGTATTTTTTATGAAATGTAAATTTGCACTTATTTTTAAATTTAAGTACGGTATATTTTCTATCAAGTTGTATATATTTAGCGCCACTATTTGATTAATTTATGCACCAATTTGGTTTTGATTTTTGTGTAGGCTACTTTAATGTTTTAAAATCTTCCCCAGCTCAGAATTATTTTTTTTTTTAAATCTAATTGGGAGTGGTTTCATAATTATCAATCAGCTGCTGCACTTGCAGGGCTCTAATGAGGACAATTTCATCCCTTTAGACATGATTTCTTACTGGAAGAATCTCACCAAAATGTTTTTATTTTTTTGCAGGGGATTCCTGAAATCGTACTTACTTCTGGGCCATTCAGTGAGCCAATTACACAAACAGGAAATCATGTTTCTATGGGGTGTTCTGTACACATGGGCCCAGATTCACAAAGCACTTACGCCGACGTAAGTGGAAATTTGCGCCGGTAAGTGCAAATGTGCGCCGGTGTATCTGTGAGCCGGACCCACAAACCAACATACGCCTAAAAACTGGCAACCCTACTGGCCTACCCTCTGCACCAGAGAACACAGGCCGGCGTATTGGGCATGCGTTATGTTCACGGCGTACGTGGTGATCCGGCGTAGCTTAGGCATTTGTGCCGGTGTGGTTGTGAGCATGCACATAAGGGTGCTGTTTCATGCGTTCACGTCCCGGCTACGTCACGGCGCATGCGCAGTTCTTTTTTTTTTTTCTCAATAGATTTTTATTGAAAGTTTATAATGTTTACATACAGAGGTACAGAAGTACAGAAGTACATAACGTTCGTCTCAATGCATGAGATATTAAATAAAATAGAAATACAGGATGGTGGAACAAACCATCAATAGTTGTAACAGGAGTTATTCGACACACACAGCTGAACAGATAATGTAACAATCAGTGAACAATTAACAATTAACAGTTAACATCGGTCCAACGAAGGGACAGGTACAGAGCCCAAGTTTTCGTGTTAATCCAGGGCGGTCAAAAAGGTCACGGTTCCGACAAGAGAGAGGTAGAGGACGCCCTCCTCCGAGCACCCCCAAGGGGTGCTAAACTGTGCCCGCAAGAGGACGTCCCCCCCCCCCCAGAGGGTCAATCGTGGATGTCCACATATGTGCTATCACGTGAGCCTACAACAAAATGTCTAGGAGCAGTCAAAGAGAGGAGTCAAGGGATCTGGCAAGGCCCGGGGAACCAGTCCAGTCCGTCCACTGTTGCCAGTTCTGTCGATTCCGAGATTTGTCACGGTGACGCAGTGAAAGAATTGTTTCATGCGTAAAGTGCGTATGGGTGGTGTGGATCACGTCATGGAGAGTGGGGGGGTCTGGGTCGTTCCATTTCCTAGTAATACTGAGACGTGCGGCCAGGAGTATGTGAACTATGACATACTTCGTCGGGTTAGGGAAATGTTCTATAGTCAGGGATAGCAATGCCAAGGATGGCTGCATGTCAACCTTTAATTTTGTAACGTCAGAGATCAATTGAAACACAAGTCGCCAGAAGGAGGTAATCTCGGGGCAGTTCCATAGAATGTGTAGCAAGTCGCCCTTGTTCCCACATTTCCGCCAACATGTGTTCTCAAGTGACGGGTTAAATTTGGACAACCTATCGGGGGTCAGATACCAACGGTAGGTAATTTTAAAGGCAAGCTCTCACAGTGTGGAGCAACACGTGGCCCTATAGGTAGATTGACAGGCCTTTTCCCATTGTTCTAGTGTGAATTGCTGTCCTAGTTCTTTCTCCCACCTGGTTAGTGCAGTTGAACTGGTGAAAGTAGATTTAGAGCGGAGCAACTGGTAAAACAGGGAAATACCCTTCCGATGTGCCACAGGAGATCTAAAGTAGATCCATGCTTGTTGAGGTATCGTGTAAGTCCAAGGTGACAGGGAGGCTAGGCAGTGCTTAGTGCGTAGGTAGAGGAAGAAGTCAGAGTTTGGTATTTGGTAGTCGGTTTGTAGTTCAGAGAATGTTTTGATCCTGTCGGACATTAGCAGATCAGATAAGTGGGGAACGCCCTTGCTTTTTCAAGAAGAGTGAGATGTTGAGATCATCAAGTGCTGGAGAACTTCTATAGGCGGGGGAGCAATTTAGTGCCTAGGTTGACAGCGAGCAGCCAGGCAGAGAGGCTGCAGTGTGGAATCGAGGATTCTTCTATTTTTCCCCACAGGGTGTGAGGGGGAGATGGCAGAAACCATTCCCTAGTCTGTGTAAGAATGGACGCCAGGCAGTAATCCTGAACATTAACATACCCCATCCCGCCTGCTAAGCGGTGTTTTACCAATCGATCTTGGTTGCATCTGGCCTTCCTTCCCTGCCATATAAATTTTGATAGGATGGATTGCAACGAGTTAAAATAGCTCAGGGGTATAGGAATAGGGATGGTCCGAAATAAATACAACATTTGAGGGAGATGACACATCTTGAATGCCGCTAAGCGGCCTAGCCAGGAAAACTCAAAGGACGCCAGCCTGGTGAGATCAGTCTGAAGTTTAGTGCGAGCCGGTAGATAGTTAGAGGAGAACAGTGCTTTCGTAGAGGTAGTCAGTTGGATCCCCAAATAGGTTATGCTGTGTTCCGCCCAAACGTACGGAAAACGGAGTTTGAGCCACTCCCTAGTGGGTCTGTCTATTCCTAAATTTAGTACGTATGATTTAGTCTCATTGGCTTTGTAAAACGACACATCGCTAAACCAGGCCAGCGTCCTTTGTATTTCGCCCGCTATAGGTATACCAGAGATCATGTCATTAGATCTTATACTTTCTGCGAGGGGTTCCATAACCAAGTTAAATACCAAGGGTGACAACGGGCACCCTTGTCTCGTGCTGTTGGAGATTTGAAAGGGCCCCGAGAGGGTATCCGCTGAGAACACTCGAGCTGAGGGTTTAGAATACAGAGCCATGATAGCATCATGTATACCACCTGTGAGACCAAATTTGGTCAATACAGCGGAGATATATCCCCAGTGGACCCTATCAAATGCCTTCTCTGCATCCAGAGACAGAAGCAGAGAAGGCATTTTGGTACACTCAACGTGATGTATAACATTAATCATTCTCCTAGTGGCGTCCGAGGCTTGGCGCCCCTTGGTGAAACCCGATTGGTCTGGAGAAATAAGAGATGGGACGCATGCGCAGTTCTTGATATGCCGGGCGTAAAACACTGCACCATGCTCGGACTATTATTTGCATGATCACTTCCACCTACGCCGGCCTGCGCCTTCGAAACTTATGCCACGCCGACGCAGCGTTGGGAGCAATAGCTTGCTGAATGCAGTGCTTGCTTGCAGTGCCGTGGCGTAATGTGTGCCCAACTCTCTGTGAATCTGGCCCATTCTGTCTACAGAACACCTCCAAGTAGCCATATTGCATTGTGTTTTACAGAAAATGACAGCGCTTCAGATTGAAAAGGGAAGGTACAGTCATTTTTAATAACATTCAATTACAATATGACTTGTGTTGCAATTGTATACAGTATATTATTATCTTTTTTTATTTGCTAATTTTTGCAATTTTTTTTTTGCGAATTACCCTTATTGACTATGGATGTTGTAAATAAAGTATATTTTAACTAGATAATGTACAATTTCTTTGTTTCTTGCATTTAATGGTTAAAATGATGGTCTCATTAATACGTTGTAGGTCATCATAGTTCATGATAAATTTGATGTAGTTTTAGGCATGAGCAGGCCCGGACTGGTTTGCCCAGTGGGCCGCGGGCCCCATGGTCATGTGAGGCCAAGGCAACGGAGCTACTCCTTGAGCCCCCGCCGCTCGCCCGGCCTCTCCGAGGCTGGCTGGCTGGCCATTACAGTTCGGCCGTCAGACTGGAGGGCGGAGACTACAGGTCACCTTACCTATGACCATGAAGAGGGAGGAGATCTACATGAGACGCGGCCGCCAGTGTTCAAGTGAGTGTTTCTATGCGGTGTTCAAGTTCAGTCTCTATGCGTGCGCCTGGATAGGAGATGCCGCTGCAGACACAGTAGAAGAATCCATGCCTTTATTTTTCTCCCACAGCCTCTGAATTCCAGCTTCTCACTCTCTCCTTTCTGTGGGCATTCAGAGGCTGTAGGAGAAAAATAAAGAAGTGGATTCTTCTATGTGTGTGCAGCTGCTTCTCTTATCCAGCCTCTTTCTACTGCCCCCTAGTGCTAATAGGCTCCCACCATGCTCCCAGCTGTACCCCCTGCTCTCAGGCTCTTCCACTGCACTCCAGCCCCCCCAGTAATCTCCAGCCCCTGTACACTCTTGTCCCACCAGAGCTCTCCAGCCCCTCCCAATGTTAATCAGCCCCCCTGTACTTTCCAGTGCCCAGCCCCGCACCTCAGTGCTCTCAGGCCACCCAGTATTCTCCAGCCTCCTCCCTGTGCTCTCAGGCCCCCCCAGTGCTCATCAGTCCCCCAGTGCTCATCAGCCCCCCTGTACTCTCCCCCCAGTGCTCTCCAGCCTCCCCAGTGCTCATCAGCCCCCCTGTACTTTCTGTCTTCCAGTGCTCATCAGCCCCCCTGTACTCTCTGGCCCCCCAGTGCTCTCCAGCCCCCCCTCCAGTGCTCTCAGGCCCCCCCCCCAGTGCTCTCCAGCCCCCCAGTGCTCTCCAGCACTCCGTGCTCTCCAGCCCCCTGTGCTCATCAACTCCTGTACTCTCCATCCCCCCAGTGCTCATCAGGCCCCCCTGTACTCTCCGGCCCCCAGTGCTCTCAGGCCCCCCAGTGCTCACCAGCCCCCCTGTACTCTCTGCCCCCTGTGCTCTCCAGCCTCCCCCCAGTGCTCTCAGGCCCCCCCCCCAGTGCTCTCCAGCCCTCCCCTTGTGCTCTCCAGGCTCTCTGTGCTCTGCAGCTCCTTTCAGTGCTCTCAGGCCCCCCTGTGCTCATCAACCCCTGTACTCTCCGGCCCCCTACTGCTCTCCAGCCTCTCCCAGTGCTCTCAGGCCCCCCAGTGTGCATCAGCACCCCTGTACTCTCTGGCCCCCAGTGCTCTCCAGCCCTCTGTGCTCTCCAGCCCCCCCAGTGCTCTCCAGCCCTCCATACTCTCCAGCCGCCCTAGTGCTCTCCAGCCCCTCCCAGTGCTCTCAGGCCCCCCTGTGCTCATCAACCCCTGTACTCTTCGGCCCCCTAATGCTCTCCAGACCCTCCTAGTGCTCTCCAACACCCAGTGCTCTTAAGCCCCCCATGCTCTCCAGCCCCCTTGTGCTCTTCACCTCCCTGTGCTGTTCGCTTTCCATGTTCTCTGCCCCTACTTGTGCTCTCCAGCCCCCCGTGGTCCCTGCCCCCTCAGTGCGCTTCAGCCCCTCTGTGCTCTTTGCCTCCTGTGTTCTCTGCCCCTGCTTGTACTCTCCAATACCCTTGTGCTCTCCGGCTCCCCCTAGTGCTCTCAACCCCCCATGCTCTTCACCCCCTGTGCTCTCTGGCCCCCTTAGTGCTCTCCACACTCCCCCGTGTTCTCCACCCTCCCACATTCTCCACCCTCCTTCCAATGCTCTCCGTGTCTCCGGTAAATTAGCCATGGTCTAAAATGCCCGATTTTGTCCCAGTCCGGGCCTGGGCATGAGAGATCTCGGATGGCCATTGATTTAGTATCCAGAGAAAGATTTGAGTATGAACCCTAACTCAAGTACAGTACTGTTCTTACTAAAGTGCTTTTTATTAGTCTACGTTGAAAATAGGTAAAAATTTACACACTTCAATTAGCTCTTCTTGCAGTATTTTTAATAATCATTGCATTGACTGCATACAGTTAGCTTGAGCATGGATCTGTATTAGCCTACCTTGTCATTGATAGGTGTTCTTAGCATGAATTTGTACACTCACTGTCCTGAAGAGTACAGTTTATAATAATAATAAACATAATAAGCTCACCATGTATACAGCATGCCGAGGCAAGGGATTTGTTTGATTTTCATTATTAATGATGCTTTTAGATCCAGCGTCTGTTTAAGATGATGAGTCACTTTGCCCTTGAAAAGTTTGAACAAGATCTAGTGTATGTAAATTGGATCTTGATACACTCGATCCTAATCATTTCTTGTGTCTCTTTAATCAGAGCTTGACAGAGGGAGGTGTTGGAAAAATAAAACGAGAGGCAGCGAACTAGTTCCATGCAAGTTCCTTTTCTTTGAAATGAATATTTTAAAGACATATAGATTTGAACAAAGACAACCACCTCTTAAAGACAAGTTTTAATTTATCAAATGTCAATGCAATAACTAATTCCATATGCACGATTCTGTATTTGCAATTGTTGTTGGCAAAAAGAATATAACACAATACAAGGGGATTAGCCTTGTTTCTGTATCACAGACCAATAGTTATGGAATGCCAGCACATGATTGGAACAAAGCAGTGATCCACAGCCGTTTTCTTTCTGTAAATAAAGCTACTGGTGACTGTACCATATTGTGAGATGAAAACAAGAACAACAAATGCATTTGCAAAGCTCTTAACAAATATACACGCTCTGTTCCTACTGTAAGTAACCTGAGCCATGTGTATTCTTTGACAGGCAGTTAAATAAACTCCTACTGCTCAGTACAAGAGCAGACTAATATCTATGGGGTTCAG
Organism: Rana kukunoris; assembly: GCA_029574335.1. Classification (NCBI taxonomy): domain Eukaryota; kingdom Metazoa; phylum Chordata; class Amphibia; order Anura; family Ranidae; genus Rana; species Rana kukunoris. The sequence continues at coordinate 64,987,150 of CM056054.1, forward strand.
TAAATATTTGAAAACCCAGTTTATAAGACTGGGCTATGTCAAGCTATAAATGTAATAATAATTGATATTTTTTTATTTTTTTAAAGGGTGAATTTATTGACATTTTTTTCAAAACAACAAAAGACAGAAGAAATAAACATAAAAACAAAAATAAGAAAACGGTAGTACATCACATGGTTATTGAACTACACATCACAATTGTACAGGTTTAACGAGCATAGCTCCGAATAATTGATAATTGCTTACAGAATCTGAATTTCAAAATGTAAAAGATTTACCAAATACACCAAGTATAAACTGCGTGAGTCAAAAAGCTAAACTTAGTTAAAAACTTTAGCTAACAAATAACAAGTTTTATTAAAAGCAGGCGTAAACAACTGAAAGACCCATCTCACACTTAAGCCTGGTACTAGCCTAGTATTTTTTATTTTTTTTTCATTCAACCCAGCGGGCTGATCAAAAAAAAAAACTGAACAGCTCAGGAGTACTAACAATCCTCACCAGAGCACACTGGTCAAGGCTTTTTTTTGGTCATGCCCCTTCATCAGAAGCTGCAAAAGTCAGTAAATGAGTAGAATCCTCGCTATCAGTCAGGTAGGAGATTCAGCCCAGGTTCACACTGTGTACGATTTAGTTTGATTTGAGATGCGATTTCACATGTGAAATCGCATCTCAAATCGGCGGCAATTGCCGGCAATGACACCGTCCTAATCGGTGCGACGTTGCATCTGCGGCACTGCACCGATTTCAAAAAGTAGTTCCTGTACTACTTTTTGCGATTTCAGGACGCGATTTACATTGACATCTGTGCAGAACTCTGCACAAATGTCTCCTAAATCGCGCCGAAATCGGAACTGCCAGAGGGAGTGAAATCGCGCGAGTTCAGCTGAAATCGCGCGATTTCAGCCCAGTGTGAACCAGGGCTCAGAGTTGCTCCTTATGCCACTATTAGACTGGCAAATGGCTAGAAAAACTTCTGGGAAAGCTCATGTTGGCACCACTAACTGTCTCAAGCCAGAGATACGCAAACCCAACATGGCGTCTGCAACTGTGGCAAACCATAACAACGCCCAACACAGATTTATCACAACAGGACTGGGGTCAGATTGTGTCTGGGAACCACAGGAAGGTCTTGAGATCTGATCCAACTCCTCTCACAGAAACTCAAAAGGTGAGACTGTCACAAACTATGGTGAACGAGAGTGAACCACAACTGCGGAGAGTTATATTACTTTAAAAGGGGACAAGGCATTTCTCAATGCATTGGACCCCAGGCGTCACTCTTAATCTTAGGCAAAGAGTTTGGGGTTCATTACATAGTCTGTCACACAGAGAGAAATGTTTTTAGGAAGTAGGCGAGGAGATATTATTGCACACCTACAAGCACTAGTTTCAAATGCATATGCAAACATGTTTCATATACAGCGCTTCACCGCTCCTTCCCATTGAAAACAATAGAAAATTGCGGCGATGCCGCCGGCAATGCGCCTCTATAGAAAGCGGTACCATTATTTTGCATGGAAATTTGGCGTTTTAAATCTGTCCAAACAAGAGTGAGTGAGTGAAAAACGTATAGAGCGCAACACTTGCGAACTGAGTCTAGTAGACATCCCGGGTATGATAAAGTTTGAAAAAGTTTGAAAAACAAAACCATAAATTATAATATAATAAATAACTATAAATAATTATAACAAATAATAATGTAATTATAATAAAAAATAAAATAAAATAATAAAAATTATTCAATAATGTAATCAAATCAAAAACACTGAAATTTGCTCAATTGCAGAATTGTCGCTGTCATTACTTTTATTTTTTTATGACAAATTTCCCCACAAATCGCTATCGCTCAATTCTGCAAGCGATTATAATTTATAATTGCTGTTTTCTAGCTGCTCTAAAACCACTTTTGACATAAAGGGACACTTTTGGTTGCTATGGACAATCTACAGTTTGCAGGCAGAAAGAACCGTTTTTATTATATAAAAGTACATGCAGGGCACTGGGCAGACCACTAGGGACAAAGGGGTGTGTATTTTTTACATACAGTACTGTAATCTTTAGGATTACAGTATACTGTATGTAATGTGTTTATTTACTTTTTTTAATTTGGTGCCATTCTCCGCCCCTGTGCGTCGTAAGGGAACGGAGATCGGCGGCACACAGGGACACTGTGTGAATCGAGCGAGGACCCGCTCGCTCACACAGCGGGGAGGCATCGCAGGATCCAGGGACAAGGTAAGTAAACCCTGCCTGTGGATGCTGCGAGGCGAGCCCGAGTCGGGCTCGGGGTTACCGATCGCAGCACAAAAATCTCATCCCGAGCCTGACTTGGGAATACCACCAGCCAGGTTAAACAAATAACAATGACATATACTGTATACACATACAAAAATGGGCTTAATTGAAGGACTTGTGCATGACCACTGCAGGTGGCAATTTGACTCTAATTAATACTAAGATGAAACAGCTGAAGCCATGATCTGCAAAAGTCCTTCAATTAAGCCCATTTTTTTATGTGCATGTGTCATTGTTATTTGTTTTAGATACAACTATGAGTAAGCACCAGTAGTTATGGTGTGAAACACGTTAGCAATCTGTTTTTATTCCCATATTGTATGGACTGTCATTAATAAAGATATTTAGTTGGAGTGCAGCCACCTGGATTGTTTCTTCCTCTATATCACAAGAATAGACCGTATGTGAACCGGTCAGATGAGCATGGGGATGATTATAGTCTTCCCAGACCAACTTCTCCAAAGCAACAGACAGAACAATTGATGGTTCCACAACGTTGTTTAAAGTAAAGCATGGGGATGTTCCACAGAAGCATGAAACTAGATGAAAAACTAAACTGAAACTGCAGTTCCCAAACCATCTCCTGATATAACAGAGGCTAGGGGATGGGCTGAACATGTTCACTTTGCCTTTGAAACATCCCCATGCTTTACTTTAAACAACGTTGTGGAACCATCAATTGTTCTGTCTGTTGCTTTGGAGAAGTTGGTCTGGGAAGACTATAATCATCCCCATGCTCATCTGACCGGTTCACATACGGTCTATTCTTGTGGTAAGGAGCCAACCTTATTCACTGGGTGTCGTTTGGTGGAAGAAGATTTTTTTGTTCAAATTTCACATATTATGGACTATATTAATTGGATCACTTTCGATTCTCATTTCTTTTAATCACATCATTTTCACTTCATTTTTAAGTCTTTTTCACTAATTTGTTATTTTTCACATATATATGTCATAATTTTTAGCGCTGTACCTATAGTTTTTTATAGTTTTGTGGATTGCTTTGGTTTAAGTAATTGGTACTGGCAGCTTTTTTATTCAATATATTTTCACTTATTCACGTTAGCGCAGTGTTTTTCTCCCCTAGGGGAGATTTTTTATGTCTTCCTCTATATGTTCGTAGTTTCTGACAGGGCCAGCAGCCTGTACGAATGCTACTTTATCTAAATGACAATGATTTCAACTTGAGGTTTACAGGCTGTAGTAATCCTATTTCTATTGATTTTCTTAATGTGCATTTAAAGGGGAAGGCAGCAAAGTGGTAACCAGTCTCTTCAGGAAATCCACGGCTGGTAAGGCACTCCTACAAGTGGACTCCAGCCATCCCAAACATATTTTAGGCCAGGTTCACACTAGTCCGACAATCGCTCCGACATTGGGAGCTCATGTCGCATGACGTGTAAAAATGAATGTTTCCCTATGGGAGCCGTCTTAACTGGTCCGACACATGTCGTAGCGACTTTGAAAATGCTCCCTGTACTACTTTGGTCCGACTTTGATCCTACTTTACTCCATTGAATATCATTGAAGTCGGATCAAAGTGGGAACGCCGTCTTGCATGCTCCGACATTGGAATGCCACTTGTACTCTACTGATCTTGAGGGGGAACTCCACGCCATTTTAACAAAAAAAACGGCATAGGTTACCCCTCCAAGAGCATACCACGCCCATGGGTCTGGTGCGGATTTAAAGGGGAACCCCCTATGCCATAGAAACTGCGTGGGGTCCCCCCAAAATCCATACCAGACCCGTATCCGAACAGCAGCCCGGCCAGTCAGTAAAGGGGGTGGGGATGAGCGGTGCCCCCCTTCCTTAGCCGTGCCAGGCCACATGCCCTTAACATGGGGAGGTAGCTGCTCTGGGGCAGGGGGGCGCCCTGCAGCCCCCCCTCAAAGCACCCTGTCCCCATGTTGATGAGGACAGGGCCTCTTCCCGACAACCCTGGCCGTTGGTTGTCGGGGTCTGCGGGTGGGGGGCTTATCGGAATCTGGGAGCCCCCTTTAACAAGGGGGCCCCCAGATACTGACCCCCCACCCTAGGTGCACGAGTATGGGGTACATCGTACCCCTACCCATTCACCTGGAGGAAAAGTGTCAAAAAAATAAACACAGTTTTTTAAAATAATTTATTAGTCAGCTCCGGGGGTCTTCTTCTGACTTCTCTGCTCTCCGGGGGTCTTCTTCTGACTTCGGGGGTCTTCTTCGCTCTCTTGCTCTGTTCTCCGAGCTCCCTGGTTCTTCTCCCGCTCTCCGGTGCCTTCTGCCGGGCTGCACTGCCGCTATCTTCTTTGTAGCTCTTTCACTAGCGGCAGCCAGCCCGGTCTTCTTTGTTGCCTTCTTCATCACCTTCTTCTTCCCTCTTCTTGTTGACTTGACGCTCCCTCCCGCTGTAATGCCGGGTGTGCGGTGATTTATATAGGCCTCTTATGACGTCACAGTCCCAGCATGCTTCGGTTGGTGACGTCAATTTGTGGAGACTCTTGAATGGCTTACAGTACAGTGGTGTCCAAACTTTTCTCAAAGAGGGCCAGATTTGATGACGTGAACATGCGTGAGGGCCGACCATTTTGCCTGACATTCTTTGAACCATTAAAATATGGTCTAAGTGTGTTCGTCTGAGCACTAATACACAGTCCAACAAGAATTCTCCTGACTTTGTGGCTGTGTGTGGTGAAGAGATGAGCTTGGGCGTGTTATTTGGATATACCGTATTTATTGGCGTATAACACGCATATTCACTTTAACTGCTTAAGGACCGCCGCATGTACATTTACGTCGGCAGAATGGCACGGAGAGGCACATTGGTGTACCTGTACGTCCCTGCCTAGACGTGGGTCGGGGGTCCGATCGGACCCCCCCAGTACTTGCGGCGGTCCCCGTGGCTGCAGGAGTGATCCGGGATGAGGGGGCGGCTGTTCGTTTTTGTCCGCCCCCTCCGAATTGCTCCCAGACAATCTGCTCCCTCCCTGCAGTGCACTTCCTCTGCCTGTATAATGTAAACACAGGCAGAGGAAGTGATGTCAGCTCTCCTCTCGTCTGTATTTTTAATCCGCCGAGAGGAGAGAAGACATCACACAGTAAGTCGCACTAACACTACACTGACTGATTTAGTGTCAGTGTGACAGTTACTGTGACAGGCAGTTAGTGTTAGGTTCAGGGTAGCCCCCTACCCCCCCTAATAAAGTTTTTAACCCCTTGATCACTGAGCTAGTTAACCCTTGCCAGTGTCACTAAGCGATAATTTTTCTGATCGCTGTATTAGTGTCACTGTTGCCGCTAGGTAGCTAGTTTTTTTTTATTGCGTTTTTTTTTTACTAAAGACATGTGGCTGAATACATTTTGGCCTAAATGTTCAACTAAAATTTAGTTTATTAGATTTTTCTTATAACAAAAAGTAGAAAATATCATTTTTTTTCAAAAATTTCCGTCTTTTTCCATTTATATCGCAAAAATAAAAATCGCAGAGACAATCAAATACCATCAAAAGAAAGCTCTATTTGTGTGAAGAAAAGGACGCAAATTTTGTTTGGGAGCCACATCGCACGACCGTGAAATTGTCTGTTAAAGCGACGCAGTGCCGAATTGTAAAAACGCATTTGGGCATTTAGCAGCATATTGGTCCGGGGCTTAAGTGGCTAAGAGGGAAGTTTCTGGAAAAAACATACATTTTAAATAAAGAGATGTGAAGCAAAATAAGGGTCAGTGCCCATCTACAGTCTCACACGTACCATGAATTCAGCAGTCCCACCATTGCCATGAATGCAGCAGACCCACCATTGCCATGAATGCAGCAACCCCACCATTGCCATGAATGCAGCAGACCCACCATTGCTATGAATGCAGCAACCCCACCATTGCCATGAATGCAGCAGCCTCACCATTGCCATGAATGCAGACTCACCATTGCCATCAGTGTATGCTGATCGATGCCCATCTGCAGCTTTTGAGGGGACAGGGAGGGGGGTGGGACGAGCACCAACAGATTACATACAGGGGAAACAACTGTTTTCTCAGAAAGAAAGTCTCACCTCTTTTAATTGGACAGAACAGTCATCCAATGGCAGGGCAGGAGACGTGACTTCCTATTACAGAGGCCGCCCCATAAACAGGTAATACTGTAGTTATGGCATTCCTTTCTCCCCTCCCTGTCCCCTCCAAGGCAGCAAGCATATATATATATTTTGTGGCCCCAACGTTCGGAGATATAAATGTCCAAATTACCAGGCAGGCCATTCGAAACCGCAACGCGGCCGCAATAGGACATGTCTGGCTTACTATCATTGGATTGGTATAAGGCCAATGTGGTGCCTATGTTTTAAGAGGGCTCAAAGTCATTACCAAGTAACTACAGACTGGTTAGTCTATAGTTAGGAAGTTATTGAAGGCTTTAATTAAAGACCACAAAACATAAAGTCCTCGATAGCGCTACAACAATATGAAGCAGAACACAGTAATAACTATATATAAATCCAGACTCATTGCAGCTGCCAACCATAGGAGGATGGGCACAAAAATAAAAATAAACAACAAAAACAAGCAGCGCTCTATGAGTTGAAGTAATAAAAACGTTATAGTTGAAAAAGTAAAAAATGGACATCAAACAAATGTACACAAGTTAATATGCTGTGGTGGACAATTTGGGTACATAAAATAGCTACCAAATGCATAGCATTGAAAGGAGTCCTGTGATGGAGTGGTAAAAATCAGAGACTGATAACAATCACTTGGGCTGCTGTATGGGTGTCAGTTCATCAGACTTAGTGACCCATGCATAAGGACACAGTGGTAAAAAGGGATACTGCTGTGGTGGGGATGGAAGATCGCTCAGATGGACTGATGTACTCACGTCACCGTGGGTGGCTGCACATGCGGTGTAGACCTGTAAAAATCCGTATCACCGAACGTCAGGGAGACAGTCGTGATGGCGCCAGAAAGCAGGAGAATACAGATGACACTGGATCAGGATGGCAAACCGCAGCAGCTGTGTCACAGCGAGCACCAGACCGGCGGTCAGTGAGTGGTACGTAACAGGGCTGACACGTGAAGGGGGTATAACAAAGAAACAGGACCACATACAGTAGAAGAGCTTTTGCTAGAAAACAATATTATAAGCAGCAGATAGCTTGGATTCATGGACCAAAGTTATCAAACAAATCAGATTTTTTTTTTTTTTATGAGGAAGTAGGCAAAAACTTAGACGACAAGGAGTGGCTGTGGATATAGCATGATTGGATTTTGGTAAAGGGTTTGACTCAGTTCCTCACACATGGCTTATGTGTAAGTTAAAGTCTATAGGCCTAAAACATTTAGTTTGTAAATGGATAAAAATCTGACTAAAAGACCGTACTCAGAGACTAGTAAATAATTATTCATAAACTGAATGGTCAATAGTTATTAATGGTGTACCTCAAGGTTCAGTGTTGGGACCCTTACTTACATATTTACAAATAATACAAAGTTTGAGATTAAAAGTACAATTGTTGTGTTTGCAGATTACACCAAATGGAGTGGAAAAAACATCCTTACAGGATGTCTCCAACTTACAAGCCAGCCTCAATGCACTATTTTTTAGGGAAACTATTTGGCAAATTAAGTTTAATTTTGATGAATGCAAAGATATGCAAATATATGTATTTTGGAGATAAAAACATGCATACATCATACATTATAGGAGGAGAACAGCTGGGGGAGTCAATGGTAGAGAAGGAGCTGAGTGTTCTGTTCAGATCAGAAACCTAATATTACAACATTGTAGAATGCAATGCCAAGCTGCAGTTTCTTGTATTAGAACTTAGAGTTATCGATCCAAGTTGGAGTCATAATTTTACCTCATCTGGAATTTGCAGTACTGTTTTGGGCACCAGTTCATAAAAAAGATATCGGAGAACAAGAGAATGTACAGGGGAGGGTAACCAAACTGAAAGGTGCCATTGAGAAGCTCAACTATGAAATTGCTGAAATTACTTTATTCTCTCTTGAGAAGAGGTGACCAATGAGGGGATATGATCACTTTGTATAAACACATTGGGGTTGATTTACTAAAACTGGTGCAGCTGTGCATGGTAGCCAATCACCTTTTAACTTCAGCTCGCTTATTTAAGCATTGAAAATACAACCTGGAAGTGGTACTGAGCCAGCCATTAAAGAGTCTCCAAAATTTGAAACATGACTTGAAAAGGTGCATGTGCATGAAATGCATTGTCATAGCACCATCTCCGGTGTTCCTGGTGCATTCCAGCAGCCATCCATAGCGATTACTCCTGGCTTAGCCTGATATCCAGAGCGACTCTGTGACATCATCTCTGGCTTCTGAGGCTTGGTCGCTGCAGCCCTGTCACAGTGGGTTCTCAGATCTTCTGGTCAGGAGTTTTACATCGGCGGATTCCTACAGCAACCCCATTCACAGCAGCAATTACATCAAGCAGATAGCTTCTCAATACTATCTCCAATACTCAATAAAATCTCCATCAGCCAGCCAGAACCCCTGATAATTATATAGCTAGGATGTGGTCTGGAGGAGATGCTTGTTATAGTCTTTGAATTATTTCCACTACACCACTGAGCCGTGGAGGCATGGTGTTTTCTACAGAGGCCAGCTGTGTGCGGCCATGTAGAGATGAATTGGTGTTGTTGCTTTTCCTGATTCCCTTCCAAGGGCTATCTTTAGTAACTATTGATTTCTTTGAGGAACTTCTTGGGTTAAATCTTCCTGGATTGGCGCCATTTATTTTATTAGAAACAATGGCCTTGCAATAACAAGGACACAAGCATGTAAGCCATCTGGTCCAGGTGCTTTATTGACTTTTTATTTTGTCTAAATGTTTCTAGACTATATCAATTTTGAACAATTGAGGTCTTTTTGGGGCTGTCAGTACTATTCCCATTACGGACGTGAGCTTTCCTATTCCCTCTATATACACCAAGCTGAAGGAGGTATTTAATAAATGTACGAGTGTTGGGATGGTGGCGCTGCTAAATGTGTCTAGTGGGTGAGACGTCTCACAGCTGAGGACGGAATCACCCACGGACTATACACAACGGGTGTAACGCTAGACTTGCTCCCCTAGCACTTCTAGGGTCCGGTGGACAGCTGAGATAGCTGAGGCTTGTATACGTACCACTTCTTTTTATGTTTTCATCTATTTATTTTTTTGTATACACATTTTTAATTAGCCCAGGTGCCTCTGGGATTATAACAGTGGAGAAGTCCACTTATAGTTTTTTAATAAATACACTCAGTGTTTTGGAAACCTATCACACTATGTGGATACTTCGTTTTTGTCTTCCTGAGTGACACCGGAAGTTCCCTACTACAAACAGCTGGAGGGTCATTCCTACAGCTGACAGCGGGTGCAACGCGGATAGAGGGAGCCGTGGAGCAGGTGCATTCAAGGTACCACCACCATCTGCCTATAGCCCCTGGAGGGTGCCAACATCTGGTGAGTGGGGACCCAGGAGGGGGAGCACTGAAGTCACGAAGCAGCATCCCAGTAGAGAAAAACCGCACCAAGTCACTCATAGACATTTTTTATTGTTCAGTTTGCAATGCATTTTTTATTGTCATAATTCGCATATACTTCTTTCTGTTTGGAGAGTTATACATATACTATCAGTACTCCTACCCCAGGGGGTAATATTGCATCTATATTTGATGCCACTCTGTGTCTTGGTATATACCTCTTTCTAAGGTTTTTAACTACCGTATTCAGTGGCCTGCACAGTATCCTGACGCTATTGCAGGATACACTTGGAAACTACAAGCTATATATGTTGAATATCACGGGTGATCTTTATACCACTGTGGTTTGGTACACATTCATGTTTTTTGATTGTTTTGTTTTTTAGTTTGTTGTCATTTTACACAGTTTGGACAGTCAGGCCCACGTCCTTGGGCAATTAGGATTTTCCACTTGGCACACAAGTCACAGTTTGATCACTTTCACTGCAGGGTTTTCCCCTTCACTTATCTGCACAGAGTCCTGACCAACCTGTGTTTCTTTGCAATTTAGTTTTTTCTGGGTGATCACACCAGTTTTTTTAACCACTTTATATACACTAGTAGACACCACCTAGTGGTGGTAGTCTGCTCGGCACCCACACAACCAGGACACCCAGATAGCCCATATCATTAATGAGGTAACCTTACACGCTCCTACTCAGAGCGGCTCCATAGGGATCCCCTATCCTTGGGATTCTCCTCTTCACAGGTTACCCAACACTTGGTTTTACCTACACACTAGTCTTTGTTTGGACAATTCACGTCTCACCCACTAGACACATTTAGCAGCGCCACCATCCCAACACTCGCACATTTATCGTTAGATCTTCTAGGAGATCCTCAGGGAGGCAGCAGCTACACCACACGTCCTAAGCACGGATCCTTCATTTCACTATTTAATAAATGTGCTTTCTCTTTATCTTCACTTCAGTCACCATATCTAAATCTCGTAAAGGGTCTATATGCTCAGACCTGACCTATTTACCATTGATATATTTAAAGATTGGGGGGGGGGGGGGTATTCTCTTTTCGCAACATGTTGTTCATTTAAACTTTTAAAGCCTTAATTTCCTTTTTGCAAGAAACACTTTTTTGATGATCCAGAAGCAGCAGAAAGAGTGTTATATTCTTTGTAACTTTTAAATAGTAATAGTGTTCCTTTATTTTTACATTTCTAAGTGCCCTTTTCATATCATCTATAGCCTCTCTAACGTTAGACATGAGTTACTCTGGTTTTATTTTTAACCTTTAAACGTGATGCCTATGGGAATTTATTTTGTAGTGTGTTTGCATACAGTCAATTTGAAGCATTCCCATTTCTGTTCTTTCTTTTTTGATGATAATATTCACTCCCAGCCCTCAGCATTAAAATGAAGGGTTGTATTTTTCCTGTATGTACTTGTTATTTACAGATTGCATTAAATGAAATCATGTTATGGTCAGTGCTACCCAGATGATACTTTATATGAACATTAACTACTTGCCGACCAGCCGCCGTCATATTACAGCGGCAGGTCAGCTCTCCTAGGCGAGAGCCCGTAGCTCTACGTCGGCTACTTTGCGGCCACTAGGGGGCGCGTCCCCGCTCGCCCCCGAGTCCCGCGCGCGTGCCCGGCGGGTACGATCGTCGCCGGGCACACGCGATCGCTCGGTACAGAGCGAGGAACGGGAGCTATGTGTGTAAACACACAGCTCCCGGTCCTGTCAGCAGGGGAAACGCTGATCTTCTGTTCATACAATGTATGAACGGAAGATCAGTGATTTCCCCTAGTGAGGACTCCCCCCCATACAGTTAGAACACACCCAGGAACATACTTAACCCCTTCCCCGCCCCCTAGTGTTAACCCCTTCACTGCCAATGGCATTTTTATAGTAATCCAATGCATTTTTATAGCACTGATCGCTATAAAAATGCCAATGGTCCCAAAAATGTGTCAAAAGTGTCCGAAGTCCGCCATAATGACGCTGATCGCCGCCATTACTAGTAAAAAAAAAATATTAACAAAAATGCCATTAAACTACCCCCTATTTTGTAAACGCTATAACTTTTGCGCAAACCAATCAATAAACGCTAATTGCGATTTTTTTTACGAAAAATATGTAGAAGAATACGTATCGGCCTAAACTGAGGAAAAAAACGTTTTTTTATATATTTTTGGGGGATATTTATTATAGCAAAATTTAAAAAATATTGCATTTTTTTCAAAATTGTCGCTCTATTTTTGTTTATAGCGCAAAAAATAACAACCGCAGAGATGATCAAGCACCACCAAAAGAAAGCTCTATTTGTGGGAAAAAAAGGATGCCAATTTTGTTTGGGAGCCACGTCGCACGACTGTGCAATTGTCAGTTAAAGCGACGCAGTGCCGAATCACAAAAAGTGCTCTGGTCATTGGGCAGCAATATGGTCCGGGGGTTAAGTGGTTAAAGGGGTAATTCCCCCAAAAAACTTTTTTTAACATTGATTGAGGCTCATTATGTCAAGGGGAATCGGGTGTTTTTTTATTAGAAACGAAGCAGTACTTACCGTTTTACAGATGCATCGTCTCCGTCGCTTCCGGGTATGATCGTCTGGTCTGGGCGTGCCTATTTGATTGACAGGCTTCCGACGGTCGCATACATCGCGTGACGAGTAGCCGAAAGAAGCCGAGCGACGGTGCGGCTCTATACTGCGCCTGCGCACCGTCGTTCAGGTACTTTCGGAAAATCGTGACGCGATGTATCCGACCTCGGAAGCCTGTCAATCAAATAGGAACGCCTAGACCCGGAGACCATACCCGGAAGCGTCGGAGACGATGCATCTGTAAAACGGTAAGTATGGCTTCATTTCTAAAAAAAAAACACCCGATTCCCCTTGACATAACGAGCCTCAATCAATGTTAAAAAAAAAAATTTTGGGGGAACTACCCCTTTAACAATACTCTGTGTGGTTTGAGGTTACCAAGTTTAACATAGCATCACTTCTAGTTAGGGCTTCTATATCCTATGTCATAAAATGGTCTTGTAAAAGGTTTATAGATTTCTGCCCTTATACTATTCCAGCAGTGCCATAACACCAGTCAATTTTGGGGTAGTTAAAAACCCCCATAATTATCATTGTCCTAGTACTTGCAGTCCCTTCCATCTGTGCAATAACAAATAGATTCCAAATGACAAGACCCTTGGATCTGCTACTTCTTTGCTGGGCAAATGAGGCTAGAGTGGAATGATATTATTTTTTATTATTATTATTATTATTATTATTATTATACAGGATTTATATAGCCCCAACAGTTTTCACATCACTTTACAATGTAGGGGAAGGGAACAGTATAATTACAATACAGTTCTCAGGACTTCATGTCAGGGAGATGACGTGTTGCACATGAGGCACGCACGTCGAGGGAGCGGCTGACCGCGCCACAGACCTAACCAGGTGACGGGGGATGGAGGACGCCGGAGGATCCGAGGGTGAATCGGCGGCAGCGGTAATGATGCAGGGTAAGAGACTGCTGAGTCGCTGAGCCGCCGACCGATCACCTCGGACAAGCGTTCTCTCCCGCCGCACAACAGAGGCCCCCCTCCCCCCCCCCTCTGCCCTTCGACAGAGCTGACCAACTGAGCGGTCTAAGAAATAAGGAGAAAGCCCGGCATCTCACGGCGTCTCTTGGCGGCAGCTCTTGTCTGGCCCCCCCACGGATCCTGGCGCCTCCCCTGGCCTCCTCTGGCCCCTGCACCGTTCAGGTAATATTTATGCTTTTACACCATTGCACTGCGGAGGCTGCCTGCACAGAAAATAATCATTCAATGTGGATAACCTGGAGACTGAGGGACTAAGGGACTGGTAAGAACTTTTTCCATGTTTTCTCCAACCCTATTGCAATGTCATATGATTCAGAGTGGTGTTGAAACAAACTGCTAATGACTCTAGCAATCAGAGGAAAGCCTGCTAAGCCAAGTTACAATTTACACTAAAAAAATCTCCCCATCACTTGAATGGTCAGCCGATGACATATTGATTACTATCAGGTCGGTCAGAAAAGTCTTTATTGGGTCACTGTGGTAACAAATGCTGACGGGCTATACAGTGAAGGGTAGAACTCTACGGATGGTGAGGAAGGGGAGAGGACGGATCGAGGAAAGGGGGGGGTGTTTTTTTTTTGTTTTTTGTTTTTTGGGGTTTGCTTTTGGCTTTGGTTTGTTTTGTTTGGTAGGGTGGGATTGGCTAGGAATGACAATGCTGAGAGTGACACAACAAGGGGTAGCCCAACTGCCCCACCCCCTAGGGGACACCTGGATCCCTTGGAGGAGAGGGGGTTCATTGGCTCGATGGAGAGAAGGAAGGGTACTCACAGATTCAAAGGTTACCAGAGGAGCGGATGCTGGATTGCATGTTAGAGAGAGAAGTGACATGATGCGTTCTAAATATATATATTTTGTTTGGTTTTTTGTTTTTTCTTCTCCTTTGTTTTAACGATGTGATGTTGTACCATGTGGGTATTTCTGTAGATTTCATTATTATATGATGTAACAACTTCATGGCCAGAGGAATGGCCCCTTGCTTGTGTCACTTTGCATGTTTGAAAACAATAAAAGAAAATTGAGAGAACAGTGCGGTGAACCGCACCCTGGGATTTGCCGCCTGGAAAAGTTATTTAAAGCTCAATACATTTACGTGTATATTCATTAAAGATGTACCTGTACCCTGCAAGTACACTGCGCCTTACCCTAGGAATTCTTAATATAGCCGGGGTGGACCGTCTACTAGTGTGCCCGACTACACAAGATACGCCGTATGCATCTCACCTTAGGACACTGCTCATACCTCTTTGTTTGGTTCGTGGCGTAGCGGTGACAGATGGATGGACAATAGGGCGGGAGCAGGGAGAGGGGGTGCGAAGCGGAGGTTGCTCCTTGCGGGATTGGACCCTGCTGGAGCTATTTGAATGTTCATATCCACTCACAAACGCACAAACAACTCTGACACGCTTAGAATCATAGCAATTTGATACCTATGTTTATTTAACCATTGAGCTTTTTAGGTTAAAAGGTGGACTTCTATACCTTGGGGGCGAGCAGATCGCGTAATCTAATTAAATCAATCAGACCGTGCACAGTAGAACGTTTCACCATATGGTGATGAAACCTAAGAGAGAGAAGATACCATTACTAAACTCATAGAGTGGGACTTTTCACCTGCATATATTCTGGGGATCAAGATTTAGAGAATATCCTTAAGAAGCAATCCAAGCTTGGGTGCAATCCCGCACACTTTCCCTCTGGCTTATTTTTTAAAGTTCCTTCTAAATAGGTCAGAAAGGGAAAGCGAACCTCTGGTTAGCTTCAACTTTTGTGGTTACTCTCAGAGGTCACAGAGACACAAAATCTATTGCCTAATATAACTATAAGAAAAAGGACTGTCCACATCTAAACTGGGGAAGCGAATTAGAGCCAGGAAAAAATATAGTATGAGCAAGATAACAAGGGGCTCTGCTCCGAAAATCCCTAAGGATAATCCTACTACTAGCACTATAAGGCAATACATGACCTCGGAAGGGAGCACTAAAAGCCCAAGCAATGTAAAAAAAACAGAAAAAACGGGGGCGACCCAAAAAGGAGCCGGGGGGGCGGAACCCCTCAACCACGGATACATCAACAGAAGGGGATCAGGAACTAAGTCAAATGGATGAGTCAAGAATAGACACACATCTACCAACGAAGGTGGAACTAGATGGGATGTTAAGGAGACTGGAAAACGCGATAAAGGACTAAATCAGTGTATTAAGAACCGATAAAAACCACATCCTGTCGTGGGTAGAGGAGGTGGAGACAAGAATGGAAAAGCAGGAATCAGAATTAAACCAACTAAAAAATCAATACCTCACAATGAAACAGAATCAGAGGCTCTTACAATACCGTTTAGAAGATCAAGAGAATCGTAATAGAAGGCAAAACCTGAGAATTCGAGCCATCAAGGAAGAAAGGGGTGAAGATCTGAGAAAAACCTTGAATAACCTGTTTCTCCCCCTTCTGGACAACGGCACGGAGGAACCCCTTAAAATAGAGCGGGTACACCGCATAGGAAGAATTAAGGAAAGAGAGGGTGAAAGGCCAAGAGACATAATAGCCAGGTTCAGATATTATAAAGATAATGCTGAAATCTGGTCAAAATTAAGAAGAAAGCCACCCCTGTGCTATGGCGGGGTGGAGATCCAGATCTTCACAGACCTGGCTTGGGAAACCCTTGCCAGGAGGAGGCATCTTAAACCTCTACTGGAACAGATGCGGTTGCATAATATCAATTATCAGTGGGGGTTTCATGCGTGTCTCATTGGACAGAAAGATGGGATCTCTGCAAAATTAACATTCCCAGAGGATCTGTCAGGTTTCTGTCGTAAATTGGATATGCATGTCCTTGAATTACCAGGATGGGTGGAATAAGTATAATTAGACTTAAAGAGCAGGATCTGGGGGGGGCGGGCGAGGCCTGGGGGGGGACAAAAGGAGGGTTCTCTGGGGGGGTCTGCAGTCCTGCTCACATAGGATCGGCCCCCAATCCTTGGGGGTACCAGAGAGGGCTGGGCGCGGGGAAGTCACACCTCACTACAAGAGAACCGGCGGGAAATGGGGAGAGAGGATCCCTACTGTTCAGAGGCGATGACTAGGCCTAGGAAGAGGGGGAGGGGGAGGTGGGGGAGGAGCGGGGGGGGGGCGGGGGTCAGGGGGTTAGGAAAGTGAGAGGGATCCCCCCTCCCTCCCAAAAAGGGGATGGGGAAGGGAATGTGGCTCCCAGTGACTCGATAAGAAAACCCAGGACAACTGCTGAGTAGGAAGGAATGGCAGAAGTAACGTTTTTATCATATAATGTTAAAGGTATGAACTCCGTGAGGAAAAGATTTAAGGTTCTAGAAGAGATCAAACAATATAGAGCGGATGTAGTTTTTATACAGGAGTCCCACTTGACTCTGGATTCAAATGTTAAGCTGTACTCACCTACGTACCCAACCTGGTTCTACGGGGACTCTATCTCCAAACGGGCAAGGGGCGTGGCAATTGGTTTTGCGAGAGGGATTGGGTTTGCCCTTGAGGCGAGGTTGACAGACCCGGAAGGTAGATTTTTATTTTTGAAAGAAAAATTAGGGAACACCGTTTATACCCTAGCAAACATTTACGCTCTTAACGTACATCCAATCAAATATTTAGGTAAACTGAAAATTTTTGCGGAGGGCTATACGTTTCTGATGGGGGATTTAAATTTTGGTATGAACCCGAGAGAAGACAGTATGTCCCGGGTGAGGGAGACAACTAACGTGCAGCTACAAAAAATAAAACACAAGATGCACGATTGCCAACTGGTGGATGTTTGAAGGGTATTCCACCCAAACACACACGACTACATGTTTCCCCCCCCCCACACACAGGACGTACACCAGGATAGATTACATACTGGTAGATCATAGGCTATTGGACAGGGTCACCGAGACAGATATTGGAATTATGACTGTATCGGACCATGCACCAATAACTATGAAAATTAAATCATCTATACATAAGAACCAACAGTCAGTATGGCACCTCAACGATAACTTGATTCAAGATGAAGAAGGGGCAGGAAGGGTGGAAGAGGAACTCAAAAAAAAATTCCTAGTTACTGACACAGAAGAGATCTCAAGTGCAACTCTCTGGGAGACGCAAAAAGCGTACATCAGAGGCATATTAATCTCCGAGGGTGCGAGGAAAAAAATCGAGAGAAATAGGAAGTCCGATACCTTGGTCAAGAAAATAACGAACCTGGAACAAAAACATAAAGAGCAGAGACTAAAAGAGACGTACCTCAACCTAATTCTAAAAAGAGACAAACTTAAGGAGATTATGGAACAAGAAGCAAGGAAAACTCTTAATAGTATCGCCAGAGAGAGGTATTTATGGGGTAATACATCCAGTAAGCACCTCGCTAAAATGGCCCAAAAAAAGAAAACTAGGAATTATATTGAGAAAATCAAAAGGAAAAATGGGGACTTGGTCTATTCAACAGAGGACATCGGAGAAACCTTTAAAAACTACTATGAGGAATTATATACGATCAATCAGACAAGGTGGCAAGCAAAAATGCCCTGAAAAACATGGTAGGCGGAAAAAGTCCAGGCCCAGACGGGTTTTCAGTACTTTATTACAAGAGATTTAGTAACATCTTGATACCAAAATTATGTAAATACTTTAATGGCCTAGGGTCAGATTACGAAACCAGTAAGGAAGCACTAGCCGCCTTGGTTGCAATTATCTTAAAAGAAGGGAAGGACAGCTCACTCTGCTCAGGATATAGACCAATCACTTTATTGAACACGGATATCAAGCTCTTTGTGAAAATTCTAGCGGAGCGTCTGAAAAGGGTTATGCACCTTTTGGTACATCCTGATCAGGTGGGGTTTGTCCCAAATAGAGAGTGCAAAGATAATGGTATAAGAGCACTTCTCCTGCTCCAGAGGATAAGGCAGAGTGGGTCCCCATGTCTATTCCTGTCGGTAGATGCCGAAAAAGCATTCGACAGGGTTGACTGGGGACTCATGATGCAAACCCTCACAGCAATGGGAATAGGGGACAGGCTGGCCAGATGGATTAAAACACTTTACCACCATCCTTCTGCAAAAATCAAAATCAATGACACGCTCTCGGACTCTTTCGAAATGAAGAATGGGACAAGACATCCTGTCATTAGAACCACTGTTGGCCATCATCTGCAATGACCCGGACATCAACGGTGTCAGGGTAGAGGAGGAGGAACACAAATTGTCGGCCTTTGCCGACGAAATTTTGTTCTACTTTACCAACCCGGCAAATTCTATCCCCAAGCTTTCCAAGATATTACAACAATATGGTGCCATTTCAAACTTTAAGATTAATGTAACAAAATCTGAAATATTAAACATAAACCTCAACAAAATTGAAGAGGGGCAAGTGAAAGAGATATGTGCCTTCCCCTGGAAAAAATAATTAAAATACCTTGGTATAAAATTAGCCAACACGGTCCAGAAGATATACAAAATACATTTTGTGCCTTTGTTAAATGAGATTATAAACGAAGTAAAAAAAACAATAAATAAACCCATCTCATGGGTAGGATGTATAAATATGTTGAAGATCATACTTGTACCTAAAATACTCTATAAATTCCTATTAATTCCAATAGCGTTACCCCAACAATTTCTAAGAATCCTAAACTCCCTATTAATGACATATGTGTGGAAAAACAAAAAGCATAGAATATCTCTTTCAATTCTAAAACAGGAAAAGCAACACGGGGGTCTGGCGGTGCCCGATATTAAAAATTACTACAAGGCGGCCGTTCTTTCACAGGTGGTAGAATGGGCTAGGGACAGGCAAGGGAAAAGATGGGTGCAAATAGAAAAGGCACAAGCTAATACACAACTGAGTAGCATTATTTGGATTCCTGCACAATATAGAGCACTTGACCACAAAATATACGACATGACACGGGATACTCTGAGAATGTGGGATAGGGTACAGACATTACTCGATAGGAAATGTAACTCTCCACTTATGAATTTAAAAGAAAATGCATATTTTGCACCAGGGGAAAAAAACTGGGGGGAATTGGATTAGAAAAGATAAAGTAAACTTGGGTGATATAATAAAAGATGGTGAGATAAGGACCTATGAAGAATTGAAAACCAGAACGGATTTCTGGAATCTTGATAGGTGACATTATTCCCAGTTACATCATTTCATGCAACACCTCCCCCGCCCATTACGGACAGGGACGGAGCTGACACCATTAGAGAAGTTATGTATATCAGATAATTCTAAGGGCACAGTTTCAAAACTATATGGGATACTCATTAAGTTAGGAGCACGGGATGAAGCACCCTTTGTAGAGAAATGGGAAAGGGAGTTGGAAACACCTAGAGGGGAAAACACTTTTCAAAAAATAATGCAACTGACTCACTCCTCCGCTATAGACACACGAACAGCCGAGATAAACTACAAATGTATTTTGGGCTGGTACATCACCCCGGACAAATCCAGTAACTTTAAAGCAGGACAGACCGCCGAGTGCTGGCATGGATGCCCAGATAGAGGAACGATGGCACATTTGTGGTGGACCTGCCTGAAAATATAAAAATATTGGGATACTATTTTGAGCCAAATAAAAGAGATCACGGGAAAGGAGATAAAGAAAGATCCCTGGGTTGTCCTTTTCCATGGTAGCCATGAGGGCATCAAAAGGTACAAGCAGTCCCTACTACCTCACTTATTGAATGCAGCGAAAAGGCTCATACCAAAAAAGTGGCAGGAAACTGGAAGCCCACAGATCTGAGACTGGATAGATGCAGTGGAGGAAACCTATAGGATGGAAGAGCTTAAGGAGAGTGTTTTAGAAACAAACAGTGATTTCAAGGAAAAATTGAAAAAGTGGAAAGAGTATAAAAAAACATGGAGCTATGTGGAGAGATTGAGAGTTTCTTAGTTAAAATACCCTGAGAATATAGCACCCCTGGTATAAATATATTAATGGACCCTAAACAAAGTTGGAATCCTTGGCTTTTAAACTACATAAACAATCTGTACATTAGTGTCAAACTTATAAGCATTATTTCAACTAGAAAGTTAGTCGAGTCCTGGGAGCCACGAGGGGGATGGGGGGAGGGAGGGGAGAAATGTTATATATGTGATCTTGTAAGATCTTTCAGCCAAGGGGAAGACAATAAAGAACGTATTCGTAAGAATCAAGTACCCTGGCGGGAAGGGGATATATCAAAAATTCACAAAAAAATAAAAAAACTTTTTTCAAAGCATTATAGATGCCAGAGATACCTTAGGCTATATAAAAAATACCACAGATGATGCAAAACCGTAAACAGAGGAAAGAAGCATCAAACCATGAGCTGGTCTCTAGTGTTTGGTAATGGCTGAAGTGGTATTGAAAAGAAAAAAAAAATAATTGCAATACAGTTCAATACAGAATGAATAGGAGGGCCATGCTAGTGGAACTTACAATCTAAAGGGAGGGGAGGTGGTACAAATAATGAAGCAATAGCTGCGGGGGGTGAACAAATGGAGGCGGCTCTGGTACAGTTAATAGCTGGAGGTGGGGTAGGCTTCCCTAAATAGGAGAGTTTTCAGTGACTGCCTAATATATACTTTCAATATATTTTTTTTCTCTCTCCACCTGAAAGTGCAGAATCACGTATATATACTGTATCTGATCCTGCACAGAACAGCCAGCCTCTAGTAGTGAATCTGCAATAGGGCAGTCAGAAGTAGATAATTAACAATATTTTATTTAAAACATGTTTTGTTTTTTTTCTTACATAAAATAGGCTCAGGCTGCGTACACACGATCAAATCTGTCTGCTGGAAACCGTCTGCCAGACCATTTCAGCAGACAGATTCGATCGTGTGTACGGGCAAACAGACGGATTTGGCCAGCCGACAGATTTCAAAGCATGCTTTGAAATCTGTCGGCTGGGAAACCGTCGGCCCGATATGTCTGCTGGTTAGTACGCTAACCAGCAGACATATCTGCTCACACATGCGTCGAATGGATTCGACGCATGCGCGTAAGTGTTTTACTTCCTGGTGCGGTGACGTGGCGGCGTCAACGTCACCGCCACGTCACCGACGCGTCAGCGCGCTGTCTGCCGGCGGGGATTTTGGTTTGATCCTGTGTACACGATCAAACCAATACATCCCAGCAGACAGATCTGTTCAAATCGGTCTGTCCGATTGATTTGAACAGATCTATTTGCTCGTGTGTACGGGGCCTCAGAGTCGCTCAAACCAGCACCTTTCTGTGAGCTCCACTTTATAGCCCCCACAACATAATTATGTCATATTCTCAACATTGTATAACATTGATCTGCATTGCTTGTTGACGTGTTTTGCAAATACTTCTTTAGGAGCATAGGAGGGTGTTGTACTAATGTGAATCAAAGTCAGACAAAATTAAAACCATATTGTCAGTTGTCTTTTGTGCGCATAGGACTTGCAAAACAAGATGAACTAAACGCTTCCATTATCTCCTTTTAGTGCCAGGAAATGATGCATGGGTAGTATCCAGAAAAGAGTCCTTGGAAGGCACCATTTGTAAAAATAGCTTTTGCTGTTTTTAATAGAATAAATGCTTGGTATGTTTAGGTGTTTATTCATTTTTTATTGGTTGAACTAGTTACACGTCTGTCTTTTTTTTTAACCAGACTAACTATGTAGGGGTTAAAGTATAGGACGTAGTTCTTACTTTACATCCCCACTCAAGCCAGCTATGGGACGCTCCTTTTCTGCCCCAGCTCTGGCTTCTGGGCAGGGCCTCAGCATTATCGCTTACAATACGCACAGTAACCCTGTATTGTTCACTTAGGAGGTTGGATTGTGACCGGAGTGGGTCTCAGCTTACAGAACAAACTGGTGGGTAGTGGTCACAGCACTGCAAGGGCCCTGCTAGAACAAGGAATAAGGTAAGTATTTACATCTTATTAATTCAGCCCTAGACAGAATAAGCCATTATTATTTAGCCTGCATTACAAGGGTAGTTTTTTAAATTCCTAGAATTGGCTTCATTAGCAGCGTGTTTCATGAATTTATTAGACAAGTAAATTACCTGACTACTGCACAGTGCATACTGTAGCAATGATTGTCTGTTGGATACCTTTGAATAGCAGTAACTTATTTTTCACAATTCCGTGTTAAAAGGATTTAGTAGCTTGTACACTGTAAAAACTCTATAAGGAATTCTGGTTTGTATATATGTACTTTGGTAATAAAATGCATAAAATAGTGATCTGGAAAAAACTGTAGGTGTGTGTTTTCAGGGAAAATCACTTATCGGAAACCGACACCTCTAAGTTCAAAGACCAGCACACTCTTGTTTGAAGTTTCCATAGTAGATAAGCAGTCAAAACCACAAGGTCTACTGAAGTTTCAAATTTCATAACTGACAATTCTTTCTGGCTGGAGCAAACAACACATTATTAAGCAATACTCTTGACAATGTTCCAAAAAATAAATAAAAAAGGTATGTTTATTACAGAGTACAACAAGATGAAACAATTATACATTCCAATTAGTAACAAAGCTGAACAGCAGTTGCACTAAAACATGTCACTATACATATAGATAGATGTCGTTCGTATTCTCTGTACACACAGCATTAAAATCTGCTTTAGCAAAAATAAAGAACTCACATATGGACTAGCATTTATTAAAATCATATTAACCTGGCAAGGTATCAGAAAGGATAAAGGGATGAATGAGTCATTTTTAACAATGGTTAACATCTAGGTTAGATTTCATTGAATGGGGAAAATCTAGAAAACAGTGATCCTACATGGTAGGTCTTAGCAGTGAAAATTGAATCAGTTCCTGAGCACAAGAGAGACCTATCAAAAGCAATTATAGTATGCACATGCTGATGGTACTTAATCAATGCTACCCAACCTTTCAAAATAAAAACCATCGGTTAAAAAAAAAAAACAATCGTGTCAGAACACGGTGACGTAAAACACAACGATGTGCTGAAAATAATGAAGTTCAATGCTTCCAAGCATGCGTCGACTTGATTCTGAGCATGCGTGGATTTTTAACCGATTCGTGCCTACTAACGATCAGTTTTGACCGATGGTTAAATAACCAATGGCGCCCACACACGATCGGTTTAGACCGATGAAAACGGTCCATCAGACCATTCTCATCGGTTTAACCGATCGTGTGTACGCGGCATTACAAATACTACTCTCATTGTGACCATATTTAAATGTTTGACAAAGCAAAATCTCTTCTATAACCTGAAAATTGCAATAGTTCTAATAATGTGGTCAGCACCACTTCCAGTGATATCCAACCCCCAAACCAGCATAAGGGCAAATCTCAACTTCTCATGTTGGTCTATGAAAGAAGCACTGAAAGATGGGTAGAAGGAAGTGATAATGTAGCAGCATGTAGGTGCTACTTAAAGAGCTACTGCTAGCAAAAAAAGGAACTGGAAAGAATTTCAGTTGGTTGCTGGTTGAAATGTTTATTTATAATGGAGAATGGTTATCACTACCTTTCTCTGTTATACTCCATTTGGCAACGTACACTCAGCAACAACCTCTTTAAAGATGCTGCTGGTGAAGAAACACTTTTTGATGATCCAGAAGCAGCAGAAAGAGTGTTTCTGGAATTAGAACTCTGGAGGGAAAAGCTACTTGCACTTGCATTATGATCCTCTTTATTTAGAACCATAAAGTATTTTAATGTACAGTAGAACCGTGGATTGCGGGTAACGTGGTTAACGAGCGTTTCGCAATACAAGCAATTTTTGGCAAATGTTGTCTAGCAAAACGAGCAGGATTCAATGTGCAGTACCACATTTGGCAAGAGGTGCGGGGGCACCAGTGAGACTCAGAGCTGTTTGGTGCCGTTTGGAAATATTCTGAAACACTCAGAAATACTCTGTTCCTGAGTGGTTGCTCTCAGCAGAAATTGCACTGTAGATCTCTAGATGTTGGTCTCACATCTCTGTGGTGGCAGCGGAGCGCATTGCACAGAGGTCCTGTGCGTCTTTGGCTCAATTTCAGGTCTGAATTCAGGCAAAAATTAGGGCCTCGTTCATCCCTGAAATGGAGAACCGGACCCCTGCTGTGAGCCGCATCCGATTTAGGTGTGAACCCAAGCCTAAGAGTAATCATTTAAAGTAGTGTTGTCCCAATACCGATACTAGAATCAGTAATTGGACCGATACCGAGCATTTGCGCGAGTACTTGTACTCGGACAAATGCTCCTGATGCTTCACCCGATACCTGGAATTGGTCAGAGTGGCGGCCAGAGCAAAGGGTGGAGGCCAGAGCATCGAGCGAGTCCTGAAGTAAGCTGGCAGGGAGCCGGTGTCTCGTCACATTCGGCTACCCATCTCATCTTGCTACGGAAGTGACATTCCGCCAAGAAATTTTGCACTGCGCATGTGTGGTGCGTTCCAAATGATTTGCGACAATACAGAGCAGTGAAAACATCAGATAATATCACGGAAGTGACATTACTGACAATACAAACACTGGGCTATGCGTTCCAAGACTAATACTTCCCCTGTTACCTAGTGTCTCCAGAACTGCCAGCTGTCCCTGTACAACCCAAAGCAACCTGTGAGGTTCTGCATTGCTGGTACTTGTATTGCCTATCCAGAGCAACCTGTGGTGATAGATCGTGCAATGCTGAGACTATACAAGCCAGGGCAACCAATGGTGATTATCATGCCATGCTGGGACTTGTATACTTAAGACGCACCTAAGTTTTAGAGGAGGAAAACAAAAAAAAATCATTAAAACCAAAGGGTGTACTAAAATATTTACCAGTGCCATCTAAATGCAGCCTTACCAGTGCCCATGAAATGCAGCATGACCTGTCAGGGATTTGAATATCCCGATGTGTCCTACCGAAAAAGGTCCCCCAGCGGATAAGGATCCCCCTGTACTGCGCAGGAACGGCGCTTGCGCAGTACGAACCTCAACGGAGCCGCCGAAAATAGCTGAACATGTAGAGCGGAGAGTCAGCTCTACACTTCGCCTGTGCAATGACTATGACACATGCCACACGCTCGCAATGCTAGTGCTACTCTGCAGGGGGCGGGGGTGATTTTAGCAATAAAGTACATGTGTTAGCGGGGCGTGTTAAAAACAAATAAAGGGTGGGTTTTGCAATGTTGATGGGCGGATTTGCACAAACTATTTAACTCACAAAAGAGACGCTATTTTAAAATGATGGACAGAGATGATAAAGGCGGGAAGTTCAGTGTTGATGGCCAATTTCAATACTTGTCACAGTTTATTGTTATAATGCTTATGACTTAACATTGCAAAACCCGCCCATCAACATTGCAAAACCCGCCCTTCATTTGTTTTAACATGCCCCACTAACACGTGTACTTTATTGCTAAAATCACCCCTGCCCCTTGCAGACTAGCACTAGCGTTGGGAGCATGCGGTGCATGTGTCATAGTCACTGTGCAGGCGCCGTGTAGAGCTGACTCTCAGCTCTACATCTTTGGCTGTTTTCGGCGGCTCATTGAGGTACGTACTGCGCAAGCACCGCGTCTGTGCAATACAGGGGAGTCCTTATCCCCCGGGGGAACTTCATCGGCAGAACACTGGCACCCACTGTAACAAATTCCCGCCTCCGGGAACTTTGTTACAGTCCCCCACCTCACACAGACTGGCATTCCCTGGTGAGGAAGTTGTCACATCCGCCTGTCACTCAGAAGACAGGGCAGCCTGAGCAGCCGCCGTGGCCATACTCCATTCGGCTGCTCTGTCTTCTGTCTGTGGCTAAGTGAAAGGCCCAGCCGGGAGATTGCCCCGGGGCTCGCGAGGGAGATTTGGGATGTCTGTCCTCCTCTCTTCTGCCTCTTCTCTGCCGGTATTGTAACATGGCAGCGATTGAGGGGGAGGGGAAGCCTGTTCAATATTCGCTCCATAAGATGCACAAACATTTCCCACCATTTTTTGGGGAGGGGCGTCTTGCAAAAAATATTATACTAATAATGTACATAAATTGTATTCCAGGATTTGTTTGTCTTCAGCTAAAAGAACTTGGAATAATTAAAGCCTTTACATATAGTCTCAGAAATGTTTCATTAAGGTCTTTATGTTGAATACTATGTCATAGATATATTACTTATCATTGTAAAAGAACATATTCCACACTTTTTTTTTCAATTTTCCACAAAAAAAAATGTCTTTGAAAAAAAAAAAACAGAAAATAAAACATTTTATTTTTTTCAAATCTTTCAGGTTTTTTTTCTGGCCTTCGCATCTCCAGCAGAGAGCAGAACATACACTGTGCGGAGCTCAGTGAGGAGAACTCTGAGGGCCAATTGAAGGAAAAGTACACCCCCACATCCCCTTCACACAGCACACAGGAACAGGGATGAGGCTGTCAATCAGCTGGAGGTCCCTCCCCTGTCACCTTTTTTTCTCTTGGTGTCAAGAAAACTTGTCAGAAGTGATTCATGTTGATAGCAGAGGACCAAAGCAGCAGACAGTAATTACACTTAGTGTCCTGGATTAATACAGATGGGTGTGCTTTGTTCATATTTCATGAAATGTACAACCATTTTGGGAAAAATAATGAAAACATGAATTGGAATTTATGTTACAGCAGCCAAATAGCAGCTGAAGTTTTTTTACACACACGCAAAAAGGTGTACAAATCAGTGTGCCTATAGTGTTAATGTAGACTATTACAGGACTTAGTATAAGAATGCATAGATGTTTTCAGAAATCACTCAGTACCAGCCTTAGCACCTGAAGCATGTTATCTTTCCCTGGAAAGAGTATGGTAAAACTGTGATAAAAGGAATAAAAAAAACGAAATCCATGAACACAAGCAGCAACTCTTCTGTATGACATAAATCACAGTATAGCACAAATAAAAGAAAAATAGAATTGTGCTAAATCTGTATTCCAAAAATCGATCTTGCTCGAAGTTCACAAATTTTGTGGTGAATCCCACTGAAGTATGTCTCTGTTTGCATTGCTCTGTGGATAAAGGTTCCTTAAAGAGTACTAAGAGCAATAAGCGTTTATTGATTGGTTTGCGCAAAAGTTTATATATTTTTTTTAATAGTAATGGTGGCGATCAGCGATTTTTTTCAGTACTGCGACATTATGGCGGACACTTCGGACACTTTTGAGACATTTTTGGGACCATTGGCAGTTTCTATAGCAATCAGTGCTATACAAATGCATTGGATTACTATTAAAATGCCACTGGCAGAGAAGGGGTTAACACTAGGGGGCGGGGAAGGGGTTAAGTATGTTTCTGGGTGTGTTCTAACTGTATGGGGGTTGGACTAGGGGAAAGCACTGATCTTCCGTTCATACATTGTATGAACGGAAGATCAGCATTTCTCCCCTGACAGGACCGGGAGCTGTGTGTTTACACACACAGCTCCCGGTCCTCGCTCTGTACCGAGCAATCGCTAATGCCCGGCAGCGATCGCGCCCCCCTAGTGGCCGCTTAAAGAGCTGACGTAGAACTACGGGCTCTCGCGCAGGGGAGCCGACCTGCCGCCATAGAACTGCGGCGGCTGGTCGGCAACCAGTTAATAAGCAGCAAGGAGTGGTGATACAACTAAATAGCTATACTAACACATGTTATCTTTCCCTAACTACCCCAAGTTTAGTCCAACAAAAGCTGAACAAAGGCTGCTGGGAACCCTGACTTTTATTGGGAAAAGGCTAGCACATAAGAAAACCCCTATGACTAGCCCTTTTAAGCCAACTGACAAGAAATTCTGAGATCAGCAAGTGCATTCTTGGCAATTTTCTTCAGCCATGAGCAATTTGGGTTCGGGTTCAAAAATTGTCCAAATTAACCAAAACTCAATAACCTATGCATGCTATACGCTGAGCCTTTTTTGATATACTCTTGATGACTGCACTCTAAGTATATTATATACTCCTGGAGTTCTTCTCAGGGGTTTTGTGAGTATTGTGAAATCCCAGGCCTTAGGGTACATTCCACCCGCTAGGAAGAACCAACTTCCCATCTGACTATAGGGGAGTCTGGTTCCTCCGGTCACACAGGCATCACGTATCTAATCCATGGATCCCAAACTCTGTAAAAAAAAATCATTTTGTCTTGTACTATTGCTGTTAACCATTCATTTAACATAAGCCACAACATTTTGCATTTAAGCTGATCGAATGGCAGGGCTGCGGACCTCCAGTTTCTGGCTATTGTTATTTTAGCTGAAATGAATATAAATGTAATAAGCTGTCTTTGGGCTCTGGAGGCTTCCGCCACCCTGCCACCTAGGAGTGCATGTTGACAGTTTTCGCCAGGTTAATCTGGGTAAGGGTATATATAAAATTGTAGACCCTGATCCACAATCTGCTGACTTTGGGGCATGTCCACCATATGTTATAAGTGGATCCCACTTGGCGGCAGCCTCTAAAGCACCCAGTGGTGGCTCCAGGTACAAAGGTGGCCAATCTGGCTGGTACCATATACCATCTCAATAAGACGTTATAGCTAGCCTCTATAATATAGAGGTATTGATGAGAGATCTAGATGCTGTTTCTGATATCGCATACCATTCCTCTAATTCAAGGGTTTCCTGAATATCTTGTTCCCACTGGAGCATATAGTTGAATTAAGTAGAGATATTCATCAAGATTGTATATATGGCTGAAATGTGACCCCTGAGTTTATTGTGTTATCTTCACAAATTCTCCATGGTAGTCATTGTCACTAAGTCACCCTTACAAGATACTGTTTGTATATAATGATGTGATAAAGGGTGAAAACTCCGCACCAAGTGAATAAATATATAGTAGTAAATAAAATAAGCCTCAAAGAGTGAATGCTCCTAGTGATATGGGTAAAAGATAGGGGGCGCTAATAATTAATAAAAATAACAATGAAAATCATAGGACTGCACTCCTGAAGTCACTAATCCTTATCAAATAAACAAAATGTGCACAAAACATTATCAAACAACATATGATTAAAAAATATTGTGAAATATCAATTAGTGCAAATAATATTCAGTCCCAATCTTAAGCACCAAAAAAATATTATGATAATAAATCAAAGTCCAGAAAACACCAAACGTCCATTCCGTGCTTTGATATACTGATAGAGAAGTGGTCCTTCACCAAACTTGAATAAACACCCAAAGTGACTGGATAAGTAATCTGGCTCCTTTACTCAAAAAGAGAGTCAATGAGAGCTTATGCAGGATAATGCCTGCTCACATAGGCTGAAATGGAGATATTAGGCGACTTCCTCCTTAAAGATCTCGGCCGGATATAAAATAATGGAAAACATCCATAGCATAATTTTGTTAATTAAAACATGAGCAAAGATAAAACTTAGCCAAATGGCTACTCACATTTTAAAGTGCCTATCCCGGCACTAGGGCTGCTGGCTCTAATCGGTAATCTGGGGATCTGCCGTGCTCCCACAGCCTCCTACCGTACTCTGTCCGTGGCCTGTGTTCCACCTCACAGGAACCAATAAACAGCAGGGCCTGGAAATGACGTACGTAGCGTGACCTGGTCTGGCTGTTGGACCTCAAAGTCTGTCGGCAGCTTTGTTTCCTTTCTCTAATACTATGAGCAGGATGGAGCTAGAGCCCTTCAGAAATGTAGGGCTCAAACCCAGGTCCACAAACTCCAATCCACCTCTGGCGGGCCAGTCTCCCACTCCTTTAAGATAGCCCCCCTGTTCCATGACTATTATGCGGACCTCTATTCGTTGGACTCCGGTAGGTCATCTGCAACCACGACCTCTAAACATTCTGACATTCAGGATTACCTAGCGGCATCTGGGCTCCCCTCCTTGTCAGAAGAGCAAAGGACTGCTTTGGAGTTCCCCATCGTGCCCTCGGAAATTGAGGCGATAGTGAAGTTACTGCCCAATGGAAAGAACCCGGGCCCTGATGGTTACACCGCGTTCTCTGTCCGCGGGGATTTTGGTCTGATGGTGTGTACACACATCAGACCAAAATATCCCAGGAGACATGTCCGATGAAAACGGTCCGCGGACCGTTTTCATCGGACATGTCTCCTCGTGTGTACAGGGCCTGGTAGTTCTATGCTTACATGGATTATGGCCTTTTACTCTACCCCCAGTGCCCAGGTCAAGGTGAATGGTCTACACCAGCCCTCAAAATTTCCACTCGCCTGATAGCATTTGGTGAGTGGACTTCAGCTGGGGGCGAGTGACGACAGGGCTGCGTGACCAATCTCCCTCCAATCTGTACCTACACTTAGAGCCCCGATGCGATTGGCGGCCAAAGAGGAAAGGCGCATGCTCGGGAAAAGTAGTCTGGTGAGCCGCGCACAGGCAGAGCAGTACACAGGTACTCTCCTTACAATTCTCATTAAGCCATGGGACCTAACAGTATGACCTCTCCGAGCCTGCCTCCTCCTCCCGACAAATGTAGCTGGAGAGCAGGAAGTAATGAGTGAGGTGGAGGATTGCGAAAATGACCACTCCGGGTGTCCCAGGAAGGCAGTGCAGCGCTCACTGAAAGTTGCCCTGACATGAGAGCGACAGCCTTCCAGTTTGTGCAGATTTCTTCTCCTTGTGCTCTATGTAAGTGTCCAGCAGTTCAGCCTGAGCAATGTGAACAGACTGGTCTCAATGTGTGCTGTGCGCTGTCAGTGTGCGCTGTTCTATGGTGTCAATGGCTGTGCAGTTTTGTGGATCTCGGCGCTGGATTGTACTCCCTCCCGCTGTGCTGCAGCTCCTCTCCTCACTGCCAGCCTGAATAACAGGGGGAAGTGGGGACATGCAAGCGTGGAGCCACACACAGGAGCTCCTGATGATGAGATGAATAGGAGAGGGAGAGAGCAGGGCCGGAGTGGGACTCATTTTCAGCCCTGGAGTTTCATGCCTTAGACCAGCCCACTTTAGTTCACGACTATTAAAATAATGTAATTAAAACCTCAAAATATAAGTTTGCAATGGCGCACTGTTCTCTACAGCCTGTAATTCATAGTATTTTTCAAAAAATATTTCCAATTCAGTGCAAATACAGTAAGTTTTGCTTCACAGTGAAGATTTATTAGAACAATAAATAACAGGACCTTCCTCGCACCTCTGTACCCTCCCCACACCTCTGTACCCTCCCCACACCTCTGTGTTCCCCCTCTGGACCCCTCCCCCAATATCGGTTCTCTCTGTACCCTCCACTACATATCTGTACCCCCCACCTCTGTAACTTCCTCCCCCACACCTCTGTTCCCCTCTGTACATATTGTAAATTACAATATAAACCTGACAGCAGAAAAAAATTGTTTTATTTTTATTCAGGTTGGTTACTGGGTGCACTGAGTGTGCTGCCTGTTTTTCCCCTACCTGTGAAAATCTGCCCTGGCCGCTGCCATGTATCCTGCAGAGACTTTGCGGGTGCGGCACAGGCACCAAAGCCGCCGCCCCCCCACACGAAAAAAAAAAAGACCCCCGATCCATCCTTTTTTTAATCGGCTCCTGCGGCCGCCTTCCGGCTCCCTTATAAATTTAGCCCCCGACGCGGCAGCCTGTAGCATGGCACTTGCGCCAGTGCATGGACAACCAGCGCCCAGGGCGAACATGCCGAGCTGCGCCCCCCCCATAACCAATTACCTTACACACACAAAATATATATATATATATATATATATATATATATATATATATATATATAGTGCAGAGGTCAGAATTGGATAAATTACAAGGATCAGGAGCAGTGTGTACAGTGGTAGAGTATGTACAGTAATATACAATATCACATACATGTGGGACCAAAATCCCTGTGCTGCAAAAACATTTTGTGAAGGAGATAAGAACACACTCCTGGTACTGTAAAATACTATAACATATAATGTGAATAACTCTAGTCAAATTCTTATGGTTCATTTTTACACAATTTGGTTTTGGAGTTACTACCAAACTCCCAGTGCTGCAAATCAAACACACAGTGCAATGTACTATTAAAGTGCACTTTAAACAAACAGTCCACTAGAGCAGTGGTCTCCAAACTGCGGCCCTGGGGCCGGATGTGGTCCTTTGCTTGCCTTTATTCGGCCCTTGAGGAATAATTCCTGCCAATGACACCAACAATGGGGCATAATTCCTGCCACTGACATCAACATTGGAGCACTATTCCTTCCAATGATGGGGCATAATTCCTTCCACTGACATAAAAAAGGGGCACTATTCCTCCCAACGACACCAGATGGGACACTGTCCCTTTCTTTAGAGAGTTTGGAGACCCCTGCACTAGAGAGCAAGTGCTCTTGTGTGGATGTGGGAAACCCCCTCAATGGGACATTGTTTTCTGACAACAGGGACTCCCCCCCTATCAAATACACTGATCAGCACTGCTTCCGTTTGGCTGCAAACAGCTAATTGAACAAGGATTTCCAGCAGAAGTGGATATAACAATAGGTTTGTCTAACAGAGGATTACACACCGATCAAAAATTCAGCCCCTGCTGAACCCAACGAATTCTGATGTGTGTACTCAGTTCTACCTTGTACTTTTCTTCAGGGGGCTCTCTGCAGTTCTGTTACTGGTCCCCTGTAGCTCCTGTGTCAGTTAGGAGTGACAGTGGTCACACTCCAGCCTCCACTTTGGACCATACAGGGTTAATCTTCCTCTATATGTGATAGGGAGGAGGAGAAGAGCACTGGAGCTGGCTGAAGCATAGAATTAAGTAAAAAAACACTATACAGTACCTCCATTCTCCCCCCTCCCCCACTGCAAGAGTGGACTTTCTTGAAGTGTGGCTGGGATAAGAAATCACATCCTTTGCTGTGTAATGCTTATATTCTTCAACAGGTTAGGAATTAGTGTGACATTTCATAGATGTAATCCACATACACATTATATCTTATTAATAATCATCATTTTTTGAAGATATAAAGTGTATGTGGATTACATCTATGAAATGTAACTCTAATTCCTAACCTGTTCAAGAATTTTACTTTCACTTTCAATAAACCTGCAGTGAAAAGTGCAGGGCACATTTGTAATCACATTATGGAATGCAGAGCAGTGGGACTCACAGTAGAAGAGGATCCAGTCTGTCACACATGATTTACAAATCTTCACTCTGCCCTGGAGGAGCGCTCTGCTGTGTGCTGCTGGGCGGGAACCAAAGATCCATGCTGCAGTGTTGTGAGTTTCTCTTCCTGTTCCGCCCACATGCACTTTCACTGGGACTGTACCAACTCCAATCGGGGGGGGGGGGAGACTTATAGGAACTCAAGAAGGGAGCCTGGAAAGGAGTACAACTACTGCTGCAGAGCAGTGAGCAGGAGCAATAATCCTTGATGTAGACAGGTAACAGGGGCATACAAGTTTTACAGCTATATTATGATATTTTGTGGACAGATTTTTCGAACCGGCCCACAACCAGACCAGCCCATCTGGATACTTCCCGGTTCTCCCGATTGGCCACTCCGGGCCTGGGAGAGAGAGAGAGAGAGAGGATGGATGGGAGTTGCAGAGGAGACTGGATGGATAAGAGTTGCAAGAGAATGGGGAAGAGACCTGGTTCTAGTGCCCTGGCTCTCTGGTCTGCCCCCAGTGCCCTGTCCCTCTGGTCTGCCCCCAGTGCCCTGTCCCATTTTGTTAAAGTTGTTGGTAATATTTAATTGTGTAACTTGATTCTGCAATAAACATTTAACAGTGTCATTCAATGAGATAATCTACAAGGGCGTGTTTAGGGGCACAATTAGGCGTGGGGCAGTGTATGAATGGGCTGTTAGGTGAAGCAACTGGTGGCGAGTAACTCTTGAGGCCTGGCTTGAAATTTTGAGCCCTGGTCTACACTACCATAGATTCCCACGGATGGCACGAGACAGGAGTGCCCCCTTTTTTCCCTCCTGTTCGCCCTCACATTGGAACTGTGCTACGCAAAGTACGGGCTAACCTGGATATTAGGGGGCTGCCGGTCAGCAATATGGAGCACAAATTATTTACTTATGCCGATGATGTTCTGTTCCACGTATCAGAGCCCCTGATCTCGCTGCCAAACCTCATGAAGGTGCTCCATCCATTTGGGGGCTATCTATAATTTTAAAATTAATTATTCTAAGTCGGACATGTTACCAATAGTGCTTTCCCCTGCCGTTACATACAGCCTAGAGGCGGCGTTTCCCTTTACATGGGCTAAATCCTCCATAAAGTACCTGGGTATCCAACTAACTGACTACTTCGAGACTCTCTATTAAAGCAACTACCCCGCTCTAATGGCAGCGGTCAAAAGAGACCTCAAACACTGGATTAACACTGCTTTTACCTGGCTAGGTCGATTGAATATCCTCAAAAAGAATGTTCTCCCAAGGTTGCTTTTCTATTTGCAGATGGTACTGGTGCCTTTGCCTAGCTCCTTTTTTTCAGCAATCACTAGCATGTTCTCTGAATTTGTGTGGAATGGAAAGAGACCCCGCATTGCAATGAGAGTGCTGAAGCGCTTAAAGAGCTCAAAGAGGTTTAGGCATAGGAGGTATTACAGAGCTATCATTCTCCATGAGAAGGATCTGTGTTTCCTTGGCTAGCTAGAGAGCACAGGGGACTGTCAGATACTACCTCTTCCTTAACAACCCAGGCTCTTAGGGTCTGGGATAGGATCAACAGCACATATTCTCTGGCCCCGCCTGTGTCCCCGCTTGCCCTGCTTGGGGGTTTCTGCTGGCCCCCCGGGAGAACAAATAGTGTTCTTTAAGAAGTGGTCGGATGACTCCAATGCCTGTTATGGCAAATTCATGGAGAACAGTAGATTACTCACTCTTGAGACTCTTAGGGCCCTTAGGGCCCATGGTAGCTTCCCCATGGACTTCTGGCGACATAAACAACTCAGTCACTTCTTTGTCATGCTAGGTCAACCCATCAGAACTACCTCTCAGCTTACACCATACAAGCTTCTCTTTGTCGCGGACTCCATGTATAATTTCCAAATTGTACCTCCTACAGTACCAGCTAACACACTCTAGCTCTATAGAGTCCAGAATGCAAGAAACCAATTACAAGCTACTGACACACTGGTACAGGGTGCCGGCGGCCCTATCCGGATTCTACCCCACCATGTCTGACCGTTGCTGGAGAGGCTGTGGTCT